>JBBGZY010002168.1:62500-800576 GCA_037952925.1 Lithobates clamitans
CACTGCTGCCTTATACACACAATGCTCTGGCTCTCTGCCCGCCCCCGATCACACTGCTGTTTATTAGGTACACCTGCTCAATTGCTTGGTAACACAAATTGCTAATCAGCCAATCACATAGTAGAAACTCAATGCATTTAGGCATCTAGACGTGGTGAAGATGACTTGCTGAAGTTCAAATTGAGCATCAGAATGGGGAAGAAAGAGGATTTAAGTGACTTTGAACATGGCATGGTTGTTGGTGCCAGACTGGCTGGTCTGAGTATTTTAAATACTGCTGATCTACTGGGGATTTCACACACAGCCATCTCTCGGGTTTACAGAGAATGGTGCGAAAAAGAGAAAATATCCAGTGAGAGGCAGTTGTGTGAAGGAAAATGCCTTGTTGAGGTCAGAGGAGAATGGGCAGACTGGTTCCAGATGATAGAAAGGCAACAGTAACTCAAATAACCCACTCGTTACACCCAAGGTATGCAGAATATCATCTCTGAACCCACAACACATACCACCTTGTAGCTGATGGGCTACAGCAGCAGAAGACCACACCGGTTGCCACTCTTGTCAGCTAAGAGCAAGAAACTGAGGCTACAATTGGCACAGGATCACCAAAATTGGACAATAGAAGATTGGAAAAACGTTGCCTGGTCTGATGAGTCTCGATTTCAGCTGCGACATTCAGATGGTGGGGTCAGAATTTGGTGTAAACAACATGAAAGCATGGATCCATCCTGCCTTGTATCACCGGTTCAGGCTGGTGGTGGGGGTGTAATGGTGTGGGGGGGATATTTTCTTGGCACACTTTGGACCCCTTAGTACAAATTGAGCATAATTTAACCACCACGGCCTACCTGAGTATTGTTGCTGACCATGTATATCCCTTTATGACCACAGTGTCCCCATCTTCTGATGGCTCCTTCCAGCAGGATAATGCACCATGTCACAAAGCTCCAATCATCTCACCACTGGACAATGAGGTCCCTGTCCTCCAATGGCCTCCACACTCACTACATCTCATCCAATAGAGCACCCTTGGGATGTGGTGGAACAGGATGTGCAGCCGACAAATTTGCAGGAACTGCGTGATGCTATCATGTCACTCTGGACCAAAATCTCTGAGGAACGTTTCCAACACCTTGTTGGATCTATGCCACCAAGAATGAAGGCAAAAGGGGGTCCAGCCTGGTGCTAGCAAGGTGTACCTAATAAAGTGGCCGGTGAGTGTACATGAAAATAAATAATACACAGATATCGGCAGTAAGTCCGCAGTCTCAGTCCTGTCAGTGCACCAAAATAAACAAAGTGAAGAAATATCAATGTTTAGAACTTGAATACAACAGCAGTGTATCCGCAGTCCCGGTGCTGTCAGTATAACATGCACCACAGCAACTCAGTCTTCCCAAATTAAGGTGAATACAGCACTGTATACTGTATATATCCACCGGTTCAATATGATCTTCACTTCATAAAGAACATGTATACACCGTGTATACAGTATATTTCGATTAGGCACACTTCTATTTATTTCAATCATTAGGGGCAGCGGTAGGGTTTCTTTTATATAATTAAGGCCTGTAAGCAGGGCTTTTTTTCTCAGAGAATAAGTGCAGGAACTCCCTCCTTCCGAGTTACCTCTTGTGTCCGCCTCTGAGCACCATTCCTTGGTTCCACTCCCTACCCACCTCCGAGCGCCATTCCTTGGTTCCACTCCCTACCCACCTCCGAGCACCATTCCTTGGTTCCACCCTTACCCACCTCTGAGCACCATTCCTTGGTTCCACTCCATACCCACCTCCGAGCATAATTCCTTGGTTCCACTCCCTACCCACATCCGAGCACCATTACTTCGTTCCACCCTTACCCACCTCCGAGCACCATTCCTTGGTTCCACTCCCTACCCACCTCCGAGCGCCATTCCTTGGTTCCACTCCCTACCCACCTCCGAGCACCATTCCTTGGTTCCAATCCCTACCCACCTCCGAGCACCATTCCTTGGTTCCACCCTTACCCACCTCTGAGCACCATTCCTTGGTTCCACTCCATACCCACCTCCGAGCATAATTCCTTGGTTCCACTCCCTACCCACCTCCGAGCACCATTCCTTCGTTCCACCCTTACCCACCTCCGAGCACCATTCCTTGGTTCCACTCCCTACCCACTTCCGAGCACCATTTCTTGGTTCCACCCCTACCCACCTCCGAGCACCATTCCTTGGTTCCACCCCTACCCACCTCCGAGCACCATTCCTTGGTTCCACCCCTACCCACCTCCAAGCACCATTCCTTGGTTCCACCCCTACCCACCTCCAAGCACCGTTCCATGGTTCCACCCCCTACCCACCTCTGAGCACAGTTCCTTGGTTCCACTCCCTACCCACCTCCAAGCACCATTCCTTGGTTCCACCCCTACCCACCTTCGAGCACCATTCCTTGGTTCCACCCCCTACCCACCTCTGAGCACAGTTCCTTGGTTCCACTCCCTACCCACCATTCCTTGGTTCCACTCCCTACCCACCTCTGAGCACAGTTCCTTGGTTCCACTCCCTACCCACCATTCCTTGGTTTCAACCTCCTACCCACCTCTGAGCACCATTCCTTGGTTCCACCCCTACCCACCTCCGAACACCATTTCTTGGTTCCACCCCTACCCACCTCCGAGCACCATTCCTTGGGTCCACTTGGTTCCAGAAACAATTGTCTGCCAGTAGCATAAGAGCCCCCCAGCAACAATAGATCCCACACCAGTGACAACTGAGCTCCCCAGCAACAATAGACTCTCCCCTGTAAAAATAGATCTCCTCCAGCAACAATAGATCCCCCAGCAGCCAGCATTAGGGATGAGCCGAACACCCCCCGGTTCGGTTCGCACCAGAACCCGCGAACGGACCGCAAGTTCGCACGAACGTTAGAACCCCATTGACGTCTATGGGACTCGAACGTTCGAAATCAAAAGTGCTCATTTTAAAGGCTAATTTGCATGGTATTGTCCTAAAAAGGGTTTGGGGACCCGGGTCCTACCCCAGGGGACATGTATCAATGCAAAAAAAACTTTTAAAAACGGCCGTTTTTTCGGGAGCAGTGATTTTAATGATGCTTAAAGTAAAAAAAAAAAAGTGAAATATTCCTTTAAATATCGTACCTGGGGGGTGTCTATAGTATGCCTGTAAAGTGACGCGTGTTTCCCATGTTTAGAACAGTCCCTGCACCAAATGTCATTTTTAAAGGAAAAAATCTCATTTAAAACTGCTTGCGGGTTTAATGTCATGTCGGGTCATGGCAATATGGATGAAAATCAGTGAGACAAACGGCATGGGTACCCCCCAGTCCATTACCAGGCCCTTTGGGTCTTGTATGGATATTAAGGGGAACCCCGCACCCAAATTAAAATAAGGAAAGGTCCCTATATACTCTGAACAGCAGTATACAGGCGGTGCAAACAAGACAGGGACTGTAGGTTTGTTGTTAAGTAGAATCTGTTTGTAATTTTGAACATTTTTAATGTGTTTAGCTCCAGCCAAAAAATCTTTTCTAAGCTTTTTGGAAAACATAGGGAAGGGTTATCACCCCTGTGACATTTGTTTTGCGTCTTTCCTCCTCTTCAGAAGATTTCACCTCACTTTTTTGTCCCAATGAAAAATGTTTTTTGAAAATTTGTGTTTTTTTGTGGAACAAGGATTGGAAAGCATCAGTGGAAAGGAAAAATTGTTTTCCCATATTAACTCTTACAGGAGAGAATTTCCCTTCCTTAGGGGTAGATTTCATCTCACTTCCTGTTGTCTCCTTCCGTTTGCAAGTAGGAGTCGTTTGTAAGTTAGATGTTTGAAAGTAGGGTCCTACCCTATATACTCAGCAGAAATTTGGGCCTTAGGTGTTGCTGTGGCCAAAACACTGTAAGCCCTCACAGGGCCCTGCTGTGAAATATTAGATCAAGAATTGTAATTACATGCTCCTGTTGAACAGGAGCTGAAAAATTAGGCCTTAGGCACTGGTGCTGGTGCCACAACACTGCAACCCCTCACAGACACTCTAGTTGGAACGCAGGAACGAGCCCTGCTGCAAAGTATTGCATCAAAAATTGTAATTACACGCCCCTGTTAGACAGGGGCTGAAAAATTGGGTCTTAGGCACTGGTGCTGGTGCCACAACACTGCAACCCCTCACAGACACTCTAGTTGGAATGCAGGAACAAGCCCTGCTGCAAAGTATTGCATCAAAAATTGTAATTACACGCCCCTGTTAGACAGGGGCTGAAAAATTGGGTCTTAGGCACTGGTGCTGGTGCCACAACACTGCAACCCCTCACAGACACTCTAGTTGGAATGCAGGAACGAGCCCTGCTGCAAAGTATTACATCAAAAATTGTAATTACACGCCCCTGTTAAACAGGGGCTGAAAAATTGTGCCTTAGGCACTGGTGGTGGCGCCCAGAACCAAAAATGTTCTTACAAGCTATCAGCGTGATGATTGAGGAGGAAGAGGATAATTACTCAGGGATAGTCACTCAGCATCAGCATAGGCAGTCTTTGAAGGGATCTGAGATTTCAAAAAAAATTATTCGGTTACATCTGCATCAGGTGCTTGGTAGCTGGTGGTGATCCAAGACTGATTCATTTTTATGAAGGTCAGCCGATCGACCGAGTCGGTGGACAGACGCACCCTGTGATCGGTTACCACGCCTCCAGCAGCACTGAATGTGCGTTCCGAAAGAACGCTGGATGCAGGACAGGCCAGTAGCTCAATTGCATACTGTGCAAGCTCTGGCCAGTGATCCATCCTCAAGACCCAGTAACCCAGAGGATTTTCGGTGGGAAAGGTGTCCAAGTCTGATCTTGCCCCTAGGTATTCCTGCACCATGTAAAACAGACGCTGGCGATGGTTGCTGGAACCGATCATACCTTGGGGCTGCGGACCAAAAAATTGTCTGAACGCATCGGTCAGACGGCCACCTTCTCCACCGCTCCTTCTTTGACTGACCGAAGCCTCAGCAACACGTTGTCCAGAAACAGGAGTTTGTAACCTCCCAGTCTCTGGGAACGCGTTGCACAGACCTTTCTGCAAGGCCTCCCGAAGATGTTTCATCCTCTGCTCCCTCTGCGATGGCAAGATAAGGTCCGCAACCTTACCCTTGTAACGTGGATCAAGGAGGGTTGCCAGCCAGTATTGGTCCTTCTCCTTGATACCACGAATACGAGGATCCTTACGCAGGCTTTGCAGGATCAGGGAGGCCATGCAGCGTAGGTTTGCTGAGGCATTCGGTCCGGAGTCCTCTGGGTCACTAAGGACAACAACGTCCGCAGCCACCTCCTCCCAGCCACGTACAAGTCCATGTGTTCCTTGGGACTGATCCCTTAAAGACTGCTGATGCTGAGTGCCAGGCTCCACCTCCATACTGACACAATCTTCCTCCTCCTCCTCCTCCTCCTCCTCCTCCTCGTCCTCTTCCTGTGTGATCGGCGGGCACGCAGGAACACTGTCTGGATAAAGGGGGCCTTGAGAGCTAAGGAAGTCCTCCTCTTCCTGCCTCTGTTCTGCCTCAAGTGCCCTGTCCATTATCCCACGCAGCGTGTGCTCCAACAGGTGGACAAGGGGGACAGTGTCACTGATGCATGCACTGTCAGTGCTCACCATCCTCGTGGCCTCCTCGAATGGTGACAGGACAGTGCATGCATCCCTGATCATGGCCCACTGGCGTGGGGAAAAAAAACCAAGGTCCCCTGACCCTGTCCTGGTGCCATAGTCGCACAGGTACTCATTGATGGCCCTCTGCTGCGTGTGCAGCCGCTGCAGCATGGCCAACGTCGAGTTCCACCTGGTGGGCATGTCACAGATTAGGCGGTTCTTGGGCAGGTTAAACTCCTTTTGGAGGTCCGTCAGCCGAGCACTGGCATTATATGACCGGCGGAAATGCACAGAGACTTTCCTGGCCTGCCTCAGGACATCCTGTAAGCCCGGGTACCTGCCCAAGAACCGCTGCACCACCAAGTTAAGGACGTGAGCCAAACAGGGCACATGGGTCAGTTGTCCCTGTCGGAGGGCAGAGAGGAGGTTGGTGCCATTGTCGCAAACCACCATTCCTGCCTTAAGTTGGCGTGGCGTCAACCACCTCTGAACCTGCCCCTGCAGAGCTGACAGAACCTCTGCCCCAGTGTGGCTCCTGTCCCCCAAGCACACCAGCTCAAGCACCGCATGGCATCTTTTGGCCTGCGTACTTGCGTAGCCCCTTGAACGCCTACGGAGCACCGCTGGTTCCGAGGAAGAGGCCATGGAGGAAGAAGAAGAGGAGGGGGTGGAGGAGAGAGGTGTGTCACAATCAGCATTTTGGAGGCGTGGTGGCGGAACAACCTCCAACACTACTGCACCTTGTCCTGCATCCTTCCCAGCTGCCAGCAGAGTCACCCAATGCGCCGTGAAACTTAAGTAACGTCCCTGTCCATGCCTGCTGGACCATGAGTCAGCGGTAATATGCACCTTACCGCTGACCGCCCTGTCCAGCGAGGCATGGACATTGCCTTCCACATGCCGGTAGAGAGCCGGAATCGCCTTCCGTGAGAAAAAGTGGCGTTTGGGTACCTGCCACTGAGGAACCGCACATTCCACAAACTCACGGAAGGGGGCAGAGTCTACCAACTGAAAAGGCAGCAGTTGAAGTGCTAGCAATTTTGCCAAGCTAGCATTCAACCGCTGGGCATGTGGATGGCTGGGAGCAAACTTCTTTCGGCGGTGCAGCAGCTGGGGCAGGGAAATTTGCCTGGTACAATCTGACGTCGGTGTACCCAAAGCAGATTGCCCATAAGTACTTGGCTGTGACACACCTAATTCTACACCTTCATTCCTCTCACTGCAGGTCGCAGAGAGGACTGAAGGTCTAGTGGGGTTGGAAATCTCAGCTGATGAGGAGCAAGGAGAGATCGTCTTTGTTCTTTGGTGTGGGTCTTTTAGATACGCTTGCCAACGAACTGCATGGCAGGTCAACATATGTCTGGTCAAGCATGTGGTACCCAAGCGGGAGATGTTTTGGCCACGCGAGATACGCTTGAGACATATATTGCAAATAGCAGCGGTGCGATCTGATGCACTCGTCTCAAAAAAGGCCCACACCAAAGAACTTTTTGAATAACGCGCAGAGACTGCAGCGCCCTGCACATGTGGAGCTTTGGGGTGTGATGCAGTCAATGTGCTGCCCTTAGGCTGGCCCCTGGAGGGCATCCTGCCTAGTTGGTGATGTGCCACCTCCTCCTCCTCCTCCTCCTCCTCCTCTCTCCTATCAGGCACCCACGTTGAGTCAGTGACCTCATCATCCCCTCCCTCCTCATCACTGGAGCAAACCTGGCAGTATGCTGCAGCAGGGGGAGCATGACTGCCAGATTGCTGTCCTTCTTGGGCACCCCCTCTGTCCGTGCTCATGTTACTGCCTTCATTGAGCTCAGTATCATCATCAGAGCCTTCCAAACGCTGGGCATCCTCCTGGAGCATGTACCCAACACTGTGGTCAAACAGTTCGAGGGAATCCTCAGGAGGACATGGTGGGGCTAGGGAAGGAGTCACTGATGACATTGAGCTGAGGGAAGAGGCCGCTGCTTTGCCAGACAAAGCACCCTGGGCATGGGTGAGAGAGGATGAGGAGGATGAGGACGGCTTGGTCATCCACTCGACCAAGTCTTCCGCATGTTGCGGCTCAACACGGCCAGCTGCCGAAAAAAAGGCCAAGCGTGTCCCATGGCCACGTGCTGATGAGGATGCACCGTCTCCACGACCAGCACTAGACACAGAGCCTGCTTGCCCTCTCTTATTGGCTTGTGACTGTCTGCCTCTCCTTCTTGGCCTTCCAGACATACTAATGGCCTGTAGCTGCACTAAGCTGGGATAGAACACCTGTAATTTTCTTCAGGTAGCTTTATATACTGTAACCAGACAAGCCTGCCTGTCAGTAGGAAGATAACAGGAACGGATCTAGCTGAACACTGTGAGCAGGACGCACTGCACTGAATGTAAATAGCAGGAACGGATCTAGCTAAACACTGTGAGCAGGACGCACTGCACTGAATGTAAATAGCAGGAACGGATCTAGCTGAACACTGTGAGCAGGACGCACTGCACTGAATGTAAATAGCAGGAACGGATCTAGCTGAACACTGTGAGCAGGACGCACTGCACTGAATGTAAATAACAGGAACTGATCTAGCTGAACACTGTGAGCAGGACACACTGTACTAAATGTAAATAGTCTAGCTGCCTGACCGTGGTACTAATAGGATCAAAAAGAACACCTGTAATTTTCTTCAGGTAGCTTTATATACTGTAACCAGACAAGCCTGCCTGTCAGTAGGAAGATAACAGGAACGGATCTAGCTGAACACTGTGAGCAGGACGTACTGCACTAAATGTATATAGCAGGAACGGATCTAGCTGAACACTGTGAGCAGGACGCACTGCACTGAATGTAAATAGCAGGAACGGATCTAGCTGAACACTGTGAGCAGGACACACTGTACTAAATGTAAATAGTCTAGCTGCCTGACCGTGGTACTAATAGGATCAAAAAGAACACCTGTAATTTTCTTCAGGTAGCTTTATATACTGTAACCAGACAAGCCTGCCTGTCAGTAGGAAGATAACAGGAACGGATCTAGCTGAACACTGTGAGCAGGACGCACTGCACTGAATGTAAATAGCAGGAACGGATCTAGCTGAACACTGTGAGCAGGACACACTGTACTAAATGTAAATAGTCTAGCTGCCTGACCGTGGTACTAATAGGATCAAAAAGAACACCTGTAATTTTCTTCAGGTAGCTTTATATACTGTAACCAGACAAGCCTGCCTGTCAGTAGGAAGATAACAGGAACGGATCTAGCTGAACACTGTGAGCAGGACGCACTGCACTGAATGTAAATAGCAGGAACGGATCTAGCTAAACACTGTGAGCAGGACGCACTGCACTGAATGTAAATAGCAGGAACGGATCTAGCTGAACACTGTGAGCAGGACGCACTGCACTGAATGTAAATAACAGGAACGGATCTAGCTGAACACTGTGAGCAGGACGCACTGCACTGAATGTAAATAACAGGAACGGATCTAGCTGAACACTGTGAGCAGGACACACTGTACTAAATGTAAATAGTCTAGCTGCCTGACCGTGGTACTAATAGGATCAAAAAGAACACCTGTAATTTTCTTCAGGTAGCTTTATATACTGTAACCAGACAAGCCTGCCTGTCAGTAGGAAGATAACAGGAACGGATCTAGCTGAACACTGTGAGCAGGACGTACTGCACTAAATGTATATAGCAGGAACGGATCTAGCTGAACACTGTGAGCAGGACGCACTGCACTGAATGTAAATAGCAGGAACGGATCTAGCTGAACACTGTGAGCAGGACACACTGTACTAAATGTAAATAGTCTAGCTGCCTGACCGTGGTACTAATAGGATCAAAAAGAACACCTGTAATTTTCTTCAGGTAGCTTTATATACTGTAACCAGACAAGCCTGCCTGTCAGTAGGAAGATAACAGGAACGGATCTAGCTGAACACTGTGAGCAGGACGCACTGCACTGAATGTAAATAGCAGGAACGGATCTAGCTGAACACTGTGAGCAGCACGCACTGCACTGAATGTAAATAGCAGGAACGGATCTAGCTGAACACTGTGAGCAGGACACACTGTACTAAATGTAAATAGTCTAGCTGCCTGACCGTGGTACTAATAGGATCAAAAAGAACACCTGTAATTTTCTTCAGGTAGCTTTATATACTGTAACCAGACAAGCCTGCCTGTCAGTAGGAAGATAACAGGAACGGATCTAGCTGAACACTGTGAGCAGGACGTACTGCACTAAATGTATATAGCAGGAACGGATCTAGCTGAACACTGTGAGCAGGACGCACTGCACTGAATGTAAATAGCAGGAACGGATCTAGCTAAACACTGTGAGCAGGACGCACTGCACTGAATGTAAATAGCAGGAACGGATCTAGCTGAACACTGTGAGCAGGACGCACTGCACTGAATGTAAACAGCAGGAACGGATGTAGCTAAACACTGTGAGCAGCACGCACTGCACTGAATGTAAATAGCAGGAACGGATCTAGCTGAACAATGTGAGCAGCACGCACTGCACTGAATGTAAATAGCAGGAACGGATCTAGCTGAACACTGTGAGCAGCACGCACTGCACTGAATGTAAATAGCAGGAACGGATCTAGCTGAACACTGTGAGCAGGACGCACTGCACTGAATGTAAATAGCAGGAACGGATCTAGCTGAACACTGTGAGCAGCACGCACTGCACTGAATGTAAATAGCAGGAACGGATCTAGCTGAACACTGTGAGCAGGAAGCACTGTACTGAATGTAAATAGCAGGAACGGATCTAGCTGAACACTGTGAGCAGGACACACTGCACTGAATGTAAATAGTCTAGATAGAAGATAACAGGAACGGATCTAGCTAAACTGAATACAGTGTATATATATATATGCAACACCTGGGATGCATATATATACACAATACACTGTAAGTGCAGCTAACTGACTGACTGTTCTGCCTAATCTATCTAACTCAAATCAAATGACACTGTCTCTCTCTCTCTCTATCGCTCAGCACACCGGAACACACACTACACAGGGCCGCCGTGCAGGCGGCCTTATATAGTGTGGGGTGTGTACTAAATCCCCTGAGCCATAATTGGCCAAAGCCACCCTGGCTTTGGCCAATTACAGCTCTCTCTACTGACGGCGCTGTGATTGGCCAAGCATGCGGGTCATAGTGCATGCTTGGCCAATCATCAGCCAGCAATGCACTGCGATGCCGCAGTGAATTATGGGCCGTGACGCGCCACACGAATTTGGCGCGAACGGCCCATATCGTTCGCAATTCGACGGACGGTCGAACAGCCGATGTTCGAGTCGAACATGGGTTCGACTCGAACACGAAGCTCATCCCTAGCCAGCATCAATAGACCTTCCAGTAAACCCCAGCACCCCTTGCCATTACATACATTCAGAGATAGAGGAGCCGGAACTGCGTTCCCCCGCATTTCTGCTGAAAAAAGCCATGCCTGTAAGTGTTACTGAACCACAGCATAGAAAAATCAAGTCTTTCCTGATAGACAAAGGCGCCGCTGTGCAAATCTCAGGACTGGATGGACAGAATTACAAATCTTTAGCAGATAAAAAGCTCCCATTTTATGTATTTTTTTCTGTATGTTTGCCTGGAGCCTAGCTTTCAATGTATGAAGCTGTAGATTAGGGAGGTGCTCTTTACTGTAACAACAAATAAAGTGCAGCACATGCCATGACTGTGCGATCAGGAATTGTAGTGCGTGTTGTTGATGGATCGATCCCGTATGCCCACACTGACTATCATTTAAGAATTCTCGAAATATTCGGATGGTTTCTGTTCTGCGGTTTTTAATCGACCTGATGAGCCGTCAAACCTTTTGCACACGTCTTCCTAAAAAACTCAGAAAAGTTGCTCGCTGCACTGGGAGTTTCTGGACCACAAGTCTGGATTTTCAGTCCCAGTGCGCTTTCCTGCTGCTGCCAGTGGCCAAGTATTATGGGATGGATGCACAGCGGCAGCCCCGGGGCTTGGAAGATATTTGAGATAAATTCAGCTCAGACGCAGACAGCGAGAAGGAGCAAAGAAGATGTATAGAGGAGGGAAGAGGGAGCGAGGAGGGTAGGAGGGGGGGGGGTCAAAGGATTTATTTGGGGAGGGGGCAGGAGCATGAGAGTCAGGAGCAGAGAGGGGGGCAGGTAAAGAACAGAGAGAGAGGAAAGAGAGAAATAGGAGAGAGGCCAAGGGGCATGGGAGGCATTGGGGGGGTTGATGGGAGAGGAGAGAGGAAAGAGTGAGGAATAGGAAATAGAGAGACTGGAAAGGGGGGAGAGGAGAGAAAGGGAGGAGACATAAAGGGGGAGGGGGGGGCAAATGACAGACAAGGGCAGGATGTAAAGAAAGGTAGGGGGGGGGGCAAATTACAGACAAGGGCAGGATGTAAAGAAAGGTAAGGAGGAGGGGGGGCAAATTACAGACAAGGGCAGGATGTAAAGAAGGGTAAGGTGGAGGGGGGGCAAATTATAGACAAGGGCAGGATGTAAAGAAAGGTAAGGTGGAGGGGGGGGCAAATTATAGACAAGGGCAGGATGTAAAGAAAGGTAAGTGGGAGGGGGGGCAAATTATAGACAAGGGCAGGATGTAAAGAAAGGTAAGAGGGGGGGGCAAATTATGGACAAGGGCAGGATGTAAAGAAAGGTAAGGGGGAGGGGGGGAAAATTACAGACAAGGGCAGGTAGTAAGTAAAGGTAACGGGGGAGATGGCAAATTATGGACAAGGGCAGGATGTAAAGAAAGGTAAGGGGGCAAATTACAGACAAGGGCAGGATGTAAAGAAAGGTAAGGGGGAGGGGGGGCAAATTACAGACAAGGGCAGGATGGAAAGAAAGGTAATGGGGGAGGAGGGGGGCAAATTACAGACAAGGGCAGGATGTAAAGAAAGGTAAAGGGGGGGGGGGAATTATAGACAAGGGCAGGATGGAAAGAAAGGTAAGGGGGGAGGAGGGGGCAAATTACAGACAAGGGCAGGATGTAAAGAAAGGTAAAGGGGGGGGGGGAATTATAGACAAGGGCAGGATGGAAAGAAAGGTAAGGGGGGAGGAGGGGGCAAATTACAGACAAGGGCAGGATGTAAAGAAAGGTAAGGAGGAGGGGGGGCAAATTACAGACAAGGGCAGGATGTAAAGAAAGGTAAGGGGGGGTGAGACAGGGAGGTACAGAGGGCAGGAAAGGAAGAGTAAGGAAGAGGAAGGGGTCAGGAGAGACAAAGAGGGTTGGATGGGGAGAGAATAGGGAGAGAGGAGCAAAAGAAAAGAGAGGGGGGGGGGCTGGGGCGCACTCCCTGTTTCCCCCATTCGGTCTTCAACATAAGAATGACAATTTTAAATAAAATCTTTACATTTTCAATATATACCTTATTTTACACATCTGGGTGGGTGTCTGGAGGGGTGGGCGTTCCTAGGCAGGCTGGGGGGCCCTCTGGATTCATACTTCAAGGTTTTAACTTGATGCGTTTTCAGTTAAAATCAATGAAGAGGCATCTAAGTGCATCTAAAGTTGCATATTGTTGGTGCTACTGTATATAATTCATGTACAATAGTAATTATAATAACGTGTTAAGATGTGCGTCACTGTGCTTCATGACGCACGCCGATACATCATGACACATGTAATCATATAACTCGTCTTGTTAATGCGTGTTATCATGGACGTTCCCATTCAATACATAGGTGATTTCAACCTTGGACACCCTTAAATTGAGGGGGGAGGCCTGAGTATATCATATCTGAGTAAATCTGAGTAAATATTTCCACGCGGCACAGTTGGCTCAGCTGATCCGCTTCCATAAACGACATGCCAGGCCGCTCTGGATGTCCCCTATACCCCAATAAGGAGATAAACCACCTAATGTGGATGCGGGCGAAGGATAGACCGGTTATGCTGTGTCCAACGCTATCATTTTCATTGAACTTATGGGAGAGATGACTGTGTGGTGGACTTGCCCAAAAGTGATGAGGTTCTGGATTCAAACTCACAACTTCATTAACTCGCTCACTCAGGGTGTGAGGAGTAGAGATGTCTCTATGTTCCACGTGTGGTGGACTTGCCCAAAAGTGAGGAGGTTCTGGATTCAAACTCACAACTTCATTAACTCGCTCACTCAGGGTGTGAGGAGTAGAGATGTCTCTATGTTCCACGTGTGGTGGACTTGCCCAAAAGTGAGGAGGTTCTGGATTCAAACTCACAACTTCATTAACTCGCTCACTCAGGGCGTGAGGAGTAGAGATGGCTCTATGTTCCACGTGCGGTGGACTTGCCCAAAAGTGAGGAGGTTCTGGATTCAAACTCACAACTTCATTAACTAGCTCACTCAGGGTGTGAGGAGTAGAGATGGCTCTATGTTCCACGTGTGGTGAACTTGCCCAAAAGTCAGAAGGTTCTGGATTCAAACTCACAACTTCATTAACTCGCTCACTCAATTGAACCTCAATAAATCGATTCTTCAGGCACTGTTGGGGCGCCCGGTGGAGGGGACGTCGAGACACACGAGGAAGCTCATAGCCTTTATATTTGTTGCAGCTAGAATTTTCATAGCCAGGTCTTGGAAAATTCCTACGGTTCCCTTTCACCTGCTAAAATCCAAGTTGTAGTCAGAGTCTTCACTTGTGACATGCAGTAACCCTAACTACCAAGACCTGCGGTGTGCCTTGGTCTCACTGGTCGGTACGCCTAAAAGAGGGCAAAAATATGTGCAAATATGTGCTGTGAATGAAATGAAATTGGGGAAGGGGAGGGTGAGAACCAGGAAAACTAGCCCACAAGGGACCTGCAAGAGGAGGAGGGATATATATACCCCCTCAATACTCCTCCTACAGATCCAGGCTCACCTCCGGCCAGCCTTCTAACCTGTCCTACATAATGGTAAATGAATGCTTATCAGCGATTTTGAGCGAAAAACTCATTTTGTTTGACAAAAAACTTGGGACCCCTGGACTAAATACCTGTTGGAAGCCTTATAAGACAGGATTGTTTTGGAGTACTTTTCTTTTAGGATGTGGTGCACTACTTTCCTCCTTGTCTTGTCTGTCTTCCCTCTATGGTCTATTTCCTTTTCATTCCCCCCCCCCTTTTTTTCTTCTGTATTATTAATATTTTCTTTTATGTTTGCCTCCGAACAAGCCCTCGGGCCCCTTGAGGTCTCTGTGACTCCCGGGAAGTTGAGTTTGATGGTAGCATCAAGCGGATGTAGCGTGGTGGTGGGGGGATTTTTTTTCTTCTATATAATATCCTACATCTGTGGATTACCAAGGGTTACGCTAGCATTAAAAGTGTATTATTTGAGTGTCTTCTCTCACAGTTTGGATGTGCTTAGAAGGGCGAGATGTGAGAGAATGGAATATTGTGTTTTCTTCCCACCTGATGCCTATTTCATTTGTTATATTGTTTTCTTTTCGCTTTTATGTTATTTCATAATCCTGAAAACATAGATCATGATATTCCAGGTTTATCAACAAAATCGCACTTTTCCTGTGATGCATAAGAGTTGTACCCTGGTTTATAACCAGAGACTGTTATTTGATACAGCGGCAAAATTTGGATGTGTGCACTTTAAACATTTTCTGAATAAAAATTATTGGAAACTAAAGTGCATTGACATTGGTGTTTTAGAGCATTTCCACTGATTGCAAAGGATAACGCATTTTTTTTGGGGGGGGGGGGGGGTCAACGCAAAGATGTCAGTGTGTTTCCTGTCTATGACATGGCAGTAGTTGGATTATTGATATCACCAGCAGAGCGATGAGGCCACATGAGCCGCCACATTCAGCGGGAAACATGTTCCTAACACTTCCCCCAGCAGAGTGTTATGTTCATTGTTTCATCTTTAAGTGCAATGATTATAAAATGTCTCTGATTTCTCTGGATATTTTCTTAGATGGGGTGATCAGAAGATTATTATTATTATACATTTATATAGAGCCAGCAGTCCTACAGTTGTTTATCTTTAGACTGTCTATATGTGGAGAGAGAGCGGGACACACAGGGAAGGAATATGATTTATAAGTGTTAATAATCTCAGATTTCCTTGGCTGTGTCTGCGCTTTAAAATGAAATTTAGTGTAACGATCTGTCTTCCCAGCTGCCTGTCCTGACCCTCCAATTCCTTACTGCTTGTCCTGCTCTGCTATTCCTTCATGAATGGCCCTTATTTAAGTCCTATTCTTTCCTGACTAGTTTACTGCCTCTCCTATCTATTCCATACAACCTTCTCATCTCCTCCTGCCTATCCTACCTCTCATCTCTTCCTGCCTGTCCTACCTCTCATTTCCTCCTGTCTGTCCTACCTCTCATCTCCTTCTGTCTGTCCTACCTCTCATCTCCTTCTGTCTGTCCTACCTCTCATCTTTTCCTGTCTGTCCTACCTCTCATTTCCTCCTGTCTGTCCTACCTCTCATCTCTTCCTGCCTGTCCTACCTCTCATCTCTTCCTGCCTGTCTGTCCTACCTCTCATCTCCTTCTGTCTGTCCTACCTCTCATCTTTTCCTGTCTGTCCTGCCTTTCATCTCCTCCTGCCTGTCCTACCCCTCATCTCTTGGTGCCTGTCCTACCTCTCATATCCTCCTGCCAGTCTATGACTTATCTCCTCCTGCCTGTTCTCCCTCTCATCTCCCCATGCCTGTCCTGTCATCTTCTCCTGCCTGTCCTACCTCTCATCTCTTCCTGCCTGTCCTACCTCTCAACTCCTCCTGACTCTCCTTCTTCTCATCTCCTCCTGCCTGTCCTGCCTCATCTTCTCCTGTCTGTTCTGTCTCTCATCTCCCCCTGCCTGTCTTGCCTTTCATCTCCTCTTTCCTGTCCTGCCCCTCATCTCGTCTTGACTGTCCTGCCCCCAATCTCCTCTTGCCTGTCCTAGCTCTCATCTCCTCCTACCTGTCCTGCCTCATCTTCTCCTGCCTGTCCTAAGTCTCATTTCTTCTTGCCTTTCTTACCTCTTATCTCCTCCTGCTTGTTCTACCTCTCATCTCCTCCTACCTGTCCTACCTCTCATCTCTTCATGCCTGTCCTACCTCTCATCTTTTCCTGTCTGTCTTACTCCTTATCTCTTCCTGCCTGTAATACCCCTCATGTCCTCCTGCCTGTCATACCCCTCATCCCTTCCTGCCTGTTCTTCCTCACATATCCTCCTGCCAGTTTATGACTTATCTCCGCCTGCCTGTCCTACCTCTCACCCCCCCCCCCCCTTGCCTATCCTGCCTCATTTCTTTTGCCTGTCCTGCCTTTTATCTCTTCCTGCCTGTCCTGCCTCTCATCTCTTCCTGCCTGTCCTACCTCTCATCTCTTACTGCTTGTCCTACCTCATGTCCCCCTGCCTATCCTACCTCTCATCTCTTCCTGCCTGTCCTACTTCTCATCTCTTCCCGCCTGTCCTACCTCTCATCTTTTCCTGTCTGTCCCACCCCTAATCTCTTCCTGCTTGTCCTATCTCTCATTTCCTCCTGCCAGTCTATGACTTATCTCCTCCTGCCTGTTCTACCTCTTATCTTCCCTTGACCGTCCTGTCATCTTCTCCTGCCTGTTCTACCCCTCATCTCCTCTTGTCTGTCCTACCTCTCATCTCCTCCTGTCTCTCCTTCTTCTCATCTCCTCCTGCCTGGCCTGGCTCATCTCCTCCTGTCTGTCCTGTCTCTCATCTCCCCCTGCCTGTCTTGCCTTTCATCTCCTCTTTCCTGTCCTGCCCCTCATCTTGTATTGCCTATCCTGCCCCCAATCTCCTCTTGCCTGTCCTGCCCCCAATCTCCTCTTGCCAGTCCAAGCTCTCATCTCCTCCTGCCTGCTCTGCCTCATCTTCTCCTACCTGTCCTACCTCTCATTTCTTCCTGCCTGTCTTACCTCTCATCTCCTCCTGCTTGTCCTACCTGTCATCTCCTTCTACCTGTCCTACCACTCATCTCTTCCTGCCTGTCCTACCCCTCATCTCTTCCTGCCTGTTCTACCTCGTATCTCCTCCTGCCTGTCCTACCTCTCATCTCCCCTTGCCTGTCCTGCCTTTCATCTCTTCCTGCCTGTCCTGCCCCTCATCTCCTTATGTCTGTCCTACCTCTCATCTTCTTTTGCATGTCCTACCTCTCAACTCCTCTTGCATGTCCTACTTCTCATCTCCTTCTGTATGTCCTAACTCTCAACTCTTCCTGCCTGTCCTACTTCTCACCTCCTCCTGCCTGTTCTGCCTCATCTCCTCCTGCCTGTCCTGTCCCTCATCTCCTCTTGCCTGTCCCGCCTCTCCTGTCCTGCCTCTCATCTCCTCTTGCCTGTCCTGCCCCCAATCTCATCTTGCCTGTCCAAGCTCTCATCTCCTCCTGCCTGTCCTGCCTCATCTTCTCCTGTCTGTCCTACCTCTTATCTCTTCCTGCCTGTCCTACCTCTCATTTCCTCCTGCCTGTCCTACCTCTCATTTCCTCCTGCCTGTCCTACCTCTCATCTCCCCCTGCTTGTCCTACCTCTCATCTCCCCTGCCTGTCCTACCTCTCATCTCCTTCTACATGTCCTACCTTTCCGCTCCTCCTGCATGTCCTACCACTCATCTCCTCCCGCATGTCCTACCACTCATCTCCTCCCGCATGTCCTGCCACTCATCTCCTCCTGCGTGTCCTACCTCTTGTCTCTTTATGCCTGTCCTACCTCTCACCTCCTCCTGCTTGTCCTTATCATCTCCTGCCTGTTCTACCCCTCATCTCCTCTGGGCTGTCATACCTCTCATCACCTCCTGTTTGTCCTTCTTCTCATCTCCTCCTGCCTGTCCTACCTCTCATCTCCTCCTGCCTGTCCTATCTCTCACCTCCTCCTGCCTGTCCTACCTCTCATCTCCTCCTGCCTGTCCTACCTCTCATCTCCTCCTGCCTGTCCTACCTCTCATCTCCTCCTGCCTGTCCTACCCCTCATCTCCTCCTGCCTGTCCTACCTCTCATCTCCTCCTGCCTGTCCTACCTCTCATCTCCTCCTGCCTATCCTACCTCTCATCTCCTCCTGCCTATCCTACCTCTCATCTCCTCCTGCCTATCCTACCTCTCATCTCCTCCTGCCTGTCCTACCTCTCATCTCCTCCTGCCTGTCCTACCTCTCATCTCCTCCTGCCTGTCCTGCCTCTCATCTCCTCCTGCCTGTCCTATCTCTCATCTCCTCCTACCTGTCCTGCCTCTCATCTCCTCCTGCCTATCCTACCTCTCATCTCCTCCTGCCTGTCCTACCTCTCATCTCCTCCTGCCTGTCCTACCTCTCATCTCCTCCTGCCTGTCCTACCTCTCATCTCCTCCTGCCTTTTCCTGCCTCTCTAGCAGATCTGAACCCATCTGGCCAGCATGGTGTAATTGTGTGCTGTGACTAGCGATTGTCAGGATCTGTATCTGGAGGGTAGTGTGAGCTCTGGGGAATATGGGGAACCCGGGGAGGGCGGTGGGGGAGGTACGGGGAATTAGCCTGGATCATGACACAACTGGATGGACGAACCAATTTACTGCATCACATCACTGAAACGAGGAACAGCAGAGCCTATGAGGGAGGGGGAAGGGGAGTGGGGGGCTGGCTGATTAATACGATTGATCGGATGCCATTGATCCGCAGGTACTCCAGAGGTCGCTGATTGAGCTGGGTATGTGTGAGCTATTCAGCACCTTGTATGTGCAGATAACCCCTTCATTGCTAAACTCAAATGGAAAGCAACAGTATAAAATATCACTGAAATTTCAGTGTGCATCAGAAGATTTCTGCAAATTTTACCATGTTGGCAATGTACACTACAGCCAACGGGGAAATACTTTTTTGTGTGTTTAATTGGCTTTAAATGTCTCCTGAGGGTTACAGAAGTTCTTTCCACTGATCCCCGATTTGTTGTTCCAAGAAATGGCTCCTGATCAGCCTTATTATTTTATGCTTTATAATTGCAAGTAAAAGACAGCAAAAAGAACAAATGTAACAGTCCAATATACATATGAATAAAAAAAAAAAATATATATATATATATATATACATACATACATACATACATACATACACACACACACACTATATTACCAAAAGTATTGGAATGCCATCCCAGTCTTAGTCTGTAGGGTTCAATATTGAGTTTGCCCACACCTTTGCAGCTATAACAGCTTCAACTCTTCTGGGAAGGCTGTCCACAAGGTTTAGGAGTGTGTCTATGGGAATGTTTGACCATTCTTCCAGAAGTGCATTTGTTGGGTCAGGAACTGATGTTGGACGAGAAGGCCTGGCTCGCAGTCTTCGCTCTAATTCATCCTAAAGGTGTTCCATCGGGTTGAGGTCAGGACAGTCAAGTTCCTCCAACCCAAACACGCTCATCCATATCTTTATGGACCTTGCTTTGTGCACTGGTGCGCAGTCATGTTGGAACAGGAAGGGGCCATCCCCAAACTGTTCCCACAAAGTTGGAAGCATGAAATTGTCCAAAATGTCTTGGTATGCTGACGCCTTAAGAGTTCCCTTCACTGGAACTAAGGGGCCAAGCCAGACCCCTGAAAAACAACCTCACACCATAACCCCCCTTCCACCAAATGATTTGGACAGGTGCACAAAGCAAGGTCCATAAAGACATGGATGAGCGAGTTTGCGGTGGAGGAACTTTGCTGGCCTGCACAGAGTCCTGACCTCAACCCGATAGAACACTTTTGAGATGAATTAGAGCGGAGGCTGCGAGCCAGGCCTTCTCATCCAACATCAGTGCCTGACCTCACAAATACTCTTCTGGAAGAATGGTCCCACATTCCCATAGACACACTCCTAAACCTTGTGGACAGCCTTCCCAGAAGAGTTGAAGCTGTTATAGCTGCAAAGGTGTGGGCCAACTCAATATTGAACCTTACAGACTAAGACTGGGATGACATTAAAGTTTATGTGTGTAAAGGCAGGCGTCCCAATACTTTTGGTAATATAGTGTGTGTGTGTGTGTGTGTGTGTGTGTGTGTGTGTGTGTGTGTGTGTGTGTGTGTGTGTGTGTGTGTGTGTGTGTGTGTGTGTGTGTGTGTGTGTGTGTGTGTGTGTGTGTGTGAGATTTTATATATATATATATAAAGTCCGGATTTCTTCTGGATTGACATTCCATCCAAGGTGTCACCGCCTAAGTCTGAGACTCCGAGTCCGACGTGGCTGACTCAATGACGTCACTCGTTGCTAGACACAAGGCGGCCCAGGCGCTAGCAACAAGTGCAGAGTTGCCAAGCCAATGGTGCATCTCCACCCACCTCCAGGCTCCTCCTGGTCCGTCCTGCATAATTACACATTATAGTCTCTCTCTCTGCGCAGCTGATCAGCTGATGAGACAGAGAGAGAGACTTGGGCAGAGCAGCGCTGCAGCCAAGTGAGGACCAGTGTGAGTGACCGCAGTTTCATCTGATCTAGCTGAAGATATATGAAGATATTTAAAACGTAAATGGGCGAGGCCCGCGGGGCCCGCTATTGGACGGGGCCCATGGGCTTTAGCCCAGTCAAGCCCAATGGTAAGTCTGGCCCTGCTTACGATGGTTCCCCCGGGTCTTCAGACAGCGAGTTGGAGGGAGACGAGTTTGTCTGAGGCTTCCACTTTGCTCTTGTTTCTCCAAAGCGGTCAAAGAGGCCCTTAAAGTGGACGTAAACCCGAAATTTATTTTTTTTATCATACTGTAGAGTATAAGATTTCCTATCATTTGAGCCCAGTCTTGCCACACAGAATTAATCCATCTCTGAGCAATCCTCTTTTATTGTTCAGTGAGAAAAATCTTGACAAACTGAGAAAAACTTTGTCAAATCCTCCCCCTTGTTGTGAGTGACAGGTGATTTACATATCTCGTGCACTAGCCTAAGAGACAGGCATTATTTTTTAATTCCCTCCCTCACTTCTTTCTTCAGCAGCTCTGCACGGATTGGCTGTTCCACACCTCAGCATGATTTGGCATGCTGAAGTCATGTGGTTACTTTCCATATTGACAAGGGTAGTGTAGAGGTGGGCGGGGAGTCTACTGACATCACGACTCCACCCACCGAACAGACCCGCCCACAGAATCTGCAGATTTTCGGGTCTCATAACAGACAGAGGGGAGACATTTGACAGGTAAAGATACATGCAGGAGGCATGTATATCCTTATAGATAACCCCTATGGCAGTAGTTTAGAAAGGATGACATTGGGTTTACATCCACTTTAGGTGGGAAGATCCTTCCACTCCTCTGGCTAAGCAAAGGAAGTTCTTTAAACACCTGGGGAAGGAACGTTCCAATTTCCCGCTCCTTTCCGAATGAAAGAATATCATTGATGAGGAGTGGAGCAAGGTAGATAAGAAGACTTCTATGTCAAGCAAAACCTTCAGATTATACCCCTTCAAGGCAAAAGAAATGAAACATCTGGCTAAGCGGGCCTTACGCTTCCTCCCTTGACTCGCCGATCCAGCGTCCAAACAAGCCTGGTGTAGGATCCCCTTTGAGTGGTCCTCGTTGTTCGGCAACATGTTGGATAATGCCATAGCCCGGGCCATGGGTGGGAAGTTGGGCTTCCTGCCCCAGAATAGGCGTCTGTTCAGTCAGAAGAAGCCCCAGCGTAGAAAACAGTACTGAGCGTTCAAGGCAAGCACGCTCTTACAGGCCCGGCCGAGATTTCAGAAGGATTTGGAGCAGAGGTCAGACATCCTTCCAAAAGTCCGCTAAAAGCCAGGAATCCAGTGGGCGTGAGCCAGCTAAGTCGTTTTGAGATTGGGCCCGCACAGGCGGGTCGGGTGGGGATGCGTCTGCTTTTCTTCCGACATGTCTGGGTGGCCTCAATCTCGGACTACTGAACCATCAAGACGGTCTCCACAGGCCACATATGGTCCTTTACCAGTACTCCTCCTACCAGATTTATTTCCACCTTGCTACCATGGTCAGAAGAAAAGAAGCAGGTGTTACTGTCCTACGTGGATTCACTGATAGTAGAGGGAGCCGCAGTGCCTGTCCCGAAAGGCAAAGAGTTTCAGAGGGTATACTCCCCTCTCTACCTTGTGCAGAAGAAAAATAGTGCATGGCGCCCCGTGATAGATCTAACCTACCAAAACAAGTTTATAAAATACAAAAGATTCAAAATGGAAACTCTGTCTACTATCCAACAAGCTTAACGACTTAAAAGATGCCAACGACTTAAAAGATGCCTATTTCCATGTGCCTGTGGCAGAAAAATTCTGCAAATAACTTTGATTCAGAGTCGGGCAAGAACAGCTACAGTTCTTCTGCCTCCCTTTCGGGTTGACAATCTCACCCCAGTCTTTTCGAAAGTTCTTCTGGCCGTGGTGGCCCTCATCAGTACAAAAGGGATACGTTTGTACCACTATCTCGACGACCTCCTTTTCCTGTCCCAAGACAAGGAGCAACTGTTGGTTCACAGGGAGCAGGTTATCTCCACACTGGTCAAATTCGGGTGGCTCCTAAACCTGTAAAAAAGCCATCTGGAACCAGTCCAGTGCCTAATATACTTAGGGGCCCAGTTCGACACGGTGGAAAGAACCATCTCTCTCCCAGTGGAGAAGATCCTAGGCATTCGAGAGAGAATTTCTCTCTGAGCTCTGAACGCCTAAAGGCCTCCAAGTGCCTAAGAGTTATCAGAACAATGGTTTCTACGACTCTCATGGGCAAATGGTCTCTGTGGAGGTTACGCCCTTTTCAGACAGGGTTTCTTCAACAACGGAATTCAGGAGACGACAATAAGTCCATTCACATTATCTCAGCGATGAGGAACAGCCTCTTCCGGTGGCTCCAGCGCAGAAATCTGCTTACCTGCCACTCCATTGCCCCCGTCTCATGGGATGCGGTCATGATGCCAGCAGTGCTGGTTGGGGAGCCCCAAAAGGTCAGAACTTGCACAAGGCAAGTGGGATGCCTGTTTTCACAACCTGGGCTCAAATGTCCTGGAACTATGGGCAGCGCTCATCTCCTGAAAGGGGAATCAGTTTAATTGCGCAGTCTCCTATGTGAAGAGGCAAGGGGGCACTCTGAGCTTCACCTTACTCCAAGAAGTCAAGCTCATCATGTCCTGGGCTCAGAAAAATCTGGCCAATATTTCAGCGGTCTTCGTCCCCGGAGTCCAGAATGTCCAAGCGGACTTCCTATCTCGCACACAGTTAGACAACAACAAGTGGTCTCTTCATGTGCAGACATTCAAATGGATCCTGTCCTTGGGAGTCAATCCCGAAGTAGATCTGTTTGCATCCCCCTGCAACTTCGAGATCAAGAAGTATTACACTCTGGGCCATTGCAGCCAGGCCTTCGGAATAGATACCCTGACAGATCGGTGGAGATTCAACAGGGCATACGCTTTTCACCCGCTCCCGATCATCCTTAGGTTTTTACGGAGATTTCAAGCGGAAGCGGTCGAGGTGGTGGTGATAGCGCCTTACTGGACGAACAGGCCATGGTTTCCCCTCCTGACCCAGCTCAGCTTCCGGGACCCGGTGCCTCTTCCTCTAAGGCCAGACCTTTTTTCTCAGGGGGCAGTCCTGCACCCTTGCCCGGCGTGTCTAGTCTAGACGTATAGCTAGATTACCCTCTCTCCCCTTCTCCTTTTTGGATCGCTCTTGTGTTTGTGAGACAAATGCTGCACATGAAATAGTATGCCTGTAACTGCATTTTTGTTAAAGTTTTATGTTGATGTACTTGCATTTTATTAATGGGTAATCATAAATGCCCCACAACGATGTAGGGGTTGTGCAGAAGTTTATCCACATGTTGCGTATGTAATATCAATGTTTTACCTAACATTTTTTTATAATGTAGCTAATTCTATATCTTTAAGACACTTCTAATACTTATATGTTTTCTCTGCTGCTTTAAAGGCCCTGACAAAGTGAGGTTTCCCATGAAACGCGTAGGTGTATCCTTGACATCTTATGCCAGGACCCGCACACCCTTTTCTAAAGAAACAGTAAACTGTATTCTTTCTCAGACTGTAATATGTTATAAAAAGTTTCCATGGATGGCAAATAAAGTTTTTCTATATTTAAAAAAAAAATTGTGTTATAAATTATTTTGTACATTCCACTGAAGCACATGTAAAGTCCCACTCTACTTCTTCTCAAATTTGAATCTTGTATCTACTAGGGACGGCGCCTCCGTGGAGTTATAATTACTCCACGTCTACTCCCACCCCAATATATTTAATTGCTCCTAATTTTCCTCCATTATATTCAGTGTGTGATCCGCAGTATTTGATCTGTGAAGATAAAGTTATTCTGTGTTCTATGATCTGTGGTTCCTGGAAGCGGTATGGAGGAGGGAGGGGGGGGATTCTCACTGCCGGAAGCCCCCGGGGGTAGAAGAGCCTGGGTGGCGACTCAGCTCTTGAACATCTACTTGTAGCTGAAAAATGAGAACTGGGTGGACTGTCCCTTTAAATTAGCCTACTAATCTCAGCATTGTTCCCTGTAGCAGCACTGTGTGCTGTGATGGAGGGCAATATGGATCTGGTATCATTCCAAATGTGAAGCAATAAATATTTCACCAGTTCATGCTGCTACATGTGCATGAAGATTTAGAAAGCAGAATCACTGGGAGAGAAGACTCGTCCAAACTAAATATAAATCCGGCAGACGGCTGCTGCAAGCTGAGAGTTTTCCCCACTTGCAGGGTGACCCCATTTCACTCTGCGCCAGCAGCGCCGTTATGAAACCGCAGTCTAGAGACAATATACAGAGAATCTCCCCTCCCTACCTCCCCCCCACCGATCCTTCCAACATTCCCTCTAGCTCTGCATTCCTCTCCCTGCGCCGTACCATCATCTCACCCATGATTATATATGTACCGTATACCTTCCTCTCCTCTCCAACCCTCTCCTTACACCATACCATCATCTCATCCCTGATTATATATGTACCGTATACCTTCCTCTCCTCTCCATCCCACTCCCTGCACGTACTGTCATCTTATCCCTGATTAAATATGTACCGTATACCTTCCTCTCCTCTCCATCCCTCTCCCTACACCGTACCATCATCTGATCCCTGATTATATATGTACCATATACCTTCCTCTCCTCTCCATCCATCTCCCTACACCGTACCATCATCTGATCCCTGATTATATATGTACCATATACCTTCCTCTCCTCTCCATCCATCTCCCTACACCGTACCATCATCTCATCCCTGATTATATATGTACCATATACCTTCCTCTCCTCTCCATCCATCTCCCTACACCGTACCGTCATCTCATCCCTGATTATATATGTACCGTATACCATCCTCTCCATCCATCTCCCTACACTGTACCGTCATCTCATCCCTGATTATATATGTACCGTATACCTTCCTCTCCTCTCCATCCCACTCCCTACACCGTACCATCATCTCATCCCTGATTATATATGTACCGTATACCATCCTCTCCATCCATCTCCCTACACCGTACCGTCATCTCATCCCTGATTATATATGTACCATATACCTTCCTCTCCTCTCCATCCCACTCCCTACACCATACTGTCATCTCATCCCTGATTATATATGTACCATATACCTTCCTCTCCTCTCCATCCCACTCCCTACACCGTACCATCATCTCATCCCTGATTAAATATGTACCATATAACTTCCTCTCCTCTCCATCCTCTCCTTACACCGTATCGTCATCTCATCCCTGATTATATATGTACCGTATACCTTCCTCTCCTCTCCAACCCTCTCCTTACACCATACTGTCATCTCATCCCTGATTATATATGGACCATATACCTTCCTCTCCTCTCCAACCCTCTCCTTACACCGTACCGTCATCTCATCCCTGATTATATATGTGCCATATACCTTCCTCTCCTCTCCAACCCTCTCCCTACACCATATCATCATCTCATCCCTGATTATATATGCACCGTATACCTTCCTCTCCTCTCCATCCCTCTCCCTACACCATACTGTCATCTCATCCCTGATCGAGTCGAATAGTGCCGCTAAAACTAGCGGCGTTTTACCATCAACGCCCGCCCGCTCCAATGTGAAAGCAGCCTTAGGGGTATCAGAGTAAAGGGGGCTGAATACAAATGTACGCCACACTTTACCCATATTTATTTGTATAAAATTTTGAAAACCATTTATCATTTTCCTTCCACTTCACAATTATGTGCCACTTTTTGTTGTTCTATCACATAAAATTCCAATAATATACATTTACATTTTTGGTTGTAACATGACAAAATGTGGAAAATTTCAAGGGGTATGAATACGTTTTCAAGATGCTGTATATAATGTATACCTTCCTCTCCTCTCCATCCCTCTCCCTGCACCATACCGTCATATCATCCCTATGATCAGCTGTGGTCATTTTGATTAGCTCAGCATGAAAAGAGCTTTCCTAGAGTTTTTCTGTCTCTGGTAGTGCAACTGAAGCAAACAATCAACTATGGGGTGCAAGGCATTCTCATCGGGATCTCCGGGATAAAGTTGTGGACAAGCACAAGTCAGGAGATGAATACAAAGAAAATTCAAAGGCTTTATCAATGCCTGGAAGCACAGTGAAGTCTATTATTAAGAAGTGGAAGGTATTTGGTACAACACAGACCCTCCCTGGATCAGGAAGTTGCTCCAAACTGGATGAAAGAGCCAGGAGGAAACTGGACAGAGAGGCTACCCAGAGGCCTACAGCAACTCTGAAGCATTTGCTGAAATTGTTGACAAAGAGTGGTCATTGTGTGCATGTGACAACAAATTTACAAATCCTCCACAAGTGAGGCTTGTATGGGAGGGTTGCAAGAAAATAACCACTCCTCAAGAAAGCCCACATGCAATCATGACTGAACTTTGCCAAAACACACCTTGAAGATTCTGAGGCCACATGGACAAAGGTGTTTTGGTCAGATGAGACTAAAATTGAACTATTTGGCCTCAACACCAAATGATATGTCTGGAGGAAATCCAATGCAGCTCACCATACAAATAACACCATTCCTACAGTAAAGTATGGAGGTGGTATTGTCATGTTATGGGGGAGTTTTTCTGCAGCAAGGACTGGAGCACTTGTCAGGATAGAAGGAAGAATGGATGGGGCAAAATACAGAGAAAAAGGTGAAAGTCCTTGCATGGCCTAGTCAGAGCCCAGACCTAAACCCCTTTGGGTTTGTGATAAATCCCCAGGATCAACAAAGTTCTCTAATTTGGGCTGGAGATCAGGGGTGACCGCATCCTCGTACCACTCTGTGCAGTGGATAAAAAGTTCTGTGCTTAAGTTTTGGGATAGTTTCTGGTCTCATCTTCATTCTTTATCAGCACATTGGCGCCCCTGAACCTACTTGGTTTGTGGTTTTGAACATACTGGGTTCTTATCTACCTCCTGTGACCGTGCACGGTCTCCCTTGCACTATCCCGGGCTGGGGCTCTTTTGACATCCAAACCCCCTTTTTTCTTTTGAGGGGGTTCCCCCAACTTATCCATCTCCTGGTTCGGGATTGGTCGAGAGCTGGGCTATTTGTGGTGGGGTCCCACACTATCTCCCGAGGAAGCCATCACTGGCGAAACATGCTGGGATTTAACATCTATCTGTGACCACCTTCTTTTATTTGGACACCAGCGACCCAATACATGTATTATGTATATGCTCTACAATGGTTTTAATTGAATTCTTAGATCTTTTCTCTCTTTTTGTACCAATAAAGAAATTATTTTATATAAATTCCATATGTATCAATTATTCCAAGCACCGCAATAATCCAATCCTCCTCTTTCAAGAAAGTTCTCTAATTGCCAACTTTTGACCAAAAACTTTGCAGATTCGCCACCAGAAATAAGGAAAGGCCAATAATGCATTACATTTGCGCCTGATGAAAGTGTGGCATATTACATACTCAGCACACACTGTGCAGATTTTTTTCCTGTTCTGGGACAACAAGACTGAGAGTGATCATCACTGGGGCAGCTTTCCACCATAGGTTACCATTTACACACAAACAGTAGCCCCCCCATTGGAAGCACGCACTGTTTACAGCATCCTGAGTTTCAATTCTAACTTTTTTAAATAAATGTCTGTACCACTTGCTGCCACACTCAGATAGCAATGTAACAGAGTTTACACTATAGTCGTTTTTTCAAGGGGGTCACTGATTTACAGTAAGTCCACTGAATCTGTGGATTGGAGGAGTATGTCGATAGGTGTGCTGGATTATTTAGCGGACACACCTTTAATGCCAAGTATTCTAGATATACTGTAGCTATATTTCTGACAAGGTTTACTTTATAAAAAACAACATATGATTCTACAGAATTGGTTAGTGTACACCTACCACCTGAGCACTAGCAGTGAAAATACAAAGGGATAGCTCTCCATATTAAAGCTCTTATTTGGTGTTGGGAATTGTCACACCAGACTTTTTATATAATTTTCCTTACATTATTCTATTATCTTCCTATTATTATGGGTATTTTTCTTATATGGACATTCACTTTTAGTTTCACGTACCTGAGGTGAGACTGAAGTAGTGGGGAGGCCTCCCTTGCACCTCGGGTCCTTGAAGCCTCTGGAGATGGAGACAGAGACTTGGTGGACACCGAGTGTCACGGGTGCCAGGGGTGCGGAGCACCGTGAAAGCCTTAGTCCGAGATCTGAGCCGAGGTCAAGTCCAGTTTGGTAACAAAGTATAAAAAGGTTAATCAGAAGAAGAATGGTCGAGATCCAAGCCAGGGTCGGTTCCAATCTGGCAGCTGAGTACAAAAGGGGCAAAGAAGTAGAATGGTCAAGGTACAAATCAGAGGTCAATGGCAAGCAGCAATCAAGAGTAGTGAAATAGGTTTCCAGGTCACACACTAGCACAGGAACAAGGGGGACTGAAGATAATCCAGCAATTTGGCAGTGTCTGGGCTGGGCTTATATAGGGAAGTTTAAGGCACTTCCTGTGCGCCTCCTGGGCATTTACCCGCCTTTTTTCACCAGGTTGAGGTCACTTCCTGTGCTCCTCCTGGGCATTTTCCCGCCTTTTTTCACCCGGTTGAGGTCACTTCCTGTGCGCCTCCTGGGCATTTTCCTGCCTTTTTCCATCAGGTCCTCTGCGCAGTTGCGGGTTGGTGCACTGACGCGTCTTTGGCGCATGCTCAGTTGGCACGGATTTCCTCTTGCGGCAACACGCCATTGGTGCATGCGTAGTAAGCACTGGACTCTTACAGTTAGATTCTAACACTATTTTTTTGGCTTCATGGTTATTCATATTGGTGGATTGTAACTTCAAAGCCATGTACATATGATTTGTGAGCGCCATCTGTTAAAATTTGATTTTTTATGATCAGAGGTGGTAATTCACTTATTTAAAGGGACAGCCACATTTGTTTAATTATATTTCAGGGCGTCATACACAGGTATTATTATTTGGGTGTTTGGTGTCTAACTGATTGACATCTTCCCATACATTAGTGTAACCACTCTTTCCAAAGGTAACTCCATGACAGCAGGAATTATGGAATATGGATAGGGTTTGGCTCTGGAAGTTCAAATGAACTTGGAGTAGAACTTTGCCATTTTACAACAGGCCCTAATTATAAGTCTTATACAGACCCTTGCTAGTGGAGGTTTTATGACTGTTACCCTCTCAGGCTGCTCACCACAGACATGAGATTTAAATCTAACTGTTTTTGGTACCAACTTACACATTCTGGGGAAAATGAGAGTGGCACAGTGTTCAGTACTTCTCTATTCTCTACAGTTTGGGTTTGTCAGGGAGGGTTAGTGTTACAAAGAGGGTTAGTGTTAGGGTTACAGGGATGGTTGTTGTTAGGGTTACAGGGATGGGTATTAGGGTTACAGGTATTGTTATTAGGGTTACAGGAAGGGTTAGTGTTAGGGTTACAGTGATGGTTATTAGGGTTACAGGGAGGGATAGTGTTAGGGTTACAGGGATGGTTATTAGGGTCACAGGTATTGTTATTAGGGTTACAGGGAGGGTTATTCGGGTTACAGGGATGGTCATTGTTAGGGTTACAGGGAGGGTTAGTGTTAGGGTTACAGGGATGGTTATTGGGGTTACAGTGATTGTTATTGTTAGGGTTACAGGGATGGTTATTAGGGTGACAGGTATTATTATTAGGGTTACAGGGAGGGTTAGTGTTAGAGTTACAGGTATTGTTATTAGGGTTACAAGGAGGGTTAGTGTTAGGGCTATAGGGAGGGTTAATGTTAGAGTTACAGGGAGGGTTGTTAGGGTTACAGGGAGGGTTAGGGTTACAGGGATGGTTATTGTTAGGGTTGCAGAGAGGGTTAGTGTTAGGGTTACAGGGAGGGTTAGTGTTAGGGTTACAGGGATGGTTATTGTTAGGGTTACAGAGAGGGTTAGTGTTAGGGTTACAGGGATGGTTATTAGGGTTACAGGGATGGTTATTGTTAGGGTTACAGGGAGGGTTAGTGTTAGGGTTACAGGGATGGTTATTGTTAGGGTTACAGAGAGGTTTAGTGTTAGGGTTACAGGGATGGTTATTAGGGTTACAGGGATGGTTATTGTTAGGGTTACAGAGAGGGTTAGTGTTAGGGTTACAGGGATGGTTATTAGGGTTACAGGGATGGTTATTGTTAGGGTTACAGGGAGGGTTAGTGTTAGGGTTACAGGGAGGGTTAGTGTTAGGGTTACAGGGAGGGTTAGTGTTAGGGTTACAGGAATGGTTGTTAGGGTTACAGGGATGGTTATTGTTAGGGTTACAGAGAGGGTTAGTGTTAGGGTTACAAGGGTTAGTGTTAGCGTTACAAGGTAGGTTAGTGTTAGGGTTATTTAAATGGACGTAAGAGAATCTCACGTGACCAAGTACCGCTTGAAGCGGTACGTGGTTGTCACGTACCTTACAGCGGAGTCTGAAATGATGAGGGCGGCCTCTTGCACGGTCCCGGTCCTAGCGTCCCTGGAGGTTGAGACAGGGTTGCTAGGGCGGCGGAAGGGTGCAGGTGCCTGCTGGCAGGATCAGAAGCCCAGAAGTCTTCGGAAGGAAGCTGAGGTGCTGATCCCTGGATGGATGCAGGAGAGGTCCAGCAGAGGAACTTGCAGGGTCACGGCAGGCAGGAGTTGGCAACGTGCTGGCAACGAGGTACACAATCGGCAGGCAGAGACGTGGTCAGGGACTGGCGGAGGTTGGCAACAAACTGGCAGCGGGGTACCGAATCAGGAGACAGAGCCGTAGTCAGGAGTCCAAGCCGTTTTCAATACAGGAAGCAAGGCAGGCAGAGATGTAGGGGTGATCCGAGAGGGTAGTCAAGGCAAGCAGAGGTTCAAGATCAGGGTCAAGTAAACAAGGCAACAGCAAGGGTTCAGGAACGAGCTGAGACAATCCAGCATTGATGCTAGTCTGCTGATCGTTTAAATAGGGCGCCTTGCGCCGTGATTCGTTGGAGTGCGAGCGTGCACGCGCTGACGTGCCCTCGTTCGTACGATCGCATCGCGTGCGTACCTAGTCCGGGGCTCGCTCGTTCTTCCCGCACGTCCAGCTGGCACCCGGGAACGAGCGTTTGTGATGGTTCTCTGACATTGCCCCCTCCTTAAGGGCAGCCTCCGGATGCCCACCTGAGACCTCCTTTCCGGATGAGCACGATGAAAGGCTTGTATGAGTCTTGGGGCATGGAGGTTCGCTTCTGGTTCCCAGGAGTTTTCTTCTGGACCAAAACCCTTCCATTTAATTAAATATTGATTTTGTCCCCGCCTTCTCCTGCAATCTACAATGGTCTCAATTTCGAACTCTTCTTCCCCATCTACCATTATGGCCTCTGGGGGCCCTCTTTCGCGACCAGGAAAGGGATTAACCACATCAGGCTTCAACAAGGAGGTATGAAACACAGGGTGAATCTTAAAGGAGTCGGGAAGTTCGAGCTCATAAGCCACTGGATTAATTTTTCTCTTGACCGGAAAGGGTCCTAGGTATTTAGGTCCCAATTTCCTGGATGGGCAGGTAAGTTTTAGATTCAAAGTTGACAGCCACACACGATCACCAACCTTCAAATCCAGTTCTCCCCTCCTCTTTCTATCAAAGAACCTCTTATTAACCTCTTGTGCTTTGGCAATGGTATCCTTTAACACCTGGTTATTGGTAGCAAAGAAATTTAATCTGTCCTGAACTGCAGGCAAAGGAGAGTCCGGAATCAATGTAGGCAAGAAGGAAGGATGAAACCCATAGTTGGAGAAGAAGGGTGATTGGTTGGTGGCGGTATGAGCAGAGTTGTTAAATGCAAATTCTGCCAGCGGCAGAAGTGAGGCCCAATCTTCTTGGGAGAAGGAGGTGAAGCAACGCAGATATTGCTCCAGCGTTTGGTTGGTACGCTCAGTCTGTCGGTTGGACTGGGGATGATAAGCCGAAGAAAAGTTGAGTTTGATGCCCAGTGCTTCGCACAGTGCTTTCCAAAATCTTGAAGTAAACTGTACTCCTCGATCCGAGACGATGTCACTAGGGATTCCATGCAGTCTGACAACTTCTTTAACAAAGATTTTAGCAGTTTCAGTTGCTGATGGGGTCCCTTTCATAGGGATGAAATGTGACATCCTGGAGAGGCGGTCTACCACTACAAAAATAGATGAGAACCCCTCTGATGGAGGGAGCTCTACGATAAAGTCCATTGCGATTTTATCCCAGGGTCTCTCAGGAATGGGTAGAGGTCTTAATAGTCCCCATGCTTTGTTCTTGCTGTTCTTGTTCCTGAGACAGATTGAACATGAGCCAACATATTTCCTGCAGTCCTTTGCTAAATTAGGCCACCAGAAATGTCTCTGGATCAAATCCATGGTTTTGTATCCCCCAAAATGGCCGGCTAGTGGGTAGTCATGACACACTTGTAGGATGGTAGCACGTAAATTCTGTGGTATGAAAATTTTATTACCCCGCCAATAGACCCCATCGTTCTCCTGAAGGTCTGTATCCGGAGACAGAGAGACTTCCCTGGATGCTTGACGGATCTGTGACATTAGGTCGGTTTGCATAAGTAGAAAATTTCCAGCCTGCAGGATAGTATCAGTTTGAGGTGGAACTTCAACTTCTGTAAACATACGCGATAACGCGTCAGGTTTCACATTCTTGGAGCCAGGCCGGTAGGTTATGTGGAAGTTAAAGCGTGAAAAGAAAAGAGCCCACCTTGCTTGTCTGGGCCTGAGACGTTTGGCGGTCCTGAGGTATTCCAAATTCTTGTGATCCGTGAAGATCAGTATTGGGTGTGTTGCTCCTTCCAAGAGGTACCGCCACTCTTCTAAAGCCAATTTGATTGCCAACAGTTCTCGGTCCCCCACATCATAGTTCCTCTCTGAAGGTCCCAACTTCTTTGAGAAGAAGGCCACAGGGTGCATTAGATTCTTGGGTCCTTGGCGCTGGGACAGGATGGCCCCTACGGCGCTTTCTGAGGCGTCCACCTCCAGGATGTATGGAAGAGCGGGGTCAGGGTGCTTTAATAACGGAGCTGAGGTAAAAAGTCCCTTTAACTTATCAAAAGCAGCTTGGGCTGCCTCTGTCCATTGAAAACGGTTCTGTTTCTTGGTGAGCTGGGTGATGGGCATGATGATACCAGAGAAGTTTTTAATGAACTTTCTGTAGAAATTAGAGAAGCCGACGAACCGTTGTACCCCTTTCTTATCAGTGGGAGGTGGCCAGGACGTTATGGCTGCGACTTTTTGAGGATCCATTGCCATACCTCCTGTAGAAATCACCAGTCCGAGGAAGTGGATGGTCTGTCGTTCGAATTCGCATTTCTCGGCCTTGGCATAGAGTCCATTCTGTCTTAGCCTCAGAAGGACTTGTTTCACATGGACACGGTGAAGATCAAGAGAGGCTGAGAAAACTAGGATATCGTCTAGGTAGACGATCATAAATAGATCTAGAAAGTCTCTGAATATATTATTCACAAAATGCTGGAAGGTTGCTGGAGCATTGCATAATCCGAAGGGCATGACGAGGTATTCAAAGTGGCCAAAACGAGTCCGGAAGGCCGTTTTCCACTCGTCTCCTTCCCTGACTCTGATCAGATTGTAAGCACCTCGTAAATCCAACTTGGTGAAGACTCTTGCAGAGCGGAGTCTCTGGAGCAATTCTGGAATCAGAGGCAAGGGGTAGCGATTTTTAACGGTGATCCGGTTTAACTCTCTGTAATCCACACATGGACGGAGCGAATGGTCTTTTTTTTTAACAAAGAATATTCCTGCCCCGGCTGGTGATGTTGAGTGACGGATGAACCCCTTCTTGAGGTTCTCATTCACATAGTCTTTTAGGACTGCGAGTTCAGGCTCTGACAGAGGAAAGATCCTCCCAAATGGAATTTCTGCCCCTGGTAAAAGTTCAATCGGGCAATCGTAGGCCCGGTGCTGGGGAAGAGTATCGGCTTTCTGCTTGTCGAAAACATCCAAGAAATCATGGTACACGGGTGGGACAAGGTCTTGGGATTCGGATACTGATTTGAGACATCCAATAAATGGAGCTGTGGTGTGGAGGATCTCCAGACAGTTTTTGAGACAGTAGGAGGATTGAAAGACTACCTGGCCGGTTGTCCAGTCTATCTGTGGGTTGTGTGCTTGCAACCATGGCATTCCTAAGATGATCGGAAAAAGTGGTGAGGATATAACGTCCAGGCACAACAGTTCTTGGTGATTGGGTAAGATGTCGGCAGGCAAAGGTTGGGTTTCTTGGATGATAGGCACAGATTTGATGTTGGACCCATCAGCTAATCGGATGAACAGTTTATGTTGCTTCGATCGCAGCGGGATGTTGTGTTGCAGGGCAAAGGCACGGTCAATGAAGCAACTGCAGGCACCGGAGTCAATTATGGCCTGGATCTGAAGCACCCCTTCTGGAAGCTGTAGAGAAACAGGAACAGCAATGTGAGTCGTTCTTGCTAGAGTTAATGCATAACGATCAAGAAGAGGAGAGTCACACTTACGGGTCTTGTTGGGACACATATTGGCGTAATGACCGGCTTCCCCACAGTAGAGACAAAGATTATTCATACGACGGCGTTGTTTTTCTTCCGGAATCAAGGGTGCACGAAGCAAACCCAACTGCATTGGTTCTGGAGGTTCAGTGGTTGGAACAGACAGTGGGGGTGTGGAGGTAGGTAGGCGACTGGGTACTCTGGGTAGCATCCACATGGGCCGATACTGGCTGGTCCTTTCAGATCTTCGCTCCCTCAGCCGGCGATCGATCTGAATGGACAGTTGAATTAGTGTTTCGAGGGAATCGGGGATCCCCACACGAGCTAGTTCATCCTTGAGTGCCTCCGAAAGCCCTAAACAGAACTGAAAACGGAGAGCTGCGTCGTTCCAATGTGTTTCAGTACTCCACCGTTTAAAGTCTGTAACATAGTCCTCCACGGGCCTACGACCCTGTTGGAGGGTGTGGAGGCTGGCCTCGGCTGTGGTAGTACGCTGGGGATCATCATACAGTTTGGCCATTTCATCCAAAAAAGAGTCCATGGTACCCAGCAAGGGACTGGCTTGTTCCAGTAAATGATGGGCCCAGGTTTGAGGTTCTCCCTGCAGTAATGAAATGATGAACCCCACCTTGGTACTCTCCAAAGAAAAGGTGCGGGGCTGAAGCAAGAAGTACAAATGGCAGGCATTCCTGAAAGCACGGAATTTGCTGCGGTCACCCATAAACTTCTCCGGGGCAGGAACTCGTGGTTCTGGGGGTGGCACCACTACTGTGGGTGTAGAAACTGGAGTTGATGATGCAGGGGCTGTGGCCTGAGGTGCTGAGATGTTTGGAGAGAGAGACTCCACTCGTTGTTCAAGTCGCTGGTAGCCATCTTGCAGGCCCTGAACTGCTTGGGTGAGATTTGCGATCTGTTGACACAGAGCGTCCATAGCTGGGGCCCCCCTTTCAGACTCCATTTTGGCTGGATTGTACTGTCACGTACCTTACAGCGGAGTCTGAAATGACGAGGGCGGCCTAGCGTCCCTGGAGGTTGAGACAGGGTTGCTAGGGCGGCGGAAGGGTGCAGGTGCCTGCTGGCAGGATCAGAAGCCCAGAAGTCTTCGGAAGGAAGCTGAGGTGCTGATCCCTGAATGGATGCAGGAGAGGTCCAGCAGAGGAACTTGCAGGGTCACGGCAGGCAGAAGTTGGCAACGTGCTGGCAACGAGGTACACAATCGGCAGGCAGAGACGTGGTCAGGGACTGGCGGAGGTTGGCAACAAACTGGCAGCGGGGTACCGAATCAGGAGACAGAGCCGTAGTCAGGAGTCCAAGCCGGGTTCAATACAGGAAGCAAGGCAGGCAGAGATGTAGGGGTGATCCGAGAGGGTAGTCAAGGCAAGCAGAGGTTCAAGATTAGGGTCAAGTAAACAAGGCAACAGCAAGGGTTCAGGAACGAGCTGAGACAATCCAGCATTGATGCTAGTCTGCTGATCGTTTAAATAGGGCGCCTTGCGCCGTGATTCGTTGGAGTGCGAGCGTGCACGCGCTGACGTGCCCTCGTTCGTACGATCGCATCGCGTGCGTACCTAGTCCGGGGCTCGCTCGTTCTTCCCGCACGTCCGGCTGGCACCCGGGAACGAGCGTTTGTGATGGTTCTCTGACAGTGGTCATGTGATCTTCCCCTATGTCCGGTATCTCTGGTTGCTTCACACGCCGGGTGGAACGCACGCCGACCATCCAGGTGGTGTGACGACATCTTCATTGAGACTCTTACCCAGACGAGCGAGCAGCTCCAGTGCCGGGTAGGCATTTTTTTAATGTAAGCGGCCACTTGGCTTTATTTTGTTTGCTACAAATTTTAATAAACTGTTTTACACTATGGAAGATTCTATTGTCTTTCACATATCCCATGTCTGATTACCGGGCCAAGAAGGGTCCTTACCTAATACCATCCAGCATCCAGCCGTCCCATGTGAGCAGGCACAATCCTGCACAAGCGCGAATGACTCTCTTTTTTAACTAAAGGAGTCATTGGTATCTGGTAAGCAGATATCTATCTACCACTGCAAGGTGCACTTTAACTCTTGGTGAAGGATTTTCCATTTGTATATATTGAGAAACCAATCTATCTTGGAAGATTTTTTTTTGCTTCACTGTCTTATCGCGTTTAGTCAACCATTGGGACTCTATTATTATCACGTCTATTATTATCACGTTTTTCATTGTGTGATATTATTTTTATTCTATTTATGTTTTTTGTCTGTGGAAAAGTTTTTTTACATTGAGACTTAGCTGTGTCACTTTTTTTAATTTTTGTTTTTTTCATTGCTAATTACTAGCGCCCCCTACCTACATACTTATTAGTCTTAGGGTTACAAGGAGGGTTAGTGTTAGGATTACAAGGAGGGTTAGTGTTAGGATTACAAGGAGGGTTAGTGTTAGGATTACAAGGAGGGTTAGTGTTAGGATTACAAGGAAGGTTAGTGTTAGGATTACAAGGAAGGTTAGTGTTAGGATTACAAGGAAGGTTAGTGTTAAGGTTACAAGGAGGGTTAGTGTTAGGATTACAAGGAAGGTTAGTGTTAGGATTACAAGGAAGGTTAGTGTTAGGATTACAAGGAGGGTTAGTGTTAGGATTACAAGGAAGGTTAGTGTTAGGATTACAAGGAAGGTTAGTGTTAAGGTTACAAGGAGGGTTAGTGTTAGGATTACAAGGAAGGTTAGTGTTAGGATTACAAGGAAGGTTAGTGTTAGGATTACAAGGAAGGTTAGTGTTAAGGTTACAAGGAGGGTTAGTGTTAGGGTTACAGGGAAGGTCAGTGTTAAGGTTAAAGGGACGATTAGTTAGCCTCCCTTCCTGTCTCTATTCTCCTTCAGTCTATTTGTCTCCTATCCTGTCTCTCTCTTCTGTTTTTCTCTACTAATTCTCCTTTTCTCTCCCCCCCCCGTCTTTGTTTTCCTGCTTATTCTTTTTTTCTCGCTCATTGGCATCTCTTTGAATCCTATCCTCTGGTTTCCTTTCAGTACAAACAGCCTGGTGGCACAGTGCGGTGATATAAAACACAACGGCGCTCTCTCTTTGTCTCCGCCACCACAGCTAAGAAGCTAGGAAGTTTATGGCGAGTTTTTCTCAGGACACATCCATCAAATTTAAAGGGGATCCGTTCTTCGGGAACTCTCTATTACATATCGGCTTGTGGCGTGATGACAGGCGGCGGTGATGAAGCGTATTCCGCTCATGCATCCGTCTTCCATATCATCTCTGAAATCTGAGTCTCAGACACTGAGAGTAAATTGTGCGCTCAGCGGGAAATCCCCCCCAAGTCTTCTTTGATAATATGAAGTAAATGGAGTCATGCCTGGAAGGGAGCACAGCAGATATTCTGCCAGCTAAAGGAGAACTCTGCCTTCACCCAGATTTCTTTTAGTTAGATTTTAGTCATTAATAAAGATCACGTCATGTTTTCTTATATGGGGTGTCACTGCGCCGTGCTGCCTGTCTACAAATGTTGAAACTCCATCCTGCGTCACCTCAGTAACTGTCAGGTGTGCGCATTTAATGCCAGTTAATAGACATGCGCAGAACAAAAAAAATGTGTTTTGTTTAAAGACGTTTAATACGTTTAATTCGTTTTCGGAATTTTTTTCATTTGATTCGATTCAAATTTTCTAATTCAAATACGTATGGATTCGTAAAAGTTTTCGAATCAGTTTTGAATCGTTCTCAAATTCGAATCGTTTTCAAAATTCAGAAAGTTTTCGAATTCAAATATTTTTCGAATTTAAATCGTTTTCCAAAGAGAATAAAATAGAATAGAAAATAAAGGAATGGAATAGAAAAAATAGAATAGAACAGAAAATAAAAGAATAGAATATAATATAGTAAAACAGAAAAAAATAGGATAGAAAATAAAAGAATAGAATAGAATGGAATAGAAAAGAATAAATAAAAAAGAATATAATTAAATAGATTATAACCATCTTCTGAAATTTGAATAGAATAGAAAAGAATAGAATTAATAAATCAATAGAATAGAAATAATATAACCATTTCCCAAAATTCAAATAGAATCAATTTGAATTGAATAGAAAAGAATAGAGTAGAACAGAATAGAAAATAACACAATAGTATAGAAAAAAAAACAGAATAGAATAGAATGAATATAACCATCTTCCTATTCTAATCTATGCTTTTCTATTCTATTCAAATTGATTCAAATTGATTCTATTTAAATTTTGGGAAATGGTTATATTCTTTCTATTCTATTGTTTTTTTTTAAATTATATTCTTTTTCTATTTGTTTATTCTATTCTATTCTTTTCTCTGCTATTATATTGTATTCTATTATTTTCTATAAAAATGTACTCTATTCGAATTTCGGAAGATGGTTATATTATTTCTGTTCTATTATATTCTAATCTGTTGTTTTTTTTCTATACCGTTCTGTTATTTACTATTCTATTCTAATCTATTCTTTTCTATTCTTTTCAAATTCAGATTGATTTTATTTGAATTTTGGGAAATGGTTATATTCTTTCTATTCTATTGTTTTTTTTAATTGTATTCTTTTCCATTTGTTTATTCTATTGTATACTTTTCTCTTCTATTATTGTATTTTCTATTCTGTTCTATTCTGTTAAAATTGATTCTATTCCAATTTCGGAAGATGGCTATATTCTTTCTACTCTATTACATTGTTTTTTATATACTATTCTGTTATTTTCTATTCTATTCTAATGTATTCTTTTTTATTCTATTCAAATTAGAAAAGATTATTTTCAAATTTTGGGAAATGATATTATTTTTAGTCTATTCTATTGTTTTTTTTTTATTCTTTTCAATTCTATTATATTCTATTCTTTATTTTTTTTCTATTCTTTTCTATTCTATTCTTTTCTTATGTATTCAAAATTATTATTTTTGAAATTTGAATTTCAGAAGGTGGTTATATTCTTTCTATGTTATTCTATTCTATTCTATTCTATTCTATTCTATTCTATTCTATGTGTTTATATTATATTATAGTATATTCTGTTCTTTTATTTTTTTATTCTACTTTGTTCTGTTTTACTCTATTATATTATATTATTTTATTTTCTGTTATATTCTTTTCTATTCTATTATTCTTATTCTATTCCTTTATTTTCTATTCTATTTTTTTCACTTTGGAAATTCGAAAGCGATTTAAATTAAAAAACAATTCGAATTAGAAAACTATTCGAATTTTGTCCAAAATGTTTTTTCATTATTTCAGATTTGTTTAAATTCTGTACTGTTGTAATTCAGAAATTTGGATACATCCGAATTTCTGAAAAAGAAAATTAGTCCGAATTTCAATTCGGAACGAAACAAATCGCACACGTCTACCAGTTAAGGCAAACTGTGCAGTATTCAAAAAAATTAAAAACGAGGGATAGGGATAGTAATGACATGCTTTACCGGCCCCCAGAGCCAACATCTGCTGGGAAACTTGTTTGGAATTAATTATTAACTAAAGAAAGAATTTCAGCTGAAAAGGAGCAATTTTCACACCCAAGTTTCTGGCAAGCAAAGAGCAAATGAGCATGTGCAACTGCCTGTAAGGACTGGGTACTTGTAATAGTGCATTGTACCATAGGTGTGCGCAGCCTGTTGCATTAGGATGTGCACCCCAAAGCTCAAACACACATGAGCGCCACCTGCTCTCACAGGAAGAGGGCTCTGGTGGTGGGAGCCAGTTGATTGGGAGCATATAATGATACACCCTAATTATGGGTGTAACGTGTTCCTAAAGTTGAACCTAGATTTTATTATAATGGGGGCATTTACAATGGCCACTGGCACCCCCAACCACCCACCTGGTGCTGCCCCTGGATAATTCTAATGCACATGGGGTGATTAGGGTGTGCCTAGGCACACCCGGCACACCCTGTGCGCACGCCTATGCATTGTACGTAGACTGACTCTATTTGCGTGTAGTTGTCCTTTAAAGGCGGTTAATGGAGGTGCAGGATTTCATTGGTGTTGCTGGGTAATGCTGCCTTGCTTTTCATTATAACCTTCAAGGCAAATTGCAGCAGCGACATATGTGTAACTGCCTGCTGTCTGCAGAACCGCCGCCTGCGGAATGGAGTGTATAGGGCCTGTTGAGCGCTCAGTATTCTGTTTTTTATCTCCTTTTTTATCTGTTGCATTATTCAGACAATATAAACAGACTGATAATAAAACAATATCTCCCTCCCACACATCTCCACCAAACTCCCATAACAGTTTTACTGTCCCTAATCTCACTCTCTGTTCCTGTCTACTGGGGTCTCTGTACTTCCAGTGTCTCACCCATCTCCTTCTGCACATCTCTGTCCTCAGTGTCTCAACCCTCTCCTTCCTCGCTGTCTCCACATCTCTGTCCTCAGTGTCTCGTCCCTCTCCTTCCTCACTGTCTCCACATCTCTGTCCTCAGTGTCTCATCCCTCTCCTTCTTCACTGTCTCCACATCTCTGTCCTCAGTGTCTCATCCCTCTCCTTCTTCACTGTCTCCACATCTCTGTCCTCAGTGTCTCATCCCTCTCCTTCTCACTGTCTCCACATCTCTGTCCTCAGTGTCTCATCCCTCTCCTTCCTCACTGTCTCCACATCTCTGTCCTCAGTGTCTCATCCCTCTCCTTCTCACTGTCTCCACATCTCTGTCCTCAGTGTCTCATCCCTCTCCTTCTCACTGTCTCCACATCTCTGTCCTCAGTGTCTCATCCCTCTCCTTCTCACTGTCTCCACATCTCTGTCCTCAGTGTCTCATCCCTCTCCTTCCTCGCTGTCTCCACATCTCTGTCCTCAGTATCTCATCCCTCTCCTTCTCACTGTCTCCACATCTCTGTCCTCAGTGTCTCATCCCTCTCCTTCCTCGCTGTCTCCACATCTCTGTCCTCAGTGTCTCATCCCTCTCCTTCCTCGCTGTCTCCACATCTCTTTCCTCAGTGTCTCATCCCTCTCCTTCCTCACTGTCTCCACATCTCTGTCCTCAGTGTCTCATCCCTCTCCTTCTCACTGTCTCCACATCTCTGTCCTCAGTGTCTCATCCCTCTCCTTCTCACTGTCTCCACATCTCTGTCCTCAGTGTCTCATCCCTCTCCTTCCTCGCTGTCTCCACATCTCTGTCTCAGTGTCTCATCCCTCTCCTTCTCACTGTCTCTACATCTCTGTCCTCAGTGTCTCATCCCTCTCCTTCCTCACTGTCTCCACATCTCTGTCCTCAGTGTCTCATCCCTCTCCTTCCTCACTGTCTCCACATCTCTGTCCTCAGTGTCTCATCCCTCTCCTTCCTCACTGTCTCCCCATCTCTGTCCTCAGTGTCTCATCCCTCTCCTTCCTCACTGTCTCCACATCTCTGTCCTCAGTGTCTCATCCCTCTCCTTCTTCACTGTCTCCACATCTCTGTCCTCAGTGTCTCATCCCTCTCCTTCCTCACTGTCTCCACATCTCTGTCCTCAGTGTCTCATCCCTCTCCTTCCTCACTGTCTCCACATCTCTGTCCTCAGTGTCTCATCCCTCTCCTTCCTCACTGTCTCTACATCCCTGTCCTCAGTGTCTCATCCCTCTCCTTCCTCACTGTCTCTACATCCCTGTCCTCAGTGTCTCATCCCTCTCCTTCCTCACTGTCTCTATATCTGTTCTCAGTGTCTCATCCCTCTCCTTCTCACTGTCTCCACATCTCTGTCCTCAGTGTCTCATCCCTCTCCTTCCTCACTGTCTCCACATCTCTGTCCTCAATGTCTCATCCCTCTCCTTCCTCACTGTCTCCACATCTCTGTCCTCAGTGTCTCATCCCTCTCCTTCCTCACTGTCTCCACATCTCTGTCCTCAGTGTCTCATCCCTCTCCTTCCTCACTGTCTCCACATCTCTGTCCTCAGTGTCTCATCCCTCTCCTTCTCACTGTCTCCACATCTCTGTCCTCAGTGTCTCATCCCTCTCCTTCCTCACTGTCTCCACATCTCTGTCCTCAGTGTCTCATCCCTCTCCTTCTCACTGTCTCCACATCTCTGTCCTCAGTGTCTCATCCCTCTCCTTCTCACTGTCTCCACATCTCTGTCCTCAGTGTCTCATCCCTCTCCTTCTCACTGTCTCCACATCTCTGTCCTCAGTGTCTCATCCCTCTCCTTCCTCGCTGTCTCCACATCTCTGTCCTCAGTATCTCATCCCTCTCCTTCTCACTGTCTCCACATCTCTGTCCTCAGTGTCTCATCCCTCTCCTTCCTCGCTGTCTCCACATCTCTGTCCTCAGTGTCTCATCCCTCTCCTTCCTCGCTGTCTCCACATCTCTTTCCTCAGTGTCTCATCCCTCTCCTTCCTCACTGTCTCCACATCTCTGTCCTCAGTGTCTCATCCCTCTCCTTCCTCACTGTCTCTATATCTGTTCTCAGTGTCTCATCCCTCTCCTTCTTCACTGTCTCCACATCTCTGTCCTCAGTGTCTCATCCCTCTCCTTCCTCACTGTCTCCACATCTCTGTCCTCAATGTCTCATCCCTCTCCTTCCTCACTGTCTCCACATCTCTGTCCTCAGTGTCTCATCCCTCTCCTTCTCACTGTCTCCACATCTCTGTCCTCAGTGTCTCATCCCTCTCCTTCCTCACTGTCTCCACATCTCTGTCCTCAGTGTCTCATCCCTCTCCTTCTCACTGTCTCCACATCTCTGTCCTCAGTGTCTCATCCCTCTCCTTCCTCACTGTCTCTATATCTGTTCTCAGTGTCTCATCCCTCTCCTTCTTCACTGTCTCCACATCTCTGTCCTCAGTGTCTCATCCCTCTCCTTCCTCACTGTCTCCACATCTCTGTCCTCAATGTCTCATCCCTCTCCTTCCTCACTGTCTCCACATCTCTGTCCTCAGTGTCTCATCCCTCTCCTTCTCACTGTCTCCACATCTCTGTCCTCAGTGTCTCATCCCTCTCCTTCCTCACTGTCTTCACATCTCTGTCCTCAGTGTCTCATCCCTCTCCTTCCTCATATCTCTGTCCTCAGTGTCTCATCCCTCTCCTTCCTCACATCTCTGTCCTCAGTGTCTCATCCCTCTCCTTCCTCACTGTCTCCACATCTCTGTCCTCAGTGTCTCATCCCTCTCCTTCCTCACTGTCTCCACATCTCTGTCCTCAGTGTCTCATCCCTCTCCTTCCTCGCTGTCTCCACATCTCTGTCCTCAGTGTCTCATCCCTCTCCTTCTCACCGTCTCCACATCTCTGTCCTCAGTGTCTCATCCCTCTCCTTCCTCACTGTCTCCACATCTCTGTCCTCAGTGTCTCATCCCTCTCCTTCCTCACTGTCTCCACATCTCTGTCCTCAGTGTCTCATCCCTCTCCTTCCTCACTGTCTTCACATCTTTGTCCTCAGTGTCTCATCCCTCTCCTTCCTCACTGTCTCTACATCCCTGTCCTCAGTGTCTCATCCCTCTCCTTCCTCACTGTCTCCACATCTCTGTCCTCAGTGTCTCATCCCTCTCCTTCCTCACTGTCTCTATATCTGTTCTCAGTGTCTCATCCCTCTCCTTCTTCACTGTCTCCACATCTCTGTCCTCAGTGTCTCATCCCTCTCCTTCCTCACTGTCTCCACATCTCTGTCCTCAATGTCTCATCCCTCTCCTTCCTCACTGTCTCCACATCTCTGTCCTCAGTGTCTCATCCCTCTCCTTCCTCACTGTCTCCACATCTCTGTCCTCAGTGTCTCATCCCTCTCCTTCTCACTGTCTCCACATCTCTGTCCTCAGTGTCTCATCCCTCTCCTTCCTCATATCTCTGTCCTCAGTGTCTCATCCCTCTCCTTCCTCACATCTCTGTCCTCAGTGTCTCATCCCTCTCCTTCCTCACTGTCTCCACATCTCTGTCCTCAGTGTCTCATCCCTCTCCTTCCTCACTGTCTCTACATCCCTGTCCTCAGTGTCTCATCCCTCTCCTTCCTCACTGTCTCCACATCTCTGTCCTCAGTGTCTCATCCCTCTCCTTCCTCACTGTCTCTATATCTGTTCTCAGTGTCTCATCCCTCTCCTTCTTCACTGTCTCCACATCTCTGTCCTCAGTGTCTCATCCCTCTCCTTCCTCACTGTCTCCACATCTCTGTCCTCAATGTCTCATCCCTCTCCTTCCTCACTGTCTCCACATCTCTGTCCTCAGTGTCTCATCCCTCTCCTTCTCACTGTCTCCACATCTCTGTCCTCAGTGTCTCATCCCTCTCCTTCCTCACTGTCTCCACATCTCTGTCCTCAGTGTCTCATCCCTCTCCTTCTCACTGTCTCCACATCTCTGTCCTCAGTGTCTCATCCCTCTCCTTCCTCACTGTCTTCACATCTCTGTCCTCAGTGTCTCATCCCTCTCCTTCCTCATATCTCTGTCCTCAGTGTCTCATCCCTCTCCTTCCTCACATCTCTGTCCTCAGTGTCTCATCCCTCTCCTTCCTCACTGTCTCCACATCTCTGTCCTCAGTGTCTCATCCCTCTCCTTCCTCACTGTCTCTACATCTCTGTCCTCAGTGTCTCATCCCTCTCCTTCCTCACTGTCTCCACATCTCTGTCCTCAGTGTCTCATCCCTCTCCTTCCTCACTGTCTCTACATCCCTGTCCTCAGTGTCTCATCCCTCTCCTTCCTCACTGTCTCTACATCCCTGTCCTCAGTGTCTCATGCCTCTCCTTCCTCACTGTCTCTATATCTGTTCTCAGTGTCTCATCCCTCTCCTTCCTCACTGTCTCCACATCTCTGTCCTCAATGTCTCATCCCTCTCCTTCCTCACTGTCTCCACATCTCTGTCCTCAGTGTCTCATCCCTCTCCTTCTCACTGTCTCCACATCTCTGTCCTCAGTGTCTCATCCCTCTCCTTCCTCACTGTCTTCACATCTCTGTCCTCAGTGTCTCATCCCTCTCCTTCCTCATATCTCTGTCCTCAGTGTCTCATCCCTCTCCTTCCTCATATCTCTGTCCTCAGTGTCTCATCCCTCTCCTTCCTCACATCTCTGTCCTCAGTGTCTCATCCCTCTCCTTCCTCACTGTCTCCACATCTCTGTCCTCAGTGTCTCATCCCTCTCCTTCCTCACTGTCTCCACATCTCTGTCCTCAGTGTCTCATCCCTCTCCTTCTCACTGTCTCCACATCTCTGTCCTCAGTGTCTCATCCCTCTCCTTCCTCACTGTCTTCACATCTCTGTCCTCAGTGTCTCATCCCTCTCCTTCCTCACTGTCTCCACTTCTCTGTCCTCAGTGTCTCATCCCTCTCCTTCTCATTGTCTCCACTTCTCTGTCCTCAGTGTCTCATCCCTCTCCTTCTCACTGTCTCCACATCTCTGTCCTCAGTGTCTCATCCCTCTCCTTCCTCACTGTCTCTACATCCCTGTCCTCAGTGTCTCATCCCTCTCCTTCCTCACTGTCTCTACATCCCTGTCCTCAGTGTCTCATGCCTCTCCTTCCTCACTGTCTCTATATCTGTTCTCAGTGTCTCATCCCTCTCCTTCCTCACTGTCTCCACATCTCTGTCCTCAGTGTCTCATCCCTCTCCTTCCTCACTGTCTCCACATCTCTGTCCTCAGTGTCTCATCCCTCTCCTTCCTCACTGTCTCCACATCTCTGTCCTCAGTGTCTCATCCCTCTCCTTCTCACTGTCTCCACATCTCTGTCCTCAGTGTCTCATCCCTCTCCTTCCTCACTGTCTTCACATCTCTGTCCTCAGTGTCTCATCCCTCTCCTTCCTCATATCTCTGTCCTCAGTGTCTCATCCCTCTCCTTCCTCATATCTCTGTCCTCAGTGTCTCATCCCTCTCCTTCCTCACATCTCTGTCCTCAGTGTCTCATCCCTCTCCTTCCTCACTGTCTCCACATCTCTGTCCTCAGTGTCTCATCCCTCTCCTTCCTCACTGTCTCCACATCTCTGTCCTCAGTGTCTCATCCCTCTCCTTCTCACTGTCTCTACATCTCTGTCCTCAGTGTCTCATCCCTCTCCTTCTTCACTGTCTCCACATCTCTGTCCTCAGTGTCTCATCCCTCTCCTTCCTCACTGTCTCCACATCTCTGTCCTCAGTGTCTCATCCCTCTCCTTCCTCACTGTCTCCACATCTCTGTCCTCCGTGTCTCATCCCTCTCCTTCCTCACTGTCTCTACATCTCTGTCCTCAGTGTCTCATCCCTCTCCTTCCTCACTGTCTCCACATCTCTGTCCTCAGTGTCTCATCCCTCTCCTTCCTCACTGTCTCTACATCTCTGTCCTCCGTGTCTCATCCCTCTCCTTCCTCACTGTCTCTACATCTCTGTCCTCAGTGTCTCATCCCTCTCCTTCCTCACTGTCTCCACATCTCTGTCCTCAGTGTCTCATCCCTCTCCTTCTCACTGTCTCCACATCTCTGTCCTCAGTGTCTCATCCCTCTCCTTCCTCACTGTCTCCACATCTCTGTCCTCAGTGTCTCATCCCTCTCCTTCCTCACTGTCTCTACATCTCTGTCCTCAGTGTCTCATCCCTCTCCTTCCTCACTGTCTCTACATCTCTGTCCTCAGTGTCTCATCCCTCTCCTTCTCACTGTCTCCACATCTCTGTCCACAGTGTCTCATCCCTCTCCTTCCTCACTGTCTCCATATCTCTGTCCTCAGTGTCTCATCCCTCTCCTTCTCACTGTCTCCACATCTCTGTCCTCAGTGTCTCATCCCTCTCCTTCCTCACTGTCTCTACATCTCTGTCCTCAGTGTCTCATCCCTCTCCTTCCTCACTGTCTCCACATCTCTGTCCTCAGTGTCTCATCCCTCTCCTTCTTCACTGTCTCCACATCTGTCCTCAGTGTCTCATCCCTCTCCTTCCTCACTGTCTCCACATCTCTGTCCTCAGTGTCTCATCCCTCTCCTTCTTCACTGTCTCCACGTCTCTGTCCTCAGTGTCTCATCCCTCTCCTTCCTCACATCTCTGTCCTCAGTGTCTCATCCCTCTCCTTCTTCACTGTCTCCACATCTCTGTCCTCAGTGTCTCATCCCTCTCCTTCCTCACAGTCTCCACATCTCTGTCCTCAGTGTCTCATCCCTCTCCTTCCTCACTGTCTCCACATCTCTGTCCTCAGTGTCTCATCCCTCTCCTTCTTCACTGTCTCCACATCTGTCCTCAGTGTCTCATCCCTCTCCTTCCTCACTGTCTCCACATCTCTGTCCTCAGTGTCTCATCCCTCTCCTTCTTCACTGTCTCCACGTCTCTGTCCTCAGTGTCTCATCCCTCTCCTTCCTCACATCTCTGTCCTCAGTGTCTCATCCCTCTCCTTCTTCACTGTCTCCACATCTCTGTCCTCAGTGTCTCATCCCTCTCCTTCCTCACTGTCTCCACATCTCTGTCCTCAGTGTCTCATCCCTCTCCTTCCTCACTGTCTCCACATCTCTGTCCCGTGTGTCTCATCCCTCTCCTTCCTCACTGTCTCTACATCTCTGTCCTCAGTGTCTCATCCCTCTCCTTCCTCACTGTCTCCACATCTCTGTCCTCAGTGTCTCATCCCTCTCCTTCCTCACTGTCTCTACATCCCTGTCCTCAGTGTCTCATCCCTCTCCTTCTCACTGTCTCTATATCTGTTCTCAGTGTCTCATCCCTCTCCTTCCTCACTGTCTCTACATCCCTGTCCTCAGTGTCTCATCCCTCTCCTTCCTCACTGTCTCTATATCTGTTCTCAGTGTCTCATCCCTCTCCTTCTTCACTGTCTCCACATCTCTGTCCTCAGTGTCTCATCCCTCTCCTTCCTCACTGTCTCCACATCTCTGTCCTCAATGTCTCATCCCTCTCCTTCCTCACTGTCTCCACATCTCTGTCCTCAGTGTCTCATCCCTCTCCTTCTCACTGTCTCCACATCTCTGTCCTCAGTGTCTCATCCCTCTCCTTCCTCACTGTCTCCACATCTCTGTCCTCAGTGTCTCATCCCTCTCCTTCTCACTGTCTCCACATCTCTGTCCTCAGTGTCTCATCCCTCTCCTTCCTCACTGTCTCTACATCTCTGTCCTCAGTGTCTCATCCCTCTCCTTCTCACTGTCTCCACATCTCTGTCCACAGTGTCTCATCCCTCTCCTTCCTCACTGTCTCCATATCTCTGTCCTCAGTGTCTCATCCCTCTCCTTCTCACTGTCTCCACATCTCTGTCCTCAGTGTCTCATCCCTCTCCTTCCTCACTGTCTCTACATCTCTGTCCTCAGTGTCTCATCCCTCTCCTTCCTCACTGTCTCCACATCTCTGTCCTCAGTGTCTCATCCCTCTCCTTCTCACTGTCTCCACATCTCTGTCCTCAGTGTCTCATCCCTCTCCTTCCTCACTGTCTCCACATCTCTGTCCTCAGTGTCTCATCCCTCTCCTTCTCACTGTCTCCACATCTCTGTCCTCAGTGTCTCATCCCTCTCCTTCTTCACTGTCTCCACATCTCTGTCCTCAATGTCTCATCCCTCTCCTTCTTCACTGTCTCCACATCTCTGTCCTCAGTATCTCATCCCTCTCCTTCTTCACTGTCTCCACATCTGTCCTCAGTGTCTCATCCCTCTCCTTCCTCACTGTCTCCACATCTCTGTCCTCAGTGTCTCATCCCTCTCCTTCCTCACTGTCTCCACATCTCTGTCCTCAGTGTCTCATCCCTCTCCTTCCTCACTGTCTCCGCATCTCTGTCCTCAGTGTCTCATCCCTCTCCTTCTTCACTGTCTCCACATCTGTCCTCAGTGTCTCATCCCTCTCCTTCCTCACTGTCTCCACATCTCTGTCCTCAGTGTCTCATCCCTCTCCTTCTTCACTGTCTCCACGTCTCTGTCCTCAGTGTCTCATCCCTCTCCTTCCTCACATCTCTGTCCTCAGTGTCTCATCCCTCTCCTTCTTCACTGTCTCCACATCTCTGTCCTCAGTGTCTCATCCCTCTCCTTCCTCACAGTCTCCACATCTCTGTCCTCAGTGTCTCATCCCTCTCCTTCCTCACTGTCTCCACATCTCTGTCCTCAGTGTCTCATCCCTCTCCTTCCTCGCTGTCTCCACATCTCTGTCCTCAGTGTCTCATCCCTCTCCTTCCTCGCGGTCTCCACATCTCTGTCCTCAATGTCTCATCCCTCTCCTTCTCACTGTCTCCACATCTGTCCTCAGTGTCTCATCCCTCTCCTTCCTCACTGTCTCCATATCTCTGTCCTCAGTGTCTCATCCCTCTCCTTCCTCACTGTCTCCATATCTCTGTCCTCAGTGTCTCATCCCTCTCCTTCCTCACTGTCTCCATATCTCTGTCCTCAGTGTCTCATCTCTCTCCTTCCTCACTGTCTCCACATCTCTGTCCTCAGTGTCTCATCCCTCTCCTTCCTCGCGGTCTCCACATCTCTGTCCTCAGTGTCTCATCCCTCTCCTTCTCACTGTCTCCACATCTGTCCTCAGTGTCTCATCCCTCTCCTTCCTCACTGTCTCCACATCTCTGTCCTCAGTGTCTCATCCCTCTCCTTCTCACTGTCTCCACATCTCTGTCCTCAGTGTCTCATCCCTCTCCTTCCTCACTGTCTCTACATCTCTGTCCTCAGTGTCTCATCCCTCTCCTTCTTCACTGTCTCCATATCTCTGTCCTCAGTGTCTCATCCCTCTCCTTCTCACTGTCTCCACATCTCTGTCCTCAGTGTCTCATCCCTCTCCTTCTTCACTGTCTCCACATCTCTGTCCTCAGTGTCTCATCCCTCTCCTTCTCACTGTCTCCACATCTCTGTCCTCAGTGTCTCATCCCTCTCCTTCCTCACTGTCTCCACATCTCTGTCCTCAGTGTCTCATCCCTCTCCTTCTCACTGTCTCCACATCTCTGTCCTCAGTGTCTCATCCCTCTCCTTCCTCACTGTCTCCACATCTCTGTCCTCAGTGTCTCATCCCTCTCCTTCCTCACTGTCTCCACATCTCTGTCCTCAGTGTCTCATCCCTCTCCTTCTCACATCTCTGTCCTCAGTGTCTCATCCCTCTCCTTCCTCGCTGTCTCCACATCTCTGTCCTCAGTGTCTCATCCCTCTCCTTCTCACTGTCTCCACATCTCTGTCCTCAGTGTCTCATCCCTCTCCTTCTTCACTGTCTCCACATCTCTGTCCTCAGTGTCTCATCCCTCTCCTTCCTCACTGTCTCCACATCTCTGTCCTCAGTGTCTCATCCCTCTCCTTCTCACTGTCTCCACATCTCTGTCCTCAGTGTCTCATCCCTCTCCTTCTTCACTGTCTCCACATCTCTGTCCTCAGTGTCTCATCCCTCTCCTTCCTCACTGTCTCCACATCTCTGTCCTCAGTGTCTCATCCCTCTCCTTCCTCACTGTCTCCACATCTCTGTCCTCAGTGTCTCATCCCTCTCCTTCCTCGCTGTTTCCACATCTCTGTCCTCAGTGTCTCATCCCTCTCCTTCTCACTGTCTCCACATCTCTGTCCTCAGTGTCTCATCCCTCTCCTTCCTCACTGTCTCCACATCTCTGTCCTCAGCGTCTCATCCCTCTCCTTCCTCACTGTCTCCACATCTCTGTCCTCAGTGTCTCATCCCTCTCCTTCCTCACTGTCTCCACATCTCTGTCCTCAGTGTCTCATCCCTCTCCTTCCTCACATCTCTGTCCTCAGTGTCTCATCCCTCTCCTTCTTCACTGTCTCCACATCTCTGTCCTCAGTGTCTCATCCCTCTCCTTCCTCACAGTCTCCACATCTCTGTCCTCAGTGTCTCATCCCTCTCCTTCCTCACTGTCTCCACATCTCTGTCCTCAGTGTCTCATCCCTCTCCTTCCTCGCTGTCTCCACATCTCTGTCCTCAGTGTCTCATCCCTCTCCTTCCTCGCGGTCTCCACATCTCTGTCCTCAGTGTCTCATCCCTCTCCTTCTCACTGTCTCCACATCTGTCCTCAGTGTCTCATCCCTCTCCTTCCTCACTGTCTCCATATCTCTGTCCTCAGTGTCTCATCCCTCTCCTTCCTCACTGTCTCCATATCTCTGTCCTCAGTGTCTCATCCCTCTCCTTCCTCACTGTCTCCATATCTCTGTCCTCAGTGTCTCATCTCTCTCCTTCCTCACTGTCTCCACATCTCTGTCCTCAGTGTCTCATCCCTCTCCTTCCTCGCGGTCTCCACATCTCTGTCCTCAGTGTCTCATCCCTCTCCTTCTCACTGTCTCCACATCTGTCCTCAGTGTCTCATCCCTCTCCTTCCTCACTGTCTCCACATCTCTGTCCTCAGTGTCTCATCCCTCTCCTTCTCACTGTCTCCACATCTCTGTCCTCAGTGTCTCATCCCTCTCCTTCCTCACTGTCTCTACATCTCTGTCCTCAGTGTCTCATCCCTCTCCTTCTTCACTGTCTCCATATCTCTGTCCTCAGTGTCTCATCCCTCTCCTTCTCACTGTCTCCACATCTCTGTCCTCAGTGTCTCATCCCTCTCCTTCTTCACTGTCTCCACATCTCTGTCCTCAGTGTCTCATCCCTCTCCTTCTCACTGTCTCCACATCTCTGTCCTCGGTGTCTCATCCCTCTCCTTCCTCACATCTCTGTCCTCAGTGTCTCATCCCTCTCCTTCCTCGCTGTCTCCACATCTCTGTCCTCAGTGTCTCATCCCTCTCCTTCTCACTGTCTCCACATCTCTGTCCTCAGTGTCTCATCCCTCTCCTTCTTCACTGTCTCCACATCTCTGTCCTCAGTGTCTCATCCCTCTCCTTCCTCACTGTCTCCACATCTCTGTCCTCAGTGTCTCATCCCTCTCCTTCTCACTGTCTCCACATCTCTGTCCTCAGTGTCTCATCCCTCTCCTTCTTCACTGTCTCCACATCTCTGTCCTCAGTGTCTCATCCCTCTCCTTCCTCACTGTCTCCACATCTCTGTCCTCAGTGTCTCATCCCTCTCCTTCTTCACTGTCTCCACATCTCTGTCCTCAGTGTCTCATCCCTCTCCTTCCTCACTGTCTCCACATCTCTGTCCTCAGTGTCTCATCCCTCTCCTTCCTCGCTGTTTCCACATCTCTGTCCTCAGTATCTCATCCCTCTCCTTCTCACTGTCTCCACATCTCTGTCCTCATTGTCTCATCCCTCTCCTTCCTCACTGTCTCCACATCTCTGTCCTCAGTGTCTCATCCCTCTCCTTCTCACTGTCTACACATCTCTGTCCTCAGTGTCTCATCCCTCTCCTTCCTCACTGTCTCCACATCTCTGTCCTCAGTGTCTCATCCCTCTCCTTCCTCACTGTCTCCACATCTCTGTCCTCAGTGTCTCATCCCTCTCCTTCCTCACTGTCTCCACATCTCTGTCCTCAGTGTCTCATCCCTCTCCTTCTTCACTGTCTCCACATCTCTGTCCTCAGTGTCTCATCCCTCTCCTTCCTCGCTGTCTCCACATCTCTTTCCTCAGTGTCTCATCCCTCTCCTTCTCACTGTCTCCACATCTCTGTCCTCAGTGTCTCATCCCTCTCCTTCTCACTGTCTCCACATCTCTGTCCTCAGTGTCTCATCCCTCTCCTTCCTCACTGTCTCCACATCTCTGTCCTCAGTGTCTCATCCCTCTCCTTCTCACTGTCTCCACATCTCTGTCCTCAGTGTCTCATCCCTCTCCTTCCTCACTGTCTTGATATCTCTCTCATCTGTCTCTACTTTCCTGTCGCTCTCTCTTTTTCTCTTTCTGTATGCTGCCATCTTTGAAATTGTTCCATCCTTCCACTGTCTCTGCATCCTTTGTCTGTCTCTTAATCTTTCTTTTCCACCCTTTTTTTTTGCCCCATCTCTCTCTCGCTCTCTTTCTTCTTCTCCCTCCTCTCTATCTCCTGCTTCCTTCCCTTTCCCTATATCTCCCTTTCCCCCCTCTCTATCTCCTTCCCTTCCAATGTCTCTCTATCTCCCCCTCTCTTTCCCTCCTTCCCCCCTCTCTCTGTGCAGTCTCGGTGTGGTCTCTCTGGCAGTGTCTCTGCAGTCCCCCCTTGTTTTCTGTGTGCTGTGCGGTCCCCTCCTCTCCAGCGTCTTCTTGCTCTGTGTGTTGGGGAATTAATCCACACAGCTTGTCATTTATTCATAGTGCTTTTACTTGCATCATCTCGCACATTACAGCCGCTCTGCGGCCAGTGGAGAGAGCGCTGGAGGGGGACGCGCTCTAATGAGGGGGGTCTCCTGTCACACCGCCTCAGCACCACACAGGGATTCCCTATAGTATGGGGTCATGTCCCTGCTGTGGGGGTGGGGTAGAATAGTCTGGGGAAGGCACCCTCTCCCTGCCTCATCCTCCTATAACCAGACTGCCACTTCCCCAACATTCACCGCTCTATCCAATCCATCTATCTCTCTCTCTCTTGCCAGATAAATCAGTACCCCTCTGGTTGCTCTGACCTCGTGAGTCCTCTGCCACCTCTGACACCCTAGGTTCAAACATTTTCCCTTAATAACAACAGCAATAAGGAAATGCACCAGAATTAGTTAAATCAGAAATAGTTTACTCAATGAAATAAATGGGAAAAGAAGCAAAGAGCCAACTTGAGTTTACACCTCAAAAAGTTGTTTTACAAAGAATATTATTGGTAGCATAATAACCATAACCTTTAACCGCTAGCCGCCCGCCGGCTGTCATATGACGGCTAGGCGGCACGGCTCTCATTCTGGGAGGGCGTCAAATGACGTCCCTCCATTTAAACAGGGAATGCGCCCGATCGTGTGCGCGCATCCCTGTTCCTTCGGTGGCGGCGTGTCACGGAGACACCGCTCGCCACCGAGGGGGTGAACAGCCATTGGGTATGGCTGTTTACCACGTGATTGGCCGTGATGAAGTCATGGCCGATCACAGGTGGTACCGCCCCACTTTGCATGCCGCATGCGTGCTGCGCGTGCACGTCGGTGGCGGCGTGTTCCCGGGAACACTGCTTGTCACCGACGCTGGTAAACAGCCATTGGACAGTGGCCATTTACCACATGATCTGCTGTTGTGATCCTTTCACAGCTGATCACTAACTGTCAACAAACCGTGGTAACAAGATGTTACCGGGTTCTCCTCCTCACACACCAATCGTGTGTGAGGAGGAGATTGCGGTAACATCTCCTTACCGCTTACAGTGTACACCAATCACTATGATTCCCCCCCAATAAAGAGGACCTGTCACCACCTATGAAAGTACCTGTCACAGTTCATCTGAGCACCTGTCAGTCCATATGAATACCTGTCAGTCCATATGAGTACCTGTCACAGTCCATCAGAGTACTCGAGTATCTGTCACAGTCCATCAGAGTACCCGAGTACCTGTCACAGTCCATCAGAGTACAAGAAGTACCTGTCACAGTCCATCTGAGTACCCAAGTACCTGTCACAGTTCATCTGAGTACCCGAGTACCTGTCACAGTCCATATGAGTACCCGAGTACCTGTCACAATCCCTATGAGTACCTGAGTACCTGTCACAGTCCATATGAGTACCCAAATACCTGTCACAGTCCATATGAGTACCTGACTACCTGTCACAATCCCTATGAGTACCTGTCACAGTCCATATGAGTACCGAGTACCTGTCACTGCCCTTCAGAGTACCCGAATACCAGTCACCAGCCCATCAGAGTACCCGAGTACCTATCTGTAGCCCATCAGAGTACCCAAGTACCTGTCACCAGGCCATCAGTGTAACTGAGTAACTGTCACCAGGCCATCAGAGTACCCGAGTACCTGTCACCAGCCCATCAGAGTAACTGAGTACCTGTCACCAGTCCATTAGAGTAACCGAGTACCTGTCCCCAGCCCATCAGAGTACCCAAGTACCTGTCTGCAGCTCATCAAGTTACCCGTGTACCTGTCTCCAGCCCATCAGAGTACCCGAGAACCTATCTGCAGCCCATCAGAGTACCCAAGTACCTATTTGCAGCTCATGCCTCATAGAATATATGTTGGGGTGTTTGCTTTCCAAAATGGGGTCATTTTGTGGGTAATTCCACTGGGATGGTGCTAATGGGCCTTCAAAAGTGTGATAGGTAGGAATGAAATGAGATGTGTAATTTATGCTCCTAGAACGCCTGAAGGTACTACTTCAATGTTGGGCCTCTGTATGTGGCCAGGCTGTGTAAAAGTCTCACACATGTGGTATCACCATACTCAGGAAGAGTATCAGAATGTATTTTGGGGTGTAATTTTTGCTATATATATGCAATGTGTTAGAAATATCTTATAAATTGACAACTTTGTGTAAAAAAAAATGCGTTTTCATTTTTTTCCCACATTTTCCAAAAACTTCTGGAAAAAAATGAACTATTAAAAAGACTCACTATGCCTCATAGATTATACGTTGGGGTGTTTGCTTTCAAAATGGGGTCATTTTGTGGGCAATTCCATTGTCCTGGTGCTCCAGGGCCTTCAAAAGTGTAATAGGTGGTTGAGAAATGAGATGCGTCATTTATGCTCCTAGAACGCCTGAAGGTGCTACTTCAATGTTGGGCCTTTGTATGTGGCCAGGCTGTGTAAAAGTCTCACACATGTGGTATCGCCATACTCAGGAAGAGTAGTAGAATTTATTTTTTTGCTAAAAAAAAAAAAAAATCTTCATTTTGCAAAGAATTGTGGGAAAAAATTACAACTTAAAAAACTCATCATGCTACTTACTTAATACATTGGAATGTCTGCTTTCTAAAAGGGGGTCATTTGGGGGGTATTTGTGCTTTCCTGACTTGTTAGTGCCTCAAGAAATGAGATTCACCTGATGTACTAAAGGCCTGATCAGATGTGATCAATTTTCAGTGATTGGCACCATAGTTTGTAGACTCTATATCTTTCACAAAGACCAAATAATATACACTAATTTGGGTTATTTTTACCAAAGATATGTAGCAGTATAAATTTTGGCCAAAATTTATGAAGAAAAATGACTAATTAGCAAAATTTTATGACAGAAACAAAGAAAAAGGCATTTTTTCACAAAATTTACGGTCTTTTTTTATTTATAGCACAAAAAATAGGCCAGGCCTCAAGCCTCCCCTCTTATAGTCCCTCCCAGTGGTCTGCTCTTCTCCATCAGCCAGCTGGTAGTTGTAGTTTCACATAAATACAGCCAGAGGGCGAATCCAATCCGTATGGACTACATGTCCCAAGATGCTTTGCTCTGTCTTGTCTCTGATTCGGAAAGTAACAGGACATCCCACACTGGAACACTAGAGGGAAACAGCTTCCTCTGAAACAATGCCACACCTCGTCTTTTGATTGGAGGATTAGATAGGTATCCAGCTCCTGGCTACATATAAATAGTCAATGTATTTGTTAGCTCTCATGTGGATGCACTGAGTAGGCTAGATACTAAGCCATGGGGAGCAGAAAAGAACTGCCAGAAGACCTGCCTAACAAGGTAATGGAACTTTATAAAGATGGAAAAGGATATAAAAAGATATCCAAAGCCTTGAATATGCCAGTCAGTACTGTTCAATCACTTATTAGGAAGTGGAAAATTTGGGGATTTCTTGATACCAAGCAAAGGTCAGGTAGACCAAGAAAGACTGCAACTGTCAGAAGAATTGTTCGGGATACAAAGAGTTGAGAGTTGCAAGAAAGAAGCCTTTACTGCTCCAATGCCACAAAAAAGACCTGGTTGCAATATGCCCGACACCTTGACACGTCTCATAGCTTGTGGCACACTGTAATCTGGAGTGACAAGACTAAAATAGAGCTTTATGGTCACAACCATAAGTGCTATGTTTGGAGAGGGGTCAACAAGGCTTTTAGTGACAAAATTACCATCCCCACTGTGAAGCATGGTGGTGGCTTACTGATGTTTTGGAGAGGGGGGGTGGGATGAGCTCTAATGGCACGGGGACTCTTGAGAAAATTGATGGCAAGATGAATGCACCATGTTATCAGAAAGTGCTGGTAGACAATTTGCATTGTTCTGCTTGAAAGCTGCTCATGGGACGCTCTAGGACTTTTCAGCAGGACAGTGACCCTAAGCACAGGGCCAAGGTGACACTTCAGTGGTTATAGCAGAAAAAGGTGAAGGCTCTGGAGTGGCCATCACAGTCTCCTGACCTTAATGTCATTGAGCCACTCTGGGGAGATCTCAAAGGTGTGGTTCATGCAAGACGACCAAAGACTTTGCATGACCTGGGGGCATTTTGCCAAGACGAATGGTCAGCTATACCACTTGTCATCGATGCTAAAGGGGGCAAAACACAGGATTAAGGACTAAGAAGATGGACTTTTGAACAGGGGGCATTTCATTTGTTTACTTGTTGCCATGTTTTGTTTTATGTTATCACCTACAGTTACAGAATATGAATTCCCTAAGAAATAAAAGAAATGTGTTTTGCCCGCTCACTCGTATTTTCTTTAAAAATTGTAAATCCTGTATATTACCAATTCTCCCGGAGGATGCAAACTGTTGAGCACAACTGTCTATCTATCTATCTATCTATCTATCTATCTATCTATCTATCTATCTATCTATCTATCTATCTATCTATCTATCTATCTATCTATCTATCTATCTATCTATCTATCTATCTATCTAACTATCTTACATTACCAAAGGTATTGGGGCGCCTGCCTTTACATGCACATGAACTTTAATGGCATCCCAGTCTTAGTCCGTAGGGTTCAATATTGAGTTGGCCCACCCTTTACAGCTATAACAGCTTCAACTCTTCTGGGAAGGCTGTCCACAAGGTTTAGGAGTGTGTCTATGGGGATGTTTGACCATTCTTCCAGAAGAGCATTTGTGAGGTCAGGCACTTATGTTGGACGAGAAGGCCTGTCTCGCGGTCTCTGCTCTAATTCACCCCAAAGGTGTTCTATCGGGTTGAGGTCAGGACTCTGTGCAGGCCAGTCAAGTTCCCCCACCCCAAACACACTCATACATGTCTTTATGGACCTTGGTTTGTGCACTGGTCCAAATCATTTGGTGGAGAGGTGATTATGGTGTGGGGGTTGTTTTTCAGGGGTTGGACTTGGCCCCTTAGTTCCAGTGAAGGGAACTCTTAAGGAGTCAGCATACCAAGACATTTTGGACAATTTCATGCTCCCAACTTTGTGGGAACAGTTTGGGGATGGCCCCTCCCTGTTCCAACATGACTGCGCACCAGTGCACAAAGCAAGGTCCATAAAGACATGGATGAGCAAGTTTGGGGTGGAGGAACTTGACTGACCTGCACGGAGTCCTGACTTCAACCTGATAGAACACCTTTGGGATGAATTATAGCGGAGACTGCAAGCCAGGCCTTCTCTTCCAACATCAGTGCCTGACCTCACAAATATGCTTCTGGAAGAATGGTCAAACATTCCCATAGACACACTTCTAAACCTTGTGGACAGCCTTCCCAGAAGAGTTGAAGCTGTTTTAGCTGTAAAGGGTGGGCCAACTCAATATTGAACCCTACGGACTAAGACTGGGATGCCATTAAAGTTCATGTGCGTGTAAAGGCAGGCTTCCAGTGCTGTTTCTTGGCCTAGGCCGACAAGGCCCATTCCTAGGGTGGCACTTTGAGGGGGGGGGGGTACACGAAAAAAGCCCCACCTCTACTGAGTCCTGGCTCCCAAACACAAACCGTGCCCAGCTAAAGCCCCCAGGCGGCGGGCACTTACTGTAGTGGCTGCGTTTTCTGGTGGTGACTTGGCCGGGGTGGGAGGGTGGGTACTGGCGCCCCATAAGTGGCCGGTGACTGGCCGCATTTTAAGCAACTGATGGAGGCTGTCCTCCGTGACATCTGAGCTCAGCGGGTTATAATTAAATTAGGGGGTGCACGAGTTTAGTCAGGCCATCTATCTATCTATCTATCTATCTATCTATCTATCTATCTATCTATCTATCTATCTATCTACCGTATCTATCTATCTATCTATCTATCTATCTATCTATCTATCTATCTATCTATCTATCTATCTATCTATCTATCTATCTATCTATCTATCTATCTATCTATCTATCTATCTATCTATCTATCTATCTATCTATCTATCTATCTATCTATCTATCTATCTATCTCAGTCTTCTAGTCTTTCCTAAGTAAGCCTGCACAGTTATAATAATATCTCCATAAGCCCAGTCATGACCAGTTCTCTTAAACACACGAGCGTTCCTATAGCACAGACCGCTCTAGCATGCCTTCGTACATAGCGGCGAGGCCCTGAAGCAGCCATCCCTTCCATCACGACCGTTCGCCTCCACGGAGGCCTTTCAGCAGACGTTTGTTCCGATCGGCTGGAATTCCCAGCCCCAGAGACGCGAGGTTGCGAGTTCCCTCATTAATCCTATTTAATGAATTCTCAGTGTAGGAGGTGAGTGCGCAGTCAGTCAGGGCTTCTTTACAGCGGGAGAAATTTGTCTTTTTCTGCGGAATGCCTTGCTGTCCCCTGGAGGCACATGATAGAGGAGATAGCTGTGACCCCATCAGTTAAGATCACCCCCAGCAATAACCTTGGATTGTATTGATTCGGTATAGATCTGATTGACTGGCTCATCCTTGATGGACGGTTTGGGTCCAGTGCTGGTAATTGGCCATAATGACACCTTTTGGAAGATAGGGAGGGGGGTTGTCACTCTCAGTTTGTTTGAAGGAACCTGTAGAAGTAAAAGCTGTATATACCGTAACTAGGGAGGTCTGCTTTATATTGTAACCTCAGAACCCCAACAACACCCCCCAATGGTTTCCCTTAGTTTTAAAGCAGGAATCTTCAAACTACGGCTCTCCAGCTGTTGCAGAACTACACATCCCATGTGGCATTGTAAAACTCTGTCATTCATAGACATGACTTGGCATGATGGGAATTGTAGTTCCTGAACAACTGGAGGGCCGTAGTTTGAAGACCCCTGGTTTAAAGTATATAAAGAGCCAATACTTCGTATTTTTAGTTTCATAAAGAATGTGGAATAGTTAGAAGAACCACCCGCTCCATTTGTCCTGGTGGTTATTGTCTCTGGTGCACAATGTTATGGGGAATCCAAAATGTTACAGGTGTCACCAGAACAGGAAGTGAGAGGAAGTCTTCCAATGGGGACACCTGTTCTGGTGACAAATTTCTGGATTTGCTTTCACTTTGTCACAGGATTTTCTATACTCCATACTCTACTCGAAACCTAAAAAAAAAAAAAAAAGTTACAGTGACTTATTACTTTTTAAATCAGATCATTTTAATTAAGCAATTTTGTACTGATATACAAAGCATACCCCAAGTTTTATAGCCCAAATTCACGCTCCCCCCCCCCCCCAATTTTCCACATTTTTGCTATAAACAATAGTTCACAATGCATTACGATACAATTACAATGTTTTACTGTAACTGAAAACATTGTATATATTTTAGGGGCATAGAATAATCGCACTAGCACCAAGCAGTAGGTGGCGCTGGACTCCTTATAAGCTATGATCATTGCTACAAAATTTGTCAAATTTGGAGCTTTTTTATGACTGGTGCGCAGTCATGTTGGAACAGGAAGGGGCCATCCCCCAAACTGTTCCCACAAAGTTTGGACCATGAAATTGTCCAAAATGTCTCGGTATGCTGACGCCTTAAGAGTTCTCTTCACTGGAACTAAGGGGGCCAAGCCCAACCCCTGAAAAACAACCCCCCACCATAATCCCCCCTCCACCAAATGATTTGGACCAGTACACAAAGCAAGGTCCATAAAGACATGGGTGAGCGAGTTTGGGGTGGAGGAACTTTGGGAGTCCTGACCTCATCCCGATAGAACACCTTTGGGAAGAATTAGAGTGGAGACTGAAAGCCAGGCTTTCTCGTCCAACATTAGTGCCTGACCTCACAAATGCCCTTCTGGAAGAATGGTCAAACATTCCCATAGACACACTCCTAAACCTTGTGGACAGCCTTCCCAGAAGAGCTGAAGCTGTTATAGCTGCAAAGGGTGTGCCAACTCAATATTGAACCCTACGGACTAAGACTGGGATGCCATTAAAGTTCATGTGCGTGTAAAGGCAGGCGTCCCAATACTTTTGGTAATATAATGTATGTTTTATGATTTGTATCCCAGCTGCTTTTAAAAAAGGCTTGGGGAGCAGGGGGGTTGATGGTTGATGCTGTTGACATTTTTTTTATGATTTGTGGGGCCATTTAACAAGAAGTCTGGCAGACGTTCCATGGGAATATTCACCAACTTAGAGGACGGAGATCCTCCTGACAGGGATGCTGGGAAAAGACTTCGCCGATGTCACGGCTGCTGTCAGTTGATGAGACCTGAGTGGCGCTGGCACTGCCACCTGGGACTCTGCCGCCTCGGGGAAAATCCTTAACTGCTCGCTTGCCTGTGACAGGTCTCTTAGTCCCCTACCAGACCTTTAAACCTCCGGTGACTGCACAGGCTGCTGCTGAGACACGATGTTCAGATGAAAATTCACATTAAAGGAGCACTCCGGTCAAATCCTACAATTCTGCAATTAAAAAGTAATGACCTGTCAATAACAGACGAGACGACGCAGCAGCTTAGCATGGTCAGTGTGCAACAGGAAGTGCTGGAATTGGTAGGATCTCCAGCTAAGAAACTTTGCATCCCATTCACCTTAAAATCCCATTTGCATACCTCCCAACATTTTGAGATGGGAATGAGGGACACCTACCAGCAAACGTATGTAGGCATGGGACACGCCCCCTACCACACCCCCTTAAAGGAGAATTAACCCAAAAAAAGGTTAATTAAATCCACAAGGGATTTTTTTTTTTACCACTACTATTCCTTTATATTGGCTTTTAAAATGTACAAATGCAGCAATTTAGAATTTGGATGAAAGGTTTAGCACTGGGAAACACTTTTTGAAACATAAAAAGTGCATTTTAAAAACAGCTATATATATCAGACCAAAATGAGGGACAAATGAGGAGGAAAGAGGGGCAGATGGACATTGTTCCAAATCAGGGACAGTCCCTCCAAATCAGGGACAGTTGGGAGCTATGACTTTTGAGTACCAGCCTGTCACACCCCCCCCCCCCCCTTCCTGTCCAGGCCATTTTTCAGTCTTTAGTGCTGTGATCGTTTGACTGACAATCACTCTGCCTTGCAACATTGTACCCAAATGTTTTTTATATCTTTTCTTTTTAGACAGATAGAACTTTCTTTTGGTGATTTATAATAACCACTGTTTATTTATTTATTTTTTTACTATATTAAGGAAAAACACCGACATTTTAAGAAAACAAAAAAAAACACGAAGTACCACATTTCTTTAGGCCCTAAATTGCCCCCAAAATTGTTTCATTTAGGACACAGTGTATACATGTGCAGCAATCAAAGTGCAGAGTTCCGGGGTCTGGACTATGTAATGCACAGAACCACTTGCAGATATCAGTGGTCAGGTGTTGGCATCCCTTTATGGTAGTGGTCAGTGCCTTTTAAATGCTGGTGGCTAGTGGGGTATGCCCCCTTAAATGCTGGCGATCAGTGGTCTGTACCCCAAAACATTGGTGGTCTGTAAGTTTTTCCCCTATAACATTGGTGGTCATTGGAGCTTTATGCCCCATACCATTAGTAATCAGTGGTGTTTTCCCCGTCACATTCGTGGTCAGTAATGTTTTCCTCTATAACATGGTGGTTGGTGGTGTTTTCCTTCAAATCATGATGGTCAGCTGTGTTTCTGCTCATAACATTGGTGATCAGTGGGTGTTCTCCTCTATAACACTGGTGACCAGTGGCATTGCCCTCATAATATTAGTGGCCAGTGGTTTTTTCCCCATGAAATTAATGGTCAGTGATGTGTAGCCTATAAAATTGATGGTCAGTGATGTTTACTCAATATAATTGATGGTCAGTGGTGTTTCCCCTATAACATTGATGGCCAGTGGAGTTGTCTACCATAACATTGGTAGACAGTGATGTTTTCCCTCGTAACAATGATGGTCAGTGGGGTTTTCCCTCAAACCATTGATGGTCAGTGGTGTTGTCCACCATAACATTGGTGGCCAGTGGTGTTTTCCCTGACAATATTGATGACCAGTGTTGTTTCCCCATAAAATTCATAGTCAGTGTTGTTTTCCCTATAACATTGAGGGTCAGTGGTGTTTTCCCCTATAACATTGATGGCCAGTGGAGTTGTCCAACATAACATTGGTAGTCAGTGGTGTTTTCCCTCATAACATTGATGGTCAGTGGTGTTGTTCCCCATAATATTGGTGGCCAGTGGTATTTTCCCTCATAATATTGATGGTCAGTGGTGTTTCCCCCATAATATTCGTGGTCAGTGGTGTTTCCCCCATAACATTCGTGGTCAGTGGTGTTTCCCCATAATATTCGTGGTCAGTGGTGTTTTCCCCATAACATTGGTTATCATCAGTGGAGTTTTATGCCCTCTATCATTGGTAATCAGTGGTGTTTTCCCTATAACATTCTTGGTCAGTCATGTTTTCCTCTACAACATGGTGGTTGGTGGTGTTTTGGCTCATAACATTGATGGTCAGTGGTGTTTCCCCCATAAAATTGATGGTCAGTGGTGTGTTCCCTACAGCATTGATGGCCAGTGGAGTTGTCCACCATAACATTGATGGTCAGTGGTGTTTTCCCCCAAAACATTGGTGATCAGTGGTGTTCTCCCCTACAACATTGGTGACCAGTAGTGTTGCCCCCCATAATGTTGGTGGCCAGTGGTGTTTTCCCTCATAACATTGATAGTCAGCAGTGTTTCCCCCATAATAATGGTGGCTAGTGGTGTTTTCCCTCATAACATTGGTGATCAGTGGTGTTCTCCCTATAACACTGGTGACCAGTAGTGTTGCCCCCCATAATGTTAGTGTCCACTGGTGTTTTCCCTCATAACATTGATGGTCAGTGGTGTTTCCCACATAAAAATGGTGGCTATTGGTGTTTCCCCCACAAAATTGATTTTCAGTGGTATTTCCCCTATAACATTGATGGCCAGTGGAGTTTTCCACCATAACATTGGTAGTCAGTGGTGTTTTCCCTCGTAACATTGATGGTCAGTGGTGTTTTCCCTCAAACCATTGATGGTCACTTGGTCAGTGGGGTTGTTCACCATAACATTCCTAGTTCTTGTTGTTTTCCCCATAACATTGATGGTCAGTGTTGTTTTCCCTCATAACATTGATAGTCTGTGGTGTTTTCCCTCAAACCATTGATGGTCACTTGGTCAGTAGTGTTGTTCACCATAACATTCCTACATTGATGGTCAGTGGTGTTTTCTCTATAACAATTAATGGCCAGTGGAGTTGTCCAACATAACATTGGTAGTCAGTGGTGTTTTTCCTCGTAACATTGATGGTCAGTGATGTTGTCCCCCATAAAATTGGTGGCCAGTGGTGTTTTCCCTCATAATATAGATGGTCAGTGGTGTTTTCCCTCATAATATTGATAGTCAGTGGTGTTGCCATCATAACATCGATGGCCAGCGGTGCTTCCCCCATAACATTTGTAGTCAGTGGTGTTTTCCCCATAACATTGGTGGTCAATCTTCCCATTTAAGGTCCGTGTACCCCCTGTGTACCCCCTTTGCTGGTTAGTGGTGGTCACTGTGTCTCTTTTTCATTGGTGGCCAGCAGGAGCAGTTTTACCAGCAGGAAGAAAGAAGAAGATTGGGGGGGATCGATGGTAGAGGAGAAAGGGGCAGGCCCTCTTGTAAATATATATGCTCTAATTGGCCATCACTGTGAGCACAAGGCACCGAGCCGATCCGAGCGGCTTTGTGCCCTTTGTCTATGATGTAAGTCAGCTGTCTAATCACAGTAGATCAGGCATTTAATGGACACACTGCCCGCCAGTGCCTTAATACTGCCATTTTTAACGTCACTCCAGAAAAAGATGTCCACCTCCCTGCCATTTCTTACAATATAGCGGTAGGGAGGTGGTTAGGAAAACTGTATACAGTGAAATGTGATGCCAAACATACAGAAAAGTAGATTTCACGTTTCCATACACTGTAACTATTAACAATCTGTGTGGGTCACTAATGAATATAAACCAGTATGAGAGGACTCGGAAATCATGGACAGCTGGACAATATATGGAGTTAATCAGCAGCTCCAACCTCATCGACATGGATGGTGAAAAGGTTGGAGCTCGTTAATTACTGAAAAAAAAAAAGTCAATTTTAATAAACCGCGGAGTATTGGTAATCAATAATTTTCTGCACACACTGTTCACGTTTAAGAGGAAGGCCCAAAGTGAAGCTGAACTCAGACAATTAAAAAAAAAACACCAACCAGCACGGCTATAGGTTCATTAAACATTCATCAAATGGACTTGCAAATGTGTTTTTTCTGAATTTATCTCAACGTCAAATCTGATAGATGGAAGAGCAGCACAGGCTCTGCTGCATGCTCACAGGAGGGGAGTGCGGAGTGCAGACTTTATCAACGTGCTGATCCTTCGTTCTCCGATCAGCAGGCCTGAACTGTCTGTGTTGCAGCTGCAGTGGAGACCGGGGATCTGCCTGTGCTGTCTGGCAGGGGTGACGAGATCACAAGGCCTGGCTAAACAGATTTGCAAATCCTTTGGTAAGCAAAACCGTTATCATGTATGTATTTAGTCTTTGTTTTTAGGTGCTGAAGTTCCAGTTTATATTCTCAACTATTCAGAAGATACAGGCCATGTACAGATCTCTGATAGAATCAACAAAACCAAAGCTCCACCCTTAAGAGCTCATGCACACTGGACGTTAAAATAACGTTATAAAAACGTCAGTAGCTTTGCAGTGAGTTTTTCAACTTTTGATCTTTTTTGACTGATCCCCAGTCCAGAGACTTTGCCTAGGTTGAGAGGATGCCATCTGTCTGCTGCAGGCAGGAGGAAGTATTTCCTCAGTCTCTTCTCACATCCTTGAGCTTCGGTCCAGTAGCTTAGCCTAGACTGAGGTTAGAGCTGCACGATTCTGGCTAAAATGAGAATCACGATTTTTTTTTTGCTTAGAAGATAGATCAGGATTCTCACGGCCTAACATCATCTTTCACATTAAAACAAGAAAAATTGGGCTAACTTTACTGTTTTGGTTTCTTTTTTATTCATTGAGGTGTATTTTTTCCCAAAAAATTGCGTTTGAAAGACCTCTGGGCAAATACGGTGTGACATAAAATATTGCAGCAATTGCCATTTTATTCCCTAGGGCCTCTGCTAAAATATATATAATGTTTGGGGGTTCCAAGTAATTTTCTAGCAAAAAATATTAATTTTAACTTAAAAAAAGAAGTGTCAGAAAAAGATTTATGCCGCGTACACACGGTCGGACTTTTCGACCGGACTTGTCCGACAGACGCCGACGGACCAAATCCGGCGGACAATCCGATCGTGTGTGGGCTTCACCGGACATTTCCAGTCGCAAATCTGACGGACTTTAGATTTGGAACATGCTTCAAATCTTTACGTTGTAACTCCGCCAGACCCAGAAATCCGCTCGTCTGTAGGCTAGTCCGACGGACAAAAACCAACACTAGGGCAGCTATTGGCTACTGGCTATCAACTTCCTTATTTTAGTCCGGTGTACGTCATCACGTACGAATCCGTCAGACTTTGGTGTGATCGTGTGTAGGCAAGTCCGGTCGTTAGAAAGTCTGTTGAAAGTCTGCCAAAAGTCCGTCGAAAGTCTGTCGGACGGGCTGTCGGACTTTTGTAGCTGAAAAGTCCGACCGCGTGTACGCGGCATTAGACTTTAAGTGGTTAAACTTCCTGCATTTACACGTTGTTAAAAACTTGGCAGACTGCCCAGATTTTTTCTTTACACACAGAAGTTTATCCCTTTGATCTAGGAAGGAAGAGTTAGTTACAATGTTTCATGTTAAAAACTTGGCAGACTGCCCGGATGTTTTCTTTTGACAGCTGAGTGAGCAGATAAGTCTCTCCACTTGTTATATGAAAGAATTGGCAAACTCTGCGATAGAGGTCGTCAGGGGGGGTTGAATCGAGATCACGATTTTTTTTTTTAACGATTAATTGTGCAGCTCTAAATGAGATGATGTCACCAATCTGCTGCAGGCAGGAGGAAGCATTTGCCCAGTCTTCTCCCATCCTTGAACTCCAGTCCAGTGACTTTGCCTAGGCTGAGATGATATCATCAGACTGCTGCAGGCAGGGGAAAGCATTACCTTAGTCTCCGCTTTCATTCTTGAGCTCCATTCCAGTGACTTTGCTTAGACTAAGATGATGTCATCAGGCTGCTGCAGGCAGGGGAAAGCATTTCCGTAGTCTCCGCTTTAATTCTTGAGCTCCATTTCAGTGATTTTGCTTAGACTGAGATAATGTCATTTCCTCACTCTCCACTCCCATCCTTGAGTGCCATTCAGTGACTTTTCCTAGGCTAATATGATAACATCAGACTGCTGCAGGCAGGGGAAAGCGTTTCCTCACTCTCCACTCCCATCCTTGAGTGCCATTCAGTGACTTTTACTAGGTTGAGATGATGCCATCTGTCTGCTGCAGGCAGGAGGAAGCATATCCTAAGTCTCTTTTCCCCCACTGATCAGACTGTAACATTATAACTTTATAGAAACAACTACAAGCTAGTGTTAAACTGATTATAATCATATGTGTATCTAATATGATTTAAGTAGCTCCAACCTAAAGGTAGTTCAGAAGCCCCCTTTAAATTGGACAACGTATCAGAAACAGGTGACTGGTTATATTTTAAGGGAAAAGTGTGATTTGTAACCAAGGCAGAACACACGGGGCTATAGAAAACAATTTAATGAGGTCTCCTATCGACTGACCCGAGTCACCAGGGATGGAGGTCAGAACTTCTCTGGAATTTAGCGCTTTGTACAAGCCATGAACTGCCTGTCTTGGCAGGAGTCTCCCTGTTAGTCAGATGTTTAATGGCAAGATGGAGCGAGCGGGGATAAACAGCGGCCCACGGCGATCTGCTAAGATGTAGGCACAAAGACGCTGACAGTGAACACAAACAATCGACATCCAGACGGAACCTTAACCATTAGATAACACGCTCGTATAATGGGAATTTCAGTTTTCCATGCTTTGTTATACAGAAGCCGGCACAATGGACCCTTATTAATAATAAACTTTTCATTCATTTTTCTAGGATACATTCCTGACTTCCAATATACAACAGTAGCATTTTTCATAAAAGCTCCACTTTTTATCATTTAAAATGCTATCCTTTAACTTCAGCCCAGTGGCTTTGCCTAGGCTAGGATGAAGCCATCAGTCTGCTGCAGGCAGGTGGAAGCATTTCCTCAGTCTCCTCTCCCCCCCAGTAATCAGACTGCAGCACTGTAACTTTGTAGCAAGCAAGAGGCTGCATTAGGGGCTGATCTGTGTCAGACAGGTGCCAGGGTTTAAAAAGATTGTGTCATCTCCCAATCCATGATGTAGATTTGTTACATTGTGCCCACATCTCAGCAGATCGACATGGGTCGCTGACTACCACCGCTTGCTCCTTCTTGTCATTAAACATGTCACTAAAAGGGACTCTTGCCGAAGCAGGTATATCATGGTTTGTACATAGAGCTAACTCCATAGAAGGTCTAACCTTCATCCCTGGAGATCGGGTCAATCGATAGGACATCTCATTATTAACAATGTACTAGTAGCCCTGTGTGTTCCGCCTTAGTCACAAATAATAAATAAGATATAACCTGAGCCAATCAAGTATCCCCTATAAATTTCGCTCAGTTTAAAGGGGGCTTCAAATCAAACTTTTGATTTGGACTACTCAATGCCTTGTATGATTTATTAGATTTGCATGTGATTGTCATCAATTCAACACAAGATTGTAATGGTTTCTAAAATGCGACCTGCTACAAAGTTACAATCTACAACACACTGTCCGCTGATACCACTAATTGTGGAAGGGAGTTCCACATCTTTACCGTTCTAATAGTAAAGAACCCCTCACGCAGTTTAAAATTAAACCATTTCTTGTCCAACTTCAGAGAAGGTAGAGTAAACAGTTTCCTCCCCATACTACAGTAGATAGATTTGTAGAATGTGGCCATATCCCCTCTTAAGTACCTCATTTGCAAGGAGAATGAGTTACTTTTTTTTAGTTGTTCCTCAGAATTGAGGTCCTACAGCCCCTTATTAATTTTGCTGACCTTCTCTGAACTCATTCAAGTTCAAGGATATCCTTCCTGAGGGTTGGGGTCCCAGAGAGTTGGTGAACATCGTTCATGAAGATTGGTGACCATCTTTCCTGAGGATTGGTGACCATGCTTTCTGAAACTTATTGACCTGACCATCCTTCCTGAGAACTGGTGACCAACCATACTTTCTGAGGATTAGTGCCCATCCTTACTGAGGGTGACCTTCTTTCCTGAAGATTGGTGACCATCTTTCCTGAGGATTGGTGACCATCTTTCCTGAGGATTGGTGACCATCCTTACTGAGGGTGACCTTCTTTCCTGAAGATTGGTGACCATCTTTCCTGAGGATTGGTGACCATCTTTCCTGAGGATTGGTGACCATGCTTCCTGAAGCTTATTGACCTGACCATCCTTCCTGAGAACTGGTGACCTCCCATCCTTCCTGAGGATTAGTGCCCATCCTTACTGAGGGTGACCATCTTTCCTGAAGATTGGTGATCATCTTTTCTGAGGACTGGTGAGAAACCATTCTGAGAATTGGTGAGAATCCTTTCTCAGAACTGGTAATCATCCTTCCTAAGGATTGGTGAGAATTGGTGATCATCCTTCCTGAGGATTGGTGACCATCCTTACTTAGGATTGGTGATCATCATATCTGGGGACTGGTAAGAATCCTTCCTGAGAATCGATGATCATCCTTCCTGAGAATTGGCGAGAATTCTTCCTGAATATTGGTGATTATCTTTCCTGAGGATTGGTGACCATCCTTTTTGAGAATTGATGATCATCCTTCCCGAACATTGGTGGCCATTTTTTATGAGAATTGGTCACCATCATTCCTGAAGACTAGTGAGAATCCTTCCTGAGAATTGGTGATCATTTCTAATTAAGATTGGTGACCATTCTTTCTGAGGATTAATGCGAATTCTGAGAATTATTAATCATCCTTCCTGAAGACTGGTTACCATCCTTCCTGAAAATTGGTAATCATCATTCCTGAGGGCTGGTGAAAATGCTTCCTCAGAATTGGTGATCATCCCTACTGGGAATTGGTGACAATCTTTCCTGAAGATTAGTGAGAATTCTTCCTGAGAACTGGTGACCGTCCTTCTTGAAGACTGGTGACCATGTTTTCTGAGAATTGGTGACCTCCTTCCTGTGGATTGTGGACCATCCTTTCCAGGAACTGCAGATTATTATTTTCTGTAGGTTTGGTGACCATCGTCCATGAGGATTGGTGACCACCCTTCCTGAGAACTGGTTACCATTGTTCCTGAGGATTGGTGACCATCCTTTTTGATGACAATCAGGTGTGAGCAGGCACCATAGGATACAATGGAAATTCTTGTGCTGAACATTGAAGCACTTCTAGAAGATTGCTCAGGTGTGAACCAAGACTTTTCAATGTGATGAGTAAATCTTGTTTGTTATTGGAATATCTCTGTTATTTTCTGTGTGGATGCCGACGCGTGAGAAATTACAAAATCAAGCAAGATTTGACCACCACACTTAAGTTCAAACAAGATTCACCCACCTGCTGCATTACACATAGGGTGTATCTTCTGAAAACAAAAGCCATAAAATACAGATGGGCAAATGTCAAGCAAACATTCTCAGCGCCAGGGTCACCATTAGAAATCACAGAGCCCCATACAGCCTGCCTGACATGAGAGGCATGGCCGCGGGTTACCTGTGCATGCCTCCAAAGATATTTAAAGAGCCCCCCCCCTGCCCCTGGGACCCCGGCTTAAATGATGGGGTCTTGGCTTTGGTAAAAGAGGTCGGCTATACAACCCTATCAGCTGTTCCTGGAATAGACCCTCTACTGTGCCAACCTCAATCCTGCTATTTGACAAAGGCCAGGTGAGATTCTCGGGTGAAGATCAGACCATTTTGGCTGTATCATGGGGTGCAATTAAGAGCATATTCAGCATCACTCAAGCTTTATATCACATGCAGAGGTTTTCCAGCTTGTTGGACAACCCGCATGCCAAGAGAATGAGCCTCCTTGTTAGGAGGAAGAAAGCATGGCGCTGGCTGTATATGCACTGCATATATTGGATAATGTGTAATATATCATCTTACATTAAAAATGAATTAGGACCTCTTCTCCATTCAAGAAAAAAAAATGATACTGAAGGCACAGAAATAACATACAATACATGTCTCAGCCAGAGAACAGGCAGCGCCATCTTGTGGCTGAATATCAAAACTGCAGAATAATGCAGAGCCCTTTTGTTACAGTCATCTTCTGCTATACAGTATATATTAGAACATCAGAGAGAACAGAAAGCAAAAAAAAAAATGAAAACCAGTAATATGATAGATTTGTAGATGTAATTGGCAACAAAAGTGAGTACACCCCTAAGTGAAAATGTCCAAATTGGGCCCAAAGTGTCAATATTTTGTGTGGCCACCATTATTTTCCAGCACTGCCTTGGGTATGGAGTTCACCAGAGCTTCACAGGTTGCCACTGGAGTCCTCTTTTACTCCTCCATGACGATATCACAGAGCTGGTGGGAGATTTACTAAAACTGGAACATGCAAAATCTGGGAAAGCTCTGTGCAGAAATCAGCTTCCAGGCAGTGGCGGCTGGTGCTCAATGTTTTGAGGGGCAAACTAACAACACGCTCATCCCCCCCCCATGGGAGATGGACAGCAGCGTCCTAAGACTCCCTGGCCAATCGGGGCGAGGAGAATCGGGAAGGCAATAGCGAATATTTATTTGCTATTCTCACAGAAGTGGGTGGGCTCTGCGCCCTGAGTCCATCCTTTTTGAAGCCAATTTGAACCTCAGGCTCTAATCATATGCTTAAAGAAAACCCCATTGTAATCCATACATCCGGCGCCCCGCATGTAGATTAGTTGGCTGGACGCATGGATAGGGGGGGCCTGCCACTGCTTCTAGGTTTGATTAGCAATGCCTAATTGAACAAGCTGAAGTTAGAAGCTGATTGGCTACCATGCACAGCTGCACCAGATTCTGAGTGCTCCAGTTTTAGTAAATCTCCACTTGTGTCCTGTTCACTTCCTGTGAACTGAAAAGAAAGTTTATTGTATAAACTATGAATCCCATTAATCCAACATATAATAGAGATAAACAATGGCAGATGATTTGAAGTCCAGTCTGGGTGACAACCATGACCTGCCGCCATGGATACAGAGGGGGTGGGGGGGGGGGGAGTGAGTGTAGACACAAAGGCAAATGTGTTATCACAAAGGGAAAATAAAGGGAAAACAGCCTGAAAAAGAAAACTGATGCAGCCACCACATCTAAAGACTAGAAGGCTGCAATATATTACATTTTTGTATTTGGATTTAAATACATTTTAAAGAGAACCTGTGCTTTAACTGCATTGGGATGGGAATAGCAATAGGTTAGCTACATAGGAGCCAATTCATGCAACTCAGTAATAGACAAAGACACTAACATGGCTGAATACTTACCAATATTATGGTCCAGGATTCCCAGACACTGTTAACCCAGCTCATAGTTCCAGGTGGGTGTGCTATAAATCACACCTATTTTATGGATCGTCCCAACTAGACCTTGCTCACTTTTGTCCCTGATCCCACAATTAATACATGTTTAACGTTGCTGCCCATGTCCACAAACTCAAATAAGGTTGATGCTGTGATCCTGGGACAGGCATGGCCTCAGACACAGCATTGTCGGAGGCCATTGTAATTTGCCATGTATGCAACATTTGTTTGTTTGAGAACATCTTTTTGACCCCTTCTCCCCAATTACGTCAAACCAGAAGGACATAATGAAGAACACCTCATCTACCTGACCCACATATTTTGCAAATAGCCCTTGTGCAGCTGCACAGTCTATATAAACGGCATGTCCACCCAGATGCAATCTCTGCTTTTCACACCATTTCATAGACGTGAACCACTGGCAAAGCTAAAAGAGGTACCCAGTGCTCCAAGGAAACATGTTGGGCTTGATTGCTGACACATGGGTGGGCTGAAGAATGCGTGCGTTTTGACGTTCAAAAAGTTGAAACTTGCATAGGAATTGTTTGCCTGGTCTGTTGGCGGGAGGTAAGTACAGGCCATTCCTTTTAGAGCATAAAAAAAGAAAAACATTTTTTTCTTATTTTTAATATAGGTAATGGTTTAAAACTCATGTCAGTTTTTTGCCATCTCCTATTGGGGAGATTTATTACATCAGTCCTTGTCTTGTAGACATAACAGGAATAGGGAAACCCCTTCCTATACAGCTTGGCTTAGAGCAGCTCTTCTCAACCAGGGTTTCTTCAAACTATAGGTGTCAGGACCTGGATCACCTGCTGGTGGCACTGTGCTTCCCAGAGCAGAAGGTTGTAGTTTTGGTGTCCACCAATGGGTGTCTCACAGGAGCCAGCAGATCCCAGTAATGGGTCTCCACCTGATGCTGCCTGCTGGGAGGGCATTTAGTTCATGCTCTACATTTCACATGTGCTTCAGTGTTTTGTCTTGCTAGCCAGATGATGCTTGCTAATTTATCCTGACCCTACTCCTAATATTGCTCTTGCCCTGCATCCGGTACCCTGCTGCCTTGTATCTGCTCACCTTTTTCCTGATCCCAGTCCTCGTCCCCCCCCCCCCCTTCCTTGTATCTCTGGTATTATCCGGTTGCTTATATTTTAGATATTTTGTTATTTGGTTGTAGTTCACTTATAGCTTCATGTTTGCTGTACATTTTGTTTGCTGGTGTTTGGATAAGTTTTGTTTCACTACTAATAAAACTTACTTTAATTTTATACTGTATATGGTCTCAGTTTCCTAAGTGTGGCTAGGCATATCTGGCCATCTTTGCAGTCGATATTCCTGACACTAGGGTTCCTCCACAGGTTGCTAGGGGTTCCTTGGGCAATGGTGGATTATACTCTCACCTGAAGAAGCCTACATAGTTCTGACACCAATTTCACTTGCCAGAGCCAGCAGCAAGGGATGAGTGGAGCGTCTCACACCAATGATGTTGTTAGAAATTGGGGGCCATTTTTTCCACTGAGCACCAATGTAAGGCGCATTCTTTCCATTCTCTCCACTGTCCCTCAATGGATGGGGACTGTAGCTGACCACTAAGGATGAGCTTGGGCTTGGTCTGAACTAGCAAGTTAGCTGTCATTGCTGGGTCACAGGGGTATACAAAGGGCAGGGATGCTTGTCACATCATTAACCTAATATGGTTATGTGCCCATGGGATCTCCCACCTGCAACTCAATGGCCCAACAATGACAACTAACTTCTGGGTTCGGACCAAACCCAAGCCCAAACTCATCACTACTGGCCACCAGTGTAATTGTCATTCTTCCCAATACCCATCAGCGTAACAGGGTGTTCTTTCCACCACCAGTACAGAGGGAACATCTCTTATTGCACACCGATATAGTGTGAGTAACCAATAGCCCCCAGTGTGACAGCTAACTCCCAGGTAAAGACGAACTTCAGTGCAGACTGAACCCAAGCCCAAACCTGAGACCATCACTATTGAAATGAGCCTTCTCCCAATAATCACCAGTGTAACCACCATTCTTTCCACTGACCACCAGGGCAAGGGTAACATCTCTCATTGACCACTAATGATCATGTTAGTTGCCTGTAACGGGGGGACATACTTACCACTACTTGGCTAACACATGGTGGTCGAACCAAACCCAAGCTCATCACTACTGACTATCAGTGTAATGAGCATTCTTCCCAATAACCACCAGTACAACATTTAATTTTTTCCACTGACCACCAGTGTAAGGGATTGTCTCTCTAACATTCCATGACAGGGCTTCCCGAGACCTGAACATTTTAAGGGTTCTTCCATGGTAAAAAGATTGAGAAACACTGGCTTAGAGTGTAAGTGTGAGTGCAAATACAGCAATATATGCAATAGCTCTGTATAAATACCATATATATATATATATATATATATATATATATATATATATATATATATATATATATATATATATTGTGTGCTACTAGAGTGGGAGTAGTCATACTATAATCTGACTCATGCTTAGCCTGTGAGTTTGTAATTGGGTCAGGGTTATTAGAGGTTAGGGTTGGATTACTCATACAGAGAGCCCTCTGGTGCCTCCCCCTGGATCTGGAAAGTTGGAGAACATTCTAGATAGTAGTGGGCAGAGGTGAGGAGGGTCTGTTCTGCATTTTTGGTGGCCCTTGGCCAATCTCCAGGAGTGGGTCTTGCAGGGAACTAAGGAACCCTTAAATAGACATGGGCCATGCCAGCAAGGGGAGTCAGGTGGAAGATGGAGAAGCAGTGCTGAGGGAGTCTGTTGGGGGCCCTTGAGGGACCTCTGCCAGAGATGGGGGGAGTTTACTTTGGGTTGGAGCTCAGGAGGCTGGCCTGGGAGGATTTTTCCCCAGGAGGCAGTTGGAGGCAGCAGGAGCAAAAAGAGACAGAGTAAGTAGACCAGCACAGTGCAAGGACAGACAAGAGGAGAAACTGCCAGCTGTAGCAGGTCTCTCTTGAAGACAGCTGTGTGCCAAGTCTTCATCTAACTTTGCCCTGGGAAGTCTCCAGTGTGTGTGTCAGTTAGGTAGACTGGGAAGAAGAAGCAGCCAGGTGGGCTGGAGAAGTGGCACCCAGTTGGGCTAGCGTTTCTGCGGGAAGTAGAGCTAGAACCCGTGTCTACAGCAAAGCAGAAGGTGATGCGGGATGCAGTTCACTCCACATGTGCGGTTTTCCACAATAGACTGAGAGTCCCTAGCCTGTAATGGGCTGTTGCTGAGCTAATGAGAGACTGTTAGTTCCCAAAGGAATGAACCCAGCAGAGCCGTGCATAGGAGCAAGATTTGTGCAGAAGGACAAGAAGAAGTGGAAGCTGTAAATAGGGAGGAGGTTGTCCCTGGATTTTTCTGTTACTGTTAAATTGAGTATCCCATAATCCCTAACCCCATCCAAGTTATCACCCCCTCAATAAAACAAAAACAAAGCTCAAGGACTGTTTTTCTGTGTCTGGATGCAAGTTGAAAATGCTAAGTGACTGGCTGCGCAGCAATGAGAAACCCTGACATTTGCACCTCCTATGGGGGTAGTGCTACATGTACATAACTGGGTTAAATGGTGTACTTTTTGGACATTTCCCATTGGTAATAGCTACTTAAAGAGCTTCTACAGGCATAACAGAACATAAAATAAGATTTCAGTGATTTATTATTTCAGTGTAAGAGAATTTTGGAAAAGAAAAGTAGAAAGAAGATAAAGCCAAGAGGCCAAAGAAGGAGCCTGGCCTGCTGGTTGGCTCTGCTCAGTTCTTGAGGTCACTTAGAACCATCTTTACAGTTGTAGCAGCTGGGTTGGATGCCCCAGTGGAAGCCAATCCTGATCAGGACAATGGAGGCATATTGCCCTCTAATGTAGCGCAGTACAGTGCCCTCAAACAGTGGAAAATCGTTTGTGCCTGATGGTTGCCCAAATCTGAATATTCTTCCACGACTTGTCACGAAAACCAGCTGATTCACGTAAGAGGCGAATTTCCTCAACACAAGACCTCTAGAAGGGTACCAGAGGAATATCAATACAGAGGCCCCCAGACATCACCATACTGGAGCTGGATCCTGGAGAGAATAATATGAAGAGATGAGAAAGAACCAGCAATATTATAATGCTTCCAAGAGCTGTGATGTAATGCTGAAATCAGAGCCTACCATGTTATCGCCATGCACGCTCAGTAACGTGTCTGTGTAACCCCTCCAGGTATTTATTACCTCTCTAGGCATAAAAGTGGAATTGCTCTACAAAGGCTTAATAAGCTGCTGGCACAACCTTCAATACAACCTTCAACCAATACAACCTTCAATACAAATAGTGTAACAAGTGCAGTTTTAAAAGTGCCGCACTAAAATAGCAGTAAAACAAAAATTGACAGAATATCTGTGAATATTCATATAAATACAACGGATTAAGTGAGAAAAATAAAAGTCCAAAAAGATGTGCAAGTGATAGGAACAATTCCAAAAGGTGAAAACACAACTAAATGGAAATTTTGATCCACAATGTTGATTAGTGCTGTAGACAATGACACCTCATGTTCTCCACCACCTGGTTTACAATAAAATTCTTACCAGAGGGAATGGACTCTTTAAAATAAAAATAGTCAAATGTGCTTGTGTATCCATATAATCTCTGGCTCAGATTCATAAGCCTCCACTGGGTTCCACAGCCTCAGAGATCTCACATCAATAAACAGCCAACATGGGATCATGTGGAAGGAAAAAGCCCTCTTTGGTCAAAGCATATGTTGCCAGATGCATCACATGCATCCGAAACAACCCAAGAAATCCACACAAGACAAATCATGGACACCTTACATATCCATCCACACATTTTACACATTTACAGATTGACTTCACCCATATGCCTAAGTTAGGTAAAAGACAGGAATATTTACTTGTGATAGTAGACATGTTCTCAAGATGGACAAAGGCATTTGTAACCACAAAAGAAGTTGCCCAAACAGTTGTAAAATTCCTCATGCAGGAAATTATCCCTAGATGGGGATGCCCACTCCAAATAAATTCTGACAATGGTCCTGCCTTTATTTCAAAAGTGTGCCAAGATTTAGTGAAAGCACTTAAAATTGATTGGAAATTTCATATACCGTATATACTCAAGTATAAGTCGAATTTTTCAGCACATTTTTTTGTGCTGAAAGTGCCCCCCTCGACTTATACTCGAGTCAAGCACTTTTCTGCAGCAAAAAAAATCATTTTCCAAGCAGAATTTGGGGCCCCGTATCTCAGGACCACTTGGTGCTAGGAACTCCAAAACTGGTACCACAACATATCCAAAGATGAAGTTCCTAGCATTAAGTGGCCCTGAGATACGGGGCCCCAAAATCGGTTTGGAAAATGTCATTCTCTGCTGCAGAAAAGTGCTTGACATTTTCTGAACTGACTTTGGGGCCCCATATCTCAGGGCCACTTGGTGCTGGGAACCCCAAATTTGGTATGCAAACCCAGTGGAACTGGTACCATAACATATCTAAAGCTGAAGTTCCTAGCACCAAGTGGCCCTGAGATACGGGGCCCCAAAACCGGTTCAGAAAATGTCATTCTCTGCTGCAGAAAAGTGCTTGACATTTTCTGAACTGAAATTTGGGGCCCTGTATCTCAGGGCTACTTAGTGCTAGAAACACCATCTTTAGAAATTTTATGGTGCTAGTTCCACTGGGTTTGCACACCAAATTTGGGGTTCTTAGCACTAAGTGGCCCCGAGATACGGGGCCCCAAATTTGGTCAACTGTGTCGATCTGCAGCAATGTCATTTCGGGACCCTTTGGGTTCAGAGACCCCAAATTTTGGCTGCAGTTAGGGGGCATCTAGGAACCCTTAACTACCGAGCTTGAAGTTCAGGGGACCTATGGCTGCAAATGGGCACAGTGAGGCATGCATATGGGCACAGTGATGCTGCAAATGGGCATTGTTGACCCTCTTTTTCCACTTACAGTAGCTGTGCATTTCTCACCCTCGTCTTATACTAGGGTCAATAAGTTTTTCCCATTTTTTTTGTGGTAAATTAGGGCCTCGACTTATACTCGGAACGACTTATACTCGAGTATATATAGTACCTTACCACCCGCAGAGTTTAGGTAGTGTTGAGAGAATGAACAGAACCATTAATGATAAAATAAGAAAAGCAACAGGAGGCACATATAATAAGTGGCGGAAAGTCCTACCAGCAGTTTTGGCCGAAATAAGAATGACCCCCTCAAAGAAAACAGGATACTCTCCATTTGAGGTCCCTATGGGCAGACATCCACTTATGTTAGAAAGAGGGGACCTAGAAGTAATACAGGGAGAGTCTAATAGGAAACTCATTGAAACTTTGGACAGAGTTGAAAGAAATGTTGCTCGCACCTCTTTCTCTTCACAGGAATCTACACACCCTTTTCAGGTAGGAGACGTAGTGGTGGTCCAACAGCTGAATCGTACTATGAAGCAAGAGTACCTGTTCAGACCCCCGACCACTGATTGCAGTCACATGTACCGCAATCCTTACCGAGGGACAATAGTCCTGGATTCATGCCACTCGTGTGAAGAAGGTGAACCAAACACCTAAGAAGCAAGCCAAGGATAAAGGAGGTGAAACAGGTGAAATAAATCCTCCAAAAGAGAGTGAAGCAGGTGAAAAAGTCTCTGAACAAGATGACCTCGCTTATTGCAACACAGACTTCTGGGAAGGCATTTTGCCTTCTGTTCCTAATCTCTCTGATAGTGTTCCTACCTACATGGATCATAACTAATTGTATTTAACATCCTGAGGACTTGGGAGCCCTTAAAGGCATATGTGGGTCACCCAATAACACCACCGATAATACACATACCAGACACAAAAGAGATACACAATCAGATAATGAAGGAGTTAAAACCGATAGTTTTACAGACAAAATGTTGCTACTGAAATTCAAATATAATTATGCCCAGAAATCAGGGTATGAGAAATGTTGGATATGTAGTAAACTGCATCCTAGAACAGCCCGTATTCCCTATATGGCTGTACCTTTAAATATCACCCTTTTTCTAAATGGAACCCCTGACCCCGCTGCTGCTAATAAAGCCTACCTTAGCATGTATGATAATAAATCGAATTATGTTACCATGGAGAGAAAGTAATTCATGTTCATAACTTAAGAGGAGATTGTAAGAGAACTGTGACTCCATTTTAAGATTCCCCTCCATTTTAAATAAAGTAGAAATGAATGTATGTATGAGTTTTGCCATAAACAGCTTAAACTAACAGTTTGCATAGAACCACACTGTAACGAGCCCCTTTCTCGCTCGATTCCACTCTCCCGACACTCCTCTGCTGCTATAGAACAGATTGCAGATCGCAACATCCGATTGCTCGGTCATCCAATGCTCCGGGATTAGAACTACAGCTATGTGCCGTTCTAACCCAGTTGTGATAGCTCAGAACAAACACTAGGCAGGCTGTATGTAAGTTCAACCAGGACTCTCTTTTATTGGAAAATACAGGCCCTTTTATACACTAAAAGTGGAGGTGCATACCTCCGGCTCATATTACTCTGAACATACACCTGTGACCAGAAACCTAATTAACATGGGCTAATTAAATAATCCCTTTAGATAGCCTAGATGACTCAGACATGACCTTTAGGCCAGACTGGCCATAGTTCAGAAAATCCAATTAACATTATCACAATAGCAGAGTTAATTAACACAAACAACAATGGGGATCTAATGACTCTTAGATCCCATAGTAGAGACTTATTTACAATACACATTTTAGCAGACAACAGACATGTGGCTGGAATTGATGACATTAGCATTTAACAGTAGGAGTCCCAACGGTATAAATCAGTCACTATTCCAATATGGCAAATCCAGGGTCCCCAGAGTCTGTGTGTCCTGGGGGACCAGGACCCGAATCCACAGTATTACCGCCTCAAGGGTCCCCAGGCATACAGCTCACAAAGAGCACCGTTCCCCCAAATGCCAGGGCCCATGATCGATCGGCAAGAGCCTAGCATACAGTCCCCTCCAAAAGTTTCTCTCCCGGCTAGGTCTGTCACACACACCATATGAGTTACTGTGGTTAAACCAAGTTCCGAAGCAACATCCTGTGTCAGCAAGTCATCAGCTATTTCTTGTTATCTAGTCAGCAGTCTAACTCATGATAAGAAAGTACTGAGTGTAAGTTTGTATAACTCTTAGACACGTATTTTTACTTGTATATATGCTACTCTTGTACTCAATAAAATTAGGGACACCTTGTGAAAACACTCAAGCCTGTTTCCCGTGTCTCATGTGGTGTCTCACGGATCCGAGGGTCCCAGTGGTCAGCCTGCATAACCAGGGTGGTCGTCAAGGTGTATAATTCCTTTCAAATACCACCCCCATTATAGACATGAGCTTCCCCACGCTCCTTTGTATACACAGAGCTGAAGAAAGTATTTAATACATTTTTCTTCTCTTTGTCCCCAGTCACCCACTCTATATTATTGCTGAAACAGCCGCTGGCAGGATGTTAAAAAAACTCCCGCAAGCAGCATCTTTGGAGCAGTGAAGGAAACTAAACCGCTCCTGCCCATTGAAATCAATGGGGCAGCTCTGCTATACTGCCGGCAACCTGCAGCGGCGCTTTGTGGGTTTTAACCCTTTTTCGGACACTAGTGGGGGTTAAAACCGCCCTGCTAGCCACCGTAAAGCACCACTAAAACGATGATAAGGCGGCGCCGTTTTACCGCCGGTGCCCGCACCGCCTCAGTGTGAAAGGGGCCATAAGCATATGATGCTTTTTTTATATTCTACATTTTGACATTGTTTTTGTAATATTTTGCTATTTTTTATTATTAAATCAATTTTTGAGTTTTTACACGAGAACTGAATGGATTTTCTTGGAACTTTCCTCATCAATATGAATTATTGATATTATCGTTATTATTATAGTAATAACTCGATTTAACATTGGCGAGATTCTTCCCACTGACCACCAATGTAAGGGCCATCCTTCCCATTAACCACCAATGTAAGGGGCATTCTTCCCACTGACCACCAATGTAAGGGCCATCCTTCCCATTAACCACCAATGTAAGGGGCATTCTTCCCACTGACCACCAATGTAAGGGGCATTCTTCCCACTGACCACCAATGTAAGGGGCATTCTTCCCACTGGCCACCAATGTAATGAGGACATTCGTCCCACTGACCCCCAGTGTAAGGAGCATTCTTCCCACTGACAACCAATGTAAGGAGCATTCTTCCCACTGACCACCAATGTAAGGAGCATTCTTCCCACTGACCACCAATGTAAGGAGCATTCTTCCCACTGATTACCAATGTAAGGAGGACATTTATCCCACTGACCCCCAATGTAAGGGGCATTCTTCCCTCTGACCACCAATGTAAGGAGCATTCTTCCCACTGACCACCAATGTAAGAAGCATTCTTCCCACTGACCACCAATGTAAGGGGCATTCGTCCCACTGACCATCAATGTAAAGGGTATTCTTCCCACTGTAAGGGGCATTCGTCCCACTGACCATCAATGTAAAGGGTATTCTTCCCACTGACCACCAATGTAGAAAGCATTCTTTCCATTGACCACCAATATAAAAAGCATTCTTTCAATTGACCACCAATGTAAACAGCATTCTTCCCACTGACTATCAATGTAAAGAGTATTCTTCCCACTGACCCCCAATGTAAAGGGCAATATATACACTATATTGTCAAAAGTATTGTGACGCCTGCCCTTATACACACATACTTTAATGGCATCCCAGTCTTAGTTCAATATTGAGTTGGCCCACCCTTTGAAGCTTTAACAGCTTCAACTCTTCTGGGAAGGCTGTCCACAAGGTTTAGGAGTGTGTCTATGGGAATGTTTGACCATTCTTCCAGAAGCGCGTTTGTGAGGTCAGGCACTGATGTTGGACGAGACATCCCAAAGGTGTTCTATGGGGTTGAGGTCAGGACTCTGTGCAGGCCAGTCAAGTTCCTCCACCCCAAACTCCCTCATCCATATCTTTATGGACCTTGCTTTGTGCACTGGTGTGCAGTCATGTTAGAACTGGAAGGGGCCATCCCCAAACTGTTCCCACAAAGTTGGGAGCATGAAAGCTCCCAACTTTGGCAACCCCCCATGAGTGAAGCAGTGACAGCGGGATGGGCTCGGGCAGTGCAGCTCTGTGATAGGGCAGGGAGAGCCCGGAGAGGCGAGCTGTGACAGTGTGTGGGGGTGCCTGGGCCGGGTGTGGGCCGTACCACTATCCGGACGGGTGATACTCAGAGCCAGCCGCCAGATTGACAGAGTGGAGCAGGACTTAGGACAAAGAAGACACTCTCTCTCCTACTGTACTGCAGGAGAGAGTGAGACAGTGAGCAGCGCTTAGTAGAGGAAGTCCTGGAGTTAACTTTTTTAAGTAAACCAGCAGATGATTGGTTGCTAGGTGGTCATTAGCTTGTTAATATGAAAAATTAACTCCAGCAGTTCACGCCCTCTGTTCAGTGCTGCTATGTCTCTCCCTCTGCATGATTAAGGTTGGAAGGAGCAGAGCTGGGGGGGGGGGTATGTGTAACATGCAGGGGGTCCAGGGCTGTGGGGGGGGGGTCTATGTAACATGCAGAGGGTCCAGCGCTGTGGGGGGGTGGGGGGTCTATGTAGCATGCAGGGGGCCCAGAGCTGGGGGGGGTCTGTGTAACATGCAGGGGTCCAGAGCTGTGGGGGTTGTGTAATGTAAAGGGGTCCAGAGGTGCAGGGTGCTGTGTAACAGAAAGGGGTCCAGAGGTGCAAGGTGTTGTGGGGGGGCTGTGTAATGTAAAAGGGTTCAGAGGTGCGGTTGTTCTGTCTCAAGGAGCAGATAGCTAAACCTACTTATCCCAATAACTGTAGATACCATATTTCTTTGATTTCAGTTTTTTTAGAACAAGCCAGATGAAACTACAAAATAACAGAAATAGACCTCAATAAGTATAATATTGAACACAATACAGCATACATTGCATAAACAACGATATACAGTACAAGATGAGATAATAAACACTTACTTTTTAAAGGGGTTGTAAAGGTAAAAATTTTTTCACCTTAATGCATTCTATGCATTAAGGTGAAAAAACTTCCGATAATACCGCCGCCCCCAGCCCCCCCGTTTTACTTACCTGACACCTCGAAAGTAATCCGCTAGCTCCCGACATCCATTAAGCCGCTCAGCCTGGCCGCTGATTGGCTACAGTGGATGCATTGAAAGCAGCGCAGCCATTGGCTTGCGCTGCTGTCAATCACATCCAATGACGTGGCGCGCCGGGGGCGGAACCGAGTGATACAGCGAGCGGCTATAGCCGCCCGCTGTATCACGGGAGCGCGCCCGCAATAACTAACCACCATGCGAGGGAGCTCGCATTAAGGTGGTTAGTTATTGCGGGGAGGAGCTGAAACAGCCACCGAGGGACCCCAGAAGAGCAGGTTCGGGGCCACCCTGTGCAAAACGAGCTGCACAGTGGAGGTAAGTATAACATGTTTGTTATTTAAAAAAAAAAAAAAATTTACTTTACAACTCCTTTAAGTTCTCTAAGGGGTGATGGCGATAGATAGAGAAATACATGTGTTGTTTCCTGAATGTCTTCTCACAAAATGGTGGCTGTTTCACTTCCTGCTAAGATTCTACCCAGAATTCCCTGCTTGCTGACAACTTCCTTAGTTACACATACAAATAAACAAAGAAACAGAACTACAGCAATACCAAAAAGGAACGCTAGATGGAGCCTGCACACCATATATGATTGTCTTAAAGAGGAGTTCCACCCAGGGGCTCCATTGAAAAAAAAAAAAATTAAAAGTCAGCAGCTACAAATACCGCAGCTGCTGACTTTTAATTGGACACTTACCTGTCCCAGGGTCCAGCGATGCGGTGGATCGAAGCCCCGCTCGTCCCCTCCGCTCGTCGGTGCCGGCATTTCAACTGTGGGCGCCGGGCTGTGGCTTCACAGCCTGGCACCCACTGCGCATGCGCGAGCGGCGCCACGCGCCATGATTGGCCGCTCAATCACCTGGGACCTGTAATGGGTCCCAGATTATTGACAGGAGGGAGGGAGCAGAGCCGAGCCCTTCCTGTGCCGAGGGGGAAGTGATGTCACCAGCCCAGGCAAAGGAAGAGGCAGACTACGAGGGACCACCTAGCAACAGGCATTTAGAGGTAAGCTAAAAAAAAAAAAAAATATCCAAATGTTTTTTTGGGTTTTTTTTAGAATTTTTCAGGTATTTTTGTTTTTTTGGGTGGAACCCCACTTTAAGTAAATTACACATTTTGCATGTAAAAACAACACAGGTACAAATAACCATTATAAAACATCTGGTGGACAGAACAACGGTATGTTAAAAGTTTATAGGACATTTTCTGTATTCTTGTACCGATTAAACATTTGTGAGCAAAGATTGAAGCTTGCTGTCTCCATCGATCATCGGTAAGACTTATTTGAAGTGTTTTTACCCACTGTGCTCGCGTCCCGTGGTGTTCCCCACATCTAGCCCCCTGAAGCCAGGAATACATAAGTGAGGTAGATTTTGTTATTGGAGTTCCCAAGAGGCAGGTGGATTCAAAGGGAGTCATAGATCTGAAAAACTGGTGTTTATCTTGAGAGGTATACACATAGTTGTGCAGCTGGTGGTAAGTCCAGAAGGTGCGCATGATTGCGTTAAGTCGCTTAAAAAATTGGCAGGGAGTGGTATAGGCAAGGTATTTGAAGTGGTATACGATTCAGGGCAATATTACCATTTTGAGTATGCAGCCCTGCCAAACCACGAGAAGGGCCTAGTTGTCCATCCCTTCAGGTCCTGTTGCATATTGTTTAACAAGGGTTGGAAGTTAACGTGGTATCTGTGATTTTGACCGTGAGTCTAATTCCTAGGTAAGTAATTAGCGAAGTTTCCCATTTGGCCCGTGCCATAGATAATGAATTAGGGGATAAGGTGAGGTTAAGGGCTTCTGATTTAGTATAATTGATTTTCATGTTGGAAATGTATCCGAAAAGCCGGAAAGCTTTGGTAAGGCCTGGGATAGAGATGTGGGGCTGAGGGAGGAAAAAGAGGAGGTCATCCGCATAGGCTGCTATTTTGTAAGCGTTAGGGCCTAACTGGAAACCTCTTATGTCTGGATTAGCATTGGTCAGGCGGATAAAGGGCTCTAAGGATAATATAAGCAGGAGAGGAGAAAGGGGACAACCTTGCCTCATACCATTATTTACATGTACCGCTTTCGAAAGGATGCCATTTATTTTGGGTTGGGCCTGTGGCTTATGGTATAAAGCTGCAATCCACGACATCATGTGAGATTCCAGGCCTATGTGTTTGCAGGTTGTAAATAGGTAGTCCCAGGTCACACAATCAAAGGCCTTCCTAGCGTTAGTAGACAGGAGAAGGCCTTTGATTTCCCTCGTATGAGCACAGTGAATCAGATTGAGAGCCTTTATGACGTTATCACGCGCTTCCCACCCTGGCATAAAGACCAATACGTTTTGGTAGAAAAGCCGTCAGTCTACTGGCCAGGATTTTTAAATCCCAATTCAATAGCAAAATTGGCCTGTAGCTAGCGCAATCTGTGGAATATTTAGCCGGTTTGGGAATTAGGGCTATATGAGCCATCGTAAAGGCCTCTGGGATAGGTTGAGGGGTCTTTAGGTGGTTAAGGGCACGTATGAAGGGCGTCTTTAGGATGTCAGTAAAGGCTTTGTAGTGATGTGCCGTAAATTCGTCAGGGCCTGGGCTTTTACCGGGCTTTAGAGACTTAATTGCCAATAGATCCTCATCCTCTGAGATAGGGGCCTCCAGAGATTCAATTTCAGCAGATGTTAGGGTGGACATAACACTCTCTTTAAGATAGTCACGTAGAATTTGCTCTCTATCTCCTTGGAAGTCCGGTGGTTTATGGGGCAAGGGCAGGTTATAAAGCTTTGTGTAAAAGGCACGAAACTGCAACGCAATCTGCTCTGTTTTGCACAAGGGTTACCATCTACATCTTTAATAGACAAAATAGTTTTGGTGTGGGTTATTGCTTTAAGAGCTTTTTCAAGAAATATTCCACATTTATCCCCGTGCTTATAATAGAAGCCATTCCTAAAATAAAGAATGCGTTTCGCTTTGAGGTTGAGCAAGGACTGTAATTTTTCACGTTTCCAACAGTTCATCGGAGATGGCTTCCGCACTGGTTGTTTATGTTGGGTTTCTAAGGCCGGTCACCAAAAACATTTTTTCTCCAACTGTCAATGTATAACCCACACTAAATAATACAAACAAACAAATTGAGAAACAGAAACCAAAGATATTTACAGTTTTGGGTTGGGTAGATAAAGAGGCTTAATGTCACAATAAAAAGTTGACACATATGCTTAACTGGATTGTTCTCAAAGAGAAATCACCCATCTCCAATGCAACCCATTGTTAAGATGCTAAGAAGTGTTTATACAGCTAAACTCTAAATGTTTATTGAGTCTGTCCCTGACACATACCTTGGAGGTGAGCCTAACGTGCAGAGGGAGACCTCTTGTATGGCTCTGGTTCTGGGATCACTGGAGTGGGAACAGTGACCCTCGGAGCACAGTGGGGTATGAGAGCCTGCAGGGTCCGCTTGGCTGAAGATGATGTCCTCTTGGCAGAAACAGGTACAGGCTTGATTGCTGTGGATGCAGAGACGCTGAGAAGCAGCAGGCAGATGAGCACAGATGCATCAAATCTTTAAGACCCTGGCGCTGGGAGATGACTGCTCCTAACACTGTTTCTGAGGCATCCACCTCGAGTAGATAAGGTAAGGAGGGGTCCGGATGACTCAAGATGGGGGCAGAGGTAAAAAGTCCTTTTAATGTAGTAAAGGCCATCTGGGCCTCAGAATTCCAATAGAACTGGACATTTTGCTTAGTCAGCTGGGTGATTAGAGAAATGATGTACCCCCCTTTTTGTCTGATGGTGCAGGCCAATCCAGGACAGCTGTGACCTTCTGCGGATCCATCTTGAACCCCTCAGTGGAGATAACCAGACCCAGGAACTGAATACTCTGCTGCTCAAATTCACACTTTTCGGGTTTGGCGTATAGCCCATGTTGATGGAGTCGGCAGAGTACAGTCTTAACATGCTTCCGGTGTTGATCCAGGGATGTGGAAAAAATCAAGATGTCATCCAGATAGACGATTACAAAAATGTCTAAGCAGTATCTGAAAATATCATTCACGAAGTGCTGAAAGGTTGCAGGGGCATTACATAGACCGAAGGGCATCACTAAGTACTCATAGTGGCCGAATCCAGTACGGAAAGCAGTCTTCCACTCATCTCCTGCACAAATTTGCACCAAGTTGTAGGCCCCTCGCAGATCCAACTTAGTGAAGACAGCTGTGGTGCGTAGTCTTTGGAAGAGCTTGGGTAAAAGGATACCGGTTAACCGTAACTTTATTTAAGTCCCGGTAGCCCACACAGGGCCGTAAGGTATGATCCTTTCTTTCTACAAAAAAGATTCCTGCTCCTGCTGGAGAAGTAGATGGTCTGATGAATCCCCTTTTAAGGTTCTTGTCCACGTATTTCTTCAGCACCTCCAACTCCCGCTCCGATAGAGGGAAGATCCGTCCTAAGGGAATCTCTGCCCCTGGCAGCAACTCAATTGGGCAGTCGTAAGAGCAGTGAGGAGGGAGAGTCTCAGCCCCCCGTTTACTAAAAACGTCCAGAAATTCATGGTATGGTTCAGGTACTGATGAACGTAATTCCGAGTCGGATTCCATGCATAGTAGGGGGCCAGAAGCTTTCGGAGGTGTGGGCAGGCAATGTTTCCGGCAGTAGGGGGATTGGAACTTGATACTTCCGGAACCCCAGTCAATTTGCGGATTATGGGCCTGAAGCCATGGCAGGACTAGAATGACTGGGAATAGCGGGGATGCGATTGCATCCAAACTTAACAGTTCCTTGTGGTTTGTGGCAGTGATCACAGGTAATGGAGGGGTCTTCTGGGTGACCAGACCTGACAAGCTGCTTAAATCCAGGGGGCTCTGAAGTCCGTTTGGTTGGTACCGAACAGACTGGAGCAGAGCGAGAGGGAGCAGGGCAAGTGGAGGCAGGTACTTTGGGTAATGTCCAAGTGGAATGGATCTGCTGAGCTGCTCTCTCTGCCTTGCACTCATGAAAGCGTCGATCCATCTGAATTGTCAGGGAGATCAAAGCCTCCAGGGAGCTTGGTATACCGACTCAGGCTAGTTCATCTTTTAATTCTTCGGACAGGCCAAGACGAAACTGATGCCGCAGGGCTACACTATTCCACTGGGTATCTGCGCTCCAGTGTCTGACGTCTGTGATATAGTCCTCGACCGCTCGGTGGCCTTGCTGGAGCACATGAGGGGCAGCCTCTGCAGTGGAAGTCCACTGCGGATCATCATAAAGTAATGACATGGTGTTGAAAAGGGTTTGTAAAGAGTCCAGTATAACATGGTGACCTTCTAGCAGATGGTGGGCCCAGGACTGAGGTTCTCCCTGCAGCAAATAAATAACAAACCCCACCTTGGTGGTCTCTTGGGTAAACGTCAGGGGCTGTAGTGAAAAATAAAGTTTGCAGGCTTTGCGGAATGCCCGAAACTTATTCCGGTCCCCGAAAACTTCTCCGGGATGGGGACCCTTGGCTCCGGAGAACACATTGCTGCAGGCGTGGTAGTGGTCTCTGAGGATATCTGGTCAGTAGAAAGGTTTGCGGGGGTGATCAGGACTCTTCCAGATGCACATAACTGTCCTGAAGAGATTTCATCACTTTAGCAAGAGTGGAGAGATTTTGGCAAACTTCATCTGTGGAAGAGGTCCCTCTTGCAGGCTCAGGCATGGCTGTTTGATACTGACACGTACCTTGGAGGTGAGCCTAACGTGCAGAGGGAGACCTCTCGTATGGCTCTGGTTCCGGGATCACTGGAGTGGGAACAGTGATCTGCGCACGCACGTTGGCGCGCGTCTGTTCACCGCTGGATGCCTGTGGACTGGAACACATCTCAATGGACCCGTGCGCCCTTGGGCAGTTGCGGCGCCATGCGCGACGCGTTCATGACCGTCCCAAAGTTAATTCAAATACTTCAGGAAGACATTTGAATTCTGTCTACCTAGTGGTATTTCAAAATATATATGATTATAAGTAATTCAAATTATATATTATATTCCAGGTCATAGATACAGTTATTATTTCAGTGTCCACTGACCCAATGAAAATTCTGTCATAAGGTAAAAAATATTATATTTTGATGTAGAACAAATTAGAAGTAAGAATTGTTTTAAAGATACCAATCATTGTTACAAATGACATATATCTATCATGACCATATCTATATAATATCCACCAGTGGCGACTGGTGCTCAAAATTTTTTGGGGGGGCACAAACAAACTGAAAAATTCTCACTGAAACAAAAACATCAATTGCAGCCACTGTGCCCATCATATGCAGCCACTGTGCCCATTATATGCAGCCACTGTGCCCATGAAATGCAGCCACTGTGCACATGAAATGCAGCCACTGTGCCCATGAAATGCAGCCACTTTGCCCATAATAAGGTCACTTACCTGTCCAGGGAGTCCGCGATGTTGGCCCCCCGAGGCCGATCCGTCCATCGGATCGGTTGCCGGCCATCTTAACAAAGGGAAACAGGCCTTGCGCCTTCACTGCCTGTTCCCTACTGCGCATGCGCGAGTCGCACAGCGCTTTGTGAATGGCCCTGTTGTTTTCTGGGGCACGCACATGTTCCAGAAGACAACAGGGCAGCTCGCCGAAGAGGGGGAAGCACCGCGGAATAGGAAGAGGCAGATTAGGAAGATTAGGAAGGGGGTTTCTGGTAAGTAAAAAAAAAATTTTTATCAAATTTTTTTTGTATATTTTTTTGAGAATGTTAATGTATTTTTTTATTTTAGGGTGGGCCTCCTCTTTAATAGATATGTCAGAACACGTTTTTCTTCCCTCAGACATGTCTAGTGGTTGGAAGTGATATTACCTAAATTCACGAAAGTTATTCAATAGATTTTTTTTCAACCAATGGAAAAGAAGTCATACCTTTTGGGCTGGGCTTATTATAATTTTTATGAGCCTATTGTCCAACATGGTATATATATGGAAGACACTCAATGAGACACAGAAACTCCAATCATCAACTCATATATCTACATTCACGAAGATTCCTTGACACCCTATGCTTTGAAACTCTGAGATCGCAAGAAGTAACTCCTCCTTAAGCAGAAGCCATCTTTGGAAGGGTAATTATGTTGTATTGATTTTACCTGATATTCTTTTGTGTTCTCTTAAACAATGATTTATTGAGTATTATACAGTTGGATAATTATTCTCTCGAATCAGTAACAGTCTTGTAGATTTTTCTTTAAGCTTCAGTTTTTAAATTTTTCATTTCATAGTTTTCATGCTATTGACATAACAAACGTCTAAATTTATTTCACATTGTTAACTACTTACTTACCTGCAGTATAGTAATGGTTGAATTTGTGTAATAGACGTTCTGTCTAATTATCATTTTTACAAGGTTATTGATTTTACAGGGAAGTTTATCATTGCTGTGTCATTTAAAAAGTACAACACTCCCATTATCGGGAGTCCCAATTGATAGTGAAGATTTTATGTAGCACAATCAGTATTTTTAATTTTATGGAACGTTTGTTTTTGTCAACCACCCTCTATCTATCTATCTATCTATCTATCTATCTATCTATCTATCTATCTATCTATCTATCTATCTATCTATCTATCTATCTATCTATCTATCTATCTATCTATCTATCTATCTATCTATCTCTCTCTCTCTCTCTCTCTCTCTCTCTCTCTCTCTCTATCTATCTATCTATCTATATATAAAACTATCTCTGTATGAATACATGTCTGGTGAAGAAATCTCCTATTTTTAGTCTGTGTTCATATTGATTGATCCGGTATCTTAAAAATATTATCATTTAAAAATTACTCATTCATATATACCATGCAGGAAAATTATCCTCATAGGCACGACACTATACTGTTCTATTACAACGATACAGGGTCTTGAAGATTCCACGACGGCCAGTGGAGACCATAAGACCCCTTTCACACTGGGTCGTTTTACAGGCGCTATTGCGCTAAAAATAGTGCCTGCAAACCGACCCAAAACAGCCGCTGCTGTGTCTCCAGTGTGAAAGCCCGAGGGCTTTCACACTGGAGCGGTGCGCTAGCAGGACGGGAAAAAAAAGTCCTGCTAGCAGCATCTTCGGAGCGGTGAAGGAGCGGTGTATACAACGCTCCTTCACCGCTCCTGCTCATTGAAATCAATGGGGCAGCGCCCACTATACCGCCGGCAAAGCAGAGGCACTTTGCGGTGGTTTTTAACCCTTTCTCGGCCGCTAGCGGGGTAAAGCGCGGTAAATAGCGGCGCATTACTGACGATGCCCCCACCACCCCAGTGTGAAAGGGGCCTTAGAGAAGTTATAATCTTGGGGGGGGGGGGGTGGCTACATTCCTACACACAGTTGGACTATGGAGAACCAATGTAGTCACCCTCTAACAGGATGCCAGATCACAGCAGGAAAAGATAAGGTATGTGAAGATTTGGAGGAGGCTGAGAGCAACAGAAGGGACTTCTCTGAGTTGACAATACATGCATAGAATTTAGTGCCCCTTTAAATGAATAATCTTCTTTTATTCATACAATTTAAGAGCAAATAATAATAAAAAAAAAATCCACAATAATTATCAAAAGCAATGGCCACCCTCTTAAAATAGACCTCTTGTAAAGAACTTTAGGAACAAAATATACTGGACAGCCACACTCAAATATCCACCTTTATTGCATAAGAACAAAGACAAAAGTCCAAAGCATCCAAGTGAACACAGACCAATACGCACAGCCAACGCGTTTCACACCTGGTATGGTGCTTAATCATAGCTATCAGATCCTGATGTTGTCCACAACATATATACAAAGCCAGTCCTCACATGGACTTTTTAGTCCAGTTTTCCCAACCATGGTTCCATGGATCTCCAAGGTTCCTCCAGAGGTTTCTAGGGGTCCCTAGTTGAATGTACTGTATCTTCTGCCTGACAGTGCATTTCCTGTGTTAGAGTGACAGTGCTGCTCCTCTGTAGATACAGTATGTATTTGAGTGTTGTCACCCTAGGACAGGAAATATGTTATTGGCAGGATCATTTTTTGCTCCTGGGTGTAGGTGCATGTTAATTATGAGGGAACAATGATTGTAGTGAAGTACAGGTAAGTGCTAGAGCAGGACTCTTCAGAAATATGGTAAATATGTACACTGTAAAAGATATGTTTAGAAGAACATGACAGAATGACTCCTAACTTGCTAATGATAGAATTCTATTTCATTATAATGAATCATCTCTACACCACTAGAGTGGCCTCATGTGCTTACATCTACTTAGCCCCGGAAGGATTTGCCCCCTTAATGACCAGGCCATTTTTTGCGATACGGCACTGCGTCGCTTTAACTGACAATTGCGCGGTCATGCGCCTCTGTACCCAAACTAAATCGACGTCCTTTTTCCCATAAATAGAGCTTTCTTTTGGTGGTATTTGGTTACCTCTGCGGTTTTTATTTTTTGCACTATAAACAAAAAAAGAGCAACATTTTTGACAAAAAAAACAAACAATATTTAATACTTTTTGCTATAATAAATATCCAAAAAAATGTGAAAAAATAAATTTCTTCATCTGTTTAGGACAATATATATTCATATTTTTGCTAAAAAAAATCGCAATAAGCCCACATTGATTGGTTTGCGCAAAAGTTATAGCGTCTACAAAATAGGGAATAGATTTATGGCATTTTTACTATTTATATATTTTTTACTAGTAATGGTGGTGATCTGCGATTTTTAGCAGGACTGCGACATTGCGGCGGACAGATCGGACACTTTTGACACATTTTTGGGACCATTGACATTTATACAGCGATCAGTGCTATAAAAATGCACTGATTACAATGTAAATGTAACTGGCAAATGTAAATGTATGTGTCAGCACACGTCCCTAACTCCAAAACAATCGAGCATTAATCTGCATGTTTACCCCTAAGCATATATCCCCCCTCCTCCCAATTCCACCTCCCTACTGAAATTCCCTCTTTCCCAGCACAAATCTTTGCCCCCCCAGCTCAAATCCTCTCTCTCCCCATATGCCCCCAGCATAAATCCCTCCCCCAAAAAAAAACATATTTTCCCCCTCCTAGCACAAATCCTCTACCCCTCAAATGTCCTCCCTGAGCACAAATCCTCCCCCCCTCCCATTCCAAATCGCCTCCAGCACAAATTCCTTTCCCTATCTATCCTAGCACAAGTCCCTCCCTCCCAAAGTTCCCCTCCTAGCACAAATAATCCCTGATAGCACAAATCCCCCCCCCTAAAAAAAATTCCCCTTCTAGCACAAATCCCCTTCCCCCCTCTACTATATCACAGTTTCTGGCACAAACCCCAAAAACCACCACTCCTAGCACACTTCCCCAAATTCCCCCTCCTAGAACCATTCATACCCCCTGCCCCCCCCACCCCCAAAATTCCTCCTTGCAACACAAATCCCATTCCCCCAATCTCCTTCCGGTACCTCACATGATACCACAGTGCCCAGGGCAGCTTCCCCTCCTGCCCACCCCTTGTCCCAGCCCTGGCATCAGGATTTTATCAGGAAAATCCATGACTCGTTTCCGGTTTGGCTTGAAGTCTCACGTCTCTTTCTGCAACAAAGTTCTTTACAAGATGTCTATTTTAAAAGGGTGATCATTGCTTTTGATAGTTAGTGTGGATTTGTTTTTATTAATTGCTTTTAAATTGTATTAATAAGAGAAGACTGTTCATTTAAAGGGACAATACACTCTATGTATGTATTCTTAACTATGAAAAGTCTCATATGTTGCTCTTAGCGTCCTCGATTTCCTTCTCTTTTGCTGCTGTGATCTGACTTCCTGTTAGAAGGTGACTACATTGGTGACTTTTGGTTCTTCATGGTCCCACTGTATTTAGGAACGTAGCCACCCTCTCTTGCTCCCTCCTTAGACTATAACCTCCTATATGTTCTCCATTGGCCATTGTGGGAACTTCAAGATCTGTATCTTTATAATAGAACCGTGTGTAGGCTACATCGGACATTTGCTGTCAGAATTTCCGACAACAAATGTTTGAGAGCTGGATCTGTTGTTGGAAATTCTGAGCGTATGTAGCCAATTCCGAGGCACAAAATTCCACGCATGCTCGGAATCAAGCAGAAGAGCCCCACTGGCTATTGAACTTCATATTTCTCGTCTCGTCATACGTCTTGTACGTCACCACGTTCTTGACGTTTGGAATTTCCAACAACATTTGTGCGATCATGTGTATGCAAGACAAGTTTGAGCCAACATCCGTCGGAAAAAAAATCCATGGTTTTGTTGTTGGAATGTCCGATCGTGTTTACGCAGCATAAGAGAAGCAACCCTGTATATGGTATAATTATATATATAGATATATATATATATCTATATATAGATAGATATATATAGATATATATAGATATACTGTATATATCTATCTATATCTATCTATATATATCTATCTATCTATATATATATATATATATATATATATATATAAATCCTATGAGCTACATCAACTGCTGGTGCCATGACTGTTGGCTCTCGCTGAGTTCCACCCATAAGGAAGGACTCTTTTCATTGCTGTTCATGGTAGAAGAAGCCTCAGTGGACGCACACATCACTGAGAGCATGAACAAAGTTTATGTGAGTCGGTCAGTGCTGACCATCCTTTCATCCCACATTATCCATGATTATAACTCAGGGTCAAGCTATATAATTTTTTTTCATATATGGCATTGTTAACCCCCCACTGGAACCCCTAAAATAGTTTTCAGGCTTTGTGGAACCCTTACCTCAACTAAGTCATTAGGGGTGAGTGGGAAAAATGACGCTTACATTGGTAGTCAGTGAGAAGAATGCTCCTTACATTGGTGATCAGTGAGAAGAATGTTCCTTACATTGGTGATCAGTGAGAAGAATGTTCCTTACATTGGTGATCAGTGGGAAGAATGCTCCTTACATTGGTGATCAGTGAGAAGAATGTTCCTTACATTGGTGGTCAGTGGGAAGAATGTTCCTTACATTGGTGATCAGTGAGAAGAATGTTCCTTACATTGGTGATCAGTGGGAAGAATACTCCTTACATTGGTGATCAGTGGGAAGAATGTTCCTTACATTGGTAGTCAGTGAGAAGAATGCTCCTTACATTGGTGGTTAGTGGGAGAAGGAGGAGGACACACTGAAGGAGCTGAGAAGAAGGTGGGGGTCCTGACTGTGTGGGTCCAGGCCCTGGTTAGAATGTGGATGTCTTTAGACTGAAGATTACTGATAGTTTTTGGGCGATTGGAAGAGCCAAGGGGAAACTTAAAGGATTGAAAGCTGAACACAAATCATTTAGGGCCAAATACTGCCAGGCCTGGAGTAAGAATTGTTTAGCCATGATGCCAGAGTTACAACAAACGGAGGAAAAGATAAAGAAACAATCTTTATTACTGGAAAGTTAACATCCAGAAGTGGTTCTTTTACCAAAAAGTTTGATCATGAGAGATTTGCCAGCCAGACATCAGCAAGTTCTGTGGATAAGCAGCCTCAGGTAACAGACAATCTGCCTCTGCACCTCTTCCCCATGTCACGGCTGGGAATCGCCAGCGGAAACCAGCCATGGGGTTGAGAGTGAGCGCAGCACCCTAAAGTTCATCCAGCAGATGGAGTCATCCCTGAGGGCAGACAGTTTTGCCTTTTCTGATGATCCATCAGAAGTTCCTGAGGATGAGCAGAGGAGATACAGACCAGCTAAGCCAGTGCAAGTGGAGAAATCTCAGTACACCATGCTGCCTTCCACCATATCTGACCCACCGGCTGTGATGGATGTTGCCTGTGGAACTTTCTGCTGTGCAGACATGGAGAGAAAACCGCTGACAGGTGTCACCAGACCATCAGAGAAATGGGAATGGACCTGCATCATACAGCCCGGACATGGATTTTCTGCTCCTGCTGAGACCAGTAGTTCCTCTACAGGCAAGATGGCTGTCACCTCCAAAGAGTCTGCTTCACCTGACCCTCTGTGGGTTCCAGAGCTGATTGATGCTGGTGGGGGAGGGGATCAGCACAGTGCACCATGTGGAGTGGAGGCATCCATGGAAGTCTCCTGTAATGATTGTGAAGATGGCGGGCCAGTGAAAAGTCTGAGTGTCTGACATGGCAAGCTCCCGACTTATCCGTATCTGAAAATACTTCGGCAGTGGCAGGTGACAATGGAGGATATCAAGCCCCTCCCAAGGAAGCTTCTGGAGAAGAGGATTTTAGGCTCTGCTTTCAGTGTGTAACTGGCCTTAATGGATTGCACAGGCTCCGTAATGATAGAGGCGTTGCATCTAATCAATTTGGAAAGAATCCCTTTGAAATTTAGGGATAAAGCCTGGTTCGCTTTCCATAGAAGGCTCTACGTGAGAGGGAACCTGAAGCAACCCCCTGTGGATGGTTGGGATTGTCCTAGTGCGGATTGTGTTGGTAAAGTGGAGTCTATAGACCACTTTTTGCTCCAGTGTCACTTGGGAAGAATGGGAAGGGAAGATTGCTCCTTACATTGGCGGTCTTTGGAAAGAATGCTCCTTACATTGGTGGTCAGAAAGCAGAATGTTCCTTACATTGGTGATCATAAAGCAGAGTGCTCCTTACATTGATGGTCAGTGGGAAGAATGCTGCTTACACTGGTGGTCAGTGGGAAGAATCCTCCCTATATTGGTGATCAGTGGGTAGAATCCTCTTTATATTGGTGACCAAAGGGAAGAATGCTTCTTACATTAGTGGTCAGTGGGAAGAATGCTCCTTACATTGGTGGTCAGTGGGAAGAATGTTCCTTACATTGGTGGTCAGTGGTCAGTGGGAAGAGTACACCCCTTATGTTTGTGCCCAGACTGCCACCCTTACACACAGCTAAAAAAAAATAATTGTAGTCATGCTGCTGGCTTTGACAAGTGGCATTTGCCCCAATGTTTTAGGGGTTCTGTTAGATGGGAGGTCAGTCAGCCACACTAAAGAATCCCTAGCAACCTCGGAAGGGACCCTGGTTGAGAATGACTGGTCTAAGATAACAAGTGGTACTCCCAGTAAAGGTCTGAATTGTATGAATTATGGTTTTGGTTTACAGTAAATTGTATTAATATAATCCATATCTTCTAGGGTGATAACTTAAAAATACCAGGATGCTGACCCTCCTGTGTGTGTGCTTCTTGCTGGGCTCCACAGCAGCGGTGAGTGGTGAGTATGGGTTATTACAGCACCCTATACATCTATTGTACTAGTGGATTGTGATTGTTGATGATTGGTTAATGAGGATGTTTAATGATGATGACTGATAGTGATTTTTTTCCCACTATTTATCTAGTGCTGACATTTTATGCATTACTTCATGAGGTACATGTAGCGCTGACAACTTTTGTTTTTAGTCATAAGTGTGTTATAAAGGTATAAGTTGATCTAGTGCCATCTAGTGGACAATTAAAAAGGTACAACACTTTTATGTTTCATGATTAAGAGCCCTTGCACACTGGGGCGGGGGGCGGCGTCGGCGGTAAAACGCTGCTATTATTAGCGGCATTTTACCGTCGGTATGCGGCCGCTAGCGGGGCGGTTTTACCCCCCGCTAGCGGGGTGGTTTTACCCCCCGCTAGCGGCCGCAAAAGGGTTAAATACCACCGCAAAGCGCCTCTGCAGAGGCGCATTGCCGGCGGTATAGCCGCGCCGTCCCATTGATTTTCATGAAATTGATTTTCATTGATTACACACCGCTCCTTCACCGCTCCGAAGATGATGCTGGCAGGACTTTTTTTACCATCCTGCCAGCGCATCGCTCCAGTGTGCAAGCCCTCGGGGCTTGCACACTGGGATGAAAGCAGCGGCACTTTCGGGGCGGTTTGCAGGCGCTATTATTAGCGCAATAGCGCCTGCAAACCGCCCCAGTGTGCAAGGGCTCTTAGAGAAGTGACATGGAAGTGATTGATTGTTTACTTCTGAACATTAACTACGACTTACCCACCATGCTCCTGGACAAGAGAAGAACTGAACTGCATTATGGGAGGGTATAAAAGGTTTGGGAGCGGCCATCTTAGGCCTCTTGTTCCTGAGACGCGTGGCCTGCCAGCAGGACTCTGTGGGTGTGTGTGTCCCACGGGGTTGCGGCCTACCTTGTGAAGGGGGGGTGGTAACCGAGGACTCCTGGTCTTTAGTAAACGGAACAGTGTGACGGCGTGGTGGTGGCTCCATACGGACTGAGAACTGCTGAAACGGAGACATCCATCTGCCGGATCCCGTGTGGTGAGAGGGTTAACACCCGGAAGTTTGTTTAGTACTACACACACACTTAGAACTTTTACAGATTGTTGCTGGGACAGATAGTCCCACGGAACAGGTTGAGTTGGAAAATATTACATTTGCTTAGACTGCAATATTCAAGAGCTGACACTAGATGTCTGTCTTCTTCGTATAAGAACACTTAATCAGTTTGCTGGATTACAATTGCCTTTTGTGTAGGGTTGTCCCGATACCGATACTAGTAATTAAGTAAGATACTAGTATTGGTATCGGCACCGATACCGAGCATTTGCCCAAGTACTTGTACTCGGGCAAATGCTCCCGATGCTTCCCCCGATACCTGGAAGTCAGCTGTGATCGGCGCGTGGGGGAGTTACAAGATTCTCCCCCAGCGGCTTTCAGCTGCTTTAGTGACATACAGCGGTGATCGCTCACTGCTGACTGTCACTGCATCCTCCTCCGTGCCCCCTCCGTTGCTCTGTCCCCCTCCCCTGTACCCCTCCGTTCCTCTCTCCTTCTCTGTCCCCTCCGTTCTCCCCCTCCGTTCCGCCGTCCCCCTCCTCCTTCCTTTGTGTATGGATAGAGTCAGCTGACTCTGTCCATTCACATAACTGAAACATTGTAATCTGTGATTACGACGTGTCAGTTTATGAATGGAGAGGAGCCGCTGTCTTCTCTCCATTCATTCTCAGTGCAGCTGAGGCTGCAGAGAAAGGGACTGGGGAATCTCTATCCTCTGTCTCTTTCTCTGTCTCAAGGGGGGGATTTCAGAGGTCTGTTAAGACCCCTGATATCTCACCAAAGCCCCCCAACAGGGCTGATTAAAAAAAAACAAAAAAAACAAAAAACACATATTGCAATAAAGAATAAAAAAAAATTATTGTAAAAAATAAAAATTGTAAATTAAAAAAAAAGAACACACACACATACACCGTTCACCCCCCCCCCCCCCCCAAAACAAAAGCACTGTTAAAAAAAAAAAAAAAACCCTGTCACGTGACATAAAAAAAAAGTATCGGTATTCGGTATCGGCGAGTACTTGAAAAAAAGTATCGGTACTTGTACTCGGTCCTAAAAAAGTGGTATCAGGACAACCCTACTTTTGTGTATTACCTTACACTGCGTAAAACCTCAGAAGAACTCTCTGTGGATTACAATTACCATTTCATAGCTAGCAAAGATTGAAGACGTCAAGACTATTGCCCCGTACACACGGTCGGATTTTCTGATGGAAAATGTGTGATAGTACCTTGTCGGAAATTCTGACCGTGTGTAGGCTCCATCACACATTTTCCATTGGATCTTCTGACACACAAAGTTTGAGAGCAGGCTATAAAATTTTCCGACAACAAAATCCGTTGTCGGAATTTCCAATCGTGTGTACACAAATCCGACGCACAAAGTGCCACGCATACTCAGAATAAATAAAGAGATGAAAGCTATTGGCTACTGCCCTGTTTATAGTCCCGACATACGTGTTTCTACGTCACCACGTTCAGAATGATCGGATTTTCCGACAACTTTGTGTGACCGTGTGTATGCAAGACAAGTTTGAACCAACATCCGTCGGAAAAAATCCTAGGATTTTGTTGTCGGAATGTCTGATCAATGTCCGACCGTGTGTACGGGGCATATCTCTTTTATTGCAGGGCCCTGCATCTAGTTACAAAGGGTAGTGACTTTACGGTTTAGAGCAGGGGGAGCTCCCTGGTATAAATATATATTTAGATATATTTGTGTATGTCACCAAGACTGTCATAACTATTTACTATACTGTTACACTACGTTGGTGTGATAGTGTAGTCACTGTAATAACTCTTTATATAAAATATATCATTTACCCAAAAAAGAAGTTATTTTGGTTATTACAGAAGTTTGTGTGCAGTGTTGTTATTTCTCCTGCAGGTGGAGCTACAAGCACCCAGGTAGAGGTAAATATAAATATAAGTGTATATTGTGGGTTAAAGTTGGTACTCATATCATTACAACTCTGCACTACAGCTGTGTCAAGGGGATTGAACAACTTACGAGGGGTGAAAAGAATAGAGGACAGGCCCAATAATAAACCAGCAGCTCCACCGAGAGTTATTGCTACATACATAAAACCATTATATGTGTTTGGAATCCTTGTCATCAAGAGCCCCTCTTAATGGGCACAGCAGGTGTACAGACCTGGAAACTCAGTGCAGGATAGTGGGAACCCCTCATAATGGGCACTGCATGGGTACAGACCCAGGAACTTGGCACAGGGATGGTGGGAACCTCTCATAATGGGCACAGCAGGTATACAGACCTGGGAACTCAGCACAGGGATGATGGGAACCTCTCATAATGGGTGCAGCTGGTGTACAGACCAAGACATTGAGTGCAGGGATCTCGTTTTGGTAAGCTGTGCCTATTTAAATTGCTTTCACAGCAATCTTACATAGGTGGCTGAACTCTATGCACATACAATATACACATTTCCTGTAGGAGACTCCTCCCTGTCTGACCGCTCTTCTCTATTGCACCTTTCAGTTCAGTCGCGGCGCTCTTCCTTCTCTAACGAGTTTGGCATTGGTGGAGGTACAGCTTTCTCTTTCTCTTCGGATCAACGGAATGGGCAAATAACAGGCTTTCGCATCAGGGAGACTACCGCCAATATAGTTGGGTAAGTTCCTTCAGAATATCACTCGTCTACCACACCAACATCTTCAGCACATTTCAGGTATACACATATAATTCAAATCTGTAATGTAAGTTCCTGTCAGGTGATTTTGTCTAGGCTGAGCTGAGGTCGTCAATCTGCTGCAGGCTAGGGGAAGCATTTCCTCAGTCTCCTCTCCCCTAGTGATCAGACTGCAACATTGTAACTTTGTATCAAGTGATAAGGTGAGAAGCTGCAGCAGGGGCTCAACTGTGTCCGACGTTTGTGAACACCGCTAAGACCTGCATAGACACCAGGATTTACATGACTGTGTCATCTCTGAGCCAGCATCTCCAGAAAGTAGATAGTAGCCCTGGATAATCTCTGAACAAAGATGGTGCCAACCGTCTGGAGAAAAAAGCAGATGAAGGCTTTGTCAGGGGGAGTACTGTGATTTTATATATTTATTTCAGGTACTTGTATAGCGCTGTCAATTTACGCAGAACTTTACTTACATAATATACATTCACATCAGTCCCTGCCCTCAAGTAGCTTACAATCTAAGGTCCCTAACTCACATTCATACATGCACATAGTAGGGCCAATTTAGGCGGGATCCTCTGTGATCTCTGTGAGAGGTAATAAATACTTGGAGGGGTTACACAGACACATTACTGAGCATGAAATGGTAGGCTCTGATTTCAGCATTACATCACAGCTCTTGGAAGCATTACAATACTGCTGGTTCTTTTTTTCTAATATCTTCATAATGTTCTCTCCAGGATCCAGCTCCAGTATGGTGATGTCTGGGGGCCTTTTTACGGATATTCCATCGGTTCTCTTTTCGAGGTCTTGCTGTTCCGTGGTGAAAACATCACGCAGGTGTCGGGGAAAACCGGCTCTTATGTGAATGAGCTGATCTTTGTGACAAGCCGTGGAAGAATATTCAAATTCGGGCAACCATCGGGAACAAGCTTCAATGACGTTCCTTTGTTTGAGGGTACCGTACTGCGCTACATTAGTGGGCGATACACCCCCAGCCTCCTGACCAGCATTGGCTTCCACTGGGGCACCCAACCCAGCTGCTACAACTGTAGGGCTTCTAAGTGACCTCAAGAACTGAGGAGAGCCAATCGGAAGCCCAGATTACTTCATTGGCCTTTTGGCTTTTTTTTTCGTTTCATAATGCCTTTTGACTTTTTTACTTTCTTCCTTTCCAGCATTCTCTGAAATAATAAAGCTTTGAAATCATTTTTTTGTTTTCTGTTATGTTTGTAGAAGCTCTTTAAGTAGCTGTTACCAAATGGAAAATGTCCAAAAACTCAGGTATGGATACAGCATATTAAAATGATATTTTTATATATTTGCACTCACACTTACACTAAAATAATGTTCAGGTCTTGGGAAGCCCTGTCATGGAATTTTAGCAGATTGGTGGTCAGTGAGAGATATCCCCCTTACACTGGTGGTCAGTAGAAAGAATACTGTATTGCTCTGGTGGTTATTGGGAAGAATGCTCATTACACTGGTGGTCAGTAGTGATGACCTTTGGTTTAGCCTGACCAACATGCAGTGGCCATGTAGTGGAAAGAATGACCCCCTTTACAGTCAACTAACATGATCATTAGTGGTCAGTGAGGGACATTCCCCTTACACTAGTAGTCAGTGGAAAGAATGGTGATTATACTGGTGGTTATTGGGGTGAAGGCTCATTTAATTGGTGGTCAGTGGTGATGAGCTTGGGTTTGGGTTCAGTCCGCACCCAAGTTCGTCTGAACATGGGAGTTAGCTGTCATTGTTGGGCTGTCACACAGAAGGCTATTAGTTTGTCACAGTATATTGGTGGTCAATGAGAGATGTACCCCTTGCACTGGTGGTGGAAAGAACACCCTGTTACATTGGTGGGTATTGGGAAGAATAGCCATTACACTGGTGGTCAGTAGTGATGAGCTCAGAATTGGGGTTTGGGTTCAGTCTGTACCCAAGTTCGTCCTAACCTGGAAGTTAGCTGTCATTGCTGGGTTGTCACACTGGAGGTTATTCGTGAGTCACATTACATTGGTGGTCAATGAGGGATGTCCCTCTTGCACTGGTGGTGGAAAGAACACCCTGTTATGCTGGTGATTATTGGGAAGAATGACCATTACACTGGTGGTTATTCGGAAGAATGGCTATTACACTGGTGATCAGTAGTGATGAGCTTGGATTTGGGCTTGGGTTCAGTTCGCACGCAAGTTTGTCCAAACCTGTAAGTTAGATGTTATTGCTGGGCTGCCACACCGGGGGTTATTGGTGAGTCACATTACATTGGTGATCAATGAGAGATGTCCCTCTTGCACTGGTGACGGAAAGAACACCCTGTCACTGATGGTTATTGGGAAGAATGGCCATTACACTGGTGGTTATAGAGAAGTACGACCATTACACTGGTGGCTATTGGGAAGAATGGCCATTACACTGGTGGTTATTGGGAAGAATGGCCATTACACTGGTGGTTATTGGGAAGAATGGCCATTACACTGGTGGTTATTGGGAAGAATGGCCACTACACTGGTGGTTATTGGGAAGAATGGCCATTACACTGGTGGTTATTGGAAAGAATGGCCATTACACTGGTGGTTATTGTGAAGAATGGCCATTACAATGGTGGTTGTTGGAAAGAATGGCCATTGCATTGCTAGCCAGTAGTGATGAGCTTGGGTTTGGTTCTTCTTAACCCAGAAGTTAGCAGTCATTGTTGGGACAATAAGCTGCTGGTGGGAGATTCCCTGCTCTGCAGTCAGCATTCACAAAGGGGCATGGATGCTTGTGACATCATTGACCTAATATGAGTACATAGTCATATTAGATCAATGATCCCTTCCGTTTGAAAAACCCTTTGGCACAGCAATGACAGCTAACTTCTGGGTTCAGACCAATCCCAAGCTCATTCCTAGTGGTTAGTGTCCCCAAACATTGAGAGACAGTGGGGAGAATGCTCCTTACAGTAGTGGCCAGTGGAAAAAATGTCCAAATCATTTGGTGGAGGGGGGATTATGGTGTGGGGTTGTTTTTCAGTGGTCGGGCTTGGCCCCTTAGTTCCAGTGAAGGCAACTCTTAAGGCATCAACATACCAAGACATTTTGGACAATTTCATGCTTCCATTAAATTGGGGATGGCCCCTTTCTATTCCAACATAACTGCACACCAGTGCACAAAGCAAGGTCCATAAAGACATGGATGAGCGAGTTTTCGGTGGAGGAACTTGACTGGCATGCACAGAGTCCTGACCTCAATAAAACCTTTGGGATGAATTAGAGCAGAGACTGTAAGCCAGGCCTTCTTGTTCACATCAGTGCCTGACCTCATAAATGCCCTTCTGGAAGAATGGTCAAACATTCCCAAAGACACACTCCTAAACCTTGTGGACGACCTTCCCAGAAGAGTTGAAGCTGTTATAGCTGCAAAGGGTTGGCCAACTCAATATTGAACCCTACAGACTATATTACCCAATACTTTTGGTAATATAGTGTATGCAGTTTTTTTTAATGCTTTTTAGTTGTCTTATTAAACATATTCTACCCTTCACCCTCCTAATAACCCTTCCCGTAATGTATTCAGTTGAGGGTTAGGGGTTGTATTGAGGGTTATGCTTTAGGTTGAGGGTTAGAGGTATGGTTAAGGGTTATGGATTAGGATGATGGTTAGGGGTTGGGTCGAGGGTTATGGATTAGGTTGAGGGTTAGGGGCAGAGGGGAACTAGAACCTTCAGAGCCCCAGTGTAAGAAACCATGAGGGGCCCTCCTGACCCCCGGCTGGGGTCCTTCCCTCGAAGCCCAGTGGCAGAACGCCAGGGCCCAGTCGCAAGTGTGACCTTTGTGACCCTGGTAGTTTAGACACTGGTGTCAGTAGTTTTTTATTTTTGTTATTTTATTTTATTTTTTTCAATTTTATTTAATGATTTTTTTTTTACAATATTATTTTTTACTATTTTTCCACAATTTTTTAGGAGCCTTATTGGGGGCTTTCGTGAAATATCAGGGGTCTAAAAAGACCTCTGATGTTTCACCTTTGAGACAGAGAAAGGAGATTGAGGACACAGCCCCCAATCTTCTTCTCTGCAGCCACAACTGTACAGAATGGATAGGAATACCTGTGTACAGAGCTTCCCGTTCATTCACAAACTAAAACATAGTAAACAGTTTACTATGTTTTAGTTATGAATGGACAGAGTCAGTGATCAGGATAGATAGATAGAGAGATAGATAGATAGATAGATAGATAGATAGATAGATAGATAGATAGATAGATAGATAGATAGATAGATAGATAGATAGATAGATAGATAGATAGATAGATAGATAGATAGATAGATAGATAGATAGATAGATAGATAGATAGATAGATAGATAGATAGATAGATAGATAGATAGATAGAAAAGAGATTAAAATATACCTTTGAAATGAAAATAAAAAAAATTAGCCCCAAAAAAATATTTCTATATCATATAAAAAAACAGCTACAGTATTAACTAAAGAAATAATACAACAAAAATCAATTAACCCCTTCTCACAGCCACCTCCCGACCCTTTAGGAGATTCTAAATGCCCGGAGGTGGGCATTTCGATCATGTCGCCACTGTGATTGGGATACCCGCCAGTTATCTCGCTGGGAGCACACAGGGAGCATTAAAGCCCACCCACCGAGAGGCCACGTATATGCGTATGGCCGGCACAAAGTGGTTAAAAAAGAAATAAAAATATACTTACTGTCTTGTGATGGAGATCATGGATTGACGAAGGAAGGCTCAATTATTGTGGTACACATGAGGTTTTTTGTTAGGAGCTAGTGCCCCACTACACATCCCCTTCTCCTCCTCTGTAAGATCTTGACGAACCCAATTCCGGATTTCGCCTAAAAAATAAAAATGGAAAAGAAGGGTAATATGCAATCTTATTTAAAAGAGAAGTATGGGTTTCTGTTTTTTTCCAGAATCATACTTACCTAGGTGGATGCAGCATCGGTCCGATGCTGCATCTGTCCCCCGGCGCCTCTGCACTGAGAACCGAGCGATCAAACACTGCTGATTACTCGGTTCTCACAGCTCTGTGAGCAGAGAGCTGCAGACTGTCAGTCACAGCTCTCCACTCGGCCCGCTCCTCGCACATTGGAGCGCCGAGCTGTAGAGGGGACGGAGCGGCCGGCTTCAGGCTCTCAGCGGCTCACTGAGAGTGTCGGTCCAGGGATCTGGGCGGATCCCAACTTCCACTGTCGAGATGACACGGTGCCTGGACCGACTCTGGGACGTCAGCAGAGAGCGGACTTCGGTCCTCTCTATGGTGAAAACAGGTCACAGGAGTGCAAAACGAACTGCACTCCTGTGATCCAGAGGAGAAGTACAGCCAAATGAGCTCAGGCTGGACTTCTCCTTTAACATGATGTAGCAACCTGGAGTTTAGGCAGGGTTGCTCCTCACAAATTTACTTGCCAGGAGTAGTTATCCTGGTTGATTGGTAGAGATCTATTGATTTCTCCCTAAGTTTGGCCTTGTTGCACTTTTCTCTTCTACCACTAGGTGGCTGGATACTTGGTGGTACTAGATACTACTCGATAAGCACCTAACGACCACAACATACAGGGATATACAAGGTAATACTGACATATAATCACACACATAGGTTGGACTTGATGGACTTGTGTCTTTTTTTGACCTCACCTATGTAACTATGTAACTAAGATACGAGAAGAGCAACGCAAAGTCAGGTTATGGGTGTATGGGGTATCTCAGCCAATGGGCAGGGGTTTTCTTGAATCCTTTGGTCTGCTGGGAGAGCCTATATATTCAGGTGGAGTCAGGTGATCTATGTTCTGTGCCACCTGGACGGCTGTTTGTGTGGATGTGTGTTGTACTGCCCGGGCTGCTAGACCGGAGATGGGGCCTATCCCGGGCACATCTGGCTGCTGCGCTGTCCGAGGGCCTATCCTGAAGCAAGAGAGCAGCGCAGGGTTGGGATTGTGGCTTACAGTCCAACCAAAAGTGAAGGTTCTGCCGGTCGGAGAACCTGTCGTGGTCGGAGGAAGAGGGGAAGCTGTGGCCAGTAAGGGACTGTCCACCTTATTACCAGGGACCACAGTGAGTAACTGAAGCAAGTACCGGTAGGGTTGCCACCTGTCCGGGATTCACCCAGACAGTCCGGGTTTTGAATCATGTGCCTGGGTTTTGTACTGCCTGTAACCTGGGCACATGATTCAACCCAGACCAGAGACATACCGCACCCATCATACCCTCCGCACTCCTCTCCTGTACATACCGCACCCATCATACCCTCCACACTCCTCTCCTGTACATACCGCACCCATCATACCCTCCACGCTCCTCTCCTGTACATACTGCACCCATCATACCCTCCGCACTCCTCTCCTGTACATACCGCACCCATCATACCCTCCACACTCCTCTCCTGTACATACTGCACCCATCATACCCTCCGCACTCCTCTCCTGTACATACCGCACCCATCATACCCTCCACACTCCTCTCCTGTACATACTGCACCCATAATACCCTCCCCACTCCTCTCCTGTACATACCGCACCCATCATCCCCTCCACACTCCTCTCCTGTACATACTGCACCCATCATACCCTCCGCACTCCTCTCCTGTACATACCGCACCCATCATACCCTCCACACTCCTCTCCTGTACATACTGCACCCATAATACCCTCCCCACTCCTCTCCTGTACATACTGCACCCATCATACCCTCCGCACTCCTCTCCTGTACATACCGCACCCATCATACCCTCCACACTCCTCTCCTGTACATACTGCACCCATAATACCCTCCCCACTCCTCTCCTGTACATACTGCACCCATCATACCCTCCGCACTCCTCTCCTGTACATACCGCACCCATCATACCCTCCACGCTCCTCTCCTGTACATACTGCACCCATCATACCCTCCGCACTCCTCTCCTGTACATACCGCACCCATCATACCCTCCACACTCCTCTCCTGTACATACTGCACCCATAATACCCTCCCCACTCCTCTCCTGTACATACCGCACCCATCATACCCTCCGCACTCCTCTCCTGTACATACTGCACCCATAATACCCTCCCCACTCCTCTCCTGTACATACCGCACCCATCATCCCCTCCCCACTCCTCTCCTGTACATACCGCACCCATCATCCCCTCCGCACTCCTCTCCTGTACATACTGCATCCATCATACCCTCCCCACTCCTCTCCTTTACATACTGCACCCATCATACCCTCCCCACTCCTCTCCTGTACATACTGCCCCCATCATACCCTCTGCACTCCTCTCCTGTACATACTGCCCCATCATACCCTCCACACTCCTTTCCTTTACGTACTGCCCCCATCTTACCCTCTGCACTCCTCTCCTGCAGAATCAGAAGTAAAGGGGAACAAACCCTGTGCATTCAGATGTAAAGGGGATCTCTGCAGATTCAGATCTAAAGGAGAACTCTGTTGAATCTGATTTAAAGGGGAACACTTGTGATTTACATATAATTAGAAATTTTATTTAATCACAAAAATATATGTACAGTGCATACTACATAAAAACAATAGCTGTGCATTGCTGTGTACAGAGGTAATGAATTTAATGTACTACAAAATAAATAAAAAATATTGGCGTGCGCTGCCAATGTGTTTGGGTTTGGCTTGACGAAAAGGTGGCAACCCTAAGTACCGCAGTATTCTCACCAACCGGGGACGGTGAAGAATTGGGAAATTCCAGTGGGAATCAAGCCAGGGACCCAGCCAGCAGAGTGGACGCTTGTAGAGCAGCCTTGTGTGTCAAGCCAGGGACCGAGCTGGCCAGTGGGGTGATGCTTGAGAAGCATCGGGAGTGCCAAGCTAGGGACTCAGCAGAGAGGCGGGGGTGACGCTTGAGGAAGATACTACCATGAAGATTGGAGGAGCTCAAGGGATTCAGTGGCAGTGAATCAGAGGGTCTAGTGAGAGACTGGGAGCTCAGTGTGCTGAAGAACTACAAGGGGAAATTGTAGTGAAAGTGAAGGAACTGTTAAGCTTTGTGTTAGGAACTATTAAAGACTGTTACCATAGGAGACAGTATTCCTGCACATGCAGATGTGACGTCTTGCTGGATGCCTTTCCCTGCACGGCTGTCCTCCTATTGAAGTCTCGGAGTCTGCCAATTAATCTGGCAGCTACCTAAAGCCTCGTACACACGATCGGATTTTCCGCAGACAAACCCTCTGACTTTTGCCCGAAGGTGTGTGCTTGGCAGACATAGCTATGATTAAGCACTGACTACAGTGTGAAACGCGTCAGATTTCCTGCTTTGTGATGCTGTGGCATGTATTTTTATGATTATACTTAAATAAAGATCGAAGATTACTTTTGAGTGCGGCTGTCCAGGATTTCTCGTTTACCTCTCAATTACCAGCATTGCCTGTACCTGTTACTTCCAGCATGGAGAAAATGTTTGTTCCTCACAGACCTCCTTCAGAGTGGTGATATTTTTCTCTCTTTATTAATCATGACCAATTCTGTCATGTGCCATTGCTGCAGGAGCTCCAGGTAAACAATCCGGATGATTTTCGGAATTATCTCCGGATGACGGACCCCTGCTTTCACCAACTCTTGGCATTGCTAAAGCCCTATATTAAGAAGCAGGACACATGCATGAGGCTTTTATTTTATTTATAGGTTGAATAATGATTTGATTTGGTACATTTTCTATATTTTTGGATGCATAGAATGCATTTTTTAGATAAGTTCTATTGGCAGATAGCATGTCTAATTTTATTTGTTTTCTTTTTTTTTTAATGCACAATAAAAAAAATTGTGGAGAATAATACTTGGCTATGTGTTTTACTTCAAATGACAGTTTGGGAGTAGGCAGTTACATTTTAAAAAATACAATGTAAAATTGACAAGGGACATAATATTATTCTTGATGTCACTAGAAACAAATAGCCTTTGAAAATTCGTTCACAATAACTCCATCAGTATCACCAGCAAAGCAGCTTCATTATTATCCCATTAAAGAAGAAGAGAATGTACGCTGCATTTAATAATTTGCCGCGTCTTGAATGTTAATTCTGCATTACGAACGCTAGTTTACAAGACCGACCGCTTCTGGCTCGTCCTTGCTTCCGAGCATGCGTGTTTGTGCTTTGTCCGACAGACTTGTGTACACATGCTCGAAAAATCCGACAATGGACATTTGTCCACAGAAAATTTTAAAACCTGCCATCCAACATTTGTCCGTGGAAAATCTGACAACTATTATCCGTTGGAGCGTACAAACGGTCGGATTTTCTGCCAACAGCCTGTCATCACACATTTCCTGTTGGAAAATCCAATCGTGTGTATGCGGCTTTAGGGTGGCCTGCCCCCCCTCCCCTCTCTCCCCGAAAAAAGTTTGTTAAGAGAAATAAACTTTCTTTTGCATTCAGGAAGTGTCTGGCGCCCAATAACTTTAACTACTCTACACCCACCATGCCTCACAACCCACTACATACAGAGATATATACAGGAGAGAAGTGCTGCATGTTTGGTCAACATAAGGAATTAGAGGAATGGTTCTAGGTGGCGTTAACAAGGTTGTTTTTAGGCTGATGCTTAGAATAAGTGTTAGGTACTAGAGGAAGGGCTTTGGGTTGGGTTGAAAATTGGGTATGGGGTTTAGAGTAAGTTTAAGGAGTTTAGAAAATGGGTTACAGTTTGGTTTGTGATTTTGGGGTTAGGTTGAGATTTATAGTTACTGCTGTGTTCCGGTTAGCGCTGAAGGTTAAGGACTAGAGGTGGGATTAAGGTTTAAGTTGACAGGAATGTGGTTGGTTTGAGATCCTAGTGAGGGCTACGAGGGTAGGGTTGACCATTAGAGTTTATCTAGGCTGAATGTATAACGTAAATGAGCTATTCATCCTGTGATACTGCCCTGCAGCTCCTCCAGGGTTACCTTAGGTCTCTGTGCCGCCTCTCTGATTAATGCCCTCCTTGCCCGCTCCATGAATATTGGTGTGCGGCCGTCTCTTGGCAGATTTGCTGTTGGGCCATGTTCTTTCTATTTGGTTATGATAGATTTGATGGTGCTCCTAGGGATCATCAAAGATTTGGATATTTTTTTTATAACCTAACCCTGACTTGTACTTCTCAACAACATTGTCCCTTACTTGTTTGGAGAGTTCCTTGGTCTTCATGGCAGTGTTTGGTTAGTGGTGCCTCTTGCTTAGGTGTTGCAGCCTCTGGCTCCTTTCCAAAAGGTGTGTATATGTAATGACAGATCATGTGACACTTAGATTGCACACAGGTGGACATCATTTCACTAATTATGTGACTTCTGAAGGTAATTGGTTGCACCAGAGCTTTTTATGGGCTTCATAACAAAGGGGGTGAAAACATACGCACATGCCAATTATCAGTTTTTTTTATTTCTGAAAAATAGTTTTACGTATATATTTTCCTAATTTTACTTCACCAACTTAGACTATTATGTTCTGATCCATCACATATAATTCAGAGTAAAAAAAAACATTGAACTAAAGGCTGTAATGTAACAAAATAGGTAAAAAGCCAAGAGGGGGGGGGAGGGGATACTTTTGCAAGGCACTGTAATTACAAGCATTTCATAAGTGTCAAAGGCTTTTATTGACAATTACAATAAGTTTATGCAAAGAGTCAATATTTGCAGTGTGTTAATACCAGAGCATAGTGCTAGATGCAGTGGTTAATAGGTGAAGAATGCCTAATGTCAGATAAGAATGTTTAGGTTACATTTACCTGTATTACAATACTGTTTGCTGATGGGAAATAAAAGCATTACTGGGAATTAAGGTCACACGTGTGTACAGCAAGAAAAAAATATCTGTTGATAGAAATGTCCATAAAATAATAATTCTAAGATACCTATCAACATATTTTTTAGAATTCTATACCACGTGAAACTAAATTACTGTATTATACTTCAGTAGAAAACACAGTGGAGGTTATTTCTACTTTCAGCTTTGTCAGCCATTTTTAAACTTTTGACAGCAAAAGATTCCAACTTTCCCAAAAAAAAAAATCCCTTGTGCGCCTCTCTGAAACTATGGAAAAAAATATATGTGCGCTTGCAACAAAGTGACATAAAGAAGTGATCATAAATAATACCATGAAGATTACATATGACAAATAGTGATCAGAAAAATAAGTGATTAAAGTTCATAAGTTCCTTAAAAAATGTATAGTGAAGTCCATTCATAAACAAAACAGGGAAAACTTGATGAAGGCAAGCAGATCCAATGGAAGAAGATCACCCATCCAGAGTTCATCCACCTTTACTCACATGAGAAGAGAGGGGAAGAGGGGGGTGTAAAGAGAATCCCCAAGCTGGAGGTGAATCCAAGTAATAATAAGACTATGCCCTAACTGGAACTGGTGGACCTCCTTTAGAGCAAGGTCATACACACAGGCAGATACAGCCCTCTGCGGGGACAGATGGACCTCCTATGTCTGGATCCTCAGGCGTCTGTGGCGTTCCAGTGGCAAGCAGACCTCCTACGTCTGGACCATCTATGACGAAACATGTAGGGTGTGGCTACGTACTACACGCCATCACGTTTTACGCCCCATGTTTTCTTAGTACACGGGTGGAAGTATTTGTACAGCAGCAGCTGACATGTCTTTAGAACATAATTGGCCACATACAGGAACCAATCTCATATTGGAACAATCGGTTAGATCACATAAAAGTCTTTGGAGTCAGACCAAAATTGATACAGGTTTGTTTAAAGATATTGAAATAGAAATTGATGGAAAGCCTCAAATTCAAAATAAGTTGCCACAAGAATCAATAAGTCCAGTTTCTGACATTGTACAATCATTTTTACAACAAGGAATATCAGAGGGCACAATCAGTGGTAAATAATTGTATTCGGCCTATCAAGAATGCTGATGATTCATATTCGTTATCAGTTTATTTAAGATCACTGAATAAATGCATTACACATAACAAACCTATTGTTCCTAAATTTTAATTTAATGTCACACCTGGAAGCCAAGGCCAAAGTATTTTCAGTACTGGAAATCGCCAATAGTCATTTTTCAGTACTATTAACTAAAAGCTGTCAATATAAACTTGCCTTTATTAAAGAAACGTATGCATTCACGAGGATAATTCCAGGATTGGATATTAGTGACTGTTTAGCGCACAAGTGCTTGGAGAAAGTATTATCAAAATTCTCTAGACCAGAATGTATTTTTCAGCATGTGGACAAGTGTTTGCTGTCTACCAGGGCCGTCTCTAAGGCAGGGCAAAAGAGGCAGCTGCCCTGGGCCCTGCATTGTTGTGGGGTCCAAAGCAGCTGCCTCATACTTGCCAACTATCATGGTTTAAATTCCCTTGTCCCTTGAAGTTTTAGTCCTGTGCTGTGTCCTGATATCTCAGTGTGAAGTTCTGTTACTAATGCTGCCCAGCTCTGCCCTATTGTTGTGTACAGATGACTCACCTGCAGACCCTGTGTTTACATGTAAATAACCGGCATTCATATGTAAATAGCAGTGTCCGGCCACATTGATATGTAAATAAAGGTGACTTTCTTATGCATTTCATGCAAAGGTGAGCAATTTGGTGGTGGGGGGGGGGGGTAGTTTGGGGTGTGCAGAGGTAGGCAGAGAAGGAATTACAGTTTGGGGTGCATAGGTGAGCAGGGAGGGGGGTGTATAGAGGTAAGGAATGTGGGTGCAAAGATGAGCAGAGGAGGCAGGTAGAGTTAAAGAGGGGGAGGGTTGGAGTGGAGAGGATGGGGGAGGTTTGGGGGTACAGAGGCACTGCTAAAGGGCAGCACATTTCTGTGGTGTCAGGAAAGTGATTTTGCATGTGTTCCCAACACACACACACGTGAACGCAGGCTACATGTCTCAGTTACATTGCTGGTCAGTGTAAATCTTCTCATTACATTGGGGCTTGGTGTAGAATCCTTTCATTCACACTAGTGGCCAGTGTGAATGTTCCCCTTACATTAGTAGTCAGTGTAAATCCCTCCTTACATTGGTGGTTACTGTGAATGCTTCTATTACATTAGAGGTCAGTGTAAACCCCTATTACATTGGTGGCCAGTGTTGAAACTCCTCTTTAGAGTTTTCTGTCTATTAATGGGTCCGCTCACCACCCCAGTCTATGGTGTGCAGGCAGTGAGGAGATGGTGTGCTGTAACCTCTAGCAACCAATCAGTGAGCAGTGTTACCGTACAGTAATCTCTAGCAACCAATCAACAAGCAGAAATCATGTGCTGTAACCTCTAGCGACTAATCAGTGAGCCATAATGTGTGCTGTAACCTCTAGCAACCAGTCAGTAAGCAAGTAATGATATACTGTAATCTCTGGCAACCAAACACAATCGCTGCCTGATTTGATACAGTAAACTGATCGAGTTCAGTTGCTAATTATTGTATGTCTCAGAGTAGGTGGCGTGCGAAATTGCATGGGGGGGGGGAGGGGGCAAGAAAATATTTGCCCAGGGTCCAATCAATATTAAAGACGGCCCTGCTGTCTACACAAAGTTTAGAGGAACATGTCACTCTTTTGTCTGAGTTATTTAGATGAAGTTACATTTCTTCATATTTAGTCATGGACAGAGACAATTATCACAAGAAAAAGTTAGAAACATTTCTGCTATTCCAATTCCAACATCTTGCAAGGCATTATATCAATTTTTGAGTAAAGTAAATTGTTGCAAAGAGTTTTTACAGAAATATGATGATGAATTTAAACCATTATTTGATTTCTTGAAACAAAAAGATGTTGTGTTTGATCAATGGGGTCAAACCCAGACAGATGCCTTTGAAATGTTGAAGAGATCTGCAGAAAGCTCCTTCATGGAATACAATCGAAGTTGGTATGTCAATGCCTGTTTTGCATACAGATGTATCTGAGAATTCCATCTCAGTAACTTTGTCTCAATTAAAAGAAGGTGATCAGAAAATAGTTTTTTTTCTCCAGAGGTTTGACAAATCTGGAGAATACTTTTGACACACATATCAAGCAATTGTTAAGTGTTTATTTTGGAGTCAAAGTAACAGAAAAAAAAATGTGAGATCTAGTAGGATCATATTACAGACACCTGATCTGTCATTAAAAATTAATTTAAAGAGAATTAATTCAGGAGAATTATATGACAAATATTGCCCGTTTTTTGAAAACTTTACAATTTAAATCTATACAGGTAAATTTGGTAACAGAACATTCTCAGCTATATTCAAAAAATTATGTTTGTATAAAGGTTTTCCAACAACCTGTAAATGGTATTTTTAGAACAAGTGCTGAGAGAGGCTTTTAGCCAGTATTTGTTAATATTAAGAGTAGTTCAGAAGGTCTTCCTATGTGTTACCCAAAGAATGGTTGTGCTATTCAGCAAAAATTCTACAGAAAATGCTAAATTGAAAGATGCCAAAAAAATGACAGTACAGCATGCATTGCGCTAAATCTTAAAGAGGAGAAGTGAATGGATACAGTTTGCTTCAGTCTTCTGAGGTTGATTTGAAACCTTTGTTTGCGAAAACAAGGTTTTGAGTCATGACAAAAAAAAAAGAGAAATTGCGTCCTGTTATAGTTAAAATACATAGAATAATAGATTAAGGAGTATAGGTTAGTTTAAGAAAAATAGAGCAAAGTAAGGTAATTAGAAATGTTATTATTAAAATGACTTTCATGTCATAATAAAATATTAGAATTGTGGTATGTAAAATGAATAAGTAAATTAAGGTGTATTTTGCATTAGTTTAAAGTCCTGATACTGCATTCTATTTCAGAATTTGACTTGTAAGTCACCAAAAGAAAAAGAAATTGAATATTTCTAGACCTTCCAGATGAAAAAAAAACCTTAAAGTTTAAGAATATCAGTTCTGGGAGAGTTGTTGACAGAAGAGATTCATTCGTTATAATCATTGTTGTCGTTTTAATGTTTAATAAAGTTTTTCCAACTTTACAGAATGCAGGAAGAAGAGTAAGGAGAAAAAACCTCAAGATCTCTAACAAGAGAGAAACTTCTAAAAACAATTGACTTGATTTTTGACTACTGATGAAATAATTTATCCATCAGATATATTGCATATATATATATATATATATATATATATATATATACACACACACACACACACACACACACACACACATATATATATATATATATACACACACACACACACACACACACATTTTGTGATGTGATATGTTTATCATATCAAGATGAGGAGATTTTTACACATTCATTTTTACAATTACATATACAGGAAGTCCCCGAGTTACGAACACAATAAGGACTGTAGGTTTGTTCGTAAGTTGAAGTTGTTCGTAAGTCGCAACACTGCATTTGTAAGTCTAACTTCCAGTCGGAACACTGCATTTGTAAGTGTAACTTCCGCCTGTGCATGGATGTGGGATGTTCCAGGTGCTTGTTATGTTATCTGGGGCTCTTCTGGCCATGCAGTACTGCAGTGTGGGATGTGTCCAGAGGTATCTAGGACCAGCGTGGAGCACAAGTGGCCGGCATTTGAGGTCGTTCGTAACTCGTGTGTTCGTAACTCGGGGACTGCATATAGTGTATTTTCAGAGTTGAAAGGGTTAAAGGGTCCTTAAAATAGAGTCATTCTAGTTAGAATGAACAGCTGGTGCTAATTAAGATAACAGTACATTTTTTCTAAAGTCATATAGACAAGTAAAGACTAACTTTTACATTGTAATATGTAATTATTTTTAAAAATCATCTCACATATATGAATGAATTGAAGTTAACATATTTTGAGTTCAAATTTTGACAAAGATTTGAAAGTTTGTATGGATTATAGATTTATGCTAAACACAATTTGGAGGGAAATTATGAAACATATTTCTGAAGTGACATCCATATTTCAAAGTATTGTACAACAGTGTTACATTTATGAATTATGAAATTAAGGGGATTGATTTATTTGGTAAAAGAAAAAGAATATAAGGGTGAAAATATTTTTTATGGTATATGAAGCAAAATGTTTATGAAGTTCACTTCACTGAAAATATATTCAAATCAATTATCTTAAGATCCAAAAGTATGTATGGATATGAATGTGATGCATTTGAGGTATAAATGGATTTAGATAAGAAAATGACTAAGATTGTTTAATCAATCATTTTGAGAGGGAAATGTTAGAATTTAATATTCATCAATTAACAAATGAATGGATGAGATCTTATCAGAATAATTGCATTGAATATATCTATATCAATATTTATATCTATATCTATCTATGGAAAAAGTGAAATTATAATATAAGACTTTTAAATTTATGAAAATATACATGGTTATAAGCTTCATAAACATTCCTACATGTGTTTGTAATTAGGAATCTTGAGTTGGGTTCTCATACCCCCCCCCCCCCCCATCTGTGAGAAGGAAGGATTCACATACTTTAAGATATAAAAGTTCATGTTTTAGTTAAACACTGCTGCTACTCTCCCTAGGAGTGGGTGTCCTGTAAAGATGATTGCAAGAGCACAGCACAGACTGCTCAATGAGGTGAAGAAGAATGCTAGAGTGTCAGCTAAAGACTTACAAAAGTCTGTGGCATATGCTAACATCCCTGTTAGCAAATCTATGATACGCAAAACACTAAACAAGAATATATTTCATGGGAGGATACCACAGAGGAAGCCACTGCTGTCCAAAAAAAAACATTGCTGCATGTTTACAGTTTGCACAAGAGCACCTGGATGTTCCACAGCAGTACTGGTGAAATATTCTGTGGATAGATGAAACCAAAGTTGAGTTGTTTGGAAGAAACACACAACACTGTGTGTGGAGAAAAAGAGGCACAGCAAACCAACATCAAAACCTCATCCCAACTGTGAAGTATGGTGGTGGGGGCATCATGGCTTGGGGCTGCTTTGCTGCATCAGGGCCTGGATGGATTGCTATCATCGAAGGAAAAATGAATTCCCAAGTTTATCAAGACATTTTGCAGGAGAACTTAAGGCCATCTGTTCACCAGCTGAACCTCAACAGAAGATGGGTGTTGCAACAGGACAACAACCCAAAGCATAGAAGAAAATCAACAACAGAATGGCTTAAACAGAAGAAAATACGCCTTCTGGAGTGGCCCAGTCAGAGTCCTGACCTCAACCCGATTGAGATGCTGTGGCATGACCTCAAGAATGCGATTCACACCAGACATCCCAAGAATATTGTTGAACTGAAACAGTTCTGTAAAGAGGAATGGTCAAGAATTACTCCTGACCGTTGTGCACGTCTGATCTGCAACTACAGGAAACGTTTGGTTGAAGTTATTTCTGCCAAAGGAGGTTCAACCAGTTATTAAATCAAAGGGCTCACATACTTTTTCCACCTGCACTGTGAATGTTTACATGGTGTGTTCAATAAAAACATGGTAACATTTAATTCTTTGTTATTAGTTTAAGCAGACTATGATTGTCTATTGTTGTGACTTAGATGAAGATCAGATCACATTTTATGACCAATTTGTGCAGAAATCCATATCATTTCAAAAGTGTTCACATACTTTTTATTGCAACTGTAAGAAGGAAGTTCTAAAGCGTAAGCCACTGGGTTAACCTTGCGGAGAATACGAAAAGGCCAAATAAACCGAGGTGCCAATTTCAGTGAGGGAACATGGAGTCGGAGGTTGCGAGATGACAGCCAGACCCTCTCCCCAACTTGGTAGGAAGGTGCAGGTAGGTGTCTGCGGTCAGCATGGAGACTGTTTCTATGATGGTATGTCGCAAGGACTCTTAGACCTGTACCCAAGTGGAATGAAGACCGCGGAGATGCTCTTCTAACACAGGAATGCTCTGAGGAACAAGTGAGTCAGGCAACATGGATGGTTGGAAAACATAATTCGTCATAAAACGGGGACAATCGGGAAGCGGAATTAACAAGACTACTGTGAGCAAACACCGCCCGAGGTAAGAGGTCTGACCAATTGTTATGATGGTCAGAAATATATAAACATAAAAACTGCTCCAATGGCTGGTTGGCTCATTCTGCTGTCCTATTAGACTGCAGGTGATACTCAGAAGAGAAGGAAAGCTGAATTCCCAACTGTGCACAAAAGGCTCACCAAAACCAGGACACAAACTGGCTACCCCTGTCCGAGATTACATCCTTGGGTAGCCCATGTAATCGAAGGATCACCCGAGCAAAAATGGATGCCAGTTCTTTGGATGTAGGCAACCATTATAAGGATAACTGTGATGCCCTGGGAGTTGGGTAACCCCACAATAAAATCCATAGACAGGTGGTTCCAAGGCCTCCATTGGGTATGGGTTGTAGGAGGCCCACTGGAAGGCGTTGGTGTCTTACTCATAGCACACACGGAACAGGCAGCTATGAAGGCGGCTACATCAGCACAGAGACTAGGCCACCAGAATTGATAGGAAATATAAGCCCAAATAAGATTCTTCCCGAGGTGGCCAGCAGCCTTGGGAGAATGGCAAGTCTGGAGTGCAGCGGTGTGAAGACTCTCAGGAACAAAACAGCGGTCATAAGGTTTCTCAGGAGGAGAATGAATCTGAGCGACAAGAACCCAAAGGTGAAGTGAGACTGCTACGAACCGTAGCCAGAATACGATCGGGAGTTATCACAGGAACAGGAACCGACTTCATCTTGGAAGTGGAGGAAAACTGTCATGACAATGCATCAGCCCTTACATTCTTAGTACCAGGTAAGAATGAGACTGTATAATTGAAGCTTGACAAGAAAAGAGCCCATCATGCCCTTCTGATAGAGACACGTTTAGCCTCATACAAGAAAGTCAGATTCTTATGGTCAGTCAGAATGAGAACCAGCACAGTGGTACCTTCAAGGAGATGCCTCCATTCTTTCAGGGCTAAAATGATTGCTAACAACTCTGCCCCCAATCTTGTAATTGCACTCCGCAGGTGACAATTTCTTGGAAAATTGAAATGTAGTAGAAATGACATAACCCAGGAATTTAACCTTTTCACAATGGAACGTGCACTTCTCCAATATACAATACAGGTTATTTTCTCTCAGCCTCTGAAGCACACAACAGACATTTGTGTGGTGGCTCTCTAGGGAATTGGAAAATATGAGGATATCGTTGAGATATACCACCACACATAGCTGCAACAAATCTCGGAGGATATCACTGATAAATTCCTGAAAAACTGCCAGAACGTTGCAAAGGCCAAACGGCATTACGAGGTACTCGTAATGACCTGTTCTGGTATTAAACGCAGTTTTCCATTTGTCGCCCTCCTTGATCCTCACAAGATTGTATGCCCCTCTCAAATCAAGCTTTGTGAAAAACGTTGTTCCCTTGAGGCGATCAAATAATTCTGTAATCAATGGAATTGGACAAGCATTCTTAATTGTGAAACGATTGAGACCCCTATACAAGGTCTCAGTTCACCACACTTCTTCACAAAGAAGAAGCCAGCACCAGCAGGAGATGAGGATTTGCGAATGAATCCTTGAAAAAGTGCATCTGCAACATACTCCTCCATGGTTTTGTCCTCCGAGACAGACAAAGGGTAAACCCGGCCATGAGGGGGATGGCACCAGGTTGAAGGTCAATTGCGCAATCATACGACCGGTGTGGAGGCAAATTACCAGCTTGATCTTTTTAAAGACATCGCTAAAATCGTGGTACTCTTCTGGCAGGGAGGAGAGTAAACAGGTGCACAAGATTTTAGCCACTTTCTGGAAACATGTCTTACTGCACTGAGGCGACCAGGAAAGAACCTAAGCACAAAGCCAATAAAATAGTGGCTGTGCCTCTGAAAACCAATAACCACCAGAAAATGAGGAGAGGAATTGACTTGGAATTGGATTGTCTCATGGTGAAGAGCCCCTACAGCCATGGTCAACGGAACAGTCTTATGAGTCACATGGGCAGGCTGTAGAGGTTTTCCATCAATAGCAAATGGAGTGGCATGAAGCCGCAGCAGAATAGAGTGCCTAGACACAAAGGCACCATCTATGAACAGGCCTGCAGCCCCAGAGTCGATAACAGCCTATATCTTGATGGACAACTCAGACCAAGAAAGGGTAACCGGAACCAGGAGCTTATGCTTCTGGATAGCTGGGTACGTAACAACGCCACCGAAGGTCCATCCCCTATAGCAGTGGTCATCAACCCTGTCCTCACTGTCCACTAACAGTCCAGGTTTGCAAGATAACAGAAATACATCCCAGGTGATATAATTTGCTGCTCAGTGATTGCAGTATTCTAGTCTGCATCTCCTCAAGGTAATACATAAAACCTGGCCTGTTAGTGGGCCCTGAGGACAGGGTTGATGACCACTGCTCTATAGGACCTCAGGAGCAAGTGTTTAACCGGACGGTAGGACAAGACTTCAAAAAGTGACCTGCCTGGCCACAATAAAGGCACAATCTCTCCCTCCTCCTAAAGGCCCTCTCATCCGCAGAGAGACCTGAGAAGCCCAACTGCGTGGGTTCCACCTCACTGGCAGACTTGGTACCAGGAGGCATGGGAGGTGAGGGAGGCAAGGGTGGGACTACAAAGCTCGGAACTAAACATATAGCAGGCTTCCGGAGCCAATGATAATGGCAAGTGTGATCAACTTCTCCAGCTCAGTGGGTATGTCTCTGGCTGCTATCTCATCTTTGATGTTATCCAAGATACCATGAGAAAAAGCAGCCATAAGGGCCTCATTGTTCCAAGCAAGCTCTGCTGCCATAGTACGGAATTCAATGGCGTAATCAGCATCAGTTCTTGTACTCTGTTTGATAGACATGAGGCTCTTGGCAGCAAAAGTGGAGCGTGCAGGTATGTCAAATACCCTTTTAAAGGAGGCCACAAACTCAGGGTAACTCAAGACAACAGGTTTTTGAGTCTCCCATAAAGGGTTTGCCCAGGCCAAGGCTCCCCCGAATCGCTGGGGAAGCGGAGCAGAACCAGACATACCAATACTTGAGGTGGGTGTCTGCACAGCAGGGACGGCCTGCAACACAGGTTGTACCGGAGCAGCCACAGTGGGAGGGTCCAGGTGAGAAGTGCGAATAAGAAGCGTTCATAACGCTATGGCAAACTGATCCAATGCGGTGATCCTTCTCATCCAACCTGGGAAATTATTATTATTATTTAATAATAATATTAATCTTGAAAAGGTTATGTTCTTAAAACTGGTATGTGGATAAATGTTAAAATAATTGGAAAAGCTCCATGGTTACACTGGAGGTCCCCGGAGCAGTGAGGAGCTGACAGCATCCATGAATGGAATGGTGGGGCATGGGGGGATGCGCCATGGAAACCGCTGCACCGAACTGTCCCAATCCAGGCTCTGAGCCTTTTCACTGGCACTCTCTGGACTGTAATGCCCTGTACACACGATCAGACATTGATTTGACATTCCAACAACAAAATCCATGGATTTTTTTCATTTTTTCCAGCAGGCTTGTGTAGAGCAGAAGGAGGCAAAGCCGCAGTCCACGGGAGGAAGATGAGCCGCTCTCCATGAGCCTTCTGGCTGGGCTAGCTGATATGTTGGTGGAGGAGGAAGAGAAGCCACAGTCCGCAGGCATCTGGCACGCCACTTGACTCAGGCGGGTGTTCGGACAGCGGATAGCCACTGCGGGTGTACAGGGTGTGGATGGCGGGGCCGCCCTGATCCGAATCCAAGGCCGAGGTCAGTCTGGGCTCGTGCAGTAGCCGTGCGGGAGCCGTACAGGGCTGACCAAAGCTGCAGGTGGAGGAGGAGCTCGGGGACCAGCGTGGAGCGTAGGTTGATCTGTTGCCGTGACAACGCGTTTTGCATGCATGCGCATTGTCAAATTCACGGATGATCAGCAAACAGTGTTTAAAAGCCTGATGTGGGGGCGGGGAAAGGGCAGAGCTATGGGACAGGGCAATTGAATCTGTCCTGTTAACTCCTCACTGCTCAAAGGCCGTCCCTACATATATGTATTATTTTGTGGGGCTTGATGGTGAGTGGACGGGGGGGTGGCACACACCCCCTCCCAATCACAACCTGCCTCTTGTACACACCCCTCTAAATCACAGTCTGCCTCTGGCACACACCCATCCCAATCACACCCCCTCCTTACACTGATGTAAGGTGGGGCTCCGCTGCTGGGGACGCCTGATGTAACGACGGACTCTGCTGGGGACGCCTGATGTAACGACGGACTCTGCTGGGGACGCCTGATGTAACGACGGACTCTGCTGGGGACGCCTGATGTAACGACGGACTCTGCTGGGGACGCCTGATGTAACGACGGACTCTGCTGGGGACGCCTGATGATTGAGGTGCTAACACCAGGTGTTTGGAGTATCTTTATCTGCTGATTGCTAAGCTTTCTGGAATACACATATTTCTATTGTGGTGTGGGATCTGGGCCTGCTGTCCCTCCATCCATCTTTCCTTCCTTCTCTCTCATTCCTTCCGTTCCTATCTCTTTCTCTCCCTCTCCGCCTTTAAGCCATGCCTCCTTTAAGCCACGCCCAATATTTCGCTTAAGCCACGCTTCGCACGTCTCATTTTTCTTTCCCCGCTATGCCATGCCTTCAAACAGATGCCCCGCCCCTAATTACAATAAGACTCAGCCTACACACAAAAAAGTGTCCCTTTTTTACAATGTTGGCAACTATGAAACACATTGGGGTGAGGATTAAATATTGCAGGTCAGGTTAAGGGTTGGGAAGAGGGAGCTGTGGTAAGTAGAGATGGGCTTGGGTGTGTTCGAAATCCCATGTGCCTAATCCCTCCAGGAAGCCGACACTGCACACCGCTAATCACAGGCAGTGAGACATTTCCCGGTTCGCAGCTGCACAGATCAGGAAATGTCTCACTGTCTGTGATTAGCAGTGTGCAGTGTCGGCTTCCTGGCGGGATTTCAAACACGTCCAAGCCCATCTCTAGTAGTAAGGTTGAGGATTAGGGAAGGGTTAAAGATTAGAAGAAGGTTTAAGACTGCTTTCACACTGAGGCACTTTACAGGCGCTACAGCACTAAAAATAGCGCTTGTAAAGAGCCTCTCCTGTCTCTCCAGTGTGAAAGCCTGGGTGATTTCACACTAGAGCGGTGTGCTTGTAGTATGGTAAAAAAAAGTCCCGCAAGCAGCATTTTTTGCAGCGCCCCTGCCCGTTGAGGTTTTAATCCTTTTTGAGCAGCTAGCGGGGGTAAAAAGTGCCCCGCTAGTGGCTGAATTGAGCCGCTAAAACAACGTTAAAGCACCGCCTCAGTGTGAAAGCACCCTTAGGGTCAGGTTAACAGGGATGTGCTGTCGTCAAAAAAACTCAGCATTTTAGACCAACATGTCATTAATGGCTGACAAGTTTTTTTAGAAATGAGGTTCAGGTTAATGATTACAGGTTATTGCATGGCTGTGAATTGCTCTGGAGATTACCACTCACCCAGTCCAAAAATATTAGTTTTGAGTGATACTAGAATAAAAGCAGTAAAACACATGCCATGAATGTTGTGTCTCCCAGCTGTCGACTACAAACAGCACTAGGTGTGCTCAGTGTATCAGCCTCTAGGTCTGGTGTAGGCACAAGAACTTAGTGCTGGGCATAAAGGGGTTAATGTGAAGGGGTTCCAAACCAGAGCCATCAGATAAGAACATGTTATCCTCTTTTGGGGAGGGGAGGTTTATGACAAATCCACAAAGAATATTTCCCTAAACCTGTGGAAAGTAAGAGAACCAGAACATTCCATAAGTAGAAAAGTGGGATTCATAATAAAGTTGGGAGTACCACCACCCAGAACAGGGAGAGGAGATTCCCTTTCTGAGAAATGAATCAGGAACTACTGCAACCAGCATATAGGATTAATCATAGGTATATAGATGCACACCAGTATGGAAATACTACAAGTTAGGGATGCACCTATATCATTTTTAATACCGTGATACCGGAAACTGTTCTGTTTACACTTCAGCTGTCAGCAATGATACCAAGCACTAAAAAATGATTTAAAAATGAAATATTTTTAGTTTTTTTGCACTTTTTTCAATGTGAAATGTGTAAATATATGTTAAAGGTGTAAAATTATCAATGAACAAAGAAAACAAAAAAAAAGTTGTGGCATCTTTAACCACTTCAATACCAGGCACTTAGACACCTTCCCGCCCAGGCCAATTTTCAGCTTCCAGCGCTGTCGCAATTTGAATGACAATTGCGCGGTCATACAACACTGTACCCAAACAAATTTTTTATCATTTTGTTCCCACAAATCGAGCTTTCTTTTGGTGGTATTTGATCATCTCTGCGGTTTTTACAAATAAAAAAAGACCGAAAATTTAGAAAAAAAACAAGTTTTTCTTTGTTTCTGTTAAAATTTTTTGTAAATAAGTACGTTTTTTCCTTCAATGACGGGCACTGATACGGCGGCACTGACGGGCACTGATACGGCGGCACTGATGGGCACCGATGAGGTGGCACTGGGAATGATCGGTGCGGCGGGGGATCAGCTGTGATCACCAATGGATTTCAATGCAATTGTGTCTATGAATATGGTGATGTCTTGGGGTAGCATTTTTATGCTCCGCCAATTCATTGCTAGGCTGTCTATGACATGTTTTTGTTATGTATTTCTATGTTTGTTTTATTATATTATTGGATTCATTCCTTGGTTCCATCCTCCGCCCCCATGCTAGGCTTGTTGCCATCATCGTGCACCCAGCACACCCAGGCCCCCATACAGTTATGTTTGGGGGCCACTTTTCCTCCTGAGATGTCGGTTTTTGGTGCTTTTAGCACCATCCTGACAGCTCCAGGATGGTATATCTGTGTCGGGGGTTTTAGTCCTTCCTTATTGGAAAGCTTTCCTCAATCGGAGGTGAACACTGTCCCCATTTAGGGACCTTTTTGACTTTTTGGTACATCCTCTCCTTTGATTGAAGACTTTCCTCTCTACCCGAACCCAATGGTTCGGTTTCTCTCCATTTCCCCCTTCTGATGATTGGTACAATCTTATTCCTCTGGGTTCCCATCTTCAGATTCTTTTGCTGCAGCGATCTCCTTGTACGTTGGTCGGATGCCTTTCTGCCTTTTACCAGGGCGTTTTTGCATCCAACCAATGTATTCCATCTTTTTTATCCAGGCATCCCCACCTAGATGGAATTATCCATCAACGTTACATACAATACTAGGAGGCAGCTCCGCCTGAGTTGCGGAGCTTCTCCTGTTCGTTGTCACTTCCGGGGGTTGCTTCCATTCCACGTGGTACATGGTAGCGTCTATCCTCTCTGATGACGCTCCCGCATCGACGTTTCCAGATGGTCGCCCACCCTTCGGAGTGGCGTCATTACGTCATCATGTCAGGCTCCATCGGATTGTGTCGGTGGTCAGCTGGGTCATGTCTTCGCTCGCTGATGAGCCAGGTGTGATACCAGCCCGTACGGGTAATGACGTCATGGCTCAGGCGCAATGAGATGTCATCACTGGGCGCCACACGAGACTCATCTGGGCTTCTTCCAGGGGCTTTATAAGGACGACGCTGGGAATCCTAGGGGCACCATCTTCCTTCCACTCCAGAGTAGCCTTATTTTCTTTGCATCAGCTGGTCTCTCCCAGGGAGATGGGGACGTTCTGTCCATTCATTTGGGCAGGCAGTACGGTCATTGGATTTTCATGTTGGGACCACTAATTACCTATATCTGGTAACTATCCAGCTTACTTAGATCTCTTTTTTTGGGGTGGTTTACATTCTCTCCAGTGGTGTTTGATGCCCCGGGATTTACAGTTCCCTCTTTAGGAGGGATGTTTTCCCTGGTTAGCGTCCTCACCTGGACTGCCCCCACCCTGCATATATTTATACACATTCATTACCGTCAATTTTGGGCTCTTTATTCATTTACTTACTTATATTCACTTATTTTCAGGTTGATTGCCCCTTCTTTCTCTCTTGGGGGGCCGTGAATATAAAAACATTTTCTCCCCATGTATGGGTTGGACCATTTCATTGGGGTTACCCAATCTTTAGACCCTCTTTTTGGACCATACAAAACTGTAAGTTTGATCTAATTTATTGATTTTTTCAAGTTCCTTTTTTCTTTTGTTGTTCTCTTTGGTTGCATTTACCTACTCCCATGCCTGTGGTGTTTTGGGGGGGGGGGGTTTAGCCTCCCCCGCCTCTCGGTTATTCTGAGGGACGGGTCGAGGTCTCCTCATGCCCACCCGGGCATGACATTTTGGTTTGCTCCCTTGAGACACATATTTAATTAATTTTCCATATGCATATACTCTAAAGGTTACGACATACATATTTATTTACATTTTTTCTTGTAGGTTCCCTATCCTTGGCCATTTTTAGGTGACTTTTTCTCTCTTTTTTGATGTCCTTGTTGGATGTTTGCATCCCTGGGTTCTTCTGCACGATGAAAGGCTAATACAGGCTTGTTGGGCGATTGATGGTATGGAGGAATTTCTAATGATGTTTTTTTGACATGTTCGTTTTTTGAACATGTTGATGGGCGTTGAACATCAATTCTATGTTATGATCTCTTTCTATACATTCTATGTATTTATATTCTGTTCTACATTACAGAAGTGGCAAAATTGTCCCTGATGAAGATTGTATTGATATATTTCGAAACGCGTTGGACTCTCACTCATGGATTATCATCATTTATGTAGTGGGATTTTCACCACTTCTGTCAAATTGTGAATGTATTATCATTGTTGTTTATATGAATGTGGTTGTTTCCACTTGAAATCACTTTTTTATGAAGTTTTGTATTAATAAATTGAATCTTTTACTAAAATTTTTCATATTTTCCAAATAATTGCCCTTAAAATCCCATCCTTGAGGTTTTTTCGTCTTTTTTTATACAATTTTCAAGGGATGATGGCAATTCTACACGCAACCTCTGGGAGACAACCTTCTTTTTAAGGACTTAATTAAGGCTGATTAGAGTAAATTAAGGGTTAATAAGGGGTTAACAGAGGAACATTTAATTAAAATGTTACTTGACAGGTTGCCTAAACTGACTTCTGCAGATCAAAGTTCATCCCTTTGCTCTGTAGATGAACAGAAAGATACATGAAGAAACAATGTTTCTTTTTATCTTTCCGTTTCATGGGGGTGAGCATAGTTGTTCATAAACATTGCCGGGCTGCTTTTTTTTTTTTTTGACAGCTCCTGTTCTATCGGATAGTGCCATGCGCATGCGCAGTACGGGATTGCACTCCAGCTGATTTGTCGATCAGCTGGGCCGACGTAATCATGGCGCATGCACATATCGTAGGAAGTATCTCGAGATAGGGAGATATTATTTCACAGGCACAATTGAAACATATACAAACTGCGGAGGGAGACCGTAGTTGTTAGATTGTGCATCGCTGCTGCTGTACCATTGCCACCTGCCAGTGCCCACCAGTGTCACCTATCAATGCCCATGAGTGCCACCTATCAATGCCCACAAGTGCCACCTATCAATGCCCACCAGTGGTGCCAATCAGTGCCACCTAGCAGTGCTGCCTATCAGTGCCCATCACTGCCACCCATCAGTGCCCATCACTGCCACCTATCGGTGCCCTATCGGTGCCCTATCGGTGCCCATCAGTGCAGCCTCATCAGCGTACATCAATGAAGGAGAAAAATTACCTGTTTGCAAAATTTTATAACAAAATATAAAAAATAAATACATTTTAAAAATTCGGTCTTTTTAAATTTTTTTAACAAAAAATAAAAACCGCAGAGGTGATCAAATACCACCAAAAGAAAGCTCTATTTGTGGGGAAAAAAATGATAAAAATGTCATTTGGGTACAGTGTTGTATGACCACGCAATTGTCATTCAAAGTGTATCAGCGCTGAAAGCTGAAAATTGGTTTGGACAGGAGGGGGGTTTAAGTGCCCTGTAAGCAAGTGGTTAATGACTGGAATAGTACCACTGGATTGGCGTAGGTTCATGTGATTCATGAAAGACAGAATTTGTCAAACAAACCCACCGGATAAGCAGGCTGGGTAGCATGTTCAGGTCTGTCAGAAGAAGGCCAAACCCCATTGGCAATTATAGAGGTAGACTGGAGCAGATTGGCTGGTGTGGAAGCAGTGGCGGTGCGTCCATAAGGGCACACGGGCGCCACCCTCTCTCTCCTGCCACGTCTCCTGCATGACAAGGAGCAATTCGAAGGATGCGGTCCCAGGGGTACTTCTTATATGGCAATCAATGTTTGCTATACTGTCCGTGTCCTGGAACTCTGTGACCAGAGCTTGCAGGTACTGGAACCGTTCCGCGCCTGCGCACTGACCGCCGTTCATCCTCCTCAGGAGGATGAACGTTAGCCAATCAGGAAGGAGGTTGGAGGAACTTCCACAGAGCTCCCTGCGGAACATTCCCTGAGGTCCAAATATTTCTACTGAGCCTGTTTTGACCCCCTGAATAAGGGTGGTCGCAGGCTGTTCGGTAAGCCTCCATTACTTTATCACTAGGTGGTGGCCAGCACCAGCAGTGGAACATTGATCCAGGATTTCATTTGAACACCAATACTTTTGGACTTTATTTGCACTTTCACCTTATTATATTAATTGTTTTTCACCTTAATATATTTCATCATGTCATTGCAATATTTTTATGAGCACATAATTGATTGATTAATTTATATACCAGCTGTTATTACTTTAATGGTTGTTATTCACTGCTGTTGGTATTTCATTCATTGATTTAACACATTTCACATTTGTGATATTTATCCAGCGCTGCACTGTTTTTTCTATATCTACTTTTTTGCATGTAGGCGGGGCCTTGCTATAATTAGGGGGCGTGGCATTCTTTTGTAGGCGGGGCATACCGTAACAGAAAAATGCGCCGAGCAAAGCGCGGCGAAAAATGGGCATGGTTTGAGCGAAATAGTGGGCGTGTCTTAAATGGGCGTGGCTCGGAAGGGGTGTGGTATGAGATGAATGAGGGATGGAGGGAGAAAGAAAGAAAGAGGGAGAGAAAGAAAGAAAGAGAGAGAGAAAGAAAAAGAAAGAGAGAAAGAAAGAGAGAAAGAAAGAAAGAAAGAGGGAGAGAAAGAAAAAGAAAGAGCGAAAGAAAGAGGGATGGAGTGACAGCAGGCCCAGATCCTACACAACAGTAGAAATATGTGTATTCCACAAAGTTTAACAATCAGCAGATAAAGATACTCCAATACTCAGACATTGCCAGCGGAGCCCCCCCCCTTACACCAGGCATTGCCAGCAGAGTCCTGTCCTTACACCAGGCATTCCCCGATGGAGCCCCCCCTTTCCTTACATCAGGCATTCCCAGCAGTGGAGACTCTCTCCGCCGCCATTACTAAACAGAATAGGACAAAATACTTAGCCGGGTGGCTGCCAATAGCAATTGAGCTGCGGCGCCCACCCCGCTCCTTCCCACATCAGGTCACAGACAGACGGCAGCGGGGCGGGAGGTGGGCGGTGCCACAGCTCAAATTCTATTGGCAGCCACACGGCAATTACTAAACAGTAATTGCTTGTTTTGGTCTTTGGGAAAATGGCGGCCGGTGGAGACATTGTCTCCGTCGGCCACGGACCTCTAGCGGCGGTGGCGGCGGAAAAAAAAATTGGTAAAATAAGAATTTCCCGGGACATTTCCCGGGAATGGCTAAATCCGGGAAAAGGGTCTAAATCCCGTAAATGTCCTGGGAAATTCGGGACAGTTGGTAAGTATGCCAAAGTCCCGCAAAAAAATATAGAAAAAAATTGTAAAAAAATTCTAAAATTTTTTTAAAAAGTGTGAAAAAATAGGATAAAAAAATACTACTGACACCACTCTCCCCTGCCCTACCAACACTGTCCACTGCCCCTACCCCCTCTCCCCAAAAAGCATTGTGAAAAAAAAATTAAAAACAAATTAAATTGTAAAAAAATCAATTATTAAAAATAAATACTGACACCGAGCACTGACACCCACCCCCTTCCCCAGAAGCACTGCGAAAAAAATACTGAAAAAGTGATTTAAAAAATATTTTGCTGCGGGTGCTGCCACCTCCCTGAAATGAGTTTCTGCAGGTTGGGATGTCTGTCGGACAAGAGACTGCACAGCGTTAACACAGTCCACTAACACCTGTTGGGAACATGCTGAATAGGGCTCAAAGAAAAACACAGAGTCATCCTCCAATAACCATACCAGAGATTCTACCTGAGCCATACTGAAGGGGGGAGAAAAGCAGGGGTGTTGCTAGGTGGCAAAAAGACCAGGGGCTTCAGCCCGAAGTCCAAGGCCGGAAACGGGGGGGGGGGTACACGTGACGCTTTTTTTTTTTTGGCTGGGCCGTGACCTACCTGACCTACATACACTGACGGTAGTGACCTACCTACACTGACCTACCTAAACTGACCTACATACACTGATGGTAGTGACCTACCTACACTGACCTACCTACACTGACCTACATACACTGACCTGCTTGACTACCTACAGTGACATTTACATACAGTGACCTACCTACACTTCCCTACCTACACTGATGGTAGTGACCTACCTACACTGACCTACCTACACTGACGGTAGTGACCTACCTACACTGACCTACCTACACTGACGGTAGTGACCTACCTCCACTGTCCTACCTTCACTGATGGTAGTGACCTACCTACACTGACCTACCTACACTGACGGTAGTGACCTACCTACACTGACCTAACTACACTGACGGTAGTGACCTCCCTACACTGACCTACCTACACTGACCTGCCTGACCTACCTACAGTGACATTTACATACAGTGACCTACCTACACTGACCTACCTACACTGATGGTAGTGACCTACCTACACTGACCTACATACACTGATGGTAGTGACCTACCTACATTGACCTACCTACACTGACCTACCTACACTCATGGTAGTGACCTACTTACACTGACCTATATACACTGACCTACCTACACTGATGGTAGTGACCTACCTACACTGACCTACCTACACTGACCTACCTACACTGACGGTAGTGACCTACCTACACTGACCTACCTACACTGTCGGTAGTGACCTACCTACACTGTCCTACCTTCACTGATGGTAGTGACCTACCTACATTGACCTACCTACCCTGACGGTAGTGACCTACCTACACTGACCTAACTACACTGACGGTAGTGACCTCCCTACACTGACCTACCTACACTGACCTACCTACAGTGACATTTACATACAGTGACCTACCTACACTGACCTACCTACACTGATGGTAGTGACCTACCTACACTGAACTACATACACTGATGGTAGTGACCTACCTACATTGACCTACCTACACTGACCTACCTACACTCATGGTAGTGACCTACTTACACTGACCTACATACACTGACCTACCTACACTGATGGTAGTGACCTACCTACACTGACCTACCTACACTGATGGTAGTGACCTACCTACACTGACCTACCTACACTGACCTGCCTGACCCACATACACTGACATTTACATACACTGTCTGACCTACCTCAGCAGTGGTGTGCGGTGTCACAGCAGCCAGGCAGTCAGTCAGTTAGAGGAGGAGCCGAGGAAGAGAGGAGAGTGGCCCGCCCGAGCGCCGAGCGGGGATGTGGCGCGGCAGCCGCATTGTAATTCCCGCCCTCTGGAGCCTGCAGTGCCTATGATGGACGTCACACGTCCCGCGGTCCCAGCATTGGACCAGGGGGACGTCCATCATAGGCGTTGCAGGCTCCAGAAGGCAGGACCTGCTATGGCACTCGGCCAAACTCGGCGGTGCTCGGGATCAGATCGTCCCGCCGCTCGCCGCTCGGGGCTTACAATGGAGAGCTGCATGCCTGAAGCTCGGGGCTTTTCGGGGTCACATTCGGGGCTTCAGCCACATCTAGCCACCCCCTCCCGACGCCCCTGGAGAAAAGTCATCACTGCCTTTAGGAGTACTGGACAAAGCTAACTTTGCACAGACTTGAATCAAAGGCTGAACATCTCCAAACAACATACTGCCCTGATCAATTAGGGAATGAGCAAGATGAATGCATTCTAATAGCTGATCTCTGGTCCACTCCTTCAGTATCTGGCGGCAGTATTCATTTTCCTCTGTCACCAGCAAAGAAAAATAGGTAACTTTCTCCGGATGCATCTTACCACAAACAGCAGAACCAAGATGTCTTTTCTGTGCAGCCACTTCTGGTCAGGACATGCCTTGGTATTATGTCAGGAACCAGTGTGACCAGAAATATATGTGGACTGCCACTGAGAATACCAAGCACAGGTTAAGTGTAAATAATAGAATTTATTAAAAGATAAGTGGATAACACAAAGAAAACACATCTCCAATATAGCAAACAGTGTAAAACAACCAGTGAACCAACAAACACACAATAAACGACTGCCTAAATCAAATATATACAGAGAATGGGATAACCAGCTTTTGATCCTAACAGTGCCAGGGTCATACACGGGAAATCAAGCAGAGGATGCTGGGAACAAGACAGGACAGGGAGAGGGAACCAGGAGACAGAATGAGCGGGTAGGAAGGGATCAGGCTGCAGGGTCGGGATCAGGGTCCAGGAACAGGAGCCACGATGCAGGCTTCAGGAACACAGATCAGGGGCACATGGAGAGAAGACCAAGGCAATGAGTAACAGCATGCACCAGGTTTAAATACAATTCCTACAATAAGCATCAGGTGATACCTGATTGCAGGAGATGATGTCAGCTTCTGACTGCTGAGAAACACCTGCTGTGGACACCGAAATTGCAGCCCTAAGATCTGGGAGCCACAGTGCCACCAGCAGGTGAATCTTTTCCAGACAGTCAGCCTCTGACTGCTGAGAGACACCCGCTGGTGGACACCAGAACTGCAGCCCATAGATCTGGGAGCCACAGTACCACCAGCAGGTAAATCCTTTCCTGATAGTCAGCCTCGGACTGCTGAGAGACACCCGCTGGTGGACACCAGAACTGCAGCCCATAGATCTGGGAGCCACAGTGCCACCAGCAGGTGAATCCTTTCCTGACATCCTTCTCCAGGAAGCTTCTGGAGAAGAGAATTTTGAGCTCTGCTTTCAGTGTGTCACTGGCCTTAAGGGATTGCCCAGGCTCTGTAATGAATGAGGGGTTGCGTTTAATCAATTTAGAAAGAATCCCTGAATTTTAAGGATTAAGCCTGGCTCTCTTTCCATGGAAGGCTCTATGTGAGAGGGAACTTGAAGCATCGCCCTGTGGATGATCGGGATTGTCCTAGAGCAGGGGGTGTTGGTAAAGTGGAGTCTATGGACCACTTTTTGCTGCAGTGTCCCTTTAACATAGAGGTGTATAAAAGGGTGGGGAGGGCTCTAGGTATTCCCTTTCTCTATTGCATGAGTTATGCGGAGTGGGTGTACGGGGCATTCCCGACTTGCTGGGATTTAGATTTCGATACACTTTTTCTAGTTAGTATAGTTGTCCGTTACTGTGACTGTTACTGAGGTTGGGAAAATTCGGGGTCTTGAGAAGAGCAGGGAGCCTCGGGTGGTCTGGAAAAGCATGTGGAAGAATATCAGGCCTGCCTTTGGTGAACTGCCCATCTCTGGGTGAGGAGCTCTTTTTTTTTTCTGTTTCTTTCACTCCCTTAGCTTTTGTTGGTTAGTATCTTCTTTTTGAAGAAGGGCGGCATGCATAATGGGTGCGGGTTTGTTTCTTGACCTTGCAGGTTTGTCTGGTGTAGTGGTGTGAGTTGTAGTAAGATTTATCTTCCCCAGTAATGACATGATTTTTTGCGATTTTTTGCTGCAAAGACTTTCTTTGTTTGAGCAGATTTGCTATATTTATTTTCTTTTTTATGTAAATATGTATATACTTATGTATATATTATATGTATATATTTATTTATGCTTATTGATTGCAAGACTTTTAATAAAGAAAAATTGAGAAGAATGCCCCTTACATTGGTGGTCAGTGAGAAGAATGCTCCTTATACTGGTGATCAGTGAGAAGAATGCTCCTTACATTGGTGATCAGTGAGAAGAATGTTCCTTACATTGGTGATCAGTGAGAAGAATGTTCCTTACATTGGTGATCAGTGGGAAGAATGTTCCTTACATTGGTGATCAGTGAGAAGAATGTTCCTTACATTGGTGATCAGTGAGAAGAATGTTCCTTACATTGGTGATCAGTGAGAAGAATGTTCCTTACATTGGTGATCAGTGGGAAGAATGTTCCTTACATTGGTGATCAGTGAGAAGAATGCTCCTTACATTGGTGATCAGTGAGAAGAATGTTCCTTACATTGGTGATCAGTGAGAAGAATGTTCCTTACATTGGTGATCAGTGAGAAGAATGTTCCTTACATTGGTGATCAGTGAGAAGAATGCTCCTTACATTGGTGATCAGTGAGAAGAATGTTCCTTACATTGGTGATCAGTGAGAAGAATGCTCCTTACATTGGTGATCAGTGAGAAGAATGTTCCTTACATTGGTGGTCAGTGGGAAGAATGTTCCTTACATTGATGGGGCAAAATATGTTTAAAAGAAAAGTGGGGGATTTGTTTCAGGTTCATACTTACTACTAGCTGGATGCAGCTCTAACACTGAGAACAGAGCGATCAAACACTGCCAATCGTTCGGTTCTCAGGGCTCCCTGAGCAGAGAGCTGGTGACTGCCGGTCACTCACTGGAGCGGCAGGCTGTGGAGGGGGCAGGAGCGGCTGGCTCAGGCTCTCAGTGGATCACTGAGAGGGTTAGCCGGTGCAGGTCCAGGCATGTGGGCGGATCGAGACCATCTGGTCACGACCCTTCCAAGCCTGGACCAGCTCGATGTCGTCAGCATCAGCCCGCTCTCTCCTGAAAACGGGTCACAGGAGTGCAGAACAAACTGCACTCCTGTGATCCACAGGAGAAGTACAGCCAAACCACCTGAACTTCGCCTGTAATATAACAATCAAGGCTCAATAAAAGTTGCACATTACCTTTTTATATTCTTTTCAGATGCCCATCATACATCACAATACATGAATTGGGTTATTATATGATATCATTCACGTCTTCTGAATTATTGTCCATACAACAGATGGCAGTCAGGTGTGATATATATATATGTAGAAAGGGAGATTAGTCATTAGTGCATCCAATGACCAAGTGAGGACAGGTGAGTGATAGAGACATACAAGGACAGGGCTATGATAATATATAGAAGGACATACAAGGACAGGACTATTATAATATATAGAAGGGCATACAAGGACAGGGCTATGATAATATATAGAAGGACATACAAGGACAGGACTATTATAATATATAGAAGGGCATACAAGGACAGGACTATTATAATATATAGAAGGGCATACAAGGACAGGACTATTATAATATATAGAAGGGCATACAAGGACAGGACTATTATAATATATAGAAGGACATACAAGGAGAGGACTATTATAATATATAGAAGGACATACAAGGACAGGACTATTATAATATATAGAAGGACATACAAGGACAGGACTATTATAATATATAGAAGGACATACAAGGACAGGACTATTATAATATATAGAAGGGCATACAAGGACAGGACTATAATAATATATAGGAGAATATACAGGGAAGGACAGGGTTATTATATATATGAGGACATAGAAGGACAGGGTTATTATTATAATATATAGGAGGACATACAAGGACTATTAAAATATATAGGAGGGCATACAAGGACAGGACTTTAATAATTTATAAGAGGACATACGGAAAAAGTTCCTTTTCGAAAAATGCAATCGTCTGTAGCAATTCTGACGCGCAAAATTCCTACGCATGCTCGGAAACAATTCGACAATGCTCGGATGCATTTTCTCGGCTTGTCGTAATGTTGTACGTCACCGCGTTCTTGACGGTTGAAAGTTCAGCAAACTTATGTGTGACCGTGTGTATATGCAAGCCAAGCTTGAGCGGAATTCCATCGGAAAAACCATCCAAGATTTTTCTGACGGAAAATCCGTTCGTGTGTATGCGGCATCAGACTTACTTCTGCTGGTGAAATTATTTGGTTTATTTCTCACTTTCTTCTGTGCTCTCCATTATTTTCTCTTATTATGTTTTTTCCTCTGATCTTTTATAATGGATCTTCCCGAGAGAAATATAAAGTGTGAAACAAGTCATTATTAAGCCTCTTTCTGAGATTTGTTGTTTACAAGTTAAAAACATTTTTTTGTGCTAGAAAATCTCGTCGGGACAGGGATCGTTTACTTTTTTTTTTCTTATTTATTTTATCTTTTTTTACATTTTTACACTGTTTAAAAAAAAATGTGTCACTTTTGTTCTTATTACAAGGAATGTAAACATCCCTTGTAATAGAAAAAAGCATGACAGGACCTGTTAAATATGAGATCTGGGGTCAAAATGACCTCAGATCTCATATTTACATTAAAATGCAAAAATGGAAAAAAAAATTGTCCCTTTAAGAGCTATGGGCGGAAGTGACGTTTTGACGTCGCTTCAGCCCTGCAGTGATATGGAGACGGGTGGGGGCCATATTCCCCTCACTCGTCTCCATACCCAGGCAGGGGACAGACGCGATCGCCTCCGGCGCTGCCGATGGCTCGGGTAAGCGGCAGAGGGCAACGGATCGCGGCAGGAGGGGGGCCCTCTCCCGCCACCAATAAAAGTGATCTTGCGCGAATCCGCCGCAGAGACCACTTTTATCTTAAATGGGAAAGCCCACTGAAGACGAGGATACTGGGGTATACTGCCATAACAACGATATCCTCCTTCAAAGTACTGACGTATAACGACGGTGGGCGGTCTGGGAGTGGTTAATGGAGGGGCGTGTAGGGAGCACAAATGTGGGAGCACTGACTAGTGAAAGGCGCTGTAAAAGAAGTGATCTCTATAAGTCTACTGTGATGTGTCTCCAGTCCAAATGTCTCCTGAAACAGTTCTCCAGTCTCTGATAAAATACTGCTTCAGGTCTGCAGTCTCTGACCTTTTCTTATAGTATTTCTGTATCTTTGACCATCTCATGTCTGCAGTCTCTGACAATCTCCTGTTGCGTGCCTGCAGTCTCTATCATTACTACTTTACTATAGATTGTGGTTGCTTAATTTCCCTATATTAAGTAGGTTGACCACCCCCAATGTAAGCACATGGGGCCACTGTGGTGGTGCAAAGATGATTCATTATAATGAAACAACATTCTATCATTAGCAAGTTAGGAGTCATTTTTGTCATGTTCTTTTAAATGTAACTTTTACATACAGGTATTTACCATATTTATGAAGAGTCCTGCTCTAGCACTTACCTGTGCTTCACTACAATCATTGTTTCCTCATAATTAACGTGCACCTACACCCAAAATAAATGATCCTGCCAGTAATATACTTCCTGTCCTAGGGTGACAACACTCACTTACATACTGTATCTACGGAGGAGCAGCACTGTCACCCTAACACAGAAAATGTGTCCGGAAGAAGATACAACCACTAGGAACCCCTAGAAACCTCTGGAGGAACCCTGGGGATCCATGGAACCAGGGTTTGAAAAGGCTGGATCAAAAGGTCCATGTGAAGATTGGCTTTGTACATATGTTGGGGACAGTATCAGGCAGTGCCGGAACAAAGTCATCCAGAGCCCAGAGCGAACATGCCAAATTGTGAGCCCACCCCTCAAGATGTATGAGCATTATGTGTCAGCACAAATCCCCCACTTCAAAACAATCGAGCACTAATCTGCATGCTTACCCCCTAAGCATATATTCCCCCTCCTCCCAGTACAATCCTACCCCCCTACTGAAATTCCCTCTTTCCCAGCACATATCTTTGCCCCCCCCAGCACAAATCCCTCCCCAAAGAAACATTTTTCCCCTTCCTAGCACAAATCCTCTACCCCTCAAATCCCCCCAGCACAAATTCCCCTCCCTCAATTTCCCATTTTAGCTCCCAACTGTCCCTGATTTTGAGGGACTTTCCCTGATTTCATGGGACTGTCCCTGATTTGGAACAAAGTCCATCTCTCCCTCTTCCCCCCCTCATTTGTACCTCATTTTGGTCTGATCTATATAGTTGTATATAAAATGCACTTTTTATCTTTAAAAAAGTGTTTCTCAGTGCTAAGCCTTCCATCCAATTTCTAAATTTCTGCATTTGTAAATTTTAAAAGCCAATTTAAAGGAATAGTAGTGGTAAAAAAAAAACACTTGTGGATTTAATTAACCTTTTTTTTTGGTCAATTCTCCTTTAAGGGGGTGTAACAGGGGGGCATGTCCTATGCCTACATACATTTGCTAGTAGTTGTCCCTCTTTTCCATCTCAAAATGTTGGGAGGAAATCCCTCTCTCCCAAAGTTCCTCTCCTAGCACAAATAATCCCTAATAGCACAAATCTCCCCCACACCCAAAAAAAAACAAAAACCCTTTTAGCACAAATCCCTTTCCCCCTCTACTATATCAGGTTTTCTGGCACAAACCCCCAAAATCACCACTCCTATCACACCTTCCCAAATTTCCCCTCCTAGAACCATTCTTGCCCCCCAAATTCCTCCTTGCAACACAAATCCTATCCCTCCAATCTCCTTGTGGCCCCCACCTCACATGATACCACAGTGCCCAGGGCAGCTTCCCCTCCTGCCCACCCCTTGTCCCAGCCCTGGCATCAGGATTTTATCATTACAATCCATGACTTGTTTCCGGTTTGGCTTGAACTCTCGCTTCTCTTTCTGCAACAAAGTTGTCAATTTTAAAAGGGTGATCATTGCTTTTGATAGTTATTGATACCTGAAGGGTCTAGTATGGATTTTAGGGTGACCCCTACGCCATTTAAATAAAAAAAAATGGCGTAGGGTTCCCCTTAATATCCAAATTTGGGGTCACCCTCACGCAATTTTTTAAAAAATTTTGGTTCGGGGTTCCCCTTAATATTCATACCAGACACAAAGGGCCTGGTAATGGACTAGGGGGGATCCCAGGCTGTTTTTTTCAATGACTTTTATCTGTATTGCTGGGACCCGACAATTCATTATAGCCGCGAGTAGCTTTAAATGACTTTTTTCCTTTAGAAATGTCATTTTGGGGAGGGACTGTTCTAAACAAGAGAACAATGCACCATTTTACAGGCATACTATAGACACCCCCAGGTACGAAATTTAAAGGTAAGCATTATTAAAATCACTGCTCTCGGAAAAACTGCCATTTTTAAAACTTTTTTTTGCATTGATACATGTCCCCTGGGGCAGGACCCAGATCCCCAAACAATTTTTATGACAATACCATGCATATAACCCCTTAAAATTAGTACTTTTGATTTCTCCCATAGACTTTTAAAGGGTGTTCAAGGGATTTCGAATTTTCCCGCGAACACCCCAAATTGTTCGCTATTCGGCGAACACCCGATGTTCGAGTCGAACTTACGTTCGACTCGAACATCGAGTTCAACCCTACTCTTCACATTGGTGGTCAGTGGGAGAAGGAGGAGGACACATTGAAGGAGCTGAGGAGAAGGTGGAAGTTCAGAAGCTCCCGGAGCAGAGAGGAGCAGGGGATCAGCGCAGGGACAGCATGACTTGTGTGGACTGCACAGTCAGGCTGTTTACGCTGGTCGCTTTCCCCTTTAAGGATAAGGGAGGGGCTGGAGCAGAGGAGGAGGCAGAAGGAAATGTAGAGAGGAGAAGGGGGGATGTGACGTCAGTGGAGAGCGTCGGGGAAGAAGATTCCCACCCACCCTCCCTGAGGTTATGGCTATAGGGGACGTTGGTTTTAGGTGGCAGTGGTTTGGGTCTGTGAGGAGGAGGAGATTGATGGTATGGAGAGTTTACACAGTTGGTACCCATATATAATATGGGCTGTTTAGAGTTTACACGGTTGGTACCCATATATAATATGGGCTGTTTTATGTACCTTCCGGTTACGAGGGGTTAACCAGGAAGGGGAAAAGTTTGGTCACTGAGAAGGTTGGGTACTGTCTCACAGTCTGGGGTTAGCGACTGGAGGCCTTAAAAAGTTTAAGAGTTCCTATGCAGTGACCTGTGGGTGGATTCCCCTCCTAGACTCCAATAATTCCGTGAAGTTATTATTAAAAGTTATTTAAAAGTTATTTATAAAAATGTTATTTATTGGTTTTATATTTTATTAATAAAAGGCCGACAAGGCCATTTACTCCACCACCTTGTCGCGTCATTTGTGGGAAGTATTAGAGGTTAATGGTTAAGGGGTAGCTTCTAGGACTGAAGTTTAGTCCTTCACAGGTCATGACTGTGTGGGTCAAGAATGTGGATGTCTTCAGACAGAAGAATATTGATAGTTTTCGGGTGATTGAAAGAGCTGAGGAGAAGCTTAAAGGATTGAAAGCTGAACACAAATGCTTCGGGGCCAAATACTGCCAGGCCTGGAGTAAGAATTGTTTAGCCATTACAACGTTACAACAAATGGAAGAAAAGATAAAGAAACAATCTTTATTATTGGAAAAGTGAACATCCAGAAGTGGTGCTTTTACCAAAAAGTTTGATAATGAGAGGAGATGTCCAGCCAGACATCAGCAATTTCAGTGGATCAGCAGTCTCAGGTAACAGACAACCCGGCTCCATCTGCACCTTTCTCCCCGTGTCAGGGCTGGGAATCGCTAGCGGAAAGCAGCCATGGGGTTGAGAGTGAGCACGCACCATAAAGTTCATCCAGCAGATGGAGTCACTCCTGAGGGCAGACAGTTTTGTCTTTTCTGATGATCCGTCAGAAGTTCCTAGTGAGGATGAGCAGAGGAGATACAGACCATACAGAAACCCTGTGCAGACATGGAGAGAAAACCGCTGACAGGTGTCACCAGACCATCAGAGAAATGGGAATGGCACACCTCCCAACATTTTGAGATGGGAATGAGGGACACATACTAGCAAATATATGTAGGCAAAGGACACGCCCCTGTTAAACCCCCTTATAGGAGAATTAACAAATAAAAAGGTTAATTAAATCCACAAGTGCTTTTTTTTTTACCATTACTATTCCTTTCTATTGGCTTTTAAAATTTACAAATGCAGACATTTAGAAATTGGATGAAAGGTTTAGCACTGGGAAACCCTTTTTGGTAGATAAAAAGTACATTTTATATACAACTATATAGATCAGACCAAAATGAGGGACAAATGAGGGAGTAAGAGGGAGAGGGACTTTGTTCCAAATCAGGGAAGGTCGTAAGAATGACATTTCTCTTCCTGCTCAGCAGAGGAAGGACCCATCGGTTGTGCAGATCTTGAATCTGTACAATCGATATCTGCTAAAGTTGTATCAGATGGTTCAAAACAAACGGGTGGATCTTCTGCTGGGGGGGGGGGGGGGTCGTTGGAAGCTATGCTTCTGTTTTGGGTAGTTGCACCAAGGAGGGTGGTGGGAATTCAGTAAATACTAATGGTCACATTTTGGGGAGGTTTGGTGGGAGGCTGGTTAGTGGGTACAGGAGGAGGAATGTTGTACGGTTGAGGTGGGAGGAGGGGGGAACCCCACCAGTAAGGGGGAGGGTGGCTGAGCTGATTTTGGAGATGGGGTTTACAGCCTCTGATGTTTTTGCTTTCATTTGCCTAGTGGACAGTATGAATATGATTTAGCATGTGTGAAACCTGAAGGTCTGGATGATTTTTGAGAGAGATATAAGAGGTGTAAGGGTCTTCAGCAGTGGAGTGGTAAGGCAGCCTTTGATAAAATTGGTGACAATGCTGGTGCGTAACAAATCGATACCAGAGGTTGATTTGGTAGTGTGGCTACTCTGATATACGTCCTCACTCCACTGTGGAAGGTCTTTGATGAGCATGGGATATGGACAGGGGCCTGGACAGTATCACTGAAATTGAGGGTGCTGGGTAATGTAGTTTAGTACCTGTCCGGGAAGGGATAGGCTGACCATTGTCTAACAGGGTCAGCCTAAGGTTTGTAATAAGTGTGGAAAGAAAGGGCACTTTGCATTGTCCTGCACCCGCAAGAAGTGCTCACTGTGCCAGGATTTAGACCATTTGGTCAAAGATTACACCCAAATTCAGTGCAATTTGTGCCACAAGCTGGGTCAGCCATATAGTTAGTGCCCAGAGGAACTACATAACTTGCCAGGATTGGAGGCTGAGCTGCAATTTTGATAAAAAGGGTGAGGCTGCTGAAGTTAGGGAGGAAACTTTTGTTGTCCCACCTGTGTCTGTTACATCTGTTGTGTCAGATTCTGTTTCTCCTAGTGATGGGGGGGGATTTAGTGGATCTTCTCTCTTAGCCTACTCAGCCTCCAGTTCCTGTCCTTCGACAGCGCAAATGCGATCAGGAGAGTGTGGGGCTGAGAGAGGGGTATCTATGTCCCATGTCTTACCCTCTGTTGAGGGGGATTCAGCTGATGAAGGGTGGGTTTAGAGGATTAAGAAGAAAAAAAAAGAAGAGAATGATGAGTAAAACGGTAATTTCTTCCTCAGAATGGGGACCCAGGAGTGGTTCCTCTTGACAACACATTTTCGGTTCTATCAGGGGATGAGTTGGTATCTGATTTGTCTAATTTTTTATTATCTATGGATGAGGGGGAGTCACGTAATCTGAAGAGTGCTGTTTCGGGTGATGAGTGTGGTAGAGATTAAGAAATGACTACCCCAATCATCCTGATAGCAGTTCCCACTCCAATAAAGATGGCAATGATTAATGTTGCCAACATTAAATCTGTAAGAGCATGTGATATTGCCTTAGTTTTGCTCAGCGAGTTTGATGCTGAGATTTTATTTTTGCAAGAGACCTGGCTCAATACTTTGGCTGATGTCCATCTAGCAAAAGGAGTGGAGATGCGGTCCCTCCTTTTGGTCTCTTGCGGCTGAGCCCTGCAGCGGAGTTGAGGTCCTTTTAAAAAATGATAAGGTAACGTGCCAGCAGGTAATTCAGGTAGAAATGGGGAGATGCATGGTCTTAAATGTCTTATGCCGCGTACACACGAGCGGACTTTACGGCAGACTTTGCCCGGCGGACGGGATTTCGTCGGACAATTCGATCGTGTGTGGGCTCCAGCGGACTTTGTTTTCTCAAAAGTTGGACAGACTTAGATTTGAAACATGTTTCAAATCTATCCAACGGACTCGAGTCCGGTCGAAAAGTCCACTCGTCTGTATGCTAGTTCGACGGACAAAAAGCCACTCTAGGGCAGCTATTGGCTACTGGCTATGAACTTCCTTATTTTAGTCCGGTCGTACGTCATCACATATGAATTCGACGGACTTTGTTTGATTATGTGTAGGCAAGTCCGTTCATTCAGAAAGTCCGTCGTAAAGTCCGTCAAAGTCTGCTGGGCAAAGTCTGCCGTAAAGTCCGCTCGTGTGTAAGCGGCATTAGTCACAGTGGTGGGAGCTTGTAAAACAAAGGGCAATTGGACTTTTCAAGGCCATAGGAAAGAAGAAGCAGCTTGGTATGTACATTGCCTACCAGCATTTACACAGGAAGCTTGATTGTCTTGTCTCGTATGAAGGAGATCCAGGGGAGATCTCTGAGGTTGAGCTTCTTCTGAAGAAGTGTTAATACGACTGGCTTGTTTCCTTGGTTCTGGAATGGGTTTATTGGAAATATCACTCTCCTGATCCTTACCAGAACTGTAAGCAAGGCATAGCAGTTAAGACGGTTATAGGCCTGAGGGATAGTACGGGTTCCTTGGTGAAGTCTAGATCATAGATCCTGTGGATCTTAGGCCAAATTACACAGACCTTCTGGAATAAATGACCTTAGTTGGGGTAGGATGGAAAGCTTTCTGGATTCTACTCCAGGATTGGTAAATGGTGCCTTTGATGGATTTGACAGAACCAATTTCAGCGAATGAGGTAGTTCATGCCATAGAGAAGCTGGCTACCAAAAAATCTCCTGGGTAGAAGTATCTTTTCAGCAGTTTCAGCTGCCCATGAGGCTTTGGAGCGATGCAGGGCTGCCAGATGGAGAAAGTACTTACTGGCATTGGAGCAGGCGAAGGCTTTTGATCGAGTCAATCATGAGTGCCTGTATTTGCTACTTGGTAGATACGGCCTGCAGAGGAGGTTTATAGATTGGCTGAAAACATTATATAGAGGGGCTGAGACCTTCCCACTTGTTGGACCGCCTTTTGAGGTTGGCTCTGGTGTGCGCCAGGGGTGTCCTCTGAGCCCCCTGCTATATGCATTCACAATTGACCCCTTCGTAAGAAGGTTAGAGGGTGGACATTGTGCAGGGTGCCTTTGGGCATTACTGGTGTGCCGCCATTGAAGATTGTGGCCTATGCCAAAGATGTGTCTGTTATTATTTCTGGGACAGAAGAGGCACAGGAGGTGGTCTCTGTGGCAGAGCAGTACACTGAGGCTTCAAGCTCTAAAGTCAACCATAAAAAGAATGAAGTTTTCTGGATGGGTGAAGAGGGTGAAAGCTTCCAACTTCCGGATACCTTCCCAGAGCCCCAGCAGGAAATTAAAGTGTTTTGGGGCGTCAAATTTGGTCCTGGTGACTATGGTCAATGAAATTGGGAAAGCAGGTTGGTGGATGCCAAAGCCAAAGTAGCAAGCTGGAAGAAATGGAAAGTCTCCCTGAGGGAGAGGGTTGACTTGATTAAAACTTAATCCCAATCTTTTAGCATGTCAGCTTCTTCTGTATCTGTTTTTTCCAACTGTAATAGGCTGAACCTGATCAAACGCAATGTAACTTACGTATCCATGTGGGAATATGGCCTAGGAATGGTCAACCCAAGAGTTTTCTTTTCTCTGCTTTTTTTAAAGTACAATCTTGCTAATATGCTAGAGAGCCCCTGTGGAGATGAGTGGGTATTTTTCAATTTTGGTTCGGGCTTTTTCTGAGATGCTGTGAAGATGGCGGGCCAGTGGAAAGTCTGAGTGTCTGACATGGCAATCTCCCGTGTCTGAAAATACTTCGGCAGTGGCAGGTGACAATGGAGGATATCAAGTCCCTCCCCAGGAATCTTCTGGAGAAGAGGATTTTGGGGTCTGCTTTCATTGTGTAGCTGGCCTTAAGGGATTGCCCAGGCTCCGTAATGAGGGAGGTGTTGCATTTAATCAATTTGAAAAGAATTTGGAAAGAATCCCTTTGAAGATTAGGGATCAGGCCTGGCTCACTTTCCATAGAAGGCTATATGTGAAAGGGAACCTGAAGCGACCCGGAGTGTGTTGGTAAAGTGGAGTCTATGGACCACTTTTTGCTCCAGTGTCCCTTTAACATAGAGCTGTATAAAAAAGGCGGGGAGGGCTCTAGGCTTCCCCTTTCTCTATCGCATAGTCATGTAGAATTGGTGTACGGGACATTCCCTACTCGCTGGGCTTTTGATTTGGATACACTTTTTCTAGTTAGCATAGTTGTCCGTTACTTCAGGTGGAATGCACAGGGCCTGATTACCCTGCAGAAGAAAGTCCTCCCTGTTGAGGTGGTGGTGCACGATATTCTGGGTGAGGTTGGGAAGATTCGGGGTCTTGAGAAGTGCAGGGAGTCTCGGGCGATCTGGATAAGGAGCGTAGAGGAATAACAGACCTGCCTTTGGTGAATTGTCCATCTCTGGGTGAGGAGCTCTTTTCTTACTGTTCTTTTCACTCCCTTAGTTTTGTTGGTTAGTATCTTCTTTTTGAAGACGGGCTGCATGCATAATGGGTGCAGGTTTGTTTCTTGACCTCTCAGGTTTGATGTCTGGTATAGTGGTGTGATTCTGACTAAGATTGTTTTCCCCCAGTAATGACATGTTCATTAATGAGAGTTTTGATTTTGCTCTAAAGCCATTCTTTGTTTGAGAGCAGATTTTGCTATATATATTTTTTTTTTTCCTTTTCATGTAAATATGTATAATATTTATATTGATTTTATGCTTACTGATTGAAGGACTTTCAATAAAACAAAATTGGGAAGAATGCTTCTTACATTGGTGGTCAATGGGAAGAATGCGCCTTACATTGGTGGCCAGTGAGAAGAATGCTACTTACATTGGTGGTCTTTGGGAAGAATGCTCTTTACATTGATGGTCAGAACACAGAATGCTCTTTACATTGGTGGTCATTGGGAAAAATGCTCCTTACATAGGTGGTCAGTGGGAAGAATCCTCTTTATATTGGCGGCCAATGGGAAGAATGCTTCTTACATTGGTGGTCAGTGGGAAGAATGTTCCTTACATTGGTGGTCACTGGTCAGTGGGAAGAATACACCCCTTATATTTATGCCCAGACTGCCACCCTCACACACACAGCTAAAAAAAATAATTGTAGTCATGCTGCTGGCTTTGCCAAGTTGCATTTGCCCCAATGTTATAGGAGTTCTGTTAGATGGGAGATCAGTCAGCCACACTAAAGAATCCCTAGCAACCTCTGAAGGGACCCTGGTTGAGAATGACTGGTCTAAGATAACAGGTGGTACTCCCAGTAAAGGTCTGAATTGTATGAATTATGGTTTTGGTTTACAGTAAATTGTATTAATATAATTCATATCTTCTAGGGTGATAACTTAAAAATACCAATATGCTGACCCTCCTGTGTGTGTGCTTCTTGCTGGGCTCCACAGCAGCGGTGAGTGGTGAGTATGGGTTATTACAGCACCCTATACATCTATTGTACTAGTGGATTGTGATTGTTGATGATTGGTTAATGAGGAGGTTTAATGATGATGACTGATGGTGATTTATTCCCACTATTTATCTAGTGCTGACATTTTATGCATAACTTCATGAGGTACATAAAACCATTATCCCTGTTTGAAATCCTTGTCATCAGGAGCCCCTCTTAATGAGCACAGCAGGTGTACAGACCTGGAAACTCAGTGCAGGGATGGTGGGAACCCCTCATAATGTGCACTACAGGTGTACAGACCCGGGAACTCAGCACAAGGATGGTGAGAACCTCTCATAATGGGCACATCAGGTATGCAGACCTGGGAACTCAGCACAGGGATGGTGGGAACCCCTCATAATGGGCACAGCAGGTGTACAGACCCGGGAACTCAGCACAGGGATGGTGGGAACCTCTCATAATGGGCACAGCAGGTGTACAGACCTGGGAACTCAGCACAGGGATGGTGGGAACCTCTCATAATGTGCACTACAGGTGTACAGACCCGGGAACTCAGCACAAGGATGGTGGGAACCTCTCATAATGTGCACTACAGGTGTACAGACCCGGGAACTCAGCACAAGGATGGTGGGAACCTCTCATAATGGGCACATCAGGTATACAGACCTGGGAACTCAGCACAGGGATGGTGGGAACCTCTCATAATGGGCACATCAGGTGTACAGACCGGAGAACTCAGCACAGGGATGGTGGGAACCTCTCATAATGGGCACATCAGGTGTACAGACCGGGGAACTCAGCACAGGGATGGTGGGAACCTCTCATAATGGGCACATCAGGTATACAGACCTGGGAACTCAGCACAGGGATGGTGGGAACCTCTCATAATGGGCACATCAGGTGTACAGACCGGGGAACTCAGCACAGGGATGGTGGGAACCTCTCATAATGGGCACATCAGGTATACAGACCCGGGAACTCAGCTCAGGGATGGTGGGAACCTCTCATAATGGGCACATCAGGTATACAGACCTGGGAACTCAGCACAGGGATGGTGGGAACTCCTCATAATGGGCACAGCTGGTGTACAGACCTAGACATTGAGTGCAGGGATCTCGTTTTGGTAAGCTGTGCCTATTTAAATTGCTTTCACAGCAATCTCACATAGGTGGCTGAACTCTATGCACATACAATATACACATTTCCTGTAGGAGACTCCTGCCTGTCTGACCGCTCTTCTCTCTTGCACCTTTCAGTTCAGTCGCGGCGCTCTTCCTTCTCTGGGGAGTTTGGAGTTGGTGGAGGTACAGCTTTCTCTTTCTCTTCCGATCAACGGAGAGGGCAAATAACAGGCTTTCGCATCAGGGAGACTACCGCCAATATAGTTGGGTAAGTTCCTTCAGATTATCACTCGCCTATCACACCAACATCTTCAGCACATTTCAGGTATACACATATAATACAAATCTGAAATGTAAGTTCCTGTCAGGTGATTTTGTCTAGGCTGAGCTGAGGTCGTCAATCTGCTGCAGGCTAGAGGAAGCATTTCCTCAGTCTCCTCTCCCCTAGTGATCAGACTGCAACATTGTAACTTTGTATCAAGTGATAAGCTGCAGCAGGGGCTCAACCGTGTCAGACATTTGTGAACACCGCTAAGACCTGCATAGACACCAGGATTTACATAACTGTGTCATCTCTGAGCCAGCATCTCCAGAAAGTAGATAGTAGCCCTGGATAATCTCTGAACAAAGATGGTGCAAACCATCTGGAGAAAAAAGCAGAGGAAGGCTTTGTCAGGGGGAGTACTGTTATTTTACGTATATATTTATTTCAGGTACTTGTATAGCGCTGTCAATTTACGCAGCTCTTTACTTACATAATATACCCGTATTTATCGGCGTATAACACGCGCCGGCGTATAGCACGCACCCCAAGTTTAGGAGGGAATTTTAAGGAAAAAAACTTTTAGGAGGGAAGTTTGAGGAAAAGAAACTTACATTAAAATGCCCATCAATGCAGCCTTTTCAGTGTCAGTGCAGTCTTGTCAGTGCAGCCTTGTCCCCAGTGCAGCCTTGTCAGTGCAGTCTTGTCACTGCAGCCTTGTCCCCAGTGCAGCCTTGTCAGTGCAGCCTTGTCCCCAGTGCAGCCTTGTCAGTGCAGTCTTGTCAGTGCAGCCTTGTCAGTGCAGTCTTGTCAGTGCAGCCTTGTCAGTGCAGTCTTGTCAGTGCAGCCATGTCAGTGTAGCCTTGTCTTCAGTGCAGCCTTGTCAGTGCAGTCTTGTCAGTGCAGCCTTGTCAGTGCAGCCTTGTCAGTGCAGCCTTGTCCCCAGTGCAGCCTTCCCCAGTGCAGCCTTGTCCCCAGTGCAGTCTTGTCAGTGCAGCCTTGTCCCCAGTGCAGCCTTGTCAGTGCAGTCTTGTCAGTGCAGCCTTGTCAGTGCAGCCTTGTCAGTGCAGCCTTGTCCCCAGTGCAGCCTTGTCAGTGCAGCCTTGTCCCCAGTGCAGCCTTGTCAGTGCAGCCTTGTCAGTGCAGCCTTGTCCCCAGTGCAGTCTTGTCAGTGCAGCCTTGTGCCCAGTGCAGCCTTGTCAGTGCAGCCTTGTCCCCAGTGCAGCCTTGTCAGTGCAGTCTTGTCAGTGCAGCCTTGTCAGTGCAGCCTTGTCAGTGCAGCCTTGTCCCCAGTGCAGCCTTGTCAGTGCAGCCTTGTCCCCAGTGCAGCCTTGTCAGTGCAGCCTTGTCCCCAGTGCAGCCTTGTCCCTAGTGCAGCCTTGTCCCCAGTGCAGCCTTGTCAGTGCAGCCTTGTCCCCAGTGCAGCCTTGTCCCCAGTGCAGCCTTGTCAGTGCAGCCTTGTCCCCAGTGCAGCCTTGTCAATGCAGCCTTGTCCCCAGTGTCCGTGTCCATGTCTACCGCCTGCCGCCGCCATACACATGCTAGTAGTTTTAAATATGGCGCCGCGGAGTTCGGAGGGACTCGGCGCCGGCGGAACTGAACGAACGCCGCCGAGATACACATACCCGAGTGTATTCGGCTCTTTCCAGAGCCACGGAGTTCGGAGGGACTCGGCGCCGGCGGAACTGAACGAACGCCGCCGAGATACACATACCCGAGTATATTCGGCTCTTTCCGGCCATATTTAAAACTACGCCATATTTAAAACTACTCGCTATGTGAATGTCGGCGGCGATCGCCGACATTCACATAGCGATAGCGGAGATCGGCGTATAACACGCACCCACGACTTTCCCCTGATTTTAAGGGGAAAAAAGTGCGTGTTATACGCAGATAAATACGGTACATTCACATCAGTCCCTGTCCTCAAGTAGCTTATAATCTAAGGTCCCTAACTCACATTCATACATACACATAGTAGGGCCAATTTAGGCAGGATCCTCTGTGATCTCTGTGAGAGGTAATAAATACCTGGAGGGGTTACACAGACACATTACTGAGCATGAAATGGTAGGCTCTGATTTCAGCATTACATCACAGCTCTTGGAAGCATTACAATACTGCTGGTTCTTTTGTCTAATATCTTCATATTGTTGTCTCCAGGATTCAGCTCCAGTATGGTGACGTCTGGGGGTCTTTTTACGGATATTCCATCGGTACTCTTTTCGAGGTCTTGCTGTTCCGCGGTGAAAACATCACTCAGGTGTCGGGGAAAAGCGGCTCTTATGTGAATGAGCTGATCTTCGTGACAAGCCATGGAAGAATATTCAAATTCGGGCAACCATCGGGAACAAACTTCAATGACTTTCCTTTGTTTGAGGGTACCGTATTGCGCTACATTAGTGGGCGATACACCCCCAACGTCCTGACCAGCATTGGCTTCCACTGGGGCACCCAACCCAGCTGCTACAACTGTAATGGTTCTAAGTGACCTCAAGAACTGAGAAGAACCAATTGGAAGGCCAGATTACTTCATTGACCTTTTGGCTTTTTTTTTTTCGTTTCATAATGCCTTTTGACTTTTTTACTTTCTTCCTTTCCAGCATTCTCTGAAATAATAAAGCTTTGAAATCATTTTTTTGTTTTCTGTTATGTTTGTAGAAGCTCTTTAAGTAGCTGTTACCAAATGGAAAATGTCCAAAAACTTATAGATTAAGTTTAAGATTAGTTATAGATACAGTATATTAAAATGATATTTTTATATATTTGCACTCACACTTACACTAAAATAATGTTCAGGTCTTGGGAAGCCCTGTCATGGAATGTTAGCAGATTGGTGGTCAGTGAGAGATATCCCCCTTACACTGGTGGTCAGTAGAAAGAATACCGTATTGCTCTGGTGGTTATTGGAAAGAATGCTCATTACACTGGTGGTCAGTAGTGATGACCTTTGGTTTGGCCCAACCAACATGCAGTGGCCATGTAGTGGAAAGAATGACCCCCCTTTACAGGCAACTAACATGATCATTAGTGGTCAGTGAGGGACATTCCCCTTACACTAGTGGTCAGTGGAAAGAATGGTGGTTATACTGGTGATTATTGGGGAGAGGGCTCATTTAATTGGTGGTCAGTGGTGATGGGCTTGGGTTTGGGTTTAGTCCGCAGCCAAGTTTGTCTGAACCTGGGAGTTAGCTGTCATTGTTGGGCTGTCACACTGGAGGCTATTAGTTTGTCACAGTATATTGGTGGTCAATAAGAGATGTACCACTTGCACTGGTGGTGGAAAGAACATCCTGTTACATTGGTGGTTATTGGGAAGAATAGCCATTACACTGGTGGTCAGTAGTGATGAGCTCAGAATTGGGGTTTGGGTTTAATCTGTACCCAAGTTCGTCCTAACCTGGTAGATAGCTGTCATTGCTGGGTTGTCACACTGGAGGTTATTTGTGAGTCATACTATATTGGTGGTCAATGAGGGATGTCCCTCTTGCACTGGTGGTGGAAAGAACACCCTGTTACACTGATGGTTATTGGGAAGAATGACCATTACACTGGTGGTTATTGGGAAGAATGACCATTACACTGGTGGTTATTGGGAAGAATGACCATTACACTGGTGGTTATTGGGAAGAATGACCATTACACTGGTGGTTATTGGGAAGAATGGCCATTACACTGGTGGTTATTGGAAAGAATAGACATTACACTGGTGGTTATTGGAAAGAATAGCCATTACACTGGTGGTTATTGGGAAGAATGACCATTACACTGGTGGTTATTGGGAAGAATGACCATTACACTGGTGGTTATTGGGAAGAATGACCATTACACTGGTGGTTATTGGGAAGAATGGCCATTACACTGGTGGTTATTGGAAAGAATAGACATTACACTGGTGGTTATTGGAAAGAATAGCCATTACACTGGTGGTTATTGGGAAGAATGACCATTACACTGGTGGTTATTGGGAAGAATGACCATTACACTGGTGGTTATTGGGAAGAATGGCCATTACACTGGTGGTTATTGAAAAGAATAGACATTACACTGGTGGTTATTGGAAAGAATAGCCATTACACTGGTGGTTATTGGGAAGAATGACCATTACATTGGTGTTTATTGGGAAGAATGACCATTACACTGGTGGTCAGTAGTGATGAGCTCAGAATTGGGGTTTGGGTTTAATCTGTACCCAAGTTCGTCCTAACCTGGAAGATAGCTGTCATTGCTGGGTTGTCACACTGGAGGTTATTTGTGAGTCATACTATATTGGTGGTCAATGAGGGGTGTCCCTCTTGCTCTGGTGGTGGAAAGAACACCCTGTTACACTGATGGTTATTGGGAAGAATGACCATTACACTGGTGGTTATTGGGAAGAATGACCATTACACTGGTGGTTATTGGGAAGAATGACCATTACACTGGTGGTTATTGGGAAGAATGACCATTACACTGGTGGTTATTGGGAAGAATGGCCATTACACTGGTGGTTATTGGAAAGAATAGACATTACACTGGTGGTTATTGGAAAGAATAGCCATTACACTGGTGGTTATTGGGAAGAATGACCATTACACTGGTGGTTATTGGGAAGAATGACCATTACACTGGTGGTTATTGGGAAGAATGACCATTACACTGGTGGTTATTGGGAAGAATGGCCATTACACTGGTGGTTATTGGAAAGAATAGACATTACACTGGTGGTTATTGGAAAGAATAGCCATTACACTGGTGGTTATTGGGAAGAATGACCATTACACTGGTGGTTATTGGGAAGAATGACCATTACACTGGTGGTTATTGGGAAGAATGGCCATTACACTGGTGGTTATTGAAAAGAATAGACATTACACTGGTGGTTATTGGAAAGAATAGCCATTACACTGGTGGTTATTGGGAAGAATGACCATTACATTGGTGTTTATTGGGAAGAATGACCATTACACTGGTGGTTATTGGGAAGAATAGCCATTACACTGGTGGTTATTGGAAAGAATGGCCATTACACTGGCGGTTATTGGGAAGAATGGCCATTACACTGGTGGTTATTGAGAAGAATGGCCATTACACTGGTGGTTATTGGGAAGAATGGCCATTACACTGGTGGTTATTGGGAAGGATGACACATACACTGTAGTTACACAGATTGAACAGGAAGTGTGTCCTGAGACACGATTGGTCAGTGTGTCCTAAGACACGATTGGGAGTCCTAAGACTCCATTGACAATCGGCTCTCAGGAGCTGTTAGCTGCTTGGCTGGGAGGAGAACCTTATGAGGAAGATTACAAGGATCCGGGGTAGGGCTGCTGCTCCTCGCTCGGGGGCCTTTGCTTCTCCTCCCGGCCGAACAGAAAGTGGGTCCTGAGACCCAATTGGCCGGGAGTCATAAGATTTCCTGGCCAATTGGGTCTCAGGACCCGCTTCCTGATTGGCTGGGAGGAGAATCAGGAAGACAATAGGGAATATTAATTCGCTATTGCCACACAACTGGGTGGGCTTGAGGCGCAGTGCTCTGTGCCCCAAGCCCACCCTTTTTTGAAGTCAATTGGAGCCTCAGGCTCTAAACATGTGCTTCACAATAAATAAAAAAATCCATTGGAATCCATGCGTCCGGCGCCCTGCATGTTGATTAGGGGCTGGAGCATGGATTAGGGGGGCGGCGCCTCTGCACCCTGTATGGATGGGTCCGTCACTGGTTACATCACTTCCACATTCAATGTGAAACATGTCATCACTTTCACACCTGCAGACCATGTAGTGTTTCCATATGTTTATCCAACCCCTTGTATCTGTACTATGTATCTCTAGTACATACAGTGTATCTCTAGTTTCAAACTAGTCTTGCTTTTTAAAATTGTTCTGCTGCTGGACAACTGTGCACTGCATTATCCTTTAAGAACACACCTGCTTGTGCCCTCCATCTCTACTACATTATTTCCTAGTCTTAAGCTGGCCATACATGGATCAAAATTCAGCCAGTTCTGCAGGGACCTCCAGGGGAAGCCTTTTCCTTGTCAGAATGCAAAGACACTTGCTCATCAGAACTGTGCTGCCGTTGGCCAATTTTTACACTTGTGGACGGGGCCACTCGCCCTGCATGTGGAGGTACCTTTGGCCGTGCACATGCTCATCAATCCCAGGGCCAGGCGGGGACTGCGGTCATGTGAGAATCAAACATTAAGGCAGTTCCCCAACCTCAAGGTGAGCCATGTCACTGTGTGCAGTAATAAAAGCACGGCGTTCCTCTAAAACATTCTGTCCCATGTCACTACACACGAATAAAGTATTACTAAACCCAGTAAATATAAACTGCTAAATATCTTTTCTCATCAGCAGTATATAGCAGTCTTGTGACTTCTATCAGTGTCTGGTTAAAACTTGAAGGAGGAGTTTTCATTTTCCCCTGATTGTCCTATCAGGATGCAGGACCCCTGACCCTCTGTTTGGACAGTGCTGATTGGCCCTGTGCTGTTCGCATGCACCCTCACAAGAGAAAAAAACTAGCAATACACACCAGACAGAGCATGTGCAGCTTGTCCCCTAGACTCTGTTCTATCCAGAGATAGATTGGGGACAGTGGAAGAAGAGGAGGATGAGAGAAGACAGGATCAAATAGCCTTTTTACACAATGCAGAGGGTTCACCCCTAGATTCCACAGTGAGAATAAGAAGCATGCTTTACTGTATATACAGACTGATTTTACTGTTGTGGGTTTAATAACTAATGTATGTTGCATTTAAAAGGGGTGCTGCTGAGCCCCTGTGCCCCCTCCAACAGTCCAGCGTACCGTTGCCACCGTACTCCCAGTGACAGAACGGGGCCCTGCACCCAGCGCGGACCTCGTGTGCGGCCAGGCTATGGAACTCCGTAACACAGTACCGGTTGCTATGGGAAACCGATCGCTGGAGAGGGAGCCAGACCACAACCCCCCCTCGCTAATGGAGAACCCCCTCGCTATGCCAGGTACCACACTTAATGACCGGCTGCCAGGGGCGGACTGACAACTCATGGGGCAATAGGAGATTATGGGGCCCCCAGACAATCAGAGATTATGGGGCCACACAGTATACACAAACACACACACAGTATACAATCACACAGTATACACATACATGTACACACAGTATACACAGAGATGTTTCTATTGGCTGAGAAGGTACTGGAGAGGTGGGGCAGCTATAATCTCGGGATTTTTAGACCAAAAGGATGTCGGTAAGGGACATTTCAGAGACAGATGTAAAAAAAAAAACCACAGATTTTTATATACTGTCCCTGGTTTTACTGAGGCTAGCAACCCTGATGGGGCCCCCTAGTGGCCCGGGGCCCTCGGGCAGTGCCCGAGTGGCCGAATGGTCAATCTGCCCCTGCCGGCTGCAGTGTACCTTGCACTAGTTCTTGGTTAACCAATTGCATTACTCCTCCTGCTGGCGTTGCCTTGTAGTAGTGGCTTTACTTCATACCCCGTTAGTGCTTTACTGACCCTAGTTCTTTGCTCACATTAGGAACCATCATGCACCCCTTTAGAATGGCTTTTAGACCAGGCTTTAAACAGTTAACAGCTTTACTGAAAATTCAGCAGCACAGTTCAACAGCACAGCACACATGAACCAGAGTCCAGCCCTAAGGCCTGGCGCACATCATTAGGGGTTTGCGGAATTGCAGCGATTCCCGCACCCGCAATAGTGGGAACCAGGCCTAACTAACTAATGCGAGCTGCCCAGGCTCATACCTTCCAGAGAAGCAAAGTCCATTCAGCAAAAGTCCAGTAGTGGTAGGTTCCTAGTCCAGGGAGAACCCCACAAGGGGAGGCCATGTGCTCCAGTGGGACTACATGTTGCAACAGGTCTTCCTCTGTAAATCCCATGTGGAAGAGAGAGAGCTGTGAGCCCTCCCATGGTATTTATGTGGCTTACAGCAGGGGGCAGGACTCATAAAGCCCGGAAAAAGAGTCTAGACACCCTTAACCTCTTCCTATTTCAGGCAGCCTGAACTACACTATATTGTCAAAAGTATTGGGACACCTGCCTTTACACGCACATGAACTTTAATGGTGTCTTAGTCCGTAGGGTTCATTATTGAGTTGGCCCACCCTTTGCAGCTATAACAGCTTCAACTCTTCTGGGAAGGCTGTCCACAAGGTTTAGGAGTGTGTCTTTGGGAATGTTTGACCATTCTTCCAGATGGGCATATGTGAGGTCAGGCACTGATGTTGGACGAGAAGGCCTGGCTCTCAGTCTCTGCTCTAATTCATCCCAAAGGTGTTCTATCGGGTTGAGATCAGGACTCTGTGCAGGCCAGTCATGTTTCTCCACCCCAAACTCGCTTATCCATGTCTTTATGGACCTTGCTTTGTGCACTGGTGCAAGTCATTTGGTGGAGAGGGATTTTGGTGTGAGGTTGTTTTTCAGGGGTCCGGCTTGATCCCTTAGTTTCAGTCAAAGGTACTCTTAAAGCGTCAGCATACCAAGACATTTTGGACAATTTCATGCTCCCAACTTTGTGGGAACAGTTTGGGGATGGCCCCTTCCTGTTATAACATGACTGGGAACCAGTGCACAAAGCAAGGTTCATAAAGAACCACCCCCAAACTGTTCCCACAAAGTTGGGAGCATGAAATTGTCCAAAATGTCTTGGTATGCTGACGTCTTGGACAGCCTTCCCAGAAGAGTTGAAGCTGTTATAGCTGCAAAGGGTGGGCCAACTCAATATTGAACCCTACAGACTAAGACTGGGATGCCATGAAAGTTCATGTGCGTGTAAAGGCAGGCGTCCCAATACTTTTGACAATATAGTGTATCTGCATAGCTACATAGTGCAATTAATACAACAGTGGGAATAATATCAATGGCACCCCACATGCATCTGCTTACAAACTGCTTTATCATCTGAAGTTTTTTCATTCTGAATGAGAATTTGATATAAATTGTCCAGCAGCAGAACAGCTTTGCATCAGTGAGAACAGGGACAGCCTCAAGGAACTGCTGGGCTCTGAGGAAGAAGGTAATCCTTCGAAACGCGTCAGGCGGCAGTGGCCCCTGACACCTCCTCCGTTACCATCTGGAGTTTATCGGTCTTAGACCAATCGCTGTCATCTGGAGACTGTTTGCATCGCGAGTTTTCTCCCAATCGTTTGCGAGTAGTTTTATAATATACTTTTAAATAAAAATACATCCAAGGATAATGCACAAGACTGGTGCGCCCCTCTTTTCTTTTTCCCTCCGACAGCCTCAAGGAACCATTGGTCAATTTATATTCAGTGGTCAATGCAGGTCTATTACCCATACCACCCAACTGTCCCTGATTTGGAGGGACTGTTCCTGATTTGGAGCAATGTCCCTCTGTCCCTCATTCCTCTTCATTTGTCCCTCATTTTGGTCTGATCTATATAGTTGTATATAAAATGCACTTTTTATCTTTCAAAAAGTGTTTCCCAGAGCTAAACCTTTCATCCAATTTCTAAATTGCTGCATTTGCACATTTTAAAAGCCAATATAAAGGAATAGTATTGGTAAAAAAAACACTTGTGGATTTAACTAACCTTTTTTTGGGTTAATTCTCCTTTAAGGGGGTGTGGCAGGGGGCATGTCCTATGCCTACATACATTTGCTAGTAGGTGTCCCTCATTCCCATCTCAAAATGTTGGGAGGTATGCTATTACCACTTAATATACTGTAAATACTGCTATAACTACCTGAAAAGGGTGTTTTTTTTACTGGAATGAAGTAAGTTTGTGGTGCTGCTGCTGTATGGAAGCGAAATTAATTGTAAAAGGAAAAAGTTAATTCCATAGTCAAATACTCCATACTGTTCAATAACCATGTACAGTTTCAACCACTTCAGGGCTGGAAGATTTACCCCACTTCATAACCAGGCCATACGGCACTGCGTTACTTTAGCTGACAATTGCATGGTCGTGCGACGCTGTACCCAAATATATAAACAAAAAAAGACCGACAGTTTTGAAAAAAATACATTTTTTACTTTCTGCTATAAAACATATCCCATAAAAAAAATGTAAAAAATCTAATTTCTTCGTCAATTTAGGCCAATGTGCATTCTGCTACATTAAAACAAACTTCTATCAGCACAAATATTAATAACCTTAATCACTATGTAGTGATATGAATAATAGGTGATATAACAAAATCCCACAAAAAAAACAAAAAACTGAAAAATACCCCCCCCCCCCCCCCCACAAACCTGGCTGCTGCACACACAGAAAAAGCGCAAATGATAATAACCTTAATCACTATGTAGTGATATGAGTAGTAGGTGATGTGACAAAATCCCGCCACAAACCAAAAACTGAAAAATACCCCCCCTCCCCCCCCACTTGGCTGCCGCACACACAGAAAATGCGTTCACTTCATATATAGAATATACATAACAAAACAGTGTTGCGCTTCCTAAATAACTACCAATAAATCCTCAAAGAGAATAGAGTATTAACTTGGAGTAAGGCAAGATACTGAGTGCACAATCAAATATTCGTGTTCCCTGACTGGGAATGGTGAACAATACACAATAATGAAATATATGTGTTCCCTATATGGGAATAATGAAAAATAAACAATAAAGATAAAGTCCACACACTCAAAAAAAAAACTGAATAAAAATAAGAGTCCAAATGCACAAAAATAATCCTCAGAGTTTTCTGCACAAAAACGCACAACACACCAAGAGTGCATAAACGTTGAAAGTGCAAGTGCTCTCCTCCACCTCAATATCCTAGCCCAGGGATCTTCAAACTACGGCCCTCCAGCTGTTGCGGAACTACACGTCCCATGAGGCATTGTAAAACTCTGACATTTACAGACATGACTAGGCATGATGGGAATTGTGGTTCCTGAACAACTGGCCGTAGTTTGAAGACCCCTGTCCTAGCCGCTCACCTCACGTTCTGACCCCTGTTTCCCCAGAAGGTCACAAAAAGCAGTTCCCTCTCAGGGATATAAACAAATCAGCTGGTCATGGAGCTGCTATTGAGTCCGCGCTGCCTCCAGCTGATTAGATGGATACCAGCCTGCACAAATTCCCTCAATGGGGTCCGGGTCACATAGGAACAGAAAAGGCAAAATCTAGTGCTCTCTGTATATCAAAACGGTTTATTTCCTCATAAAAACATTAAAACGTTACTCATAAATGCATCACTTGAGCAGTGCGGGCTCAGGATGCATAGAAACGACAAGATGCTCGCGGGATGACGTCAAATGGGCTTCTACACCACTGTGACTTCTTCAGTAAGGGTTGAAGACTGGACGTCTCACCAATGTTTAAATAGACTAATAATCTCTAATCAAGTGTGTTACATCATCACTTCCTGTTCCTGGTCCGGCCCACCATGCTGAACCAAGACGCCCAGTCTTCAACCCTTACTGAAGAAGTCAAGGTGGTGTATTAATCCCGTGAGCATCTTGTAATAAGTGTGCAATATTGTTTATGTACATTGGTCTCCTCAGCCACATTGATCATTTGCATACCTCCCAACATTTTGAGATGGGAATGAGGGACACCTACTAGCAAACGTATGTAGGCATAGGACACGCCCCCTGCCACACCCCCTTAAAGGAGAATTAACCCAAAAAAATGGTTAATTAAATCCACAAGGGCTTTTTTTTTTAGCACTACCATTCCTTTATATTGGCTTTTAAAATTTACAAATGCAGCAATTTAGAATTTGAATGAAAGGTTTAGCACTGGGAAACGCTTTTTGAAAGATAAAAAGTGCATTTTTTGATACAACTATATAGATTAGACCAAAATGAGGGACAAATGAGGAGGAATGAGGGACAGCGGGGCATTGTTCCAAATCAGGGACAGTCCCTCCAAATCAGCTATGCATTTTGGCTAAACAGACCATCACCAACTCCTAAATAACTACAGGTCATGGTAGTAGAATTGCAACCTAATCCCTTTAAAACCAAAGACATATTAGTTACATATTAGTTCTGTGGCTGAATAAGGTGGTAATTATACTCACTTGGTGCCTTACCTGCAATAAATTCCCCTCAGAACCTGTGTAATTCATATGTGTTCGGGTTTAAAGGGATAAGTTGGCAACAATACATGGTAGACATGTAGCATCCTCCTTTACTCAGGCTGCTAGTCTAAAATCAGTTTTTGGCTTCAATATAGTGAGTGGCGCAGTGATTTATTTGTTTTGTCTGATCAGTTTTTCCTAGGCTTGGTGTTTGATTTCTCACACCTACTTCTGGACGAAGCTTTCAGAATATAGGGCTGGGAGAGTCAAATGTCCAGTACAAATATTTATCATGCCCCAGCCAATCTCTGGAAGGAGGCACCGAGAAGGTGGCTGGGGAGGTGATTAAGGTTTGGCAGGCCTTGCCAGAGTGTTCTTTCCTCTTCAGTTAGGGTTCCAGTTCTCTTGGGGCTGCTGCCCCTGGAGGTAGCTTTACTGAGTCAAGGATTGCAGTCTGGGCCTCAGCAGGAGCTGGGCTGAGGACCTGGGGAAGACTGTGAAAGGATTTGTGCTGGAGGGCACTGTTCTGAAGTCCTGGTCTGGAGAAGGATCTTTGAGTCTCACTCACTGAGGATCTACCTGTGGAGGCTGGGTGGTAGACAGCTTATAGGACTATGTGAGTAAAGATCTTGCTTTGGATTTTTGGGGCGTTCAAGTGCTAGAAGGGAATTAAGTGCCAGAGGATATGGACTGGGACTGCTCTTAAAGAGTCTTAGACAGTGCTTTTTTTCTGCAGGAACGTCCCGGCACGCCGTACCGGCACCTCCGCCAGTGCACTCCCGTGTCTAAATCTGTGAAGCCTGCTGCGCTGCTGGCTGTAATAAATCAATGACAGCCAAGGAAAGATCAAATGTGGAGGCACCTCTGCCAGAGCACTCCCCCCGCCCCTGGGGTCTCCTCCGCCAGAGCACTCCCCCGCCCCTGGGGTCTCCTCTGCCATAGCATTCCCCTGCCACTGGGGTCTCTTCCCTGCCACTGAGGCACCTTCACCAGAGCACCGGCGGCCTCTGGGGGATCAAACGGCTGCAGCCTATGAGAGCAGAAGGCGGAGTGAACTGCACTCCACTCCGCTTCTCAATACGGATCGACCGGAAGCTCATTTGTGTATGAGAGCGGGGCGATGTTCGGGCGGCCGCGGGGTACTCGGTGGATGGTTGGTGTGGGTAGGCAGCCTATCCTCCTCCTTACTAGTCTCCTTTTAACTGTTGTGTGCTGGAGACTGTGGTAAAAACTAAAGTTTTTAGATTCTGGTGGTGCCAATGCTGCTGAATGGGGCTGCTGAGAGACTGTCTCTTGCTGGATTGGACTAGGCTGTCTCTTGCTGGACTGGGATGTCTTTTACTTAGCTGGGCTGTCTCTTGCTAGACTGGGCTGTCTCTTGCTAGACTGGGCTGTGTCTTGCTGGACTGGGCTGTGGCTGTCTCATTGCAGGACTGGGCCATGGCTGTCTCTTTGCTGGATATTTGGGAATGTCTCTTTGCTCTAGGGTTGTCACCTCATCCCTTTAAACCCGAGCACACAATAATTACACATGTTCTGTAAAAATACAAAACTACTGACAACATCCACTGCCCTACTGACACCAATCTCTGCTCCACTGACACTGTTCACAACTCTATTAACACCGACCTCTGCCCTACTGACACTATCCACTGCTCTACTGACTGACACCATCCAATGCCCTACTGACACCAGCCTCTACCCTACTAACACCATCCAATGCCCTACTGACACCAGCCTCTACCCTACTGACACCATCCAATGCCCTACTGACACCAGCCTCTACCCTACTGACACCATCCAATGCCCTACTGACACCAGCCTCTACCCTACTGACACCACTCAAGGTCCGACTGACACCAGCCTCTACCCTACTGACAACATCCAATGCCCTATTGACACCAGCCTCTACCCTACTGACACCATCCAATGCCCTACTGACACCAGCCTCTACCCTACTGACACCATCCAATGCCCTACTGACACCACCCTCTACCCTACTAACACCATCCAATGCCCTACTGACATGCACATACACACACAGGCATGTGTGATTGAGCTTTGGGGTGCACACCCTAATGCAATGGGCTGAGCACACCTATGATTATTGCTTTTACTGCAGTAACAAACTCACAGGGCTCATGCAAATGGGCGCTTAGAGCTGTTCAGTAGGGATGAGCTCATGTATGTTCAGATACATGTCTAAACTATATGACAAGAATGCTGAAATAGTCTGGAAGTGTCTCAGAGCTTACTTTGGTAAGTGCTGGACATTTCAAATTTTTTGCACATTTTACTGCATTACTTTTTATTAACAACTCAGTTGTATAGGCCCCCAAATTATACTTGGTTCCCTATTGGGCCGGCAGGGGCATGACCTGGGGGGGTGAGTTCCTGCACCTTTTTTTCTGAGAAAAAAATCCCTGGTCTTAGATATACTGGCCATTCCTTGTTATCTCCAGGAAATGTTGATATAGAGAAGATTAGTGAGTAGTATTCTATTGATTGCTATTGTAGCACCCTGGAGTTTAGGCAGGGTTGCTCCTCACAAATTTACTTGCCGGAGTAGTTGTCCTGGTTAATAGAAATCCATTGATTTCTCCCTAAGTTTGGCCTTGTTGCACTTTTCTCTTCTATCACTAGGTGGCCAGGTACTTGGTGGTGCTAGATATGAGAAGGGCAACTCAAGGTCAGGTTATGGGTATATGGGGTATCTTAGCCAATGGGCAGGGGTTTTCTTGAATCCCTTGGCCTGTTGGGAGAGCCTATATATTCAGATGGAGTCAGGTGATCTATGTTCTGTGCTACCTGGACGGCTGTCTGGGTGGACGTGTGTCGTATTGCCCGGGCTGCTAGGCCAGAGATTGGGCCTATCCCAGGCACATCTGGCTGCTAGGCTGTCTGAGGGCTTATCCAGAAGCAAGAGAGCAGTGCAGGGTTGGGATTGCGGCTTGCAGTCCAACCAGAAGTGACGGTTCTGCCAGCCAGAGAATCTGTCGTGGTCGGAGGTAGAGGGGAAGCTGTCACCAGTAAGGGACTATCCAGTGGCGTCTCCAGCTTTCATATTTAGGGGGGGCACATGGGGGGACAGGGACAAAAGTAGGGGGGCAACTATAAAATGCAATTTTATATTTTTTTTTATATATATATATATATATATATATATATATATCCTGGGGCCTTTACTACGATCCCACAATGGGCCCTTTCACATGTTCTGCAGTGAGCTCCCTTCCTACTGTATTGGGGCCCCCCAAGGTGGCAGAAAGCAAGAGATATATGTCACCAGCATACCAAGAAAATATAAGGGTCCAAAGCAGTGGGAGAACTATCAGGGTTGCAAAGATTGTCTTGCCAACGGGCCCTGGTTTTCCTGCCACTGTGGGGTTCCCCAGCCTCCTCTTGCTGTCCTGCCCCTGCTATTGACAGCGCTGGTCTGGCATCTCTTGGAATTTACAGGCTGGTTCTCCTGTCCTAAGGACGGGAGAAATCAGTCTGTTTTTTCAGTAACTGAGAGTCCTGGTGGAGTCCTTCGTGCAAGTAAGATGTGGCGCATCCGCTACGAAGGCAGACAAAAAGACATTGCCTTTTTGTAAAAAAAAAAAAAAAAAAATTATTTATTTTTTTTAGTGGGGGGGGGGGGGGGGCACATGGTGGGGCACAGCATAATGTTGGGGGATCAGGGCCCCCTCTGCCCCCCCCCCTAGGGATGCCATTGGGACTATCTGCCTAATTACCAGGGACCACAGTGAGTAACTGAAGTAAGTACTGGAGCAGTATTCGGTAAAGAATCATGAAACTTCAGCAGGTATAAAGCCAGGGACCCAGCCAGCAGAGGTGATGCTTGTAGAGCAGCCTTGTGTGTCAAGCCAGGGACCGAGCAGGCCAGTGGGGTGAAGCTTGAGAAGTATCTGAAGTGCCAAGCAAGGGACCCAGAAGAGAGGCGGGGTGACACTTGAGGAAGATACTGCCATGAAGATTGGAGGAGCTCAAGGGATTTAGTGGCAGTGAATCATCTAGTCTAGTGAGAGAGACTGGGAGCCAGGGGCGGACTGACAACTCATGGGGCCCCCGGGCAACAGGAGATTATGGGGCCCCCAGGCAATAGGAGATTATGGGGCCCCCAGGCAATCAGAGATTATGGGGCCACATAGTATACACACACAGTATACACATACATGTACACACAGTATACACAGACATGTTTCTATTGGCTGTCCCTGGTCCATACTGTCTATTGGCTGTCTCTGGTCCATACTGTCCCTGGTTTTACTGAGGCTGGCAACCCTGATGGGGCCCCCTAGTGGCCCAGGGCCCTCGGGCAGTGCCCGAGTGGCTCAATGGTCAGTCCGCCCCTGCTGGGAGCTCAGTGGACTGCAGAACTACAAGGAGTGATTGTAGTAGAAGTGAAGGAACTGTTAAGCTTTTTGTTTGGAACTGTTAAAGACTGTTGCCATAGGAGACAGCGATCCTACACATGCAGATGTGGCGTCTTGCTGGATGCCTTTCCCTGCATGGCTGTCCTCCTATTGAAGTCTCAGTGTCCTGGCCCTAACCCTCTCTTCCCCCCAAAAAAGGAGAGAAATAAACTTTCTTTTGCATCCAAGAAGTGTCTGGCGCCCAATTACTTTATCCACCTTGCACCCACCATGCCTCACAACCCACTACATACAGAAGGATGTCAGCTGTTTCTGGCCCTGGAGGTTCTCAGTGGATCAAAGGAGGCCTAGGACCTTGCTACACTATTATTGTTTGGAGATCCTGTGACCCTCTCCTGTTTCAAGGTATTCAGCAATCATTTTTAAAAAGACATCCCCTAAACGGAGCCTGCGTTGTTGGTGTGATTGGGGCTGTGTCTGTGGCAGGCGGCCTCTGTACTACTTTGGGACCCCTGGGCATATCCTCATCGGCCCTTCCAGGAGTAAGCTCTATAGACAAAAAGCAAAAATATTAAACATCTCCTGTAATAGCTACAGTACAGAGCACTAACAAATTGGGACACAAAATATGATTTAAAATCTTTATTTTTTTCTCAAATCCAAGGAAAGTAGAATAAGCTGGATGGGTAGCAAGTGGGCATTGAGGAAGCCCAGTCTTCTGGTTGGCTCTGGTGGGCTCCAGGTCTCAGTTCTGGAGGTCAATCAGAACCATCTTTGAGGTGGTATTTGTGTGGATGGACACCCCAGTGAAAGCGGATGCTGTTCAGGACGGTGGAGTATTGCCCACTAATGTAGAGCAGTGCATTGCCCTCAGTCTTTGGAAAATCATTGAAGCTTGTGCCTGATGGTTGCCCGACTTTGAATATCCTCCCGAAGTTTGTCACGAAGAGCAGCTCATTCACACAATTGGAGAATTTTCCCGACACCTGAATGATATTTTCATTGCTGTGCAGCAAGAACTCATGGAAGACACCACCATGGTCTCCCGAAAAAGGCGCCCAGTAGGTACCAAATTTGAAGTGAATCCTGGAGGAAAACATATGAAGAAGTGAACATCTTTGCTCATGCATCTACTTCCTGGACTGGGATGTTGGCTCAGAGATGACACAATCGTTTAAAGAGGAAGTAAACCCTGATGGGTTTTACGTCCTCATTATTTCCCTGCACAGGTAAAGCATAATGGGCGACTATACATCGCAAAGTAGCCCACTATGTGTCACTTACCTGAAATAGCAGCCTGCGATGTCACTGTTGCCCCCCCTAGCAGCGAGCGTCCATCTTCACCCCTCTTCCTTCTGGGGCCGCGAACTCCGGCTCTGTAACTGGCCGGAGCCGCGTGACGTCACTTCCGGGCATGCGCGCGGGAGCCACCAGTCACGGCATGACCCCTTTAGAAAATGGCACGATCGCCGTTTCTAAAGTGCGCCTGTGCCATAGACATAGTCTACGGAGAAACGGCTCTATTGTAAATATCTCCTAAACCGTGAAGGTTTAGGAGGTATTTCCAGCACCTAAAGGTAAGCCTTAATATAGGTTTACCTGTAGGTAAAAGTGGTTATACAGGGTGTGCAACCACTTTAATTCTTAGCACATGTGCATCTCTGGGCTGAGTTCACAAATGTCTCATACAGATCAGCCCCTGCTACAGCCTCTGACCCTGTGACATGCATGCTGCTACAAAGTTACACTGTTGCAGCTTGATCACTGGGGGAGAGGAGACTGAGACCCCATTCACACAGGGGCAACACGACTTGCAGGCCCCCTTACCGAGGCGACCTGCACACGACTGCCCGGGCGACTTGCAAAACGACTTCTGTATAGAAGTCTATGCAAGTCGCCCCAAGTCGCCCCCGAAGTCGTACAGGAACCTTTTTCTAAGTCGGAGCGACTTGCGTCGCTCCCCTTAGAACGGTTCCATAGCACAGAACGGGAGGCGACTTGTCAGGCGACTAGGTCGCCTGACAAGTCGTCCCTGTGTGAATGGGCTCTGAGGAAATGCTTTCCTCTCCCTGCAGCAGACTGACATTATACGTTCTACCGAAATGTGCTGAAAAAGTTGTATGTTTATAAAGTGTAGTAGAAAAGCTATAGTCAGACAAATCTTACCCATTCAGACAACTGGGACCCTCCCTGATGCGAATGGCTGTAATTGGCCCATGTTGTTGCTCATCGGAGAAGGAAAAAGCGGTGTCTCCATTGTCTCCATATGATTTACTCTCTACAACAGTGAGATATAGGAGAGCAGTCAAGCAGGGGTCACCTACACATGAATGTGTATAATGTATCTGCAATTCTGCATGCATTCAGCTAGACCAGCTATGGTGAGACTTGGGGATGGGTGATGGCCATACCTGGGAACTTGCTGGAAATTACCTGGCAATGTTGGAATTTTGTTAACATTGCCAGGCAGTGTTAATTTCGTCGATAAAAATATTTTCATTGACTAAATTAACACCATTTTAGATGACTAAAATACGACTATAACTAAAAAAATTCAGATGACTAAAATACGACTAAAACTAAAATGGCATCTTAGTCAAAAGACTATGACTAAAACTAAATCGAAATGTGATGTCAAAATTAATACTGTTAAAATTTAACACATAAGAATAAAAGGGGGCATCTACTAAGCTCCTAAAAATAAAAAAAAAATGAAAAAAATAAGTAAAGGGCTTTTTTATACTCAAGTAATATGTGAAATGGCATTACAGCCAATAGAGTTTACAGTTTTTTTTTCGTTCTTTTTTGTTGTTTTTTTATATTTCAAAGTTGCACTTCTGTTTATCAAAAAGCAATATTTTTGTTTCTTTATGAATATTTTGTATATTGAAATCATATCCCCTCTCAAGCGTCTCTTCTCCAGAGAGAATAAGTTCAGTGCTCACAACCTTTCCTCATAACTAAGATCCTCCAGACCCTTTATTAGCTTTGTTGCCCTTCTTTGTACTCGCTCCATTTCCAGTACATCCTTCCTGAGGACTGGTGCCCAGAACTGGACAGCATACTCCAGGTGCGGCCGGACCAGAGTCTTGTAGAGCGGGAGAATTATCGTTTTATCTCTGGAGTTGATCCCCTTTTTAATGCCAATATTCTGTTTGCTTTGTTAGCAGTAGCTTGGCATTGCATGCCACTGCTGAGCCTATCATCTACTAGGAACCCCAGGTCCTTTTCCATCCTAGATTCCCCCAGAGGTTCTTCCCCCAGTCTATAGATTGCATTCATATTTTTGCCACCCAAATGCATTATTTTACATTTTTCTACATTGAACCTCATTTGCCATGTAGTTGCCCAACCCATTAATTTGTTCAGATCTTCTTGCAAGGTTTCCACATCCTGCAGAGAAGTTATTGCCCTGCTTAGCTTAGTATCGTCTGCAAATACAGAGATTGAACTGTTTATCCCATCCTCCAGGTCATTTATGAACAAAATAAATAGGATTGGTCCCAGCACAGTACCCTGGGGGACCCCACTACCCACCCCTGACCATTCCGAGTACTCCCCATTTATCACCACCCTTTTGAACACGCCCTTGTAGCCAGTTTTCAATCCATGTACTCACCCTGTGGTCTATGCCAACATGTATATCATACATATTTTGTACAGTAAACGTTTATGGGGAACTGTGTCAAATGCTTTTGCAAAATCCAGATATACCACGTCTACGGGCCTTCCTTTATTTAGATGGCAACTCACCTCCTCATAGAAGATTAATAGATTGGTTTGGCAAGAACGATTCTTCATGAATCCATGCTGATTACTGCTAATGATACCGTTCTCACTACTAAAATCTTGTATATAGTCCCTTATCATCCCCTCCAAGAGTTTAGATACTATTGATGTTAGGCTAACTGGTCTGTAATTCCCAGGGATGTATTTTGGGCCCTTTTTAAATATTGGTGCTACATTGGCTTTTCTCCAATCAGCTGGTACTGTGAAGGAATGTGATGTAGATAATAATAGTAATCTGAAAATGTCTATTTTCTTATGTGCATACATACTTTTCTCCTTACTCATTATATAAGTATACAGATTTGCTCTGTTCCTATATTTTCTCAAGATGGCGATTACCCCCTGCATCCCACACACAGAAGAACGCGGAACTGGAGATAAGAACAAAGAGAGCCAAACCTCGTTATGAAAATTCTCCATCTTCTTTTCTATCTTAACCAATGAGATGTACCTATTAGACTAACATAGCAATGACGTATTTGTGTGTATAAAACATTAACACCGCCTTGAATAAATCAGAAGTGGAATGAGTTAGCAATTCTGAGCGTGTCTCAGAGTGTTTACTTTTATATGCATGCATATCTACACTTTTCAAATTAGAGACAGCAGCAGATAACCTTGAGCTCGATTGTAGCTCTTAAATCATTTCCATAACAGATGGTGCCGAAACCCGGGACCTCAGGCTACGGTCGAAGTTATACCGCGACAAGCATTCGGGCGTTAAGTGAAAGATAACAGAGGGGGTTTGCGCAGCCCTAACAGTACCGGTGAGTTGATTGATATTCTTACCACTGTACGACTCTCTTATCTTTCGGTTGACGGCTGGATTCTGTCGGTATGCTGAGACTGTCTTAGAGGCAGGTATTTCCTCGCCTGAGGTTGTTTTAACGAACCTGTCAATGGGTTTCTGCTGACTGTATTCTTTGTTCACTGTCTGCCATTCTTTGGGCTACGAAACTCAGCAGTCTAAGGGTGCTACATGTGTGAATGTATGTTCTCATCTCCAGACGAGCTGTCGGCCTCTGGAGTGAGATAGTTTCCCTTGTGGCAGTCGTTTATAGACGGGTGTACTCTAGGTTCAAGGAACCTTTGAGGGTTATCTCAGCTGCGGGCTTTGCAGTCTGAAAGCGTTACAGAGGACTCACCCCAAGAAGAGTTGTCGGCCTCTTGGTGTAGAGCTGTAGAAAAACGTCTATAAACGGGTTTATTTTGCAGGGTGGTCTGCCTTTGCGGTTATTTTAGCCTGCTGAAATTTTGCAGTTCGAAGAGTGGCAGGTGTAATGTCCTGTCGTGATTGTATTTGTGGTTTATTGTTTGATATACACGAGAGGGGGAGGGGGGCTGCCCGGGGGATCTGTTGGGTTGCGGGCCATTGCTCCTCACTACCCCTGATGTGTTTGTTCTTGTTCTGAGATTAACTGTACATTAGTCTTATGAGCTCCCACCGAAGGAATTTGCTGATAAGAACGCTGAGAAAAATATTAACCCCTTGGTTGTACGAGAGAAAAAAAAGAAAGTGATTTTTCTCTTTTAAAAAAGGAAAAGAAAGTGATATTGCAAAGAAGATGTTGAAATAGTTAACAAAGTTGAAAGAAATGGCGAAAGTTATGTTGCTGAAGAGACAGGGAGAAAAATCCTGTGTGATAAAGAAAATTGGATAAAGGAAGTTAAGAAAGATGGCGATTGTATTATGTATTTGTATCACAGAGCTGATGATATGTTGGAACTTTAAACAAAGGAGGGGAGGGACAGCACTGCCCTCCGTCTAACAACCACTCCTTTCTCACCACCCAAGCACAACCCACTGTGACAACTCAGCCCGGCGGCCATCTTAGTGCACCCATGCCTTCACTTTCTGCCCAGTCCAGTGCACTTCCTGCCGGCGGCCATCTTGGTACACCCAGTAAGCTTAAACAGCCTGTACCCAGCCCTCGCTGTTTTAAACCAAGATGGTTCATACCACACACCTGTCTTCCCCAATACGGGAGCATCACATTCCCAGGCCGGATATGTTAATGATGAAGAAGCATCTGAGTGGGAAGCCCGACAGCAGGCAGCAAGGCCACCCACTGATTTAACCCCCAATCCGGCTCCAGACTCTCAGTTCCGAGAGGATCTCAAACACATGCTGGCAACCGTAAAGAACAGTGCCTCTTGTCAGCCCCTGCCCCAACAACAGTCTCGGTTACCAGAAGGGGCACCAGTGATGTATGTCGCTTTTACTCTATCACAAGCAGCGGCCTTAGTGACAAGTCTGCCTGACCCAGAGAAGCAGCCAATTCCCTTCTGCCACAGGATAGTGCAGATACAAGAAACTTACTCAGCTGCCTGGAGAGACTTGATCAGCCTATGCCAAATCAAAGCAGGATATGTCTTTTGGCCAGTCATGCAGATGGCCTTCAATGATGCCTGCCTGACAAGTGCCACTTCCTACACCTCAGGCGTGGAGTTCTGTGCACAACTCCACGACTGGGCAAAGGAGAAGTTGACGGATCAGAAGACCACAATCCAAGATATTACCCAAGATAAAGGGGAGTCTGTGAAGAAGTATCATGCTAGACTCATAAAGGCACACACACACATGTTATCAACTGCTTTTGTTTCAGGGCTCAGGGAGGATATCAGAAAAGGCCTGATGGTGGCCCGCCCTGAATACCGTTCAATGAAAATGTCTGATTTATTGTTGGTGGCCAGAGGTATAGAAAATCAAAAAGGTAAAAAACCAACGCCCCTCATGGTAACCCATGACGAAGATCCCACCACCACTGCTTAATACCAGGGAAAGGATCACCTGTTACAACTGTGGGAAACGGGGTCACTTCAGAAAAGAATGCAGAGCCCCAAGATGTCCAAGACGAAAAACCTACCACTTTCCTCATTGACAGGGGTGCAGCCAAAAGTGTGTTGAGGACGGTGAACCTGCCTAATAATTCTTTCCTTTCCACTTCCTGATTTGCTTGCCAGATTTGTGGTGTCCTCTACATGTCCCTTGAATCTACTAGGAGCTGATGTGTTGTCCAGACTACAGGCCTCAATCAGGACACACCTGAAGGGGGGATGAAGTTACATACTCCCCTATCTTTAGAAGACTCATCTGCTTTGTGTTCTCTGCCTCTCCTGATGACACTTAATGATGACACTTAATGAAGCAAAAACTTCAAGTTCAATACTGCAGGAAGTACTTGACAGAATCCCTGCGTGCCTATGGTCCACAGGACCAGAAGACAACGGTCACTTAAAGGTGCCACCAGTTTCAGTCAAGTTAAAAGAGGGCGCTTCATTGCCCCGGAAACCACAATAACCCCAAGAAGAGAATCCTAAAAAGAGAACCAGGTACCACTGTGGATGCCTTTGACTGCAAAATACCTCACAGAGGTGGACCTTACAAACGTTTTCTTCAGTGTCCACCCTCACCCCTCCTGCTGGTACCTTTTTGCATTCATCCACGGAAAGAAACGGCAACATACCTAAACAGTTGTGCCACAAGGGGCACAGAACTTTCCAAGCCAGTTTGCAAAAGCTATGGCTATCATCCTTGACACATGACAAGAGGAACACCCGGAAGTGATTCTCTTCCAACATGTTGATGACCTTCTCCTTTGTGCAGCTGACTTACCCTCTGTTGAAGTCACCTCAGAAAGCCTGTTGTGCTATCTTGCCAACCAGGGCTGCAAAGTCTCAAAGCCCAAATTGCAGTGGTGCTCAACACCTGTCATTTTCCTTGGACACTGTTTGTCCCATGGGACATGACACCCCACTGCCACAAGGTCAGAAATCCCTTCATGCCTTCCTTGGACTAATTTCCTAGTGCAGAGCATGGATTCCAGAAGCCTTCCTACTGATGCTCTGCAATCAGACCCTTCCAGATGTCTTATGAAGAAATATCTAAGTTTGAGGCCCTCAAGTGTGCCATCTCAGGCGCTAGGGCTCCCAGCCTACGGCAAAACGCTCAAGCTCTTTGTATCCGAACGCATGGGACATGCTGCAGGTGTACTCACCCAATCACATGGCATCAGCCTACGCCCCATAGGATATTATTCCTGTCTGCTGGATGCGGTAGCAAGAGGAGGCCTATTGTGTCTGTGAGCTGGATTTGCTACACAAGCCTTGCTTGACAAAACTTTGAACTTGGTCCTCGGACACTGCCTCGTTCTGCTTGCTCCCCATGACGTTGTTGCCATATTCAACCAAGATCCAGCCGAAACACTTGTCCACTACCAGACACTTGAGACTCCTGTGTTCCCTCCTACTGGACAGCATTACACTGAACCCTACCACCCTTCTTCCACTTCTCGAGGGGGGAAAAGGAGGAGGAGTAGAGTCTTGGCTCGTCACCCCATGACCACACAGGACACGCGGTCACCACTGAAAACACTGTTCTACAAGCTGAAGCCTTACCACCAGTGATGTCTACACAGGAGGCAGAGCTGTAAGCACTTACTACAGCATGTAAATGGGCAGAGGGAATAAGAGCCAACATTCATATTGACTCAAGATATGCTTTCAGCATTGCCCATGATTATGGTGTTATCTAGGACAGAGGATTCCTGATGGCTGCAGGAACACCTGTGAAAACTTGATTGATGCCTTGCTTCTCCCAACCCAAGTGACTATTTTGAGTAAAAGCACACGACAAAATCAACTCAAAGGAAGCTTAAGGCAATCATCTAGCCAATTCAGCTGCCAAACAGACAGCTGGTGGTCCACGGGAAGTGGACAGCAGGGTGGTAGAAGAAGACCACCCCGTGCTTACCTTACAGACTTTCCCAGTGGACAGAGTTTATCTAAAAGAACTACAGGAAACAACAAGTGCGGATAAGAAGGAAAGCTGGAAATGGAGAGGAGCAACTCTCAGAAATGGACTATTCGAGTGCAACAAGAAGCCTTGTCTACCCAGGAGTATGTACCCAGCCGTGGTGCAATGGGCACATGGAGCTGCCCACTTGACAAAGACTTTTATGAACTCTCTTATCAACAAGTGTTGCACCAAGAGTTACTCCACTGACCGACAGCTTCTGCAGATCATGCATTATCTGCACCAAATGTAACCCAGAATGCACAGAAGAAGCACCTGGCAAAGCCCTATACCCCATTCCAGAGGATGCAAATTGATCATTCTCAAGTGCCAAGATTTGAAAACGCCCTAGTGGAAGTGGTCATGACTCCCTTCTACCACAGCTAAGAAACTACTGAGTGAGATAGTATGTAGATTTGGGGTCCCAGAGGTGATATTGAGAGATCAGGGACCAGCCCTAACAACAACCCTTACTAAAGAGATTTGGGCAGCACTGGGGGTTCAGTTGGCACTACACACCCCATACCACCCTCAAAGTAGCGGGAAGGTAGAAAGGATGAATGGGACACTAAAAACAGGATGTTAAAGATGGCCCAATAGACTAACATGAGTTGGCCAGACAGTTAGCCCATTGCCCTGTTTAGTGTCAGACACACCCCCGGGGGAAACATGCCCTATCCCCTTATGAAATTTTGTTTGGTTCAGCTCCCAGACTTGGTTGTTACTTTCCACAACAGTTACAGTTACAGTCTGATGTGTTGACTAATTATGTAACCACATTATCACGAGAATTAACCTGAATGCATGTCCAGGTGTTTTCTTCCATTCCAGATCCTGAATTAGATACAGGAACACACCAACTACTGTCTGGAGATCCTTGAGCCAAGTTATGATGGTCCATTCCAAGTTTTGCTGACCACAGCCACCTCAGTCAAGTTGGCCAGGAAGAACACCTGAATGCACGCTTATCACTGCAGGAGAGCGTGTTTTCGGGTGCTGCATATCCTTTTTCTGTTTGATCTAGGGGGGAGGGGCCCAGGAGGTGGCCCTCACAAAAATGATAACATAATTACGTTTTGGTGTAACTCGTCAGGTACACATGTGACCACCTTTACCTTAGATTACTGTGACATAGTACCTTGTCCGTTTGACCCTTCATGGTGATGCCATTGGTACAGTGATATCCCTGACGGTAAGGACATATATGTATGCCACACAGACAGTTACTGGGGACAGAGTTGTGGTTTCTGTGGGGGCCAGTGGGTTGGAACACAGGGCCAGACTGGGCGACCACAGAGTGCATTAGACAAAAAAAGATGAAAATAGAAAGCCCCCATATCCTAACCAAAGATACCCCTGATACATGCACTGACCCAGCACACAGTCAGAGGAGGAAGCGAGCAGCTCTCTCCGGAAGCTTTGATTCTCATGTATACATACATGTCATGGGGGTTACAAGGGGGGTCCCTGATTAATTTAAAGCCAGGGACCAGGTAAAAGCTGGTTTTGAGTCTTTGATCCCCATAACAACTGTCAGTAAGAATGTAGATTGGATTAACTACATGTCATGGTTATGCAATAGAGTTTGTCGATCAGCATACCTGTCTCCATGTGTTAATCTCTAGAGACCAGCTGACCCTCACCTGACTGCTTTTGTAACCTCTCCTCTAAGCATGGCCCCAACCCAGGCCCTATCAGGGAACCCTATATTAACCTGTGCACTGCAAGCCAGCAGTGCTGATCAACCACTGTGTCAGCCTCTGTGTGTACTTGCTATGTTTCCTACATATGATTTCTGTTACCGACTTTGGCCTGTTCCCGGCCATCCCTGTTTGCCTGTGACCCTGATGTTCCAGCCAGCTCCCTCCTTCCTCATCTCCTGTAGTCTACCGTGAGCGTGAGCTGTGAGACCCTGGGGACCGCGACCTGGAGCCAGACTGCAGCGCAGTCCATCCTCACCACTAGAGGCTCTGGTGAACACCTGCTGGCTCTTAGACTCCGCACCCTGGGGAATCTATGCTCTAGCTCCCAGTGGGATCTGTGTCAGTGATCCAGTAGACCTGCTTCCTGAACCTCCCAGGGTTCAATCCGCAGCAGTCAGTGCTAGGGTCCACTATCTTGCGGTGCACTCCTGATCCCAACGGTGTACATCTGTCACCCAGCCACTAGGTGACCTGACACTACACATATAACCAACAGAGATTTGTAAATTACTCTAAAGACACCCTCCAGGGAATTGCTGACCAGTTAGCCCCCACTTCCTACATGACATTCCAGGACCGGATGGCCTTAGACATGGTGCTAGCTGGGAAAGGAGGTGTTTTGTAAAATCATAGGAAAAAACGGGAACCTGTTGTACATACATTTCTGATAATACTGGCCCAAATGGTAAGGTTACTTTAGCTATAAAGAAATTAGAAGATCTGTCACTAGAGTTGAAAAAGAACTCAGGTATCACAGACCCATGGGATCAATATTTTAGCTGGATGAGTGGGTGGCAGAAGGTGCTCGCCCAGATACGGGTAACGGTATTAATAATCCTGGTCCTTTTAGCCCTGATTATATGCTGTATTCTACCTTTTGTAAAAAGTTAATGAACAAGGCTGTAGACAATAGCACACCTACATTTCTCCACCAAGAAGAAGAGGACCTCCTTATGATGGAAGATGACAATTCACTCCCCTACAGTCACTCCCTGTCCATAATCTCATAATCCTATAGGGTTATAGGGATAGATAGCGCCTGACTGCACCTCTCCAGCTGTATCGAGGAGGGAAGTGAACAGTTGCTGCCCAATTCTATATACAGCCTAAAAGAGTTGCTGAGGAGAAGGGCCAGGCTAAAAAGTAGGACCTTTAGTATTAGGGACAGAAAAGAAAAAATAGTCATTTTAGGGGGGATTGTGAAGGAATGTGATGTAGATAATAATAGTAATCTGAAAATGTCTATTTTCTTATGTGCATACATACTTTTCTCCTTACTCATTATATAAGTATACAGATTTGCTCTGTTCCTATATTTTCTCAAGATGGCGATTACCCCCTGCATCCCACACACAGAAGAACGCGGAACTGGAGATAAGAACAAAGAGAGCCAAACCTCGTTATGAAAATTCTCCATCTTCTTTTCTATCTTAACCAATGAGATGTACCTATTAGACTAACATAGCAATGACGTATTTGTGTGTATAAAACATTAACACCGCCTTGAATAAATCAGAAGTGGAATGAGTTAGCAATTCTGAGCGTGTCTCAGAGTGTTTACTTTTATATGCATGCATATCTACACTTTTCAAATTAGAGACAGCAGCAGATAACCTTGAGCTCGATTGTAGCTCTTAAATCATTTCCATAACAGTACCATTCCAGTCAGTAGACTGTCTGTAAAAATTAGGAACATTGGTCTGGCAATTACCTGACCGGGTTCCCTAAGTACCCTCGGGTGCAAGCCATCCGTCGACTAAAGTACGACTAAAACTAAAATGGCATTTTCGTCAAAAGACTATGACTAAAACTAAATAGAAATTTGACTTTAAAGTTAACACTGTTGCCAGGTCATTGCCGGATCTTTAAGGCTGGGTTCACACTGGAGATCGCAGGAGTCTGGTGTGTCGCCATTCACCATTTCAGGTCCAATTTCAGACAGAATTTTTGGCTGAATTCGGACCTGAAATGGACCAAAAAGATGCACAGGGCTCCTGTGCCATTCGCACCAGAGCCACTGGGGAAGTGTGTGAACCGGCTCCATAGAGAGCCGGTCACAATCTCCTGCTATGCGAATTGGATGCGGGGAAATCCACATCCAATTTGCATCGGTGGGAACCCAGCCTGAAAGTCTTCAGACCTGGCCTGTTGTGAAATGTTTGTAAATTTGTTGCCATGGAGCCCAAGGGAAGGGAAGCATCTCTGATCATACTGTGATTTGAATAGAGAGATGTTGGGCTACTGGGGAACCCACCAGCCTGGACCCCCCAGAACTTCATTATAAAAAGACATGTCAGGTAGCTGGTGAGTTTGCAGGATGGCTGGACTCCCCTCAGCAACTGGCACTGGCTGGCTCCTTATATCTGGGGCCAGGATGCTATGCTTCTGCTGCAGGGGCATCCTACTACAGAGCTGGGGGCCCGGGAACCATTCAGGATCCAAGCATCACACGTACTTCCCCATCTGTGCTATTGTACTAGGCAGACATGTGGGAAACATTTCCCTCATGAGGGCTACAAACTCAATGGGTACACAGATCCTGAGCTAGCTGCAGAGACTGCCTGGGGACAAGGATGACAGCTGGTGGGTAGAGTACCCCAAGCTACAGGAGAAGAGGCAGAGACTGGGAACCATGTACAACTGGTACCAATACACTGGGGTGAGCCAAGAGCAACTTGCAAGGGCTGACTTCTTCTACACTGGTAGGCACTGGGGGTACTGAGGGGACTATGTACTGTATTGTACTGGGGAACTTCACCTGAGAGATCGACTTTATAAATGCGACTACCAACCCTACAGTGTTCACAAAATAATGCTGTGCTAAGTAGTAGTGGTGTTCACTGACAGTGATGGGTGAGCTGTTTGGCCCCACACAGTGCCCATTTGGGTGTTTGCCGAGCACCTGAACTTGCACTCGGCGGGATGTTTTCCTGCCGAGCGCCCCACAAAGCTTGTTCAATCGTGGCATAGCAGGCATAGCAGGCATATCAATGCATTTTTATAGCACTGATCGCTGTATAAATGACAATGGTCCCAAAATAGTGTCAAAAGTGTCCAATGTTTCCGCCATAATGTCGCAGTCCCGATAAAAATCGCAGATCGCCGCCATAATAAAAAAAAAAAATAAAAATGCCATAAATCTATCCCCTAGCCGCTATAAATTTTGTGCAAACCAATCAATATATGCGCATTGCGATTTTTTTTTTAACAAAAATATGTAGAAGAATACATATTGGCCTAAACTGAGGAAAAAATAGTTTTTTATATATATTTTTTGGGGATATTTACTATAGCAAAAAGTAAAAAATATTGCGTTTTTTTTTTCAAAATTGTCGCTCTTTTATTGTGTATAGCGCAAAAAATAAAAACCGCAGAGGCGATCAAATACCACCAAAAGAAAGCTCCATTTGTGGGGGAAAAAAGGATGTCAATTTTGTTTTGGGTGCAACGTCGCACGACCGCGCAACTGTCAGTTAAAGCGACGCAGTGCCGAATCGCAAAAAGTGCTCTGGTCAGGAAGGGGGTAAAATCTTCCGGGGCTGAAGCGGTTAACATTCTTAAGTAAACTTACAATACAATTCTTACCCCCAGCACTGGCAGTTTCAAACTATCAATGCTGTTGGCTCCTGCCCTCTCAGTGCTGCTTCACTGAACTTCTGGTCATCATATGACAGAATTAAAGGATAAGTTAACTTTTTGTGAAAAAAATAATAAATGCACCTTTATTATGCAAACATTCCCATAGACACACTCCTAAACCTTGTGGACGGCCTTCTTAGAAGAGTAGAACCTGTTATAGCTGCAAAGGGTGGACCAACCCAATATTGAACCCTACGGACTAAGACTGGGATGCCATTAAAGTTCATATGCATGTAAAGGCAGGCGTCCCAATACTTTTGTAATATAGTGTATATCACTCTATAAATCTTAAAAACCCTGTACAAGAGTCTGCCACAGACTATGTAGCCATAACTCACCTTTCGTTCCTGGTCACTGGATGAATCTATCTTCCCTTCTACCGGTATATATACAGTATAGCTCAGTGTGTATATAGACACATTGATTACGATATTTTTTCTAAATTCACAAGAACTCTCTGATGTCAGATAAAATTTAACTTCAATGACGCCACATTAACTCCTTCCATACCCCACTCGCCTGTTCTTGGTCGGTCATGTCATGTGTGAAGGGGAGCTGAAAGGTGTAGATAAAGTTAACATATTAGGTAATATGTAGCTTTAATTTATGCTTTTTAGTTGTCTTATTAAACATATTCTGCCCTTCACCCTCCTAATAACCCTTTCCGTAATGTATTCAGTTGAGGGTTAGCGGTTGGATTGAGGGTTATGCTTTAGGTTAAGGGTTAGGGGTATGGTTATGGATTAGGATGATGGTTAGGGGTTGGGTCAAGGGTTATGGATTAGGTTGAGGGTTAGGGGCAGTGGGGTAACTAGAACCTTCAGAGCCCCTGGGTAGGGATGAGCTTCGAGTTCGAGTCGAACTCATGTTCGACTCGAACATTGGCTGTTCGCAAGTTCGCCGAACAGCGAACAATTTGGGGTGTTCGCGGCCAATTCGAATGCCGCGGAACACCCTTTAAAAGTCTATGGGAGAAATCAAAAGTGCTAATTTTAAAGGCTAATATGCAAGTTATTGTCATAAAAAGTGTTTGGGGACCCAGGTCCTGCCCCAGAGGACATGGATCAATGCAAAAAAAGTTTTAAAAACGGCCGTTTTTTCAGGAGCAGTGATTTTAATAATGCTTAAAGTCAAACAATAAAAGTGTAATATCCCTTTAAATTTCGTACCTGGGGGGTGTCTATAGTATGCCTGTAAAGGGGCGCATGTTTCCTGTGTTTAGAACAGTCTGACAGCAAAATTACATTTTGAAGGAAAAAACTCATTTAAAACTACCCGCGGCTATTGCATTGCCGACAATACACATAGAAGTTCATTGATAAAAACGGCATGGGAATTCCCCAAAGAGGAACCCCGAACCAAAATTTAAAAAAAAAAATGACGTGGGAGTCCCCCTAAATTCCATACCAGGCCCTTCAGGTCTGATATGGATATTAAGGGGAACCCCGGCCAAAATTTTTTAAAAAAATGACGTGGGGTTCCCCCTAAATTCCATACCAGACCTGAAGGGTCTGGTATGGAATTAAGGGGGAACCCCGCGCCAAAAAAAAACAAAACGGCGTGGGGTCCCCCCAAAAATCCATACCAGGCCGTTATCCGAGCACGCAACCTGGCAGGCCGCAGGAAAAGAGGGGGGGACGAGAGTGCGCCCCCCCCTCCTGAACCGTACCAGGCCACATGTCAGACTGCTGTCAGACTGTCAGACTGTTCTAAACACAGGAAACATGCGCCCCTTTACAGGCATACTATAGACACCCCACAGGTCCGAAATTTAAAGGGATATTACACTTTTATTGTTTGACTTTAAGCATTATTAAAATCACTGCTCCTGAAAAAACGGCCGTTTTTAAAAAATTTTTTTGCATTGATCCATGTCCCCTGGGGCAGGACCCAGGTCCCCAAACACTTTTTATGACAATAACTTGCATATTAGCCTTTAAAATTAGCACTTTTGATTATTCATGTTCGTGTCCCATAGACTTTAACGGTGTTCGCGTGTTCGAACGAACTTTTTTCCTGTTCGCATGTTCTGGTGCGAACCGAACAGGGGGGTGTTCGGCTCATCCCTACCCCTGGGTGCAAGAAACAATGAGGGGGCCTCCTGACCCCTGGCTGGGGCCCTTCCCACTAAGCCCAGTGGTGGAACACCAGGGCCTGGTTGCAAATGCGACCTTTGTGACCCTGGTAGTTCCGCCACTTGTGTCGGTAGTTTTTTATTTTATTTTATTATTTTTTTTTTTTTTTTACCATTTTATTTTATTATTCTTTGCTTTTACAATATTTTTTTTCACAATTTTTTAGGAGCCCCGTTTGGGGGCTTTCGTGAGATATCAGGGGTCTAAAGAGACCTCTGATGTTTCACCTTTGAGACAGAGAAAGGAGCAGTCCTCAATCACCTTCTCTGCAGCCTCAGCTGTACAGAATGAATGGACAGGAATACCTCTGCACAGAACTTCCCATTCATTCACAAACTGAAACACAGTAAACACAGACTATTCATTCAGACAAGGAAGGGGCCGGTAGATGACACATTTACCGGCCCCTTCCCTTTACTCCCCATCCTGACAGCATCCTGACAGCGGGATAAGGGGGGCCGGAGGAGACCACAGGAGGACCAGGAGAGAGGACAGGGGCCCGGGGGAGCACTAAAAAGCTGGATAGGCGGGGCAGAAGGGGTGGTGGCATATAGAGGAACCACTCCTCTCCTTTCTGCAGCTGCTGAATGCCTGCAGGAGGAAAAGGAGGAGAAGTGACCATTCAGCAGCTGAAGGAGGAAGGAGATCAATTCTTCTATATTGAGCCCCTCCTATCCAGGTGTACAGGGGCTGCCCGGGCCCCCCTGAGCATGGGGCCGGGTCGCAGTTGCGTCCCCCCTAGGTACACCCCTGGTTGGGGGTATGGTTGAGGATTAGGTTGAGGGCTAAGGGTTGCATTGAGGGTTATGGGTTAGGGTGTTGGTTAGAGGTTGGGTTCAGGGTTATGGATTAGTTTGAGGGTTAGGCAGAGGGTTATGGATTAGGTTGATGGTTAGAAACCACTCTCCTGTTCTATATTCCAATCCTAATTTCCCACAATGCATAAATAAATATTATAATCTTCTTTTTTGGGCGCCATTTTGGTTGGAGAGAGAGCATCTGATTACATCTGAGAGCATAATGGATCCCGTCATTTTGGAAAGCGATGAGGCCATCCTGCTGCTTGTGTTACGGAGGCTGAGGAGATGGAGACAGCTGGAGGAGGAGAGAAGCAGCTGTCATCGGTTCTGGACACATCCTATAAAATCCCAGCGTTTCTATGCGGGGTATTTTGCAAATATGTATGCACAACTTCGCAATTATCCCGATACATTTTTCATCCTTCACACACATGTCTGTTCCTGCATTTGATGACCTTTTGGAGAGGCCCGGACCAAGAACATCGCCTTGTGACAATCAGGTATGTTACATTTTATAATATGTTATCATGAAAAATGTATAGATTATTTAGTTTAGTTATTTATTTTTGTTTATTGCATTATCATTTTTTGGGGGGAAAATTTTACTATATTTAAACAATGTTTATAATTATATGGTTTCACCCTTTTTCTTTAGCTGTTCCTGATGAGGCCTTCGGACTAGCTGGTAACTGAATGAGGCCATACAGTAATTAAGGCCTAAACCACAAGAAGAAAGTTTCCAACTACCGTTATGTTACTAATTTTGTTTCGTTATGAAATTTGTTTAGTTTGGTTTAGTTTAGGTTAAAATTCCCTTCATTTATTAATTTTCTAATGAATTAGAACTTTTCAGAATGTTTAGAATTTGGATCGGTCGAAAAATGATGGACCGATTTGAATTCTGTGTGAAGAAATAGCAGGTTGTTAAGCAGCGGGCTGGAAAGCCGGGCACCCGCGTCCTTAACAACCATCATCTGTCAGTGGGCTTCCCCACTGACAGATAAATGTAAAGGTAAAGAATGCTGGCAATTGCCCGGCAATAGAAAAATTAAAAAGAAAAACAGCGTTGAGTCCCCCCCCAGTCCATACCAGGTCCTTCGGGTCTGGTATGGATTTTAAGGGGAACGCCACACCAACATTTTTTTAAAAAAACAGCGTGGGGTCCCCCACCAAAATCCATACCAGACCCTTATCCAAGCATGCAGCCTGGCAGGTCAGGAAGGGGGAGACGAGCGAACGCCCCCCTCCTGAATCATACATGCCACATGCCCGCAATATGGGCAGGTGGGTGCTTTGGGGCAGGGGGGCTATGCGCCCCCCCTCAAAGCACCTTGTCCCTGTGTTAATGGGGACAAAGGCCTGGGCTGTGGTTGTCAGGGTCTGCGGGTGGGGGGCTTATCAGAACCACGTGACGTCAGAAGGGGGCAGTGTCACGGAGTGACATACAAGGCTGGCCCTGCCTTTTGCCTGTATGTAGCGGTACCCCCATGAGGGCTGCTAATAGACTCTGTACCCCACTGATTACCTCGACTCTGCAAATCCTCCATCACCTCTGACACCCTGGGTTCAGTCATCTTACCAACTGTACTAATAATGAGAAACTCACACAATATTAACAAAACAGTTCAAGTTTGTTGCTGTATTAGCGAGAACACAGAAATAAGTATATTTCAACACTGCAATATTAAAAAGGCACACTTATATGGACACTATGGATTTATTGATGAAAAAGGCAATATAATGGTTTAAAGCCCTCTTCAGGCTGTAAGTGAACACAGATCAACACAGTATGCATACCTCCCAACTGTCCCTGATTTTGAGGGACTGTCCCTGATTTGTCCCTCTGTCCCTCATTCCTCCTCATTTGTCCCTCTTTTTGGTCTGATATTGATATATATATATATATATATATATATATATATATATATATGTATGTATATATATTTATATATATATATATATATATATATATATATATATATATATAATGCACTTTTTATCTATCAAAAGGTGTTTTCCAGTGCTAAACCTTTCATCTGATTTCTAAATTGCTGCATTTGTAAATTCCAAAAGCCAATATAAAGGAAAAGTAGTGGTAAAAAAAAAGCACTTGTGGGTTTAACCAATCTTGTTTTTTTATACAATTCTGCTTTAAGGGGGTGTGGCAAGGGGTGTGTCCTATGCCTGCATACTTTTGCTGATAGGTGTCCCTCATTCTCATCTCAAAAAGTTGGGAGGTATGCAGTATGATTCAGATTCAATTAGATATTAACCCAATCACAAAAACCTAAGTGAACAGGTCAGAAGAGGGGTAGAGAACTGACACTGTATTTCCTATGTCAGGCTCACTCCCTTCTGTCTCCTCCAACCCACAGGCCATTAAGAATTTCACAGCATGAAAAGAACAATATGCAAACTATCATATTCAAATTGGCTGGCTCCCTTAAATAGAGTTCAAATGGGCTAGAGCAGATGAAGAAAGGATAATAAAAGGGCGGAAGGGTTATTCCTTGAAATCCAGATGTCTTCAGCTAGCTTTATTGTAATGTGATTATTATTAAGGTAATGCTTGATTTTAGGGTATAGCAAAATTTGGCTCATCTTTGGGGTTTCCTTATGTTACTTAAATCTCTTCTTGTATGATCCTAGTGGTGTTGTATCCAGTAAAACTACAAGAAGCAATAATGTGAACAAGGCATACATGTCTGCTTACAGTGTTTGTTATGGTATAAGAACTGACTTTTCAGTGGCACTACAAGTACCATCAAGCAGAGCTGAGTAAATGATGTCTGTAAGGAATGTCTTATAGCAACTAAATGGACTATGCCCGCTCACCACACAGGACTCAGATACAGCTGGCAACGATGTAGGTGATGAAGAAGACTCTATCAGGAACTATCTCTGTATCCTGGTTCTGGGAAATGGCATCCGCCGTGCTGTGCTATGGCCTACTCGGATCTGAAGTGCAGGCGTCTCTGGATAACCGGGAACAACCTCTGGTTCGCTGTAAGTGAGAAGCGATGCTGTCCACAGAGATCCCCCTGGGTATAGCTGGACGGCTCTCCACTGTGTAGGCCGTGAATCACAGCAGCTCACTGTCACACAGACCTCCTGCTGGCAGAGTCAATCGACATCCCAAGAGAGCGATGCAGGCCGCGACCAGCCCTTTTAAAATCCTCTCCATTCTGTCCTCTCAGCATTCTGGTAGTTGTAGTTCAGTCCTGCTGGCATTGAAGCTTCAGCATTCTGAACTACATATCCCACAATGATTTGCTCTAAGTTTTGCCAAAAGAAAAAGGAAATGACACATAGAGTCCAGACAACACTAGAGGTAGACAACTCCACATTAATAACACTACACAATGTCTCTGAATTGCAGGCATAATAGGGCATACGCCTGGTAGCCTCTTAGGAGGCGAAGCGTTTTTTGCCTTTTTTCTTTTTTGCGGGTCCGGCGGGCGGTGTGATTGATGATAGATATACCTTGAGGGACTTATCAAAAACGTATTTTGTAGTTTTTACTTTTTGACACTTTTTTGGTGTCAATACCCATTCACATGGAGGAGCGGGATCTGGTGGCCCCCTTGTCAAACACTCTATTTTCATAATATTATATTATATTATTTTATAATAAATAAATAAATAATTCATTGACTGAGTAGATATATAATGCATATGTGGACCACCATAGAAACCATATCTAACTAGCTGTTCTTAGAACCAATGTTAATAAAAGAATAAATATATGTCATTAAATCCACTAATTTATAATGAGACCATATATCATTCTAGTCATGATAGTGGCTAACATCCCACTTGAGGTTGAGGCCAGAAGGGATATGGGTCTGGGGCTGATGGATCCAAAAAAACCTCCCTTCGGCACAACATCCGGAAGACAAACCTCCCCTCCCCCTTTTGGGCACACACACCTTTTCTATGACTTGGACCTTCATGGCCGTGATATTACATTCATGACACTCTCTGAAATCTTTGGCTATATTGGTCCCCTTTTTGGCCACACTGTGAATATGTTCATAAAAACGGTCTCTCAACCGTCTCGTAGTACGGCCCACATATTGGACATAACATGTCACAGGTAACCAAGTATATAACATAATTAGTATTACAGTTATAAAAGGACCTGATCTCTTATTCTCTTTGGTTAGAGGACGCTTGAAACATGTTGCCCCCCAGAATATGACTACAGCAAGGGCAACATGATGACCATGACCCACACCTAAAGTTACCCTTAAAATAAGCCATGTAATTGATTGAGATTTGTCTCTATTATCGTAAAAACTGGGTGATAATGAGTGCCCTTCTAGGTACTATATTAATACCATTCTGGATTCTGCAATATGTTGGCACATGTGTTATCCATATAAAGAATTGGCAGATATTTACTATTGATAGCACAAACCTCACTAAATTCATTACTAAGAGGAATGGCCGGAGTTAATTTATTTTTATATGGATCCATTTTCTTGATCACGTTGGGATTTAATAACTCCCCCCTCCCCTTATTTTTAGGGATATTGAGGGCTCTATTAAGCATCCAACTTGTGTAACCCCTGTCTAAAAAGCGCTTATACAGAGCACTAGACTCTTTATCAAAATGGAAATCATTACTACAAATCCGTTTTAAGTGCAAGAATTGTCCTACGGGGATACCTTTGATGGTATGTTTGGGATGTCCTGACTGGGCTGAAAGTAGCGTATTCCCAGATACAGGTTTCCTATTTAAAGTAGTGCTCACTTCCAATCCTTCGCCTGTAAGGCAAACATCTAGATAACACATCTCCTTAGGGTTCGCCACCCCTGTAAATGACAGGTTTTTATTATTGTCATTAAGGTAACTCAAAAGAGTGTCAAGCAAGTCTCCGCCATTGGTGACCACCTTCAGGAGGTCATCAATGTATCTCAAATACAGTGCAATACGAGGTCTAAAGGGGTTCTCCACCCCAAAGATGAGGGACCGCTACCCACCAACTCATGTACAGGTTGGCCAGGGTGGGTAATATGTGCAGGAGAGGAGTGCAGAGTGTATGGCGTTGGGTAGTATGTGCAGGAGAGGAGTGTGGAGTGTATGGCAGTGGGTAGTATGTGCAGGAAAAGAGTGTGGTCTGTATGGCGGTAGGTAGTATATACAGGAGAGGAGTGCAGAGTGTATGGCGGTGGGTAGTATGTGTGGGGAAAGGAGTGCAGAGTATATGGAGGTGGGTAGTATATACAGGAGAGGAGTGTGGAGTGTATAGCGGTTCGTGGTATGTGCAGGGAGAGGAATGCAGACTGTATGGAGGTGGGTAGTATATACAGAAGAGGAGTGCGGTGGGTAGTATGTGTAGGGAGAGACGTGCAAGGTGTATGGCGGGGGGTATTATGTGCAGGAGAGGAGGGCTGAGTGTATGGCAGTGGGTAGTATGTACAGGAGAGGAGTGTGGCGTGTATGGCGGAGTGTAGTATGTGCAGGAAAAGAGTACGGACTGTATGGAGGTGGGTATTATGTGCAGGAGAGGAATGCTGAGTGTATGGCGGCGGGTAGTATATACAGGAGAGGAGTGCGGAGTGTATGGCGGTGGGTAGTATGTGCAGGAGAGAAGTGCAGAGTATATGGCGGTGGGTAGTATATACAGGAGAGGAGTGCGGAGTGTATGGCGGTGGGTAGTATATACAGGAGAGGAGTGCGGAGTGTATGGCGGTGGGTAGTATATACAGGAGAGGAGTGCAGAGTATATGGCGGCTGGTAGTATATACAGGAGAGGAGTGCGGAGTGTATGACGGTGGGTAGTATGTGCAGGGAAAGGCGTGCGGAGTGTATGGCGGTGGGTAGATGGTACAGGAGAGGAGTGCGGAGTGTATGGCGGTGGGTAGTATGTATAGGAGAGGAGTGTGGCGTATATGGCGGAATGTAGTATGTGCAGGAAAAGAGTGCGGACTGTATGGAGTTGGGTATTATGTGCAGGAGAGGAGTGCTGAGTGTATGGCGGTGGGTAATATATACAGGAGAGGAGTGCAGAGTCTATGGCGGCAGGTAGTATATGCAGGAGAGGAGTGCGGAGTGTATGGCGGTGGGTAGTATATACAGGAGAGGAGTGCAGAGTATATGGCGGCTGGTAGTATTTACAGGAGAGGCCTGCGGAGTGTATGGCGGTGGGTAGATGGTACAGGAGAGGAGTGCGGAGTGTATGGCGGTGGGTAGTATATACAGGAGAGGAGTGCAGAGTATATGGCGGCTGGTAGTATTTACAGGAGAGGCCTGCGGAGTGTATGGCGGTGGGTAGATGGTACAGGAGAGGAGTGCGGAGTGTATGGCGGTGGGTAGTATGTACAGGAGAGGAGTGTGGCGTATATGGCGGAATGTAGTATGTGCAGGAAAAGAGTGCGGACTGTATGGAGGTGGGTATTATGTGCAGGAGAGGAGTGCTGAGTGTATGGCGGTGGGTAGCACAGCCAAAAAATTTGTTCATTTTTGTTTTCGTTTCATTAGTTTATTATTTTTTTGTTTTTCGGGTCATTCGTTATGATCGCGATTCGTAAATTCGTAAATTCGTAAATTCGAACATTCGTTCATTCGTACATTTTACATTTGTACATTCGTAAATTCGTACATTCGTACATTCGGAAAATCGTACATTTGTAAATTCGTAAAATCGTACATTTGTAAATTAGAAAATTCGGAAATTTGTAAATTCGAAGTTTGAAAATCCAAAAACCCAAAAATTCAAAAATAGTAACTAACTATTAAATTATAGGTACTGTAATTTCCTTTCAAATTTGACTGTCAGTGAACGTAACACATACAAATTTATCCGAAGTTACGAATTATCCAAAACGAATGCTGCATCTAAACAAATGGAACGGAACAAATTAATAATAAATAATAATAATAAAACGTTGTTATAATTATTATTGTTATTTATTATTATTAATTCATTACGTTCCATTCCGTTTTTTCGGATCATTCATAACTTCGGATAAATTTGTATGTGTTACGTTCACTAACAGCCAAACTTGAAAGGAAATTACAATACCTATAATTTAATAGTTACCAGTAATTACTAATAGTTAAGTTATTATTAGTTAACTATTATTTCAGATTTCCGAATTTTCGAATTTACAAATTCACTAATTTACTAATGTCTGAATTTGATCAAATTTCCGAATATACGGAAAAAATTTGTTAAACGTGTTTTCGTTAATTCGGATATTCCCGAATTAACAAATTTGTCGAAATTCGTTAAAAAACGAATTCGGAACTAAACGAATTGCACATGCCTAGCGGTGGGTAGTATATACAGGAGAGGAGTGCGGATGGTAGGAAAGTACATGGTCCTAAGTCATTGCTCCAGCACTAAAAAGGCCACTGGGCAGTGACTTGAATGGAACAACTTACGCTGACTACCGGCACACAGCAGCAGTACTAGCCTCCCACCATCCTGCAGACACTACTCTCACCCCTCCCTGCCTCTACTCTGTACAGTAGACATCTTTTTACAGGCAGTGCTGGAGCACACTGAGTGAGAGTGCTGGGAGAAGTGAAGGGAGGAGAATCCAGGCTGGTGGTGTTTAAACGTAGTGGCACTGTATGTACTTAGTGACAGCCTCATTCATGGATACGGTGCATACGTTGCACCCAGGGATGATAAATTGGCCAGTATACAACAAATATTTGTTTACCGGAGCCGTTGGTAAACCCGGAAGCGATCCGATCTGGCCGATGACTGGGCAGGAAGTCAAGTGAGGGCAAGATGACCCTCACTTGGCTCTATGCCCTTTGAGGACCGGAGCAACCTCTGACATCACTGCAGGTTCTTGGCCATCAAGAATTTATTTTATTTTTCTTAAAGTCAAAATGTCAAAAAAAAATAAAAAATTCTTTAGCTTTTAAAGATAAAGGAGAGATTGGGGGTCTTTTTGACCCCCGATCTCTTAATAAAGAAGACCTGTCATGTTTATTTCTATTACAAGGGATGTTTACATTTCTTGTAATAGGAATAATAGTGATACAAATAAATAAATAAATAATGGAAAGTGTAAAAATAAAAAATAAAAAGCAAAATAAATAAGAAAAAAAAATTGAATAATGGAAAAAAAGAATAAAAAATTGAATCAATAATGGAAAGTGTAAAAATAAAAAATAAAAAGTAAAATAAATAAGAAAAAAAATTTTAAGCGCCCCATCCCTCCGTGCTCACATGCAAAAGCAAACGTGTATGTAAGTTGCCCCCGCATATATAAACGGTGTTCAAACCACACATGTGAGGTATCGCCACAATCGCTAGAGCGAGAGCAATAATTCTAGTGCAAGACCTCTTCTGTAACTTTAAACAATGTACCCTGTAAACATTTTTAAAGCGTCGCCTTTGGAGATTTCTAAGTATTGTAGTTTGTTGCCATTTAACGAGCGTGCGCAAATTTAAAGCATGACATGTTAGGTATCTTTTTACTCAGTGTAACATCATCATTCACATTGTACAAAAAAAATTGGGCCAAGGACCAAGGACCTTTGATGACGCCCTGGGGGAGGGGCAAAACGCGTCGACGTCACATCCGGCCTTCACACAACCAAGTGATGCTTTTTATCTTCCTGGCTCCGTGGAACGCACGCTACTAGCGGCGATCGCGGAAGCATCTGATATGCCTGACTGCAACCATGGAGAGCGTGAGTAGCGGCTTGTAGCGCAATTGGCTTTTACATCCCGCAGTACTTCACCATATTTTTTTCTTCTCTTTATTTTGGGTGACCAATTACAAGATCTATGGCTCCACTGTTTTGAAATGCCAGCCAAAATATCCAACTATCCACTATAGAAGCACCTTTGTCTGATCATATGGAGACGGACTGACATTGTTGATTGAGGAGCCACTGTGCTGTCACCAAACTGTCTGTCTGAGTTTGCTGTGTTCAGCTGGTGCTACTCATTTTGGGACTATTTCTTATGTGTATACCTATATATTGTGATCAGATGTCACTTCTATTTTTATTTTAAACAGTTTATTGTTTTTTTGCTAGCCTGTTTTTTAGGTTGTTTTTCCAATTGGGCAGCACTTATGGTTTTTTCATGCATTGCATATATGTTATTGTGGTGATCAGCAGTTGTGTTTGGATTGCAGCCAATACTCAATATTTGTGATTCACTTATTATTTAATTTTATTTATTTTAGCACTCAGCACTTTATTGTTTAGCCACGTCTATCAGCGCTGTAACCGTTTATTTTTATTTTTCAAGTTTTATACTTTTTTACAGCAGCGATAGTTTCTAATTTAATCTTTTGTTGCGAGCGCTGTCTCCTTCACTCATTACATCATTTGCCTAGGCCTGGAAACCAGGAAGTAACTGAAGAAATATAAAATAAAAAGTTTAAACAAGTAATTATGATATACTTTCCTATCTATTTACTAATGCCAGCAGTATAAGGCCTTATGCCCATGGACGTTTTTACAGCCGCTTTTATGAGCCTTTTTTGCAGCTTAAAAACGCCTCTCCATGTTAGCCTATGGCCTCATTCCTCCCATGGCGTTTTTGAGCCGTAAATGGTATAGGCGTTTTTAAGCTGCAAAAAAAAAAAACTCAGTACCAGGGCGTTCTTACTGCGCTAGAGCTGTAAAAACGGCAAATGCGCAAACATGCCGCATTGCCATTTTTGCACGTTTTTGAGTTCCAGCATTTTTTTTGGTTTCTGTGGCATTGTGGGTAATTTCATAGCCGAGAGATGTATTTTTCTAAAAAAACGCTACTTAACGCTGACGCGCATAAACGCTAATGCAAAGCGCAGTAAAAATCGTGTTTTTACCGCCGCTTTTTCCAGGCGTCGGTACTAACTTTACAGCTCATTTTTAAAAATGTGGGCATGAGGCCTAAGGGTTCAAAGTAGTCAATGTTGATTAAGAAAGTGAAGTTTTGCTTTAATAAGTATGTGGGTGGCACAGTGGTGTAGTGGGTAGCACTTTCACCTAAAAAAGAGTCACTGGTTCGAATCCCAACCATGACACCACCTGCCTGTGCCTGCGTGGGTTTCCTCTGGGTACTCCGGTTTCCTCCCACACTCCAAAGACATGCTGGTAGGTTAATTGGATCCTGTCTAAATTGTCCCTAGTATGTGTATGTTGGAATGTGAGTTAAGGGACCTTAGACTGTAAGCTCCTTGAGGGTAGGGAGTGATGTGAATGTACAATGGATGGCGCTATATAAGTACCTGAAAGAAAGAAAGAAATAATATTACATTTCTTATAACAGCTCCATCTAGTGGCTATAATGCAGTATTTTCCTGATCCACTGTATGAAAAACATTTAATCTGGAGAGAAAATAGCATCATTTCCAATTTGTATCTGTTGTACAGCAGTGGCCAAAAGTTCTGAGAATGACACAAATATTAATTTTCACAAAGTCTGCTGCTTCAGTGTTTTTAGATCTTTTTGTCAGATGTTACTATGGTATACTGAAGTATAATTACAAGCATTTCATAAGTGTCAAAGGCTTTTATTGGCAATTACATAAGGTTTATGCAAAGAGTCAATATTTGCAGTGTGTAAATACCAGAGTATAGAGGTTTAGGCGGCAGGATTTAGCCAGTGATTGGATTCCTGTATTATACTTCAGTAGAAAACACGGCGGAGGTTATTTATACTTTCAGCTTTGTCAGCCATTTTTAAACTTTTGACAGCAAAAGATTCCAACTTGTAACCTTTGTTAGCCAATAAAATAATCCCCTGTGCACCTCTCTGAAACTAGCTTTCATGTGTCACTAGGAGCCCGATCTTCCGGATGCCTCGGCTGCCATTCCATTGAACAGTGAGGCTGCCTCTGATTGGACAGAAGGGTGGCAGTTGGTTGATTTAACCAAGATGACTGAAGTGAACCTAGTTTCAGAGAGGAGCACCACAGAGGGTTTGCTAGTGAACAGCTGGCATCTTGGCTTTCTACTATTGGGCAAGATTTTTACTTTTAAACACTGAAAATAGCTAAAAGATTCATTTTTTAATGGCCCATACCACCACAAATTCACATTTTAGTTTTGAGTGATTTGTGGTACGATGTGCTAGATTCTTATAGGGTGAAATCTCCCAACCAGAATCCCCAGTCCTGTCCATCTACCATGGGCTTAACAACGTCAAATGATGGTGTCACCCTTCCCCCAATGGATTCTCTATTAAATGTAATAACCAAATAACTGCGGTCACGGTTGGATATCACAAAGCCTCGCTCTTAGCACGGGTAGTTGACTGGTGTATGCTTCAAAAGAAGAAGCCATGGTGTCATATGGAACAAGCAATGATTGCCCTACCCTTGGAGGGGCTGCTATGGCTTTCGGATGCAGACATACCACAGGCCGCGAGGAGACATCCAACGGTGGGTGCTACTTTACGATCCACTAAAAAGATCTTTTAAAAAACTGCGATATCACCATATCCGAGCCCTATGATTCTAATTTTGGGTACACCATTTCGGCCAGGCCTGACGGACTTGAACTTTAATGACTTACTGCGACGGGGATTTAGTAGGCTTGTGCATTTCTCGGTAGGTAATCGTGTGATCCCAAGTAGGGGGACTGAACGGGAGTTCTCATTGGATCTAGATTTATTTAGGTGGACACAGCTTAATGCTTTTCTTCGTTCAATGCTATCACTACTTACTCTAGTACACACGCCATCTATGTTTGAGCAAGTATGCGTAACTGGGGAACCACTGAGAAACTCTCTATCATTTCTATATGCCTTGCTGATTGATTTGGAAGCGCCACAAGAACTTGCCTTCTTACAAGCTTGGGAAAGGGATCTGAGGGCTACATTCTCTCAGGTCCAAAAAAATAGGATCTTATTGTTTACCCACAAGGCGTCATTGGCAAGTAGGTACCAAGAAGGAGGGTATAAAATCCTTACCAGATGGTACAGAACACCGGCAGCACTGCATCGGATATTCCCACAGGTATCAAATGTTTGTTGCCGATACCAGAAGTCTGAGGGCATTATATTACATATATTCTGGGAATGTCCAGGGCTAAAAGAGTTCTGGACGATGGTTTCTGAAACAGTCAAAATAATTACAGAAATGTCTCTAGGAGAAAACCCAGAATTTTTTTTTATTAAATGACATTCCTTTATCCATTGAAAAATATAAAAACTCCCTCTTAACCACATGCCGACACACGCCCCCCGCTCGCTTCCCGAGCCGATGCGAGTGCCCGGCGGTCTCGATCACCACCAGGCTCCCGCAATCGCGGGAGGGCACACGGAGAACCCGGAACTGTGTGTGTGAACACAGTTTCCGGTTTTCTGAGCAGAGAACTGACAGATTGTCTGCTCATACACAGTATGAATAGCGATCTGTTAGTTTCCCTGCACAGTCCCCATCCCCCTTTAGTTAGAACACGTACTAGGACACACATTAACCCCTTCACTGCCCCCTAGTGTTAACCCTGTCGTGAATATTCAGTCAGAATAAGTTGTGCCTTTTTAAGGACAGGTTTCCCGCACAATAATTATCCTTGAGTAATTTTTGACGAAGATATTTTTAAGATACAATTCAATCAATATGACACAGTCTATGCTTGTGAAACTTATTCACGGAGACGTGTGGTCATACGAAATAGAAATTTATTGGTAAACAAACACAAATAATCACATGAATTTACGATACCGATTGGGTTACATGAACGTCTTGAAAATCAATAAAAACACTTGCAAAATGGGCGTACCGTCCCTATGACCTAATACCACCATGATAACTTCTCAGTAGAATCAATAACCTTATGAACTTGACAATAAAACAGAACGTCTGTATTTCACACGTGCAACCGTTACTTTGCTGCAGGTAAGTAAGTGGTTAAAATTGTGAAATAAATTAGATGTTTGTTTTGTCAATAAATGTGGCAACTATGCAAAAAGAAAAATATAATGAAAAATTTGAATCTTTAGAGAAAAATCTACAAGGCGGTTATTGATTCGGGAGAATGATTATCCACTGTAAAATATTCAATACATCAATATTTGAGAGAACATATCAATATTTGAGAGAACATACAAGGTAAAATCAACATGACATAATTACCCATTCCAAGATGGCTACAGTTCCTATTGGCTGGTTACCAGAGTTAAGATGGCTGCCGTAGTTTCAAAATGGGTACTCCTAAAGAGGATTTACTTCTTGTGACCTCCGAGTTCTAAGTATTAGGTGTTGAGGAATTTTCATGAATGTAAAGATATGTATTCATGCATGGTGCATGAGTGTCAGTCTGGGAGTGTGTGTGTCTCCCAGTGTCCCCCCTTCAGGGTGGATCCCTGAGCTCTCCCCCTTAGCTCGCTTCCTCCTTTTGTTGTTCCCTTTCTGCCATCTTCCTTGCCTCTAAATACCATTTCAGATAATAAGACCATAAAAATTATAATGGCTCTGCCCAAAAGGAGGTGGCTCACTTCCCATTGGGTTAGGAGACGTAATGATTAACTTCCTCTGGAAATTTAGTGAGTTCAAATAATACCACCTTCAACCACCAGGTGTCTCACACGTGTTTTGAGTCCATCCTTTTAAATTAATACATTCTATTTTCATAAGGTGTATAATGGTAAGGATAAGTATATACCTTTAAATATTCTGGTACTCGGTCTAATGTAAAATACACTCAGTATAAGTTTGATTAATCATCATTACATAACTTGGTTATATAACTGTATCTCTATAAATGTATATCTGTAAAAACTGGTCTATCTAGGAAATACACACATTGTTATATATTTCATCAATACCACATAAAAATGATTATCTATATGGATACCTGTATAACTTCTGGTATCTCCACTGAACATTTGTTTATCTTAAGTGTAGGCTACAATCTTATATGATTATAATCATGATTATATGTTTTTCCTAATACTAATTTGTTACTTAAAATACTTCTACTTATAAAATCACATTTTTATATCCATTTTCTTCATAGCAAAGTTGTTGGGTCCGCAGACGCCAACATTATAATGTCTCTGTGACCTACAATGTCATAGATAGTTTAAAATGACTTATAATAACCTTATCGATACTTTAAAATATTTTTGACTGGCACAATATTCAACTTTCTCTAACGTGTCGAGATGGACCGTGAACATTCTCACTGGGTGTTTAGAAATGACTTGTTTGTCTAAACCATCCTAAAAGTTCATACAATGAGTTTTGTTAGCCAAGGTGTTAGCTATTTAAACAGTTCTTCACTCGAACACAATAAGTTAGGTTATCTCTATGCGAGAAAAGTCTATATAACCTGTGGCAGCTTTTGAGTATTCCCCATACTATGTAAATATCTCCTTGTTTTGTGACGAGGGCAGCCTTTGTTCCAACAGTTTCCTTTACAATACATGCTTGTAAAAGTCTTCAATATTTGAAGTAGAGAAGGGCTTGTTCAAACATGAGAACGTCCATTTTGTCCTAAAGGTCAAAAAGGCAACAGTTCATCTGCTTTTTGAGGCCTAAGCATCTCTCATGTTTCTGTCAGGAAATATAAAATATGTGTCTTCATGAATTCACAACAAATCCCCCCTTGTGAAGTGTTCAAATGCCGGGAGTCGTTTGAAAGACTTCACCACCGCCACATATTGAAGAAATATGGCTTCCTTCTAGTTTTGTAATTCTAGTTGGGGAGATGGATCCAGATCGTGGATCTATGTTTAAAGGGTGTAGACACCTTCATGTGGGTGTAATTCTTTGAAGGGAAAACACAAAATGGGTTGGTGATTGATGTGTGCATCTCAGGGCCGTCATCCGTTGGTTGGCCGGAAATGGATCACTTCGGGCACCTTTGGGTCTTGGCCGTCCTGGTAGGTTTGTCCATGTAGACTGGCCATCAGTGGTGTTCCGGAATCCCCCATACGGTTCCTTCTCTGGATGTTTCACACACATTGGACTCTCAGTTCTGTTGACTGGCTCATGGACATCTTAGTCCTGTAAGGGAAAATGGATTCCGTTAGAAAAGACATATATAGTCTCCTTTTTTTTTACATGATCTGTGTTTGAGATCTCAGTGTTAAGCTGGTATCCTGGGCTTCCCCAGAGCCCCTTTTTTTTCCATTGTGTCATCAGTCCTTTAACTAAACACTCTGGATAGCAGGACAATGTATGAAACATTTGCTATGGGAGACCAAGCTCCAGGGCTTATTAACATGAGGACATTTCTTTAGAGCTGTGGATACCAGACATGAATGACTGACTGACATTCTTCAGAACCATTTTTTTTTTAGCTTACTTGTAGCGGTTCTGGAATAATAACAATTAAAACATTTAAGTTTGACATGTGACACTTATTGTCAAAACTAAGATATTTGACATTATAGTCAACCTTCTACTTGTGAGGAATAAAACATATAAATTCTCCCCCCTTTGGGGTGTCAATACAATTCGTTTGAGGCAATCAAACTACCTTATGCGGGTGACTCCTCATCTTTTACCAAAATATCAAACCATTTAGGCCTCCTGATATTAATGTCTTTAGGATTCGGTCTTCCTCTGGAATCACCGTCTTAGGCGACTTCTTGAAATTAGGCTGTTTGGAGCGACCTGTGTATGTCAGAGGAATGAAGTGACCACTGAAAAATAGGAGAATAATTAATATCTAACAACCACCATCCCCCGGTAGGGATTTCTGGATCCTCATTACTGTGACCTGGGGAAAAACATGGTGTTAGAGCCTCTGTCTCCTGTACCTTTTATTCAGTGCATTCCTCTGATTTATTTTAACATGGGCGCTTCAAAGGCTCTGTGGCCCTTGGCTGGCCACAGGATTTGCCCCTTGAAGAATGCTATTCACGTTCCGTACAGCAATAAAACGGTGTAACATATTCATAATTTGAACGATTTTGGATTTTGCATTGCTTACAGGTTGATCAGAATTGGGTCGTGGAACCCGGTTTCTGTACTTTCTAGGGGCTACTGGCTCAGTTTGATCAGACATATCCTGATCAGAGCCACTGTCTTCATTCTGGGATAGTTGTCTGGGCCTTAGTTGCTCCCTATTTTTCCGGGGATTTTGGGGTGTCCTACCCTGTGATTGCTCCCTATTTACCTGTGTAGGCCCCCGGGGCCAATTACACTGGTGAGGGTGTCTACCCTTAGGTTTAAATCTGACCCGTGGGAGATACACCCTATAGTTTCTTTCAAACTTTGGGCCAGGATCCCATGGGTGATACTCCCGAGGTGGTCTTTGCTCCCCCCTTCTATTTGGTGGGGTAGCTGGTCTCCTGCTGGGGAAACTCTTTGGCACGTCTCCTCTGACTATGTCAGCGTATGTCTCCTCTTGAAGCTCAACATGTAATGATTTAGGAGATACATGAATTTCATCCGCAAATTTATTGGAGGGTTCAGGCCCCCCTTTGTTTTCACCAGTCTGTTGGATAGAATACAAATTGTTACTCTCTTTTACCAACGACTCCGGTGAACACCCCCCTTTTCTTTTGCTAAACTCACTTTTATGTAGTTAGGTAGGGCCTCGAAAAATGTGGAATTAAACTCAGGGTGGTTGTGATCTGGCTCCTTTTCTGCTACGTGGGAAGCATTTTTGAACACAGCCAGATTTTCGTTGGGGCTTTGATTACTGTTACATCTGAGGTTGGGTATAGCCGCTGTAGCCGCGGTAACATTTTCATATCTGCCAAATTTTAGATGACAGTGGTGTTTAATTTCTTGCCATGAAGCACCATACAGACCTTTTAAAGATTCGCAGAATCTACGGTGTTTGGTTTCAAATACCCACGGCAAGAAATTAATCCTAGACTGGTCATCATCTAGGCCTAAAACTGATAGGGTATTTTCATAGGTCTCGATGTGGTCAATAACGCACATGGATCCCTCTTCCTTAAAGACTGGGACAGCATCATTTACAAATTGTATTATTTCTGCTGTGTCTTGGTTAGGGGTGTCTGTCTTTTTCTCTGATCCCAAAGAAAACTGGTTAGATCCCCTTTCATGTGGTGGTTCACTTTTTACCCCCCTTTGCTCTACAGATGGCTTGGGGTAGGATATTGGTTCTTTTTCTGATTCCTCCTCAGTGTCTGACTCCCAACTTTCATATTCAGAATCAGATTCAGAGTCAGATTCTGAAGTACTGTCAGACTAGTCACTAAAGACTGGGATAGCATCATTTACAAATTTTATTATTTCTGCTGTGTCTTGGTTAGGGGTGTCTGTCTTTTTCTCTGATCCCAAAGAAAACTGGTTAGATCCCCTTTCATGTGGTGGTTCACTTTTTACCCCCCTTTGTTCTACAGATGGCTTGGGGTAGGATATTGATTCTTTTTCTGATTCCTCCTCATCGTCTGACTCCCAACTTTCATATTCAGAATCAGATTCAGAGTCAGATTCTGAAGTACTGTCAGACTCGTCACTAAAGACTGGGACAGCATCATTTACAAATTTGATTATTTCTGCGGGGTCTTGGTTAGGGGTGTCTGTCTTTTTCTCTGATCCCAAAGAAAACTGGTTAGATCCCCTTTCGTGCGGTGCTTCACTTTTTACCCCCCTTTGCTCTACAGATGGCTTGGGGTAGGATATTGATTCTTTTTCTGATTCCTCATCGTCTGACTCCCAACCTTCAGATTCAGAATCAGAGTCAGAATCAGATTCAGAGTCAGATTCTGAAGTACTGTCAAACTCGTCCCTTTCAGGAATGCGTATCTGAGTATTACCCTGGGGCATAAACTTCATTTGTTCTATTAATTTTTCTAATTGCTTAATTAGGGATTCCTGCCAACTTCCTGAATTTCCACTGCCTATAACTCGGCAACTTCCTAAATTTCCACTGCCTATTACTCGGCAATTTTCGTCAGGAGACTCGTTTTCCTGCAGAAAACTCTCCCTCTGCTCTATTAATTGTTCCCACTTTTTACTTATTTGGTGAAGTCCGTCCATAATTATTTTAGCGTCTTTTTCTGATTGTTCAAATTTATCTAGAAAATCTAAGATATCATTCCTCTGTTGGGTACTTTGATATTTAAACTCATTATGAAGATACATCAGGATAAGGCATAATTCCACAAGAAGGCAAACACGCCTTTTTATTCCCTTTACCTCAGGGAATCTGTCTGTGAGTCCACGGATTTGCCATCCTACAGTCCACATGCCCTTTTTTAAATTATTGGCGTGGTTTCTAAGGCCTTTAACAATTACTTTTAGATCAGACTCATTAGACAAACTTTTTCCGGCTTGATCCGCCGTTTCCATTTTATAAATTATTTCCAACATTTCCTGTACCTGTATCAATTCTTCCTGAGTGCTCATACTACCACTAAGGGCTGACTCTTGATAATCCCCATCAACCTAAAATTCACTTTGACCAGGCATTTTGGCATAAAAATAAATTTTTTAAAAAAAATTAATAATTAATAATTTCATGCAAAATATTATGTATGTCATCACCATAACTATGATTGATCTTGTACAAAACATCGACGTTATCTCAGCAGTGCCTCCATTATGTCGTGAATATTCAGTCAGAATAAGTTGTGCCTTTTTAAGGACAGGTTTCCCGCACAATAATTATCCTTGAGTAATTTTTAACGAAGATATTTTTAAGATACAGAATCAATATGACACAGTCTATGCTTGTGAAACTTATTCACGGAGACGTGTGGTCATACGAAATAGAAGTTTATTGGTAAACAAACACAAATAATCACATGAATTTACGATACCGATTGGGTTACATGAACGTCTTGAAAATCAATAAAAACACTTGCAAAATGGGCGTACCGTCCCTATGACCTAATACCACCATGATAACTTCTCAGTAGAATCAATAACCTTATGAACTTGACAATAAAACAGAACGTCTGTATTTCACACGTGCAACCGTTACTTTGCTGCAGGTAAGTAAGTGGTTAAAATTGTGAAATAAATTAGACGTTTGTTTTGTCAATAAATGTGGCAACTATGCAAAAAGAAAAATATAATGAAAAATTTGAATCTTTAGAGAAAAATCTACAAGGCGGTTATTGATTCGGGAGAATGATTATCCACTGTAAAATATTCAATACATCAATATTTGAGAGAACATATCAATATTTGAGAGAACATACAAGGTAAAATCAACATGACATAATTACCCATTCCAAGATGGCTACAGTTCCTATTGGCTGGTTACCAGAGTTAAGATGGCTGCCGTAGTTTCAAAATGGATACTCCTAAAGAGGATTTACTTCTTGTGACCTCCGAGTTCTAAGTATTAGGTGTTGAGGAATTTTCATGAATGTAAAGATATGTATTCATGCATGGTGCATGAGTGTCAGTCTGGGAGTGTATTGTCTCCCAGTGTCCCCCCTTCAGGGTGGATCCCTGAGCTCTCCCCCTGAGCTCCCTTCCTCCTTTCGTTGTTCCCTTTCTGCCATCTTCCTTGCCTCTAAATACCATTTCAGATAATAAGACCAAAATTATAATGGCTCTGCCCAAAAGGAGGTGGCTCACTTCCCATTGGGTTAGGAGACGTAATGATTAACTTCCTCTGGAAATTTAGTGAGTTCAAATAATACCACCTTCAACCACCAGGTGTCTCACACGTGTTTTGAGTCCATCCTTTTAAATTAATACATTCTATTTTCATAAGGTGTATAATGGTAAGGATAAGTATATACCTTTAAATATTCTGGTACTCGGTCTAATGTAAAATACACTCAGTATAAGTTTGATTAATCATCATTACATAACTTGGTTATATAACTGTATCTCTATAAATGTATATCTGTAAAAACTGGTCTATCTAGGAAATACACACATTGTTATATATTTCATCAATACCACATAAAAATGATTATCTATATGGATACCTGTATAACTTCTGGTATCTCCACTGAACATTTGTTTATCTTAAGTGTAGGCTACAATCTTATATGATTATAATCATGATTATATGTTTTTCCTAATACTAATTTGTTACTTAAAATACTTCTACTTATAAAATCACATTTTTATATCCATTTTCTTCATAGCAAAGTTGTTGGGTCCGCAGACGCCAACATTATAATGTCTCTGTGACCTACAATGTCAGAGATAGTTTAAAATGACTTATAATAATCTTATCGATACTTTAAAATATTTTTGACTGGCACAATATTCAACTTTCTCTAACGTGTTGAGATGGACCGTGAACGTTCTCACTGGGTGTTTAGAAATGACTTGTTTGTCTAAACCATCCTAAAAGTTCATACAATGAGTTTTGTTAGCCAAGGTGTTAGCTATTTAAACAGTTCTTCACTCGAACACAATAAGTTAGGTTATCTCTATGCGAGAAAAGTCTATATAACCTTGTGTCCTGTGGCAGCTTTTGTTTATTCCCCATACTATGTAAATATCTCCTTGTTTTGTGACGAGGGCAGCCTTTGTTCCAACAGTTTCCTTTACAATACATGCTTGTAAAAGTCTTCAATATTTGAAGAAGTAGAGAAGGGCTTGTTCAAACATGAGAACGTCCATTTTGTCCTAAAGGTCAAAAAGGCAACAGTTCATCTGCTGTTTGAGGCCTAAGCATCTCTCATGTTTCTGCCAGGAAATATAAAATATGTTTCTTCATGAATTCACAACAACCCCTTCACTGCCAGTGACAATTTACAGTAATCAGTGCATTTTTAATCGCTGTATTAATGCCCATGGTCCCAAAAATGTGTCAAAATTGTCCGACGTGTCCGCCACAATGTTGCAGTCACGATAAAAATCACTGATCGCCGCCATTACTAGTAAAAAAGAAAATTATTAATAAAAATGCCATAAAACTATCCCCTATTTTGTAGACTCTATAACTTTTGTGCAAACCAATCAATATACGCTTATTGCGATTTTTTTTTTACCAAAAATATGTAGAAGAATACGTATCGGCCTAAACTGAGGAAAAAAAAAAATTTTTATAGATTTTTTGGGGATATTTATTTTAGCAAAAAGTAAAAAATAATGCGTTTTTTTCAAAATTGTCGCTCTTTTTTTGTTTATCGCGCAAAAAATTTAAACCGCAGAGGTGATCAAATACCACCACAAGAAAGCTCTATTTGTGGGAAAGAAAGGACGCCAATTTTGTTTGGGAGCCACGTCGCACGACGACCGTGCAATTGTCAGTTAAAGCGACGCAGTGCCGAATCACAAAAAGTGCTCTGGTCTTTGGCCAGCCAAATGATTTTTGATGATAACCAGGGCTCTTCTTGGTTAAGGAAAATACAACAAAAGTAGAAACTGGGCTATTTCTTATTAGATTACGATGATGGTTGAATAACTATGATATCGTTTAAAGATAATATAAACTCGGAATATTAATAACAGTAATTTGTACTTGCCAAGAGAATGGCAGGGGTAAAATAGAGGTTGTGTTATATAGATGAGATATATGCAGGGGATTGATTCAGCTCTCAAGTGGTACCCATTTAATGTTCAACTCCAGGATCTAGACAAAATCTACGCTTGTAGTGTAGGGGTGAATGAGTAAGATGGAATGCTTACCCCATTGCTTGCTTCATCAGGGTCCCTCCTGAGGTCCCACTAATCCTGCTAAGCCTCCTCTCTAATGCTTTCTTGGCCATGGTCGGACTTCTGCCTCCCTCATGTACAATACAAGGTTAATAGCCCTTTATTGTACGTGATGACTCTGAGGGACCTCCCCCAGCCCTGAGTACAAGAGGAAGAAGAGCCCCAGAGCTGAGCAAAGCAGGGGTAAGAAAAGTAATACATCCTCTGCAGCCCCCCTCCCCCAAACCTAATGAGTGTAACACCCTCTTAGATAGGTAGGTTGTTACATTTGTGTGTTTACATTTTGTTTTTGGCTCCTCTGCAATCAGTGGAGCAGTTTGTGATTGCTTTGGGTTGTTCTGGACTTCACTGGATGCAGTTTTGATTAGTTCCCCATTTCTTCTGGTGGATTCTAGAATGTAGTGGGCAGGAAAAGGCAAATTGGCAGCCTGAATATTTACGTTATCTCAGCCAATTCCTCTGGGAGGGTGCCTACTAGATGGCTGGGGAGTACATAAATAGTCTGGGGTCTGGGGCAGCCCTGTTCTTTTCCAGGAGGAGAAGTTCCCAGCCTGAAGGGCTGCTGTCCTTCTAGGCATCACAGCTGATTTTCTACCTGTCCTTATCGGGGTCCCAGCTATGCCAGAGCTGGGGGACCTATTTTAACAAGAATCTCTGGAACTAATCAAGGGATTTGACCTGGAGTCTGGTCTGGAGGGCTTGTGGGTGTATGTCTGGCTGATATTGGAAGGAGGCATCCAAGTATCCAAGGACATTGAGAGTACAGACTCGAGTCTAGGATCCTGGTGACAGTTTGTTGTTACTATCCCTTGTGCATCGGTGCTAATTCTTGCTTAACTAGGGCAATCCTTATAGTATCTCAGAGTTGCTCATTGCCTTAGCTGCAACTGGGGACTGGGCTAAGAAGCTTTGACAAAGTTGAGAGTGTCCTCTTATTGCTGAACAGTGTTACTGGAGTATCCCACAGCTCCCTTTGCCCCATTCAATTTTTTTCAACAACAAATCTCAAAAAGACAAACCCCTAGACTGTTCACTGAGCCAGAACAATTGATTGTTGCTGTGTACCTGGCTGCTGTTTCACTAACCTGGGAAAAGAACCTCGGGCTAATCAGCAGGCCCTTTTGGAGGTGAGCACTACATGTGGGGGCCCATCTGGGATTTCTCTTTAGTGTATGCAGCCGTTGCTATCAGCAACCAATGAGAGGATTGGAGTTTGGCATGTTCTGTGGACGGTCTAGTGTATGTGGATACAGAAGAGGATTGATGCAATAGTATGTTATAGGGGCAAGGTTATTCTGTTAGATAGAACCACTGCCAGGCGGGTGCATTTTCTAGTGGACTGTAAAGAGTTTGGGTGGGTGGAGCGAGAGAGGCTCTGGCGTCAAAGAGACTGGAGGTGGAGTTCAGAGCTGCACAGGTAGAGTGCAGACGCGGGAGAAGGAGCGTTCAGCATGTGGGCAACACGTGAGAGCACCAAGATGGCGGCACACATCTGATTTTTTGGTTACCAGATCGTGACAACTACCCAGAGTGATACTGCTCGGAGGTATCCAGACTGGCTGGCAGTGCTGCAGGAGGAGTTGCTCACTGATACAGGAGTGCACTTGGCACACAAAGAGTGCTTGGCCCTATGTACCACAAAGGGGTCTGAGCACATTGCAATAGCCTGCGGGCAGTGCAGGTAGGTAACCGCTAAAATAGAGGCATGGAATTGCTGTGATCACTGTGGAGAAGCACTGCTAGATCTACCACCAAATGTACTAAGAGTTAATTGGGACAGCAGTTTCTGCACTGAAATGGCAGAACTGTCTGGACAAGCTGCAGCAGGACAAGAGGCTGTCAGCAAATCTATCAGCGCTTAGCGCGGGTAAGGCCGAGTTGTCTTTAGGGCCAGGACAGAAGACAGCCAGCTATACCTCTGGTCAGGGGCATAGATTTGCTCTAGGGAAGGAGACACAACGTCTAGCACTATATGGGAGAAGCCCATATAGAGATAGAGCACCAGGTGAGCCTCAGGAGAAAGAGAATGAGAAGGGGACAGACCTGGGGTCACCCAAGTTTGGGGATGGATTTGAATTGCTAGAGGAGGAGGATTGGAATCCCTCAGGAGAGTCTGAACAGGAATGGGACGAGGGGGTGCCCTAACTGAAGAGTGTCCAGTACCAAAAGTGACTGAAAGGGTGATTGACCCTGAGTCTGCAGAGGAAAAAGGAATCAGTTACACAGCTACTGGAGTGTGCCCCAGGGCTACAGTTAGAAACGTGTAGCCAGGAGCTGGCTGATATTGCCTGCTTGTCAGGAGACACTCTGCAGCATTGCTACAGTAAGACTGCTTCCCACTAGTGCTCAGCTAAGACTCTATGTTAACACATCTTGCCAGCATAGTGATCAACACCAGGGAGAAAAGCAAAGCATCTTGGGAGCTGTAGTCCCAGGACTCAGGTTTCACACTCAGGCTGGACTGTAGTAGACTACAAATACTAGCCGCCTGGAGTAGGAGAGGGGAATGCTGGGAGAGGTAATATAAAGCTTGTGCTGGGCTGGGATCGTGCTCTTGGGACCCCGGCCTGGATCTGCAAGCAAGTGACTCAGGCAAGTGTCAGAATGTGCTGTAGTAAAGTAAGTGAAATGTAGCGCTAAGAAAAGATAACACAGTGAAGTGAAAAAAACTCTAGTATACATCTAGTGATGAAGTTCATCATTGTGGGATAAATGATGTGAAAATAAGTTTCATAAAATGAATCCAGTCCTAAAAAGGAAAATGGGATGGGAGTCCACAACTATGAAGTGATAATCTTCAAACAAGTAGAATGAGATGGCTGAAATAAGAAACATCCAGGATGGTGAGTCCCCGCTAAGTATATGAGATTAAACACTTTTACTGGAACCGATGGACCCGGATGTCAGCGACACCGACTCATAAAGGCATGGATATCCAAAGTATAAAAAATTAGGTGATTGGCGCTACCCTATAGCCACTGAGTAAATACAAAAAGGTTATGAAAAATATGCAGGTGCTAAGCTTATGAACCAACTGGGTGGCACAGTGGTGTAGTGGGTAGCAGTCTCACCTAGCAGTAAGAAGGGTCGCTGGTTCAAATCCCAACCTCGACACTACCTGCCTGGAGTTTGCATGTTCTCCCTGTGCCTGCGTGGGTTTCCTCTGGTTTCCTCCCACACTCCAAAGACATGCTGGTAGGTTAATTGGGTTCTGTCCAAAAATTGGCCCTAGTATATGAGTTGGGGACCTTGGATTGTGGGCTCCTTGAGGGTAGGGACTGATGTGAGTGTGTACTCACTCAGGTTGAACTGGTGTTTTTATTCAACCTTACTAACTGTATATATATATGTGTCCCACTAGTGGGTGTGGTAACAAGGTGGGCATGTGATAAGTGTATCAAATCATAACTGAAATAATCAAACAATGAGTGACAACAAAAAAATATAATGATAAGTAGAATATATAAAGTGAGTATGTGTAAATGTGTAACTAGGTAAGGCTGGGAAAGACACTCAGGTCATTAATAATAAGGGACACATACTTACTCAACCAACCTTATACCCAGCCTCAGTTCCTAATTGTATCAACGTATGAATTTAAGTTGCACAATTTTGTATTTTGATTAGTTACAGGCACTTATGCACATACTAGCCACTATTATAATGTTACATTGTTACATAGTAGGTGAGGTCGAAAAAAGACACGTCCAACCTATGTGCAATGTGAATAAATATCTATGAAATATCTTTGTTTTAAAACATTTATTTGATGATTTGCATGTTTTGGATATACTTCACTCTGGGAGATTCATTTTAGTGAATAACATTTCACTTTGGCACATGCATCATTTGTTTTTTATAATTTGTGAAATATCCTTTATTTATTGATTAAGTATACTTCCATCACTCAAACAGCGCAGCACCAACATTACATCACATTCCCATTTAGTAATAGCTACTTAACAAGCTTCTTTAGACACAGCGGAACACAGAAAAATATTTCAAAGCTTTAATATTTCATTGTAGGGGAATGCTGGAAAGGTAGAAAGTAAAAAAAAAGCCAAGAGTCTGGCTGGCTGGTTGGTTTGGTTGGCTCTTCTCAGTTCTTGAGGTCACTTGGAGCCATCTTTACAATAGTAGCAGCCGGGTTGGGTGCCCCAGTGGAAGCCGATGCTGGTCAGGACTGCGGTGGTATATCGCCCGCTAATGTAGCGTAGTACAGTCCCCTCGAACAGTGGAAAATCGTTGAAGCTTGTGCCTGATGGTTGCCCAAATTTAAATATTCTTCCACGGCTTGTCACGAAGACCAGCTCATTTACATAGGATGCAACTTTCCCTGATACCTGAGTGATGTTCTCACCACGGTACAGCAGGACCTCAAAAAGAGTACCGGAGGAGCTTCCGTAATAAGGTGCCCAGATACCACCATATTGGAGCTGGATCCTGGAGAAAAACGATATAAAGAGATGAGAAGAAAGACTAAGCAGTATTATAATTTTTCCAATGCCGCGTACACATGGGCGGATTTTTTGATGGACTAGGTCCGGTGGACTTTGACGGACTTTACGACGGACTTTACAACGGACTTTCGAATGAACGGACTTGCCTACACACGATCAACCAAAGTCCGACGGATTCGTACGTGATGACGTACACCGGACTAAAATAAGGAAGTTCACAGCCAGTAGCCAATAGCTGCCCTAGTGTTGGGTTTTTGTCCGTCGGACTAGCATACCGACGAGCTGACTTTTTGACCGGACTCGAGTCCGTCGGAAAGATTTGAAACATGTTTCATTTCTAGGTCCGTCGAACATTTGGGGAAAAAAAGTCCACTGGAGCCCACACACGATTGAATTATCCAACGGAGTCTGGTCCGCCGGATCAAGTCTGCCGTAAAGTCCGCTCGTGTGTACGCGGCATAAGGGTTGTGATGTAAGGCTGAAATCAGAGCCCTCTGTGTTAAAGCGGTGTTCCAGCCTTTTTTTTTTTTTTCTGCAACTACAAAAACACTATAGCTGCTGACTTTAAGGGCACTTACCTGTCCAGCGAGCCCGTGATGTCGGCCCCCTGAGGCCGATCCATCCATCGGATCGGGTGCCGGCGCCGCCATCCAAAATAAGGGGAACAGGCAGTGGAGCCTTGCGGCTTCACTGCCCGTTTCCTAATGCGTATGCGCGAGTCGCGCCACGCTTTGTGAATGGCCCTGTCGTCTTCTGGGACACACACATGTCCCAGAAGACAACGGGGCAGCTCGCCGAAGAGGAGGAAGTAACCAAACAGAATAGGCAGATTAGGAAGACTGCCTAGCAACAGGCGTTTCTGGTAAGTAAAAAAATAGTTTTTTTTTTAATGTTTTTTTATAGATTTTTGGGGAGAATGTTAATGTAATTTTTTATTTTAGGGTGGACCTCCGCTTTAAGTCCATGCATGCTCAGTAATGTGTTTTACAAGTATGTCACTCACAGAGATCACAGTACTCCCCCTGACAATGCCTTCATCTGCTTTTCTCTCCAGGAGGTTGGCGCCATTTTTGTACAAGCATTATCCAGGGTCACTATCTACTTCCTTCAAAGGGTTTTTTTTTTAAGCACATGATTAGAGCCCGAGGCTCTAACTGGCTTAAAAAAAGTTGTGTGACATTAGCAAATTAATATTCGCTAACGTTTTCCTGCTTCTCCTCCCAGCAAATCAGGAAGCAGGTCCTGAGACCCGATTGACCGGGAGTCTTAGGACTCCCAGCCAATTGGGTCTCAGGACCCACTTACTGCTCTGCAATGAAGATGCAATGGCCCAGGCTCTTTCCTCGGTAAGCTGGAGCGCGGAGCAGCATCGGCCTCCTAAGGTAAGGCCACTGATTGTTGACGCCCATCTCCCGCGCGTGGGGGGGGGGGCAGGTTTGTTTGCCGCCTCCACCCAAAATATTGAGCACCAGCCATGATTGATGCTGGCTCAGGGAGGACACAATCATGTTAATCCTGGTGCATGTGCAGTTCTTCGCTTTGTTCACAAATTTCTCATACATAATTTCTCACCTTGTCGCTTGCTACAAAGTTACAATGTTGCAGTATGATCACTGGGAGAGAGGAGACTGAGGAAATGCTACCTCCTGCCTGCAATACACTAATGACCTCAGCTGAGCCTAGGCAATTTACGTTACAGATTTGTACATGAAATGTGCTGAAGATGTTGATGTGATAGAAAAGAGATAGTGTGAAGTCCTTACCCAAGTACATGGCTGGGGTTCTCCCTGACGCGAATGCCTGTTATTTGCCCGTTCAGTTGATCCGAAGAGTAGGAGAAGATATTACCTCCACCAGCTCCAAACTCCCCAGTGTAGGAAGAGAGCCGCGACTGAACTACAAGGGTGAAAAAAATGGAGAGCGGTCAGACAGGAAGGTGTCTCCTACTGGAAATGTGTATATTGCATGTGAGTATACATATAGTGTACAGAGAGATTGCTGTGAAAGCAACTTAAAATAGGCACATCTTAACAAAATGAGTGTGGTTTTAATCAAATATGTTGAGATTTGAGGTTGGAGCTTTAGGGGATATGTAAACAATTAAAACTAAACACATCATGAAAAGATGCATAAGGAAAGGTGACCTGCTAGAATCGGTCCACCAATTCTAGTGTTTGGTGGTTGCTGGAGAGTAAAACACTTGATAGTTTCCTCGGGGGACTTAGCTGGTGACTTCCTGGCTCTGTACCCTTACCATGCTCATTATGAGGGGTTCCTACCATCCCTGCAATAAGTCCCCATGCTTACACACCTGCTGTGCCTATTATAAGGGGTTACCACCATCCCTGTGCTGAGTTCCCAGGTCTGTACACCTGCTGTGCCTATTATGAGGGGTTCCCACCATCCCTGTGCTGAGTCCCTTGCTTTGTACACCTGCTGTGCCCATTATGAGAGGTTTCCACCATCCCTGTGCTGAGTTCCCGGGTCTGTACACCTGCTGTGCCCATTATGAGGGGTTCCCACCATCCCTGTGCTGAGTTCCGGGGTCTGTAAACCTGCTGTGTCCATTATGAGGGGTTTCCACCATCCCTGTGCTGAGTTCCCGGGTCTGTACACCTGCTGTGCCCATTATGAGAGGTTTCCACCATCCCTGTGCTGAGTTCCCAGGTCTGTACACTTGCTGTGCCCATTATGAGAGGTTTCCACCATCCCTGTGCTGAGTTCCTTGCTTTGTACACCTGCTGTGCCCATTATGAGGGGTTTCCACCATCCCTGTGCTGAGTTCCCGGGTCTGTACACCTGCTGTGCCCATTATGAGGGGTTCCCACCATCCCTGTGATGAGGCCCCAGGTGTGTACACCCGCTGTGCTTATTATGGGGATTCTCACCATCCCTACTGGATTTTTTGTTAATTTCTATAATGTGGAGAGCGGCTATTTCATTCAAATAGGGACAGGTGAGTATGAGACTAAGAAGGGGAGAGGGCTACCTTACCAAGGGTCCAGCTACATTTTCAAACAAATAAAGTGGACGGTGGCTCTGTCTCCTGGTTAACATTACCAGTCTTCTGATTTAATTTGTTGCTTGGGGTGACCCTTTAATTTATTTTCGATTGATTTCAATTAAATAATTTATGAATTATTATTATTTTACTCTATCCCTGGGTTCCGTGGGAGGTGGAAGGGGAACTTGTTTGCTTTGGTTCTTCTGGGTACACCATCTGCATGGAGTTTGTACATTGTTTATTTGTAATTAGCTCCTTACAAATATTTCTGCTTCCTCCCACAATCCATACACCCCTTAGTAGAATAATTGGCACCTGACCACACTGATTCCAAACAGGGTGAATGGTTCTATGTACCTTGTGAAGCGATGGCTAATAATATGTCAGCACTAGATAAATAGTTGAAATAAATTATCATCGCCAATCATCATTAATCAATCATGAACATCAATCATCATCTACTAGTACAATAGATTTATAGGGTGCTGTAATAACTCATACTCACTTTTTGATGCTGCTGTGGAGCCCAGCAGGAAGCACACACACAGGAGGGTCAGCATCTTGTCTTTTTTCAGTTATCACCTAGAAGTTATGTGTTATATTAATACAATTTACTGTAAACCAAAACCATAATCCATACAATACAGACCTTCATTGGGACTACCACCTCTGACACCCCAAAGGCAAGATAGAACTTCCACAGCCAGGGGCGGGCTAGCACTTCACCCCAGGGCTGAGTCCATGGCTAAACTGAGGGGACCAAGAAAGGATATTGGGCGCCAGTTACTTTTTGTCTTTTTAAAGTTTTATTGCAGAACGGTTAAGGAGGTCAGGGTTAAGGGTCCCAGATACCATGGCAGACCAGTTACAGACTCTCCAGATCAGTGTCCAGCTTCAAGGCATCAGAACCTTTAAGCCGACCCGGCAACACTCTTAGCACGTTTCCAAATTTCAGTGCGCCATCCAAGTGAGCCACCAGGCTCTTCTGAAAGGCCAGCCTTCATCCAGGATCTCTCCAGAAAGAGAGCTTCCCTGGGTCTCCTCCTTGGCGCAGCTTCCTTCTAACCAGGCAGGACAGCTTTAGGACCACTTCAGCACACGTTAGGCCCCCAACACAGATTATTGGGCCTAACAGCAGCGCTCCCACCAGCAGCACCACGCTAGGCCTCAGCCCAGGGGAAGAGAGCGAGCACATCGCCTGTCCCAACTATTTATATCCCCCACATTATGCACCAGTGGCATCAACCCATCCCCATCTCCCATCCTCTGGAACTCCCTACCCAGGTATGCCAGGTTAGTTCCTACCCTGTCTGCCTTTAGGAGATCCTTAAAAACTCACTTATTCAGGGAAGTCTACCCCAACTCCACCTAAAATCTGTACTTTGGCCACCTCCATCAGATCCTCCCCTGCAGCTATGACCTTTTGTACCACCTCCCCCTCCCTTTAGATTGTAAGCTCTGTGAGCAGGGCCCTCCTATTCCTTCTGTATTGAACTGTATTATAATTGTACTGCCCCCCTTTATATTGTAAAGCGCTGTGCAAACTGTTGGCCCTATATAAATCTGGTATATTAATTTAAAAAAATAATAATGGTCAGGGACTGCAGACATAGTACAGGAGATGGTCAGAGACTACAGAGATGGTCAGAGACTGGGGAGATGCAACCAGGGATGTTAGAGACTACAGAAATGATGCAAAAGATGGTCAGAGACTGCAGGTATGCAACAAGATATGGTCAGTGACAGGGGACATGAAACAGAAGATGGTTAACAGCTACAAGAATGCAACTGGAGATGGTCAGAGACTGCAGAAATACTACAGACAATGTTCAGACACTGCAGACATGATACAGGAGATGGTCAGACACTGCAGACATGATACAAGAGATTGTCAGAGACTGCAGACATGATACAAGAGCTGGCCAGAGACTACAGACATGATACAAGAAATGGTCAGAGATTGCAGACATTATACAGGAGATGGTCAGAGACTGCAGACATGCATCCAGAGATGGTTAGAGACTATAGACATGAAACAAAAGATGGCCAGAGGCTGCAGCAATGCAACAAGATATGGTCAGAGACAGGGGACATGCAACAGAAGATGGTTAACAGCTACAAGCATGCAACTGGAGATGGTCAGAGACTGCAGAAATACTACAGAAGATGTTCAGACACTGCAGACATGATACAAGAGATGGTCAGAGACTGTAGACATGATACAAGAGATTGTCAGACTGCAGACATGATACAGGAGATGGCCGGAGACTACAGACATGATGCAAGGGATGGTTAGACTACAGACATGGTACAAGAGATGATCAGAGACTACAGACATGATACAAGAGATGGTCAGAGACTGCTGACATGGTACAAGAGATGGTCAGACTACAGACTTGCAACCACAGACGGTCAAAAACTACAGGCATACAACAGGAGATGGTCAGAGACTGGAAGTACAGTACATGAGAATGGTCAGAGACTGCAGACATGAAACAAAAGATGGTCAGAGACCGGAACATACAGCAAAAGATGTTTAACAGGTACAAGCATGCAACTGGAGATGGTCAGAGACTACAGACATGTAACAAAATATAGTCAGAGACTGGGACATACAACAGCACATGGTCATAGACTACAAGCATACGACAGGAGATGGTCAGAGACTGCAGAAATACTATAGAAGATGGTCAGAGACTGCAGACATGAAACAAAAGATGGTCAGAGACTGTGACATAAGACAGGAGATGGTCAGAGACTGCAGAGAAACAAGGGGGATGATCAGAAACTGCAGGTAAGGAAAAACAGATGTCTGCAGGGGCTCCGAGGGCCAAATGTGCCCCCCAAAATACAGTTTGGGCACCAGGGGCTTACATGGTCTCAGAAGTTTGTCAAGAATCCTAATATCGCTCTATTCATAGCAGAGAGCCTTGTGTCATATATGTACACCTATATATTAGAATAGCCCTGTCCCGTGTATGTCTACATCATCACTCACCTGTCCTCACCTGCCTGGTCACTGGATACACCTATCTCCCCTTCTCCCTATATATATAGTTATATATAGCTGTGTGTGTATGTTAATCACACCTGCCTGCCATATGTTGTATGGCAATAATCCAAAAGAATTCAATGACATCATATGATAACCCAATGCCACAAAAACTCCTTGTGTAACACCCCCACCCCCGCGTTCCTCCTCAGTCTGATGTATTATGGGCATCTGAAAAGAATATAAAAGATAATGTATAACTTTTATTGATTCTCCTTTATTGCTATATTAACATATTCTTCTCTTCGCTCCCCTAATACTCTTTCCTATACCATATACAGTGATTGAATGCAACGTACTGCAACTCATGTGTATTGAGAAGGATGGATATAAAGATACCTTGTCAGTTGTAGTCAGGGGTAGATACATAACATATTCTATATCGGCACCAAAATAAGTTGGGATTGATATATTAGGATATGGGTTTGTTTTGGTGTAAGACATTTTTGCCGCTAAAGTAAATCAGCATTATAATTATGCTTTAAAGAAGAATTCCAGGTATGGACCAATGTAACAGTGATCTCCACCTACTTATAGGTCCTCAGTCCAATCAAAGAACGCTATGCGATCATTCAGAGAATGCAAAGCCTTCTTTGAATGGCAACAAAAAACACATAAACTCCGCGCTTAGGACTAAAAAAGAAAAGAAGGTATGCAGCCTCCCCTAATAAACCCACGAGGGGGCTAGTGTGTATAAATAAATAAAGAATGGGGTGAATGGCGCTCCCTAATTGGGGGGGTATGTGAACTGTATGTGCAACACCAGTGCTACCAAAACCACTGTGATGATATACACATAATATAATAACCCCCTATAAACATATATCTATATCCAAACTAATCAATCAGTTAAAAATAAAAGTGATCAATTATGCCATCAATTATATAAAATGAAAAATGACACCAGCATGTAAACTGAAGTGATCTGCAGTACAAGGCATATGTGCAATACGTGTCACCCTAATAATAAAAATTGTAAAAAAATATATATATACCCGTATATACTCGAGTATAAGTCGTTCCGAGTATAAGTCGAGGCCCTAATTTACCACAAAAAAAATTGGAAAACTTAGTGATCCGAGTATAAGACGAGGGTGAGAAATGCACAGCTACTGTAAGTGGAAAAGAGGGTCAACAATGCCCATTTGCAGCCTCACTGTGCCCATTTGCAGCCATAGGTCCCCTGAACTTCAAACTCGGTAGTTAAGGGTTCCTAGATGCCCCCTAGCTGCAGCCAAAATTTGGGGTCCCTGAACCCAAAGGGTCCCGAAATGACATTGCTGCAGATGGACACCGTTGACCAAATGTGGGGCCCTGTATCTCGGTAGCAGTGCTAAGAACCCCAAATTTGGTGTGCAAACTCAGTGGAACTAGCACCATAGAATTTCTAAAGCTGGGGTTTCTAGCACCAAGTGGCCCTGAGATACAGGGCCCCAAAAATCAGTTCAGAAAATGTCAAGCACTTTTCTGCAGCAGAGAATGACATTTTCCGAACCGGTTTTGGGGCCCCGTATCTCAGGGCCACTTGATGCTAGGAACCCCAGCTTTGGATATGTTATGGAACCAGTTCCACTGGGTTTGCACACCAAATTTGGGGTTCCTAGCACCAAGTGGCCCTGAGATACGGGGCCCCAAAGTCGGTTCGGAAAATGATTTTTGTTGCTGCAGAAAAGTGCTTGACTCGAGAATAAGTCGAGGGGGGCACTTTCAGCACAAAAAAATGTGCTGAAAAATTCGACTTATACTCGAGTATATACGGTATATGCAATAAAGAAGTGAAAAAGTTTGCAATACTCCAAAACATTGGTTAGCAAAAAAAAAAAAAGGATTTTGTTTCAAAAAGTTCCAAACAGTCTGGTGACTCTTGTGCTCAAGATTGACAGGTGACTTCTGTGCTCCCCCTATGGCTCACCATTCACCAGCTCGTTATACCCCTACAGGGGTGACAGGCAGTATGGAATATCATAGGCAGTCTTCATAGATGGTTTCCTGTAGTCCCATTAGCAATAGCTCTTGCTTCCACTAACCCAGGACATCCGGATCGGTCAACTGTACATCACAGCCTCTGCCACCATATCCAGGAAAGGGATCTCCAAGGATAAGTCATTGCCTTGGGAGAACTGTTGGGAACTTAATCTTGATTCATTCGGTGAATAACGAGAGGGAGAGTATGCTGGTGAGAGAGACCACCCACTTTGACTGTATCAGACCATTCAAATGTAAAAAAATCCCAGATGTAAGGATGAACAGTCAGCTGGACCTAATCTACAATGTCTAAGATATTTTGACACTCATTCAAGTAGCTTCCTCAGTTGTAATGATTGTTGGGAATATTCCCCGGCATTTCTAACCATTTCTATTGACACTTTGGGCCCAATTTGGACATTATTCACTAAGAGCCCTTTCACACTGGGGCGGTTTGCAGGCGTTATTGCGCTAAAAATACCGCCTGCAAACCGACCCAAAACAGCCGCTACTGTTTGTTCAGTGTGAAAGCCCGAGGGCTTTCACACTGAAGCGGTGTGCTGGCAGGAGAAGAAAAAAACTCCTGCAAGCCTCATCTTTGGAGCGGTGAAGGTATTCACCGCTCCTAAACTGCTCCTGCCCATTGAAATCAATGGGGCAGCGCGGCTACACTGCGGCAATACCGCGGCTATAGCCGCGCTATGCGAGCGGTTTTAACCCTCGCATAGTGGCCGAATACCGCAGCAAAAAACAACGGTAAAGCAGCGCTAAAAATAGCGCGGTTTTACCGCTGACGCCCCCACCGCCCCAGTGTGAAAGGGGCCTTAGGGGTGTACTCACTTTTGTTGCCAGCAGTTTAGACATTAATGGCTGTGTTGAGTTGTTTTTAGGTTACAGCAAATTTACACTGTTATACAAGCTGTACACTCACTACTTTACATTGTAGCAAAGTGTAATTTCTTCAGTGTTGTCACATGAAAAGATAGAAGAAAATATTTACAAAAATGTGAGGGGTGTACTCACTTTTGTGAGATACTGTAACTGCCAAGATATCTTATATACATCCAGCTCATTACACATGAGTCACAATATGTTGCATTCAATCACTGCCCTAATTCTAGGTTTAGATTAAGGATTGAGGGTTAAGTGGAGGTTTATGGATTAGATTGAGGGTTAGGGGTTAGGTTAAGAGATATGGGTTAGGTTCAGAGATAGGGTTTTTCCTTTTAAGGTTTTGGATTAGGTTAGGAGTCATAAATTAGGTTCAGTGTTATAAATTAGGTTTAGTATAAGGGGTTAGGTTTAGGTTTATGGTTATGGATTATATTTAAGGTAGTGGGCAGTGGACTAAAATGAGGATTACAGGTTAGACTGAGGCTTTGGACTAGGTTGAAACATCATGGATTAGGTTGAGGACAATGGGTTAAATTGATATTTATGTGTTAGGGTGAGGGTTATGGATTAGGTTTAGGGTTGGGGTTAGGTTAATGGTTATGGATAAGGATGAATGTAATGGGATATGTTAAATGTAATGGATTTGGTGAAGGGTTAGGTGGTTTAACTGGAAGTCTATGGATTCATTTTCAGTGTTAGGGAATATATTTAGGGTTAGATTTATGGTTATGGATTAGGTTAAGAGTAATGGCCTAGAATGAGGGTTTGGAGTTAAACTGAGGGTTTTAGATTAGGCTGAGGGTTTTGAATTGGGTTGAGGGTTAGGGGTTAGGTTTATAAACATGGATTTGTTTGAGGGTAATGAGCTAGAATGATGGTTGGGGGCTAGACTGGTGGTTTTGGATTTGGCTAAGGGTTTTGGTTTGGTTTAAGGGTTATGGATTATGTTGAGGTTTACGGGTAAGGTTGATGGTTATAGATTGGCTTGAGCTTAATGGGATAGGTTGAAAGTTATGGATTGGGTTGAGAGAAATGGATTAGGTTGAGGGTTAGGGATTAGGTTTATGGTTATGGATTAGGTTGAGAGTTATGGGCTAGAATGAGGATTGGTATTGGATTAAGGATTCTGGATTAGGTTGAGGTTTAGGGGTTAAGTTTAGGTTTATGGTTATGGATTAGGTTGTGGGTTTCGTGCTATACTTAGGTAGTAGACAGTGTGTTAAAATCAGGGTTATGGGTTAGACTGAGGCTTTGGAATAGGCTGAGGGTTTTGGACTAGGTTTAAGGGTATAGATTAGGTTGAGGGCAATAGGTTCGAATGATGGTTATGAGTTGAATTGAGGGTTAGGTTAATGGTTTTGGATAAGGCTGAGTGTAATGGAATAGGTTAAAGTTTATACATTGGGTTAAGGGTAATGGGCTAGTTTCAGGCGTATGGATCCCGTTTGAAGGATTTAGGATTAGATTTATGGTTATTCATTAGGTTAAGAGTAATGGGCTTGAATGATTGTTACAGGTTAGACTGAAGGTTCTGGATTAAGCTGAGGGTTTTGGAATAGGTTGGGATTTAAAGATTATGTTGAGGGATTGATTGATGGTTCTGGATTAGGTGGAGGGTTATTATAAGCCTGAGGGTTAGGGGTTAGGTTGAGGATTATCAATTAGGTGGGGGTTAGGGTGAGGATTAAGTATTGCATGTCAGGCTAAGGACTCTGAAGAGAGAGCTGTCGTAAGGTTAAGGTAAGGTTTAGGAGGAAAAATAAGGTTTAAGGGTTGGGTTAACAGGGTTATGCTGCCATGCAAAAAATAAGCAGCATTTTTATACGGATGGGTCATTAATGGTGATCTAAGTATTTCTCCAATGACAGGTTTTCTTTAGAGATTAGGCTGAGGTTAAGGGGTAGCAGGTGATTGACCTGGTGCTTTGCTGGGGGAATACCACTCACCCACCCCCAAAAATGTTAGTGTTGAGTGATGCTGGTCCTTAAGGTACACACTGACTTCTTGACCTGTTGCTTCATGAAATAACCAAAGCATATGTCATATGTGTTGCATCTCCCAGCTGTCAACTACCTATAACACAAGGTGTGCCAGGTTTGTCACCCTCTCAGGTTGGTGCAGTCACATGAACGCAGAGCTATCAGATAAGAACACATATGCTACCTTATCTGGGAGTTCCCCAGTTTATCTGATATGTGTTTGAAAGGATTAGTTATGATTACAGCTGTAAAAAAACACCTACTGATAAAGATGGCCATAAAATTATCATTACAAAACATAATGTTTTTTTGATGTATGGCATTATAAAACAAGGCAGAGGTTACTTTTACTCCAGTGTGAAAGCCCTCGGGCTTTCACACTGGAGCGGTGCGCTTGCAGGACGGTAAAAAAAGTCCTGCAAGCAGCATCTTTGCAGTGCTGTAGGAGCGGTGTATATACCGGTCCTAAAGCACCCCTGCCCATTGAAAACAATGGGGCAGTGTCGGCAAACCGCCGCTGCAGTGACGCTTTTGTGGGCGGTCTTAACCCTTTTTTGGCTGCTAGCAGGGGTTAAAACTGCCCCGCTAGCGGCCGCATAGCGCCACTAAAATGACGGCAAAGCTGCGCTAAAAATAGTGCCGCTTTACCGCCGACGCCTGCCCGCCCCAGTCTGAAAGTAGCCTTAATCTTAATAGCCTTCCCCTCTTCATATCCTGTAATGAACCCTTTGTTGACAGTTATAGTTTCCCCTATCATGAAGCCCTGCGCTATTTTTTTTTTGCTATGGGCTTGTCTTTATATGCTAATTTACCTAATTAAAACTACCTGCTGCTGGACAATTTTCCCACTGCTTTACCATTGGTGTCTTCTTAAAGGGTTACTAAACCCTCTTTTTTTGTTATTTTTTTAAATAACAAACATGTCGTACTTACCACCACTGTGCAGTTGGTTTTGCACAGAGTGGCCCCCAATCCTTCTTTTCTGGGGTCCCTCAGCGGCGCTGGTGGCTCCTCCTCTTCTCGAGTGCCCCCTCATAGAAGCGCTCTCCTTTGGGGCACCCATGCGGGTGTGCTCCCAAGTCCTGCTGCAGGCGTGCTCCCAAGTCGAGACAGCAGGACTTAACCCCACCCCTGGGGCCCGCGTCATTGGATTTGATTGACAGCAGGGGGAGCCAATGGTTGTGCTGCTATCAATCTATTCAATCAGGACACGAGACACCAGCCGGAGCTGGTGTGCTCGTTCACGTTGCGTAAATTATGGCGCTCAGGTAAGAAAAAGGGGGGCTCGGGGGGCTGCTGCATGACAGGAGATTTTCTCACCTTAATGCATTCTATGCATTAAGGTGCAAAACCTTGAGGGTTTACAACCCCTTTAAGGGCGATGTACAGTCAAGGCTCAGTTGGCTGTACTTCTCCTGTGAATCACAGAAGTGCAGTTTGTTCTGCACTCCTGTGACCTGTTTTCAGCCAACAGCGGGCTGAAGATCGCTGTCAGCTGACATCGCAGAGCTGGTCCAGGCTGGGGAAAGATCATGACCATGTGGAAAGGATCAGGGGCATAACTAGAAATCACAGGGCCCCATAGCAAAATGTTGTATGGGCCTCCCCCCCCCCCCCCCCCCACAAAAAAATGGGGGGCTTAAATTAAATAGTGGGCGTGGCTTAAAGGGCGTGGCTCAAAGGGGGTGTGGTTCAAGTCTGAGCTGAATGAGGGCTGGAGGAAGGAAGGAAGGAAAGAAAAAAGGAAAGAAGGAAAGAAAGAAAGGAGAGAGAAGGGATGGAGGGACAACAGGCTCAGATCCTACACCACAATAGCAATATATGTATTCCAGAAAGTTTAACAATCAACAGATAAAGATACTCCAAACACCTGGTGTTAGGGCTTCAATCATCCTCATCTGTGCCCACTTGTGCCCAATGCAGTGTGGCCTGTGCCCAATGCAGCATTGTCCAGTGCCCAATACAGCCTCACCTGTGCCCAATGCAGCCTCACCTGTGCCCAATGCAGTGTGGCCTGTGCCCAATGCTGCATGTCCAGTGCCCAATGCAGCGTGTCCAGTGCCCAATGCAGCATGTCCAGTGCCCAATGCAGCGTGACCTGTGCCCAAAGCAGCGTGTCCAGTGCCCAATGCAGCGTGACCTGCCTGTGCCCAGTGCAGCGTGTCCAGTGCCTTGACCACCCCTTGCTGCCCAGGCCAATTTTCAGCTTTCAGCGCTGTCACACTTTAAATGACAATTCAGTGGCTATGCTACACTGTACCCATATTAAATGTTTATATTTTTTTCCCACAAACAGAGCTTTCTTTTGGTGGTATTTAATAACTACTGCGTTTTTTATTTTTTGCCAAAAAAAAAAAAAGTTTCTCTCTAAATATGTGTAGCGCCCTCTACCAATACCCTGTTTCCCCGAAAATAAGACCTAGCGTGATTGTCGGTGATGGCTGCAATATAAGCCCTACCCCCCAAATAAGCCCTACCCTTTTCCCCAAAAAATAAGCCCTACCCTGAAAATAAGACCTACAAGGACTTTAACTAGGGCTTATTTGAGGGATAGGGCTGATATTGCAGCCATCACCGACAATCACGCTAGATCTTATTTTCGGGGAAACAGGGTAGGTAGGTAGGCTAGCATAGGATTTTTGCTAGGAGAACTGCCAGTACAGGTAAATTTAGGCAGGCCTATGCTGCAAGCTGGGCCTGCTTGTTTTGATCTGGGGGCAGGGAGTGGTTAGTGTAGCAGTGGGTGTGACCACCTGTGCTTCAGTGCTGAGGCGCCTCCTCTGCTTCCAGGGAGAATGTTCTGGAAGAGGGGCAGGGCCTAGAACTGGAGTGGCAGGCAGCTCATGTGGGAGCCCTGACCAATCCCCAACTGGAATTGGCAGGGGGCGGGACTCCTATATAAGCTGAGGTAACAGGCCATTGGGGGGAGAAGTGGAGAATAGAGTTCTAGACAGCAGCAGGAGGGGGGGTGCGCCGATCGCAGGAGGAGGCCCGGGGAGAACTGTAAGGGAACTTCACCTTTACACAGTCATTGGTAAAGTCTTCATCATTACACGGTCCGGTTTAAGTTCTCCATCATGGACTCAGGGCAGAGAGAGGTCGGTGAGTGTTACCACAGTGGAGGGCTGGATGTGGAGACATGCCAGGAAGTCTGTGAGGGAACTTCACCTTTACACGGTCATTGGTGAAGACCTCATCATTGAGGAGAGGACTGTGGGGAATAGTGCCAAATCGATGCGGCCCGAGGGTGCAGGGTTTGCAAGCTGGGCTGGCTGGGAACACTAGTCCACCGTTCAACACATGCTATTAAACTACTAGGCCTACGGCGAGAGGTACTGCAGGCCTTTGGCCTAGTAGCAGCAACTAATCAGAGTCAGCATTACAGACTATTCAGAGTGGGATCTTTTGCACATAGAAGAGGATGTGACAAGAAATGAATGGGCTTCAGTTTAAGTTTTGTGCAGGAGGGAAGGATCTCTGGGAACCCTTACACGGTCATGGGTGAAGTCCTCGTCTTAACACGATCATTGATGAGGAAGTCCTGGGAGCAATAATCTGCAGGAGTTACGCAGAGGAGGAGCAATAATCTGCATGGTGATGCAGGGAAGAGACTGTAGCTGTTATACATGCACATCATTCCTTCAGGCTCAAACTAAGTTCTAATCTATAAATATGATGGCAAAGTATTTGATCTATGGGCATCCCAAAACAACACAACAACAAAACAAAGCAAATTACTGTTCATTGTCTGAGATGTGATATATGGAGGTCGGGCAGCAGGGTGATGTGGTGGATGTTTGTTACTGGTGGTAACTACACCACTACATATATTTTCTTCTTCACTGATGGGCACTGATGAGGAGGCACTAATATGCAGCACTGATAGGCAGCACTGAAGGGCACTGATAGGTGGCACTGATATGCAGCACTAATGAGTACTGATAGGTGGCACTGATAGGCGGCAATGATGAGCACTGCTAGGTGGCACTGATGGGCACTGATAGGTGGCACTGATGGGTGGCACTGATGGGCAGCACTGTTGAGGAGGCATTGACAGACATTACTGATGGGCATTGATTGGCATAATTTTTATTTTCACTGATTGGCATCTGATAGGCACAGATTGGCATCTGTTGTGGGCACCTCTGATGGGGGCTGCGTTGATAATCACTGTGCTGATTATAAGCGCAGACCTCCCATGTCAGGAGAGCCGCTGATCGTCTCTCCTCTGCTCGTTCCTTCTGAGTGCGAACTGAGGAAAGCCAATTACCAGCACTTCCTGGTTACGCTGCGATCGGCTGTGATTGGTCACAGCTGATCACATGGTAAATAGGTGCTTGACTGTTGGATAACAGATGTTGTCCACCCTTATCCACACCCCTCTTACTTTTCTACTCCCAATAAAACAGACCACACTGAACTTTGGGGTAAAAAAGGCCGTAGCAGCCTACTATATTTAAAACAATATATATTTATAACTCTCTTATAAACTCTGTTATCAAACAATAAACAAGAAAACATCTGTTATTCCATGAAAGAACTTTAAACTAAAGAGCGTTTGTCTGCGCTATCACTTAAACTCATTCTGATGGTCATCACCCATGTAGCACTGCGGTACTTATCAAAATATCTCAACTAGGCATCAAGCCGACAAGCTGGCTCAGAGACTAACAATTCCCGCAGTGCCCCATTAACACTTCCCGGCTAACCTCCGTTAACCGGGAACCAAAAAACCTCCGGATCCATACCAACGTTAGATCCCCCACTTACTTTTTCCATCTTCCTTCCCTTGCACAGACCAACGCCCGCCACCGCATCCCACGAGTAATACCTTACTCTTGGATGCCCCTCCACACCCGAATAGCTCGCTGTATTCCATCCTGTAATCCTAAATTCCACAAATCTATCCCCACATCGTTAAGGTGGACCCCATCAGGTCTCAAATACCTCCACGTTTCGAATTCCAATTCAGGATGTCTAATTGCTAAGCAACCATTGCGTACCATAAATTTGCTCACCTCCCTATTAATCTTTTTTCTGGCCCGATTTACACCTTCCACCGACCTGGCCATTCTCCAAGATGTCCGAGCCACCATATCCGACCATATAAAAATTGGGGAATAATTCCATCAAGCACCACAAATCACCCTTGGTATCCCGCGTGATGTCTACCATGGATCTGATACCTAGGTCATTGCCGCCAACGTGTAAAACTAGCACGTCAGGTGGTCCTTCCCTCAGGGCATACTTCTGTACTTCAGAAAGCAATCTACCCCACAGCATTCCCGGTATCCCCAACCACTTAATAGAAACCTCCCTTTTGTCAAAACCTAACTGTCTGCCCTCCCAACGAGCATCCCCCCTTCTTGCCCCCCAACACACATAAGAATGGCCCATAATCCAGACCATTCCAGGCGATGATCCTGTAATTAGAAGAAGACAAGAAAAACTCTCCTTAAAACTCTCCTAAAAGACAAACCTTTTATGACTAAACAATCACTGTACTACTCCCCTAGCATCCACCTAACCCTACCACTAGATGAGGCCTTACGTAAGACTGGAACCTGTTCGATTCCCACCTTCCAATCCGTTTCACCGCCTCCACACCTAGCCCATTCTTGGCTGCTTCAGTAGCCGCTCCTATCCGAAAAGAGTGAGACGCGAAATCCTTGTCCCATAAACCCACACTCCGCAGGCATCTTCTAAAAACTGTTATGAACTGAAACCTAGATAAAAAACTCCCATCCAAGTGTATTAAAAAGGGGCCTTGTAAATCTGGACGAACTTGCAAGAATTCCTCGACCGTGCCCACCGGGCACAGGCAGGATCCCTGAATCTGGTAAACTTTCACTACCCTGCCTCTCCCTACTTGATCCGTTTTTGACCTCTTTATAACCAACGTTAAACCTGCCCGCTCTAACTGAACTTCCTGCCATCCCAATCCTCCTGGAACTGTTTTTGCCGGGCTAACCAGTTCGCTTATCCTGAATGCTCCAAAAAATGCCAGTACAAACGCCACCTTAAACAATGTGACTTCATACTCGGAAGAGCATACCTCCCCCAACTTTTCTATAATACTACCTAAGATCTCAAAAGTCACCGGTCTTCTGGAATCACGCTTGATTCCACGCTTCATATACCCCTTTAGCGCTTGACGCACCCAAAAATCTTTCGTGACATCCGGCTGACCCTGTAGCTTAAAAAGAAAAGCCAACCCCGCTAACTGCGTATTCAAAACAGCTACTGATGCACCCTCCTCCATTTTCCTTGCCACGTAGTATAGCAACAACAAATGCAAAGACCTCCCTGACGGCTCCTCGCCAACTCCCTGTACAAAACCCATCCACTCACTCCATACCTTGGAGTACGCCGCCCATGTGGCCCCACTTACCGACTGCTGAATCCATCCCGCGATGACGCCAAAGGTATTTCCCACATCCACTCGGGACAAGGCACCCCCCGTTGCTCCGCTTCCGGCGCCAACTCTCGGAACCTGTCCCACTGGAAGCGAGATAACGCATCAGCTACCACATTCTCCACCCCTGGTAAGTGAACTGCATGAATATACACGTTCAATTGCAAACATCTTAATACTGAATGCTGCAACAACTTGATCACTGGCGGAGACGATGCTGTCACCCTGTTTATCACTTGCACCACCCCTAAATTGTCCCCGTGGAAACGCACCTTCAGATCCCTGAAAGATGCACCCCATAGTTCCACTGCCAGCACTACTGGAAACAATTCCAGTAAAACCAAGTTTTGTATGAAACCCTCATCTATCCATGACTGAGGCCAAGGACCTGCGCTCCACCGGCCTTGAAAAAACGCCCCAAAACCTGTAGACCCTGCCGCATCCGTGAAGAGTTCCAGGTCGAAATTACTGACCGGTCCTGACATCCACATCGCCCTTCCATTGAAGGATTCCAAAAAGGTATGCCATACCCGTAAATCCTCCCTGTGCGATTTGACTAAACGCACAAAATGCCTTGGTGATTGTACACCACTCGTGCTAGCCGCCAGCCGGCGGCTGAACACTCTACCCATCGGAAGTATGCGGCAAGCAAAATTCAGCTTGCCTAAAACCGATTGAAGCGTTCTCAGTTGCACCTTCCTCAAACCAATTAACCGTGCGATCTCTTTTTTCAAATCTCCCAATTTGTCTTCCGGCAACCTACATTCCATGGCCTCTGAATCCAGTACAATGCCTAGGAACGTGATGACCGTGCAAGGTCCCTCCGTCTTTTCATCAGCCAACGGAATGCCGAATCTGTCAGCGACATGCTGTAATGTCGCCAATAACACCGCACAGATTCTAGATGAAGCCGGCCCTATGCATAAGAAGTCATCCAGGTAGTGAATTATAGAATTCACTCCGGACACGTCCCTCACTACCCATTCCAAGAAAGAGCTGAATTGCTCAAATATCGCACACGATATTGAGCAACCCATCGGTAGGCATTTGTCCACATAAAACTCCCCTTTCCAGTGGCACCCCAGGAACCTAAAACTATCCGGGTGTACTGGCAGCAGCCGAAAAGCCGATTCGACATCCGCCTTGGCCATCAAAGCTCCTTTTCCGTAACCGCGCACCCACCCCACAGCGGCATCAAATGACGTATAAGTCACTGAGCACGCCTCCTGATCAATGGCATCATTCACCGATCCCCCTTTCGGGAAGGATAAGTGGTGAATGAGCCTGAATTTGTTGTGCTCCTTTTTGGGCACAACACCTAGCGGTGATACCACCAAATCTGCAAATGGTGCCGCCTGAAAAGGACCACCCATTCTCCCTATTGCAACTTCCTTTGCCAGCTTCGCAGAAACCACTTCCGGATGTTGCAATGCGGATCGTAAATTTTTGGGCACCTGGGGAACAACCTTCAACTCACAGGGTATTCTAAAGCCCACCGAGAAACCCTCCTCCAGTAACCTCGCTGCTTGGCTGTCGGGATACTTACCGAGAAACGGCCGCATCCTTTCCACTTTCACCGGAGCCCTCCCTCTTGTTCCCAACGTCACCGGTTCTGCCTTTTCCCTGCTTGTAGCATCTAGATCCAGGATGCGTCCCCCCGCAGCCTGAGCACTTGTGCTTATACTTACATGACGCACCAAACTTACAGGCTCCGGTGTTGTACTGCCAACAAACCCCTTTTTTGTTTCCGGCCGAATGTCCCGGGGCTGAAGGTCCACCGGCTCCCCCCTGAAAAAACTGGTTCGGGGTCCTCGTCGTCGTCATCAAACGCATCCACAAGCTAATGTCCTTGTGGTCCCAACGCAGCTCTGGACGTATCGCTCTCCGCTGTCTGAACTGCTCGTCGTATCTCAGCCAACCCGTGCCGCCATACACTCTATAAGCTTCCCCTATCGCATCCTGATAGCAGAACAATGCCGAACATTGCTCCGGGTGCCTCTCCCCTATCACACTAGCCATAATTGCAAACGCTTGCAACCAGTTGGTAAATGTCCTAGGGATCAGCCGATATCTCCTCTTCTCTTCATCCTCCTTCTTGGAGCTGTCTGGTTTAACTCTATCCAAGTAAAATTTCTCCAACGGTAGTAGTGAAAATATTTCCACATACTCACCTTTCCACAACTTCTCCCGCACCTCCTGTTTCAAGTGCGCTCCCAAAGGTCCTTCGTAGCACACATACACCTCGCAACGCGCCGCATCCGCCAGCCTGGTTATATCCTGCCTCTCTACCGTCTCCGCAGCTTTTTCCTTCCCCTGCGTAACGTGACTAACCGTGGACTCCAGCCGCTACTGTAGGCGCCCCCGCCCCTGCAACATTACCGCTGCCCCCTGCTGGCGGGACCCACGCAGCTGCCGGGCCCCCCGCAGCACGCTCTCCTGCCTCAAATCTCTGCACCAATTCCTTAATGCCTTCCAAAAAACCCAATAAACCTGAGCCCCCCACCGCTGGGACAACCCCCCTTGCACTGTCCTCAGGCCTACTTAATTCCTGTCTTACCCTGTTTCCCCCTTCCAACCCCAATTGCTGGGACTTACCGGGCTGCACAGGTGTTGCCCCATCAGCCGACCTTCTGTTCTCATTCTCGTCCGTGCTCCTGGAAAGGGGGGGTGCCTCCTCTTCCGATCCGGACGTCTCCTCTAGCTCCCTTGGGACCATCTCTCCGTCTTCTATCTCCGAAAGCCCACCTGGCCTGGTGGCCTTGGCTGCCGCCGTCATCTCCATCCTTTTCCTCCTCCTTGCCGCGTAACCTCCCGCCGACTTTTGGACAGCCTTTGCCGGGCCGGTGTTGGATACCGCAGCCCTAAAGGCCTCCGCTCCTCCCGCTTGCCGCCCGCATCTTCCTCTATCCTCCCTTTGATTGTCCCCTGCCGCAGAATTAGACAGCCTGGGGACAGTTGCATCTTTCCTGGCCGCAATAGTGTTGAGAACCTCCGCCGTCGTCATGGGGGTGGGGCTCGCGCTCCCCGCTCGTCCTCCTCTGCTAGGCCTGACCTGCGTGCCCGCTCTCTCCCTGCTTGGTGCCGCCGGGGCCGTGACGTCTCCTCCGCTCGCTGTCTTCCTCTTGGCAGGTGGACATCCCTGCACCTCTTCTCCATTCCTCCCCGACATTCTTTGTGCTGCTCTAGAGCGTTCTGGAGAGAAGCGCTCAGGCGGCCTGGATCTCCGCACTCTGCCGCTGCTCCTCTCAATCCTACTCGGCTGCTGTACTGCCTGCTCCATGGCCGCACCGATCGCTTCTTGCAGCCAAGCCGTGCCTCTCACCGCCGCCTCCGCACGCAGTTGGGCCATGAGACGCTCCACTTCGGCCATGCTTCACAGAACTTTCTTCAAGTTTTCTGTTAACCCCTCCCCACAAGTTAACCTTTTTATATAACCCCTCCCTTCCTGTCCCTCCCCCTCGGCTCCATTTTAAACCATCCCTTCCCCACACTGCTACCACTGTCATGCACGCCCTGCACTTAACGCATTGCATGCTGCATTTTCGGGCTTTACTTTACCGTGATCGGAGATGTGGCGTGTCCACGCAAGCGGCTTATCCTGCTGGACATCAAATGACACCCAGTCAGGATAACTGATCCCCTGCCTAGTCGTCATTCTGCCATAGGCTGGGCGGGATATGGTTAAAAAAGAACAAAATCCCAAACTTCTCTTTTATTTCCTTACAGTAAAACACCTGCCTTGTTGCTGGGTCTCTAGTGCATTATGGCCTTGTCCTGCTCATGAACCCTTTTGCTGCCAGAGTCATTTTTGTGTTTTTTGCACACATGTTCAAAAAAATAATTGTAGGCCTGAAGATTAGTTACAACCTCCAAACGTGATATTGTAGCAATGGCCCCGACCCCTAGAGTCAGCGAGAGCTGACATGCTTATTTGTAGAGTGGGTTACTAGGCATGGTGGGTATAAAGCAAGATGGAAAGATTGGGCACCAGTCACTTTTTGAATGCGAACAAAAGAGATTTATTGTCTCTTAACCTCCCTGGCGGTATGATTATTTTGGATTTTAGGTGCTGAAAGCGGTACAATTATTTTGCATGGAAATTTGGCGTTTTATATTGTAGGTCTGTAATTCTTAACAATAACACACTTAAATCTGTCAAAACAAGAGTCTACTAGATATCCTGGGTATGATAAAGTTTGAAACACAAAAACATAAATTATAATATAATAAAAAAAAAAAAATAATTAAAAAAAATAAAAATAAATAGTAATAAAATTAATTTCCACACGATTCACTATCGCTCAATTCTGCAAGTGTTCTAATTTACTATCGCTGTTTTCTAGCTGGTCTAAAGCCATTTTTGACGTAAAGGGACACTTTTTGGTTGCCATGGACAATCTCCAGTTTCCAGGCAGAAAGAACAGTATATGCAATATAAAACTGAATGCGGGGCATGGGCCAAAGCACTGGGGACAAAGGGGATGTGAAATCATTTCATACAGTACTGTAATCTGTAAGATTACAGTACTGTATGTGTTATGATTTTACGCTTTTTTTTTAATATGCCGCCAGGCTCCGCCCCAGTGCGTCGCGCCGCTCGCAGGGAACGGAGCCTGGCACGGAGAGGCTTCAGAGGAGGACGGAGCCCGCAGACACAGCGGGGGACATCGCAGGATCCCGGGGACAAGGTAAGTAAGGAGGCACCAGGATCCTGCGATGTAATCCCGAGTGTGGCTCGGGATTACATCTAATGGTCCTGAATTTTAACCCCGAGCCACACTCGGGAAAACCGCCAGGGAGGCTACCAAGAACTGAGGGAGAGAGGGTTAGGGCCTGAACACCCTTAGGCAGATGCAATAGCAATTGGCAGACCCTGAGACAAAATAGGCAGACAGCTATACCGGTTGAGGGCCTTTAAGCTGGTTGCAGCACTGTATTGGTAGAACTGCTGTCTCCTATGGCAACTGAACTTGTAGGTTGACTTCAACACAGATCTGTACACATACTAGACTTGGTATCCCCGTTGTGTAGGGCCTGGCCTCCATCTCACAGCCTCCCGCTGTAGCTTTTCTCACCAAGCTCCCAGTCTTCTCATCAGACCTTCAGATCCCAGCTGCCCGCTGGATCCCCTGAGCTCTTCCACAGCTAACCCGCTGTACACTCCAAGCGTCACCCACGCTACCTGCTGGGTCCCTGGCTTGGCTCTCAGCTAACCCGCTGAATCCTCTTCAAGTGTCATCCACGCTCACCCGCTGGGTCCCTGACTTGAACGCTGAAGCTTTCCCAACTTGTTCACCATCCCTGGTTAGTGAAAAAGGCTGCTCTGGTACTTCTTCAGACTTCACAAACCTAGCCTCTGATAGCAGGAGTAGTTGTCCCTTACTGGCGACGGTGTCCCCTTTATCTCTGACCTCTGATTCTCACTTGCTTCTGGTAATAGGAGTGGTCATCCCATGTGGCAACTGATTCTCCTTGACCTCTGGCAACACTCAGTCATCTGCTGCTTCACATACACATAGCTCCCAACTGTCCCTGATTTGGAGGGACTGTCCCTGATTTGGAGCAATGTCCCTCTGTCCCTCCTCATTTGTCCCTCATTTTGGTCTGATCTATATAGTTGTATATAAAATGCACTTTTTATCTTTCAGAAAGTGTTTCCCAGTGCTAAACCTTTCATCCAAATTCTAAATTGCTGCATTTGTACATTTTAAAAGCCAATATAAAGGAATAGTAGTGGTAAAATAAAGCTCTTGTGGATTTAATTAACCTTTTTTTTTTTTGGTTAGTTCTCCTTTAAGGGGGTCTGGCAGGGGGCGTGTCCTATTCCTACATATGTTTATTTAATAGGTGTCCCTCATTTCCAACTCAAAATGTTGGGAGGTATGCATACAGCCCCAGGCCTCAGCCTGGGGCTAAAAGAACACTGATCACCTGACTTATTCCCCTTAAATAGACTATCCCAGCATGCCAAGTAGCCACTCTGATTGGCTGAGAAATGATGTCTATTCACAGCCTGAACTCTCTGTGGATTTGTCATTCTAATGCCAAAGGCAGAAGTGCTACCTATTAACAGAAGAGAGAAATGCACCAAATTCAGGCTTAGGGCACAAAGTCAGTGGATACAACTACCAATTAGATGCAATTAGCCAGGCTAGTTATACCTAGCATAACTAAATTTGTTAGCAACACTGCCTAATACCAGGGTGCTACAATATATTTTTTTGAAAGCAAAGACCATGAAGAATAAAATACCGGCTTAAGCCGCGTACACACGACCGGCTTTGCCGTCGGAATAAACTCCAAAGGTTTCTCCGACGGAATTCCATTTAAGCGATCTTGCCTACACGCGGTCAAGCCAAAGTCCGACCGTCCAGAACGCGGTGACGTACAGCACGTACGACGGGACTAGAAAAAGGAAGTTCAATAGCCAGTAGCCAATAGCTTCCGTCTCGTACTTCAGAGCATGCGTCGTTTTTGGTCCGTCGGAGCAGCATACAGACGAGCGGTTTTCCTGATACGAATTGGTTCCGTCGGAAATATTTAGAACATGTTCCATTTCTAGGTCCATCAGAATTTTCAACAAAAAAAAAGTCAGATGAGGCCTACACACGATCAGAATAGACGATGAAAAGCCTCCGTTGGACTTTTTCTGTTGGACATTCCGCTCGTGTGTACGCGGCATTAGAGTGTATCTGGTTGTAGGTTAAATTATGATTCAGGTATGTTAGTTCTATGTAAAGTACGACTTGGATCCAATACTCAACTGGATTGGGGCCATGTTATCATATTTGTGTTGCACTGATGCATGCATTTATTTTCCACTAGCGTGTTGACAGTGAATTGTATTCCCATCCCCCACTGTTTAACTCAGTAGGAAAGATTGCCTCATTTATGTACATTGGGCTCTTTAGACACAATGATTATTTGGACTAAACAACAGTAAATAACTGTAGGTCATGGTAGACAGACAGCATATAATGTAATGTGAAGAGAATTTGTTCTCTGCTTTGGGATTAAGCAGCTAACTCTTTGCTGCTGGCTCTCAATCCTGGCTGTTAGTTACTAACAGAGTGGTTCCTGTGGTAATACAAAAGAAGCGCCACTCCCATAACGATACCAAGCAGCCTCTTGCGACTCTGGAGGAGCTTTGTACGGAAACTGGAATTGTACTACACACATTCTCCACTACCTACAAATTGCTAATTACACCTCCTGTGGAATACCAACCTCCAGGCCTGCTTAGATGGGAAAGGCAACTCAACTGTTATTTCACTGACAACAAATTCTCACATTTACACACAAATCTTCCATCTGCACCAAAATTCAGGGACTGACTTTCCCAACGAACGGACTTGCCTGCACGCGACCACACCGACGGATTCGTAGGTGATGAGGTACGACTGGACTAAAATAAGGAAGTTGATAGCCAGTAGCTAATAGCTGCCCTAGCATCGGTTTTTGTCCGTCGGACTAACATACAGACGAGCGGACTTTTCGACCGGACTCGAGTCTGTCGGAAAGATTTGAAACATGTTCCAAATCTAATGCCCTGTACACACGAGCAGACTTTTCGACCGGACTGGTCCGACGGACCGAATCCGGCAGACAAACCGACCGTGTGTGGGTTTTCATCGGACCTTAGTCGGATTAGTCGGATTACTTCCAAGAGGAAAATATATATCCTTATCAGACAGAATTCTATTCATTTCCTCCACATAGGCAGCACTGTCAAGAATGACAATACCGCCCCCCTTATCAGCCGGGCAGACGGCAATGTCATTCCTTTGCTTGAGGGAATCCAAAACCCTTTTGAAGACTACATCCATCCTCGTTTTCTTTATGGTCAGTTTATCAAGATCTTTGAATACTAGGTCCCTTAAAACTCCAAATAAAGGGGCTGATTGGCTGGGAGGGTTAAACAATGAAGCATTTGACAGAGTGGTATGTTGAAACTCAGATGGAACCATAGTCCTATTACGAATAGGGTTAGAGATTATATTATTTATTGTTATTTATTGTTCAATCGATGATTGGTGAATTGGGTAGGTATATGATTAACTACTTAACGACCTCGCCATAGCCGAATAACGGCTACAGCGCGGCTCGATAACTCTGGAAGGGTGTACATTGACATTCTTCCAGAATCATGCTCCCGCGCGCCCCCGAGAATATCCGTGACCGTCGGGTCATGGATCACGGTAAATGGCCGCTGACAGCGGCCGTTTACCACGTGAGCGCTCAGTCAAATGACGGAGCGATCACTTGTAAGCAAACCGGCGTCACGTCCGGTTCCTCTCTCCCCTCTCTGTACAGATTGGTACGGTGTGAGCGGAGAGGGGAGAGATCAGATGCTGCTGCAGCGCTGTGGGCTGGATGTGTAGTGCCCACAGCGCTGATTTGTGCCCACTCCAGCCATCCATACTCAGACAACCACCCATCCATCCATACTCAGCCAGCCATCCATCCATCCATGCTCAGGCAGCCATCCATACTCAGCCAGCCATCCATACTCAGTCATCCATTCATACTCAGCCAGCCATCCATCCATCCCTGCTCAGACAGCCATCCATACTCAGCCAGCCATCCATCCATCCATGCTCAGCCAGCCATCCATGCTCATCCATCCATCCATACTCAGCAATGCTCATCCATCCATCCATGCTCAGCTATTTCATCCACCCCCATCCATACTCAGCCATACCCAGCAATACCCAGCCATACTCAGCTGTACCCAGCTATCCCATCCGTACCCAGCCGTACCCAGCCATCCCATTCGTACCCAGCCGTACTCAGCCGTACCCAGCCATCCCATCTGTACCCAGCTGTACTCAGCTGTATCCAGGCATACTCAGCCGTACCCAGCCATCCCATTCCTACCCAGCCATACTCAGTCATACCCAGCCGTACTCAGCCATCCCATCCGTACCCAGCCATACTCAGCTTTACCCAGCCTTACCCAGCCTTACCCAGCCTTACCCAGCCGTACCCAGCCATACTCAGCCATACTCATTCATGCTCAGTCATCCCATCCATACTCAGCCATCCCCATCCGCGGCTCATCCATCCCCACTCATGCTCATCCATGCCACATCAGTTCTCATCCATGCCACATCCATGCCACTAGAGTGCCTACAAAAGTGTAATAGGTAGTCAAATTAGATTTGACGTTTATGCCCCTAGAACGCCTGATGGTGCTCTCTGCATGTTGGGCCTCTCTATGTGGCCAGGCTGTGTAAAAGTCTCACACATGTGGTATCGCCATACTCGGGAGCAGGGGCGTTGCTAGGTCTACAAAAGATCTGGGGCTAGAGCCCATAGCAGCGTAGTAAAGAAAGTAAAGAAAGTCATATGCTTGGGCGAGCATACACATGTATATACAGTAAAATACGTGTGTGTGTGTGACTATATATCCCCAGAGAGCCCCCCACTTACATCAGGGTCCCCAGAGAGCCCCCTTACATCAGGGTCTCCAGAGAGCCCCCCTTATATCAGGTTCCCCAGAGAGCCTCCTCCTTACATCAGAGTCCGCAGAGAGCCTCTCCCTTGCATCAGGGTCCCCAGAGAGCCTCCCCTCCCCTTGGGGACCCCTGCAGAGACTCGGGGTTATTGGCCCCAAATTTGGGGCTATAGCCCCAAAAGCCACCCCCTAGCAACGCCCCTGCTCGGGAGGAGTAGGAGAATCTATTTTGGGGTGTAATTGTTGGTATGTACATGCTATGTGTTAGAAATATTGTATAAAATAGACAACGTTGTGTAAAAAAAAATGCGTTTTCATTTTCTTTACACATTTTCACGCATGCTCGGAAGCATTGAACTTCTATTTCTCGGCTCGTCGTAGTGTTGTACGTCACCGCGTTCTTGATTGTCGAAAGTTCAGAGAACTTTTGTGTGACCGTGTGTATGCAAGGCAAGCTTGAGCGGAATTCCGTCGGAAAAACCATCCAAGTTTTTTTCTGACGGAATTTCTGATCGTGTGTATGGGGCATTAGAGGTAGTCAAGAAATGATATGTGCAATTTATGCTCCAAGAACGCTTGATGACGCTCCCTGCATGTTGGGCCTCTGTATGTGGCTACGCTGTGTAAAAGTCTCACACATGTGGTATCGCAGTACTCAGGAGGAGTAGTTGAATGTGTTTTCGGGTGTAATTTGTGCTATGCATATGCTGTGTGTGAGAAATAACCTGCTAATATAACAATTTTGTGAAAAAAAAAATCTTGATTTTGCAAAGAATTGTGAGAAAAAATTACAACTTCAAAAAACTTACCATGCCTCTTACTAAATACCTTGGAATGTCTACTTTCTAAAAAGGGGTCATTTAGGGGGTATTTGTACTTTCCTGGCTTGTTAGGGTCTCCAGAAATGAGATAGGCAGTACATCAGGTGTGATCAATTTTCAGAGATTGGCACCATAGCTTGTGGACTCTATAACTTTCACAAAGACCAAATACTATACACCGATTTGGGTTTTTTTTTTACCAAAGATATGTAACAGTATAAATTTTGACCAAAATTTATGCAGAAAAATTACCAATTTGCAAAATTTTATAACGGAAACTAAGAAAAATGCATTTTTTTTTACAGAATTTTCGGTATTTTTTCTTTTATAGCGCAAAAATAAAAAACCCAGAGGTGATTAAATACCATCAAAACAAATCTCTACTTTATTTTTTTAATCTCTAAATTTCATATAGGTACAGTGTTGCATGACTGAGTAATGGTCATTCAAAATGTGAGAGCCCTGAAATCTGAAAATTGGGCTGGTTAGGAAGGGGGTTTAAGTGCTCAGTGGTCAAGTGGTTAAAACCTCCCCCAATACCCACCACCATCATTATCCTTTTCATATTTATAAGGGCCCCTTGGTGAAAAATTTCCACGGTGTCTCCGAGAATTGTTATTGCCACGTGGGGGTCCTTGTTGAGGATGTTGCACAATGTACCTGTCGTTCCCTCCATAATATTCGTCATCTCTGTAGAGAGGCGCAAACCTATTATGAGCATTGACAGGCTCATGGTGTGCAGGACGATCGCCTCCTCTATTGCCCCTTTTGGGGCCTCCCCTACCTCTAAAATTATTTTTGGGTGGTTACCAAAACACATGTCTAGGGGAATCCATGTTTCTACCCTGGCATGTAGAAGGCTGTGAGGGGGCCGGAGTTCCCTGTGATTGACAGGGTACCTCATTGGTCCCAACCACCGCCCCCACTTTACCAGTGGCATTGGCTTTCTCCGTACATTGCCACCTAAAAACTTTACTGTTCATATAACCCTCCGTATCACGGACATATTTATTTTTCTTTTTGATTTTCTGTTCAGTCTCTTCCTTCTCTAAATGCCTTCTAAGATTATCAGATCTTTTTTTATAGTCCTCCAGGTCTTTAAACTGGACTAGTTTCTCTCTAAGTTTAACAATCTCTTCATCAATATTTGTTAATTTTCTCCTTTTGCGAGTAATCAGAAAATCAAGGAGTGGTAGTCCAGCCTTATTGAAATATTGAAACAACTCAGAAGTATTAACATCATCATTATATGGGGCCAATTCCCAGCTTAGGCTGCTTTCACACTGGGGCGGTAGGGGGCGTCGGCCGTAAAAGAGCGCTATTTTTAGCGCTGCTTTACTCCCCCCGCTGGTGGCCGAAAAAGGGTTAAAACCGCTCGTATAGCGCGGCTATAGCCGCGGTATTGCTGCGGTATAGCCTCGCTGTCCCATTGATTTCAATGGGTGAATACACCGCTCCTTCACCGCTCCAAAGATGCGGCTGGCAGGAGTTTTTTCTTCTCCTGCCAGCGCACCGCTTCAGTGTGAAAGCCCTCAGGCTTTCACACTGAACAAACAGCAGCGGCTGTTTTGGGTCGGTTTGCAGGCGCTATTTTTAGCACAATAACGCCTGCAAACTGCCCCAGTGTGAAAGGGGTCTTAGGCTCCTAGGGACTATTTTCGCTGAAATATATCTCTCCAAGAACGCTACATCCCAATTGATATGCAATTTTGTGGTGAGCAGGTTCTTAAGTCACATAAAGACACCACCGATGTCATATTGAGGTTCAACAGATTCACTGAAAATGCTTTCAGTATCAATAACATGGGTGGCTCTGAAGTAAAAAAATGTCCATGATGACACAACAAAGCACTAAGTGAATAAAAGGTACCAAAAAACAAACAATAAATTCAAGTTAAACACTGCGCTAGTACTAATAAAGCAGCTGACAAATTGTATAGTGACAATAAAAAGCATAAAAAATAAGTGTATGCAGCGCTAGTAACATAACATTAAAATTAAAAGTAAAAGTCCATAGTGTTTTTTAAAAAAAGTCCTTGTTCAGGGAAAAATCTAGAACCACCCACGGTGAAGACAAAGACACAATTAGGTGAACACAAACTTATCCTTCACCGAACATCAACACCTCTTACCAAAGAAAATGGTCCACAGCACCACAAAACTATTTCACTTGAATCATAGATGGCTGGGCCCTTTAGTCTCACCAGATGGAAGTTCAAAGGTGCATGCATAGAATACAAGAAAGCAACTCCTCATGGTGTAGTATATTAAAACCAGGATCACATTTATTTAATCACATTTTAGCAAATAAAAACAAGCATATCATGTTATGGATAGCATTCGTTTCCAACCACAAAGATGGCTGCGGTTGACACGTGACAGCATCGTGACCTCAGAGCTCCACCCTATGCGGCGTTTCGTCCAAGAGAATGTCGTCAGGGGCGTGGTCAGAGCTCATCGTATCTTCTTTATATAGGAGGGAGGACGGAATAGAAACGCCCATTCCCCCTGCACTCCAAGCCTCTCTCCCATCTGCCGGAAGCGGAAACCACATCCAAACCGAATGTTTACGTCAAGGCTTAGATGTACATGGCTAACTTTAAGTTGATGGTTAGGGGTTAAGTTTAGGGTTATGGATAAGGTTGCTAGTTAGGGATTGCATTGACAGTCATGAATAAGGTTGACAGTTAGGGGTTAGGTTGAAGGTTATGGATTAGGTTGATGGTTGGGGGCTGGTTTAAGGGTTATGTAATAGGTTGAGGGTTATGGATTAGGCTGATGGTTAGGGGTTGGGTTGACGGTCATGGATAAGGTTGAGAGTTATCGGTTGGGTTGGCGGTTATGAATCAGGTTGATGGTTAGCGGTTAAATTGTAGTTCCACCCATCTTTACAAGGTGGTCTTAAACTAAAGACCACCCCTCCACCCCTCGTTTTTGGATATATATATATATATATAAATATATATATATATATATATATATATTTGTTGTCATTCAGGCCAGGGCGAAGTACGTCATGTCCTCTTCTGCGGCGAGCCCTCCTCCTTCTCCCCCGCTGCCTTCTGGGACCTGTGTGTGTCCCAGAAGACGAGGTGGCCATTCACAAAGTGCCGCGCGACTTGTCGGTTTCCCTTAGTTGTAATGGTGGCGCCTGCACCCGAGCAGGTGGCCTCGATAGGCCGACATTGCGGGCTCCTTGGACAGGTAAGTGTCCTTATTAAAAGTCAGCAGCTACAGTATTTGTAGCTGCTGACTTAAAAAAAAAATTTTTTTTTTGCGGCTGGAACTTTTCTTTAAGTTGAGGGTTACAGAAAAGGTTGATAGTTAGGGGTTGCGTTGACAGTCATGAATAAGGTTGAGATGCAGGGGTTAGGTTGAAGGTTATGGATTAGGTTGATGATTGGGGGTTGAGATGAGGATTATGGATCAGGTTGAGGGATAGGGGTTGGGTTGAGTGTTATGTATTTGGTTGAGGGTTATGGATTAGGTTGAAGGGCAAGGGTTAGATAGAGAGTTATGGGTTAAGTTAAGAGTTAGGGGTTAGATTGAGGTTTATGCATTAGGTTGAGGGTTAGGGATTTGGTTGACGGTAAGGGGTTGGGTTCAGGGTTATGGATTAGGGGTTAGGTGGAAGGTTAGGGGTTAGGTTGAAAGTTATGAGTTAGGTTGAGTGTTAGGGGTTGAGTTGAAGGATATGGATTAGATTGATGGCTCGGGGTTTGGGTTAAGGAGTACAAGTTAGAATGATGGTTAAGTTGAGCTTTAGAATAAGGATGATATGTAATATATTTTTAAACCTCCCTCCAGTGCTTAGGTTGAGGTGTAGAGTTGTCAGTGATTGGTCTATAGTTCCCTAGTCTGCTTGTATGTCACCTTCCATACCGTTACTGCGTATTACCACAAAGTACGGTAGTGTAGGTACAGTCCCAATAGTTGTAGTATAGGTAGATTCTGACAGATCAGCACTACAGCATGGTAACAGTTTTAAGGTTTATGATACCTGATCCTTAAAGTATAGACTGACCTGGGGTTAGGTTGAGGTTTAGGGGTTAGGTGGAAGGTTAGGGGTTAGTTTGAGGGTTATGGATTAGGTTGAAGATTAAGGGTTAGATAGAGAGTTATGGGTTAAGTTAAGGGTTAGGGGTTAGGTTGAGGGTTATGCATTAGGTTGAGGGTTAGGGATTTGGTTGATGGTAAGGGGTTGGGTTCAGGGTTATGGATTAGGGGTTAGGTTGAGGTTTAGGGGTTGGGTGGAAGGTTAAGGGTTAGGTTGAAAGTTATGAGTTAGGTTGAGGGTTAGGGGTTGAGTTGAAGGATATGGATTAGATTGATGGCTAGGGGTTTGGGTTAAGGAGTACAAGTTAGAATGCTGGTTAAGTTTAGCTTTAGAAAAAGGATGATATGTAATATATTTTTAACCCTCCCTCCAGTGCTTAGGTTGAGGTGTAGAGTTGTCAGTGATTGGCCTATAGTTCCCTAGTCTGCTTGTAAGTCACCTTCCATACCGTTACTGCGTATTACCACAAAGTACGGTAGTGTAGGGACAGTCCCAATAGTTGTAGTATAGGTAGATTCTGACAGATCAGCACTGCAGCATGGTATCAGTTTTGAGTTTATGATACCTGATCCTTAAAGTATAGACTGATCTCTTGACATGCGATGAAGGTAGTGAAGCCTGAGCCATGTTTTTTGGGTCTCCCAGGATGCAGTGTGTCATGTGTGTTGCAATTTGTGTCCATTGTGTGTTTCAGAGCATAGTGGTGGTCATACAAGAGTTAAAAAGAGAAAAGATGCTAAACTGGAGCTATCAGATAGGAATGGGTTACATTACATTTACAAATTACAAGTTACATTTACCAGGATTTCCCTGTTTGCTGATGGAAAATAAAAAGATTATGGCTGATTGAGGTCAGCGGGTACATACCGGGAAAAAATACCTGTGGCTAAAAATGTCCATAAAATGATTCTAAAATACCTATCAACATGTTTTATAGATTTCTGCGCCACATAAAACTAAATTACTGCATCGTACCTCAGTATAAAACACGGCACAAGTTCCAGCTATTACCTTTATTAGACAAGAAAAAAATTTCTCCTGTGTAGCTTTCTGAAACTAGTTTTTGTGACATTAGGGGCTCGATTTTTTGACACCTGGGCTGCTTCTCTTAAACAATGAGGCGATCTCAGGAGAACTCTGATTGGACAGGTGGTTGGCAGTTGGAAAATTTAACCCAGATGACTTAGTAAAGTGAAACTAGTTTCAGATAGAAACACCAGGTAGGGTTTTCTAGTCAACAGTTGGCACCTTGTGGTGTCCACCATTGGGCAAGACTTTCACCTTATAATAAACCTGGCGAATGACAGTCATCTCATACCTGACCTGCTATTGATTGGGTGAAAAATATTTTTTAATGGCCCACTCCACCCAAAATTCATATTTTAGTTTTGAATGATTTGTGGCATGTCATTCTGCATTCCTATTGGATGAAATCTCCCCATCAGGATTCCCAGTCCTACCCATCCACTATGGCCTTAACAATGTCAAATGATGGCGTCCCCATCTCCCCAATGGATTCTCCATTAAATTTAAAAGTCACATAATTGCGGAGTTTAGCTTTAGAGAACCACATCTTTGCTGTGGTCCAGTGGGAGGGGCAGAGACACAAACAAAGGCTGGGAAATCTCACCATCAGGGTCTACAGATTATAAAGCGATTGATTCAAGCTCTTTAGTGATGGCCATTTAACGCCCAACTCCAGGAGTTAGACAAAATCTACCCTTGCACTAAGGCCCCCCCCCCCTTACACTAAAAGGGTTAACTGGTCATTCAGTCTAGGGGTACTGTACACGAATAAGATGTAATAGTTACATCATTCCTTGCACCAGCAGGGTCCCACAAGTGGTGCGACTGGTCCTGGGAAGCCTCCTCTTGAAGGCTCTCCTGGATGTGGTCACACGCCTGCTTCCTTCACATACAACACTGGGTTAACAGCCCTTCATCGTATGTGATGGTGCCGAGGGACCTCCCCCAGCTAAAACCACTAGAATAAGGGAGAAGAGGAGAGCACCAGAGCTGACCGGAGCAGGGGTAAGGATAGTATTACATTCTTTAAGCTCCCCCAGACCTTACGAGCATTTAAACCCCTCCAATTCAGTGGAGTGTTATTTTATTGCAAGGGTACAGTTTGTCTATTTTTTGGATTTGGGCTTTAAGGCTCCATTTTAAACAGCTTTTCAGCAGCCTATGTCTTCCAGGTTGAATGGCTACTGCAGGGGACAGCACTGGAGGGTCAGTATTTACCCCAGAAGACTGAGGACACCTTGTGGTGAAAAGGTATTACTGCAAGGGACAGCACTGGAGGGTCAGTATTTACCCCATAAGACTGAGGACACCTTGTGGTGAAAAGGTATTACTGCGAGGGACAGCACTGGAGGGTCAGTATTTACCCCAGAAGACTGAGGACACCTTGTGGTGAAAAGGTATTACTGCAAGGGACAGCACTGGAGGGTCAGTATTTACCCCATAAGACTGAGGACACCTTGTGGTGAAAAGGTATTACTGCAGTGGACAGCACTGGAGGGTCAGTATTTACCCCAGAAGACTGAGGACACCTTGTGGTGAAAAGGTATTACTGCAAGAGACAGCACTGGAGGGTCAGTATTTACCCCAGAAGACTGAGGACACCTTGTGGTAAAAAAGGTATTACTGCAAGGGACAGCACTGGAGGGTCAGTATTTACCCCAGAAGACTGAGGACACCTTGTGGTAAAAAAGGTATTACTGCGAGGGACAGCACTGGAGGGTCAGTATTTACCCCATAAGACTGTGGACACCTTGTGGTGAAAAGGTATTACTGCAAGGGACAACACTGGAGGGTCAGTATTTACCCCAGAAGACTGAGGACACCTTGTGGTGAAAAGGTATTACTGCGAGGGACAGCACTGGAGAGTCCGTGACCTTTGCAGCCTTTGGTGCATTGTTTTTTTCACTTTACCAGAGTGTTGCCTACTTTGGAGCAGGGCTTTGTGTGCACCTTAAATACTGTTTCAGCTTAATGAATAGGTCTACTGTGGGATATCACCATTTTTTTTTATTGTCACACACAGCTCCATTCACATTAGTCCATGGTCTGTATAGTTATTGTTCTTCCGATGGCTTTTTATCAGCAGGAACGCGGGGGAACACAGTGCCGGCACCTTCAGGACTGAATGTATGTAATGGCAAGGGGTGCTGGAAGGTCTATTGATGCTGGCTGCTGGGGGAAATATTTTTGTTGGGGGTCTGTTGTTGCTGGGGAAGTCTATGGTTGCTGGGGGTCTCTTTTGTTGCTTGGGGACCAGTGGTTGCTGGGAGGGATCTACAGTTGAGGGAGGGGTCTTCTACTATTGCTGGCGGATTTATTCATGCTGGCTGCTAGGGGATCTATTGTTGCTGGTGGGGGGTCTATAGTTGCTGACGTTGATCTATTCTTGCTGGGGTGCTATATTGTTGCAGGTAATCTATTGTTGCTGGGGGGGGGGTCTATTGTTGCTGAGGATGTGTATTGCAGTTGGGAAATCTATTATTGCTGCTGGTGGTCTGCAGTTGCTGGGATGCATTTATTATTGCTGGAGGATCTATTGTTGCTGGTTGGCTTTATTGTTGCTGAGGGTCTATTGTTGCTGACTGGATCTATTGTTGCTGGGGGGTCTATTGTTGCTGTTTGCAGGGGATCTATTTTACTGCTTTTCTTGTTTTCATTAACACATTCCATACAAATGACTTGGCCTAACAAAATGATACTTGGTTGTATATTCTTTAAAAGGGGCGGTAGTGAGAGGTGGGTAGGGGGTGGAGCTAAGGGACTGCTCGGAGGAGGGTAGGGGGTGGAGTCAAAGGTTGACTCAAAAGTTAGGATTACCTGCACCTATTTTCTGAGAAAAAATGGTTCTATCTGTAGTAATACTGAGGTAGGCAATACAATGGGCAGCAATCTCAAAACGTTAAGACAGGAAATATAATCTTTATTTTAGCCATGAGACTGTAATGTTCACATCTCATTTGGACTGAAAATAACTGTCACTTTTTTTATTTGCAAAAAGGGTATCTCTATCGTGGTATATTAGCTTAAAGTGTTACTAAACCCACAGCAGTAAAATCAGTCTGTATATGCAGTAAAGCATGCTTGTTATACTCACTGTGGAACCTAAGGGGTTAATCCTCCGCATTGTGTAAAAAAAAGCTGTTTGATCCTGTCTTCTCTGATCCTCCCCTTCTTCCACTGTCCCCAATCTATCTGCTGAGAGAACAGAGTCTTGGGGGCAACTTGCACATGCTCAGTTTGGTGTGTATTGCTAGAAAGTTTTTTTTTTTTTCTTGGGAGGGTGATCAGTACAGGGCCAATCAGCACTGTCCAGACAGAGGGTCAGGGGTCCTGCAGCCTCATAGGACAGTCAGAGGAGAATGAAAACTCCTCCTAAAAGCTCTAACCAGACAGAAGTCACAAGACAAAGGTTGTTTAGCAGTATTTTCACTAAAACGATTGCATCTCCATGTTCCATGTACTATGGGAGACCAGATATGGTGAATGCAGGGTCCCGGGTTTAGTAACACTTTAATGAATTGAGCACTATGTTATAAAAGTAAATGCTCTATACGGATGCAGAATTGTGTGCTCGGCTTATACTGACATAGGAGTGGCTGTTTATGAGCTATATCACTGTTTGCTGGACACAGTCCATCGCCCTATAACTTGTAATCTGCAACCCATGTGAATGGAGCAGATGGAACGCTGACACATTGATAATACTTCAGATGATGGGTGGAGGCTCAGGGGGTGGGGGGATCATTTCTGTAAGCAATATCGTACAAGAACATTATAAATATGTGAAATCCCGCAGCGTAGAAAGAAAAGTTTCACACCAGTAATTGATATGCAGGAGCAACACTGATCTAGATAAATCCTCCACAAGATCCAAATAGATAATAACCAATAAATTCAGTCAGCGCTCACCTAAAGCAGGATAGAGTCATATTAGAATAAACTTCTCTGATTCTCAGATTGCAACAATGTAACCACTACCAGCCAGATCAGTGGTCTTCATACTGAGACCTGTGGGTTGTATGCAGCCCTTTCTTAGCCTTTATCTGGCCCTTGGGTCACTATTCCTTCCACTGACACCAATGATGGGTCACTATTCCTTCCACTGACACCAATGATGGGTCACTATTCCTTCCACTGACACCAATGATGGGTTACTATTCCTCCCATTCACACCAATGATGGGTTACTATTCCTCCCATTCACACCAATGACGGGTCACTATTACTTCCATTCACACCAATGACGGGTCACTATTACTTCCATTCACACCAATGATGGGTCACTATTACTTCCATTCACACCAATGATGGGACACTATTCCTCCCACTGACACCACTGATGGGGCACTATTCCTCCCACTGACACCAATGATGGGGCACTATTCCTCCCACTGACACCAATGATGGGCCACTATTCCTCCCACTTACTCCAATGATGGGGCACTATTCCTCCCACTGACACCAATGATGGGGAACTATTCCTCCCACTGACACCAATGATGGGGCACTATTCCTCCCACTGACACCAATGATGGGGCACTATTCCTCCCACTGACACCCATGATGGGGCACTATTCCTCCCACTGACACCAATGATGGGGCACTATTCCTCCCACTGACACCAATGATGGGGCACTGTCCTGGTAAATGTCCTGCTGTATGGTCTTGGTCACCGTGCTGCAGCTCAGTTTCAGGTTCTTGGCAATCTTCTTATAGCCTAGGCCATCTTTATGTAGAGCAACAATTCTTTTTTTCAGATCCTCAGAGAGTTCTTTGCCATGAGGTACCATGTTGAACTTCCACTGACCAGTAGGGATGGGCTTTATGTTCGGCTCGAATATTGGCTGTTCGCCCGTTCACCGAATAGCGAACAATTTGGGGTGTTCGCGGAAAATTCGAAAGCCGCGGAACACCCTTTAAAAGTCTATGGGAGAAATCAAAAGTGCTAATTTTAAAGGTTAATATGCAAGTTATTGTCATTAAAAAGTGTTTGGGGACCCGGGTCCTGCCCCAGGGGACATGTATCAATGCAAAAAAAAGTTTTAAAAACGTCCGTTTTTTCAGGAGCAGTGATTTTAATAATGCTTAAAGTGAGACAATAAAAGTGTAATATTCCTTTAAATTTCGTACCTAGGGGGTGTCTATAGTATGCCTGTAAAGGGGTGCATGTTTCCCGTGTTTAGAACAGTCTGACAGCAAAATTACATTTTTAAATGAAAAAAAGTAATTTAAAACTACTCGCGGCTATAATGAATTGTCGGTGTGGAAATACACATAAAAGTTCATTGATAAAAATGGCATGAGATTCCCCCACAGGGGAACCCTGAACCAAAATTTAAAAAAAGGCCCTTCAGGTCTGGTATAGATATTAAGGGAAACCCTGCGCCAAAATTTTTTTAAAAAAAGGGCGTGGGGGTCCCCTTCAAAATCCCTTCCAGACCCTTCAGGTCTGGTAGGGATTTTAAGGGGAACCCCGTGCCAAAATTTTTTAAAAAAATGGCGTGGGGTCCGCCCACAAATCCATACCAGACACTTATCTGAGCACGCAACCTGGCAGGCCACAGGAAAAGAGGGGGGGGACGAGAGAGCGCCCCCCCAACTGAACCATACCAGGCCACATGCCCTCAACATTGGCAGGGTGCTTTGGGGTAGCCCCCCACCTTGTCCCCATGTTGATGGGGAGAAGGGCCTCATCCCCACAACCCTTGCCCGGTGGTTGTGGGAGTCTGCGGGCGGGGGGGCTTATCATAATCTGGAAGCCCCCTGCAGACTGCCAGGTTACGTGCTCGGATAAGTGTCTGGTATGGATTTTTGGGGGGGACCCCACACCATTTAAAAAAAATTTTTTTGGTGTGGAGTTCCCCTTAAAATCCATACCAGACCTGAAGAGCCTGGTATGGAATTTGGGGGGACCCCCACGCATTTTTAAAAAAAATTTTGGTTCGGGGGTTCATCTGTGGGGGAATCCCATACCGTTTTTATCAATGAACCTTTATGTGTATTGCTGGACCGACAATTCATTATAGCCGCGAGTAGTTTTAAATGACTTTTTTTCCTTTTTAGAAATGTCATTTTGCTGTCAGACTGTTCTAAACACGGGAAACATGCGCCCCTTTACAGGCATACTACAGAGACCCCCCAGGTACGATATTTAAAGGAATATTACACTTTTATTATTTCACTTTAAGCATTATTAAAATCACTGCTCCCGAAAAAACGGCCATTTTTTAAAAATTTTTTGCATTGATCCATGTCCCCTGGGGCAGGACCCGGGTCCCCAAACACTTTTTATGACAATAACTTGCATATAAGCCTTTAAAATTAGCACTTTTGACTTTTCATGTTCGTGTCCCATAGACTTTAACGGTGTTCACGTGTTCAAACAAATTTTTTGCCTGTTCGCATGTTCTGGTGCGAACCAAATGGGGGGTGTTCGGCCCATCCCCAGTAACCAGTATGAGAGAGTGAGAGCGATAACCCCAAATTTAACACACCTGCTCCCCATTCACACCTGAGACCTTGTAACACTAACGAGTCACATGACACCGGGGAGGGAAAATGGCTAACTGGGCCCAATTTGGACATTTTCACTTAGGGGTGTACTCACTTTTGTTGCCAGCGGTTTAGACATTAATGGCCGTGTGTTGAGTTATTTTGAGGGGACAGCAAATTTACACTGTTATACAAGCTGTACACTCACTACTTTACATTGTAGACAAGTGTCATTTCTTCAGAGTTGTCACATGAAAAGTTTGAATAAAATATTTACAGAAATGTGAGGGGTGTACTTACTTTTGTGAGATACTGTATGTTAAGTCTATGAATGGTAAGTAATGTCAGTGTAATATTTTCAGGCATTTATTAGCTCTCATGGAGATCACAGGACACCTCCTGACAACCTTTAATGTGCTTTTCTCTCCAGAAGGATGACGCCATGTTTATTCAGGCATCCTTCAGGCTCACCATCTACTTCTTGGGCTGAGATGCCAGCTTAGAGATGACACAATCATGTACATCCTGGTGCCTGTGCAGTTCCTGGCTGTGTTCACAAAGGTCTTGGGACAGATCAGCCACTGCTACAGCTTCTCACCTTGTGACTTGCTACAAAGTTATAATGTACAGTCTGATCATTAGGGGAGAGGAGACTGTGGAAATACTTTGTCCTGCCTGCAGCAGACGGATGGCCTCATGTCAGTCACTGGACTGAAACTCAAGAAAATGGAGCTTTTTTGAAAAACGATACTGCTGCTGTGACCTCTCAGGAATTTCTTCATGCAGACTTATGAAGTTACTAAAAGCTGTATAATATGGAAGTAAACCATATAAGAGAGGCGATGTACCCTAAAGACCCTCTACTTTCTCTTGTCCAGCATTACATTAACCCCTCCAGTCCAGGTTTGAAGAGGTATATTGGATCTGAAAACACAAATTTATTCTCTCTCCTATTTTTAGGTAGAAACTCTGCCACATCGATCCAGCCACAAGATTCGGAGAAGACATTCGCCCCCCAGGCAGCCCCGGCTATCTTTAGAGCCATTTCTTTAGAAAATAATATATTTGCTAAAATCTTTAGGTGACTCTCTGTGTGCTGCACTCATTGGACTGTGGAGACCCCTCCTGGCCACATCCTGCATTGCAGGTAATCATACGCATTCCATCGTTATCCGCTTGACCTCCGGAATATTTCCCCCCTCCTTCCTGACCAGGCCATTTTTTGCAATACGGCACTGCGCTACTTTAACTGACAATTGCGCGGCCGTGCGATGCTGTACCTAGATAAAATTGATGTCCTTTTTTTCCTACAAATAGAGCTTTCTTTTAGAGGTATTTAATCACCTCTGCATTTTTTTTTTTTGCGCTATAAACAAAAAAAGACTGACAATTTTGAAAAAAATATATATATATTTTTCACTTTCTGCTATAAAACACATCCAATAAAATTAAAAAAAAAAAATCAAATTTCTTCATCAATTTAGGCTAATATGTATTCTGCTACATATTTTTGGTAAAAAAAAAATCCCAATAAGTGTATAATGATGTTATAGCGTCTACAAACTATGAGATATTTTTATTTATATTTGTTTAATTTTTTTTTTTTTTTTTTTTTACTAGTAATGGTGGCGAACAGAAACTTATAGCGGGTCTGCGATATTGCAGCAAATTTGACACTTTTTGGGGACCAGTGACACTAATACAGAGATCAGTGCTAAAAATATGCTCTGTCACTGTACTAATGACATGTCAGGGGCAACCAAAGGGTTAAATGTGTGCCTAGCTAATGTTTCTGCTTTACAGGAACACAGGATCCGTGTCCTCTGTACTGACAGAATGACAATCTGCCTTGCTTACATAGGCAGACTGCTGTTCTGGCTGTGTACAGAGCGATCAGCGGGTGCCGGCGGACTTTGGGTCCTTGGGACCCGCTGATTAGCTCCTGCTGTGATCACATAGTTACATAGTAGGTGAGGTTGAAAAAAAGACACAAGTCCATTAAGTCCAACCTATGTGTGTGATTATGTGTCAGTATTACATTATATATCCCTGTATGTTGCGGTCATTCAGGTGCTTATCTAATAGTTTCTTGAAGCTATCGATGCTCCCCGCTGAGACCACCGCCTGTGGAAGGGAATTCCACATCCTTGCCGCTCTTACAGTAAAGAACCCTCTACGTAGTTTAAGGTTAAACCTCTTTTTTTCTAATTTTAATGAGTGGCCACGAGTCTTGTTAAACTCTCTTCTGCAAAAAAGTTTTATCCCTATTGTGGGGTTACCAGTACGGTATTTGTATATTGAAATCATATCCCCTCTCAAGTGTCTCTTCTCCAGAGAGAATAAGTTCAGTGCTCGCAACCTTTTCTCATAACTAAGATCCTCCAGACCCTTTATTAGCTTTGTTGCCCTTCTTTGTACTCACTCTATTTCCAGTACATCCTTCCTGAGGACTGGTGCCCAGAACTGGACAGCATACTCCAGGTGTGGCTGGACCAGAGTCTTGTAGAGCGGGAGAATTACTGTTTTATCTCTGGAGTTGATCCCCTTTTTAATGCCAATATTCTGTTTGCTTTGTTAGCAGCAGCTTGGCATTGCATGCCATTGCTGAGCCTATCATCTACTAGGACCCCCAGGTCCTTTTCCATCCTAGATTCCCCCAGAGGTTCTCCCCCCAGTGTATAGATTGCATTCATATTTTTGCCACCCAAATGCATTATTTTACATTTTTCTACATTGAACCTCATTTGCCATGTAGTCGCCCACCCCATTAATTGGTTTAGATCTTTTTGCAAGGTTTCCACATCCTGCGGAGAAGTTATTGCCCTGCTTAGCTTAGTATCGTCTGCAAATACAGAGATTGAACTGTTTATCCCATCCTCCAGGTCATTTATGAACAAATTAAATAGGATTGGTCCCAGCACAGAACCCTGGGGGACCCCACTACCCACCTCTGACCATTCTGACTACTCCCCATTTATCACCACCCTCTGAACACGCCCTTGTAGCCAGTTTTCAATCCATGTACTCACCCTATGGTCCATGCCAATGGACCTTATTTTGTACAGTAAACGTTTATGGGGAACTGTGTCAAATGCTTTTGCAAAATCCAGATACACCACGTCTACGGGCCTTCCTTTATCTAGATGGCAACTCACCTCCTCATAGAAGGTTAATAGATTGGTTTGGCAAGAACGATTCTTCATGAATCCATGCTGATTACTGCTAATGATATCGTTCTTATTACTAAAATCTTGTATATAGTCCCTTATCATCCCCTCCAAGAGTTTACATACTATTGATGTTAGGCTAACTGGTCTGTAATTCCCAGGGATGTATTTTGGGCCCTTTTTAAATATTGGTGCTACATTGGCTTTTCTCCAATCAGCTGGTACCATTCCAGTCAATAGACTGTCTGTAAAAATTAGGGACAACGGTCTGGCAATCACTTGCCTGAGTTCCCTAAGTACCCTCGGGTGCAAGCCATCTGGTCCCGGTGATTTATTAATGTTAAGTTTCTCAAGTCTAATTTTAATTCTGTCCTCTGTTAACCATGGAGGTGCTTCCTGTGTTGTGTCATGAGGATAAACACTGCAGTTTTGGTTACTGAAGCCCCCTGATTCCCTTGTGAAGACTGAGGAGAAGAATAAATTCAATACCTTCGCCATCTCCCCATCCTTTGTAACCAGATGTCCTTCCTCATTCTTTATGGGGCCAATATGGTCTGTCCTCCCTTTTTTACTGTTTACATAGTTAAAGAATTTCTTGGGATTTTTTTTGCTCTCCTCCGCTATGTCTTTCATGTTCTATATTAGCCGTCCTAATTGCACCCTTACATTTCTTGTTGCATTCTTTATAAAGTCTGAATGCTGATGATGATCCCTCAACCTCGTATTTTTTGAAGGCCTTCTCCTTTGCTTTTATATGCATTTTTACATTGGAGTTAAGCCATCCAGGACTTTTGTTCGCTCTTTTAAATTTATTACTCAATGGGATACATTGGCTAATGCCCTTATTTAATATACTCTTAAAGCAAACCTATCTCTCCTCTGTATTCTTTGTTCCTAATATTTTATCCCAATCTATGCCTTTTAGCAAGGTTTGTAGTTTAGGGACTACACGTCATCATTTTTCTAGGTAAATATGTTTCTAACGGTGCTGTTGACATGAAATTTTCACCACATGTCAGTAACAACCAATGCTATCCATACATACAAAGCAGTGGCGGCCTGTCCATTAGGGGGAGAGTTATGGGTACATTTACATTTCTGGAATGCGGTCACACATGTACAGTATGTTATGATTGGCACCCAGCACACTAGAGCAGTGGTCTCCAAATTGTGGACCGACGGCTGGATGCAGCTCTTTGCTTGCCCTTATCTGGCCCTTGGGGCACTATTCATCCTACTGATACCAACCATGGGGGCATAATTCTTGCCACTGACACCAACAACAGAGCACTATTCCACTGACACCAATGATGGGCATCCTTCCACCTACTGACACCAATGATGGGTCACTATTCCTTCCACTGACACTAATGATCGGGAATTATTCTCCCACTTGCACAAATAATGGGGCACTATTCCACTCACTGACAACAATAATGGGGCCCTATTCCTCACACTGACACCAATGATGGGGCACTATTCCTTCCACTGACACCAATGATGGGCATCCTTCCACCTACTGACAACAATGATGGGGCACTATTCCTTCCACTGACACCAATGATGGGGCATTTCTCTTCCCACTTGCAGTAATGATGGGGCACTATTCCACCCACTGAGACCAAAGATGGGGCACTATTTCTCCCATTGACACCAATGCTGGGGCTCTATTACTCCCAGTAAAGATTTTGCATTTTTTAGGACCACTGACACCAGGATATTTTCTACTACCAATGGCCTCAGTCCGGCCCCCCTAAAGTCTGGAGGATAGTAAACTGACCCATTGTTTAGATAGTTTAGAGACTCCTGTACTAGAGGCAACGCACCTTTGTTGAAATGCGTCACAACGCACACTGGTGCCTTGTGGGGTTTTAAAAAATATATCGTTTTTTATTTTTTTTAAGCAAGTTGAGGTGTGTTGGCAGCACGCAAGAAAACACATGTTTACGCGCCACAAAGAAGAAAATGGGCCCTTTATATACACTATGTTGTCAAAAGTATTGGGACGCCTGCCTTTACACGCACAGGAACTTTAATGATATCCCAGTCTTAGTCCGTAGGGTTCAATATTGAGTTGGCCCACACTTTACAGCTATAACAGCTTCAACTCTTCTGGGAAGGCTGTCCACAAGGTTTAGGAGTGTGTCTATGGGAATGTTTGACCATTCTTCCAAAAGTGCATTTGTGAGGTCAGGCACTGATAATGGATGTGAAGGCCTGGCTCGCAGTCTCCGCTCTAATTCATCCCAAAGGTGTCCTTTTGGGTTGAGGTCAGGACTCTGTGCAGGCCAGATAAGTTCCTCCACCGCAAACTCGCTTATCCATGTCTTTATGGACCTTGCTTTGTACACTGGTGTGCAGTCATGTTGGAACAGGAAGGGGCCATTCCCAAACTGTTCCCACAACATTGGGAGCATGAAATTGTCCAAAATGTCTTGGTATGCTGATGCCTTAAGAGTTCCCTTCACTGGAACTAGGGGGCCAAGCCCAACCCATGAAAAACAACCCCACACCATAATCCCCCCTCCCCCAAATGATGCAGATCAGTGCACAAAGCAAGGTCCATGAAGACATGAATGAGCAAGTTTGGGGTGGAGGAACTTGATTGACCTGCACCCCGATAGAACACCTTTGGGATGAATTAGTTCAGAGACTGTGAGCCAGGCCTTCTCATCCAATGTCAGTGCCTGACCTCACAAATGCTCTTCTGGAAGAATGGTCAAACATTCCCATAGACACACTCCTAAACCTTGTGGACAACCTTCCCAGAAGAGTGGAAGCTGTTATAGCTGCAAAGTGTGGGCCAACTCAATATTGAACCCTACGGACTAAGACTGGGATGCTATTAAAGTTCTTGTGCGTGTAAAGGCAGACGTCACAATACTTTTGGTAATATAGTGTAGTTGACTATAGTTCTCCTTTCATAAAGCCTATAATTTTTGTTTTAATATAAAAGAATCAGACAGGCATTGTAGCTGCAGATTTTATTAGGAGGAGAGGATACACGGAATATTGGGAGCTGATACAGATGGGGGGTAAGGTAGACAGGTGACAGACGGGGGGGGGGGGCGATACTCTGCAGCTCAGGTCGGCACAGCGTTCTGGAAATTACTTGTTGCAGTGGACGCAGTTGCTGTAGGGGTAGTCCCAGTGGAAGCCGATGGCGTCGATGACGGAGCCGGAGCTTCCGCTGATGTATCTCAGGTAGGTGTCGGGGAACAGAGGGGAGCCGTTGAAGGCGGTTCCGGTTTCTTTGCCGAAAGTGAACATGCGCCCCTTGTTGGTGAAAAATACCAGCTGGCGGATGTAGGATTTATATTTCCCGCTTACTTGTCTAATGTGTTCTCCGGGGTGAAGGAAAATTTCCTCCAGATCACCCGATGTGCCCCCGCGGTACTCTGACCACGTCGTCCCATATCGCACCTGGATCCTGTGGAGGGAACAAACCCACGTCATTCTTCAGAAGAGAAATAGAGAAAGAACATTTAAAATTGTAACATAAGATAAATAATATGAATAAAACTGCCATAAGCCCCACACCAGCCTTAGGTTACCTGGCAAAAAAATATTAAAAAATCAATGCCATGGCATCCGATTCCCATTGCTGCCAGTGCCGCAGCTATAGCAGGAGTGATGGCCGCGCCATGCCGCCAGAATTACATTGCTTTCGATGTGCGAAATCTGCAGTTTTCATTTCCCCCAAAAATCACAAGATTTATGCATTGGTTCAACCACTTCAATACCGGGCGATCTCACCCCCTTCCTGCCCAGGCTCATTCTCCACTTTCAGCGCTGTCACACTTTGAATGACAATTGCGCTGTCATGCAACACTGTACCCAAATTACATTTTTTTTTAAATTTTTTTGAGACAGATAGAACTTTCCTTTGGTGGTATTCAATCAATTTTCTAAACAAATGAAAAAAAGACTGAAAATTTTGAAAAAATAAATAAACTTTTTTCATCATTTCTGTAATACAATTTTACAAATGAGTAATTTTTCTTCTTCACTGATGGGCACAGACAAGGCAGCACTGATGGGCACTGATAGGAGTCACTAATATGCTGCACTGATGGGCACTGATCGTTTCTGATGAGGCTGCACTGATGAGGCGGCACTAACAGGCACTGATGAGGCAGCACTGATGAGCACTGATGCGGAAGCACAGGTGGGTACTAATTAGCATGAATGAGGCTGCACTGATTGTCACTGAAGAGGCTGCATAGATGGGCACTGATGAGGCTGCACTGGTGGGTACTAATGAGGCGGCACTAATAGGCACTGATGAGGATGCACTGGTGGTCACTGATTAGCACTGATGAGGATGCACTGATTGTCACTGAATTGGCTGCATGGATGGGCACTGATGAGGCTGCACTGATGGGCACTGATGAGGCGGCGCTAATAGGCACTGATGAGGTGTCACTGATGAGCACTGATGAGGCAGCACTGGTGGGCACTGATTAGCACAGCACTGGTGGGCACTGATTAGCACAGCACTGATGAGGCGGCACTGATGGGCACTAATGAGGTGGCACTGATTGTTACTGAAGAGGCTGCACTGATAGGAACTGATGAGGTGGCACTGGTGGGCACTTATGATACTTCACCAATGGGCACTGATGAGGCTGCACTGATGAGGCGGCACTAATAGGCACTGATGGGCACTGATGAGGATGCACTGATGGGCACTGATGAGGTGGCACTGGTTAGGCTGCACTTATAAGGCTGAATTGATGGGCATGAATATGCTAAACTGTTGAGCACTGATATGCTGCACTGATGGACACTGATGGGGCTGAACAAATAATCAATGCCTTTATTATCAGTGTAAATGTCCCCTGTAACTGGAAAGCAAATTATTGGCTTTCCTTTCCTCAGACACAGACACCGCTGAGGAAAAAAAAATACACGGCGTGATGTGAAGGATGTCATTTGACGTCCAGTCAGGATGGCAAAGCCTCTGCCCAGTCATCAATCTGCTATAAGCTGGGCAGGAAGGTGTTAATAGGGATGGTCAAATTTGGGTGATTTTTTTTTGTGTTATTTTAGGGTGCAATCAGATGGACCATGAGGATTACGAACGCTCTTTTCAGCTACGCTGGGCATGTTTTTCTAGTCTCATTATTTTAAATGACTTTACACATGTAACAATGAAATACACAAAATAAAACACAAATGCAAAAATCAAAAAATGACAGAGCAGTTCCTCTATCGAAATTGCATGTACTGTACATTCACCCTGTGTGAATGGGGCAAGATCAAATGTTCTTCAGTCTATTTTCTCTGCAATTGGAATGTGTGAATGGGGAAAATACCACATTATGGCCACAAGATGGTGATGAGGAGCACAATTATTTCTCAATAGTCATGTCATAGTCCTAAATCAGGAAACTGCACCACATCTGGGCCTCTGCAAGGTCTTATCCGGCCCACCACTAGGGTCAGTGAGGTATACTCAGTGTGCACTGATTGAGGATTCAGGTCAGCAGAGGTCGCCCATGGTCTCCACTTCAACCCCCCCAACCCGCAACCAGACTTTGTAAAGGGTGACTCTAATGGGGACCCTGATGTAAGGGGCATTATGATGGGGACTCTGATGGGGAACCCTGACTTAAGGGAGGACTCTAATGGGGACCCTGATGTAACATGGGACTCTAATGGGGACCCTGGCTTAAGAGTGGGTTCTAATACAATCCCTCATGTAAGGGGGACTCTAATGAAGACCCTGGCGTAAAGGTGGACTCTGATAGGGACCCTGATGTAAGGGTAGACTCCAATAGGGACCCTGATGTAAGGGGGGAACTCTAATAGGGACCTTGATGTAAGGGTGGAGTCTGATGTGGACCCTGATATATAGTGGAGTTCCACCCACTTTTATAACTCTTCAGCATCCCTCACTAAACTGTGCTCTGTAAACAAACTGGATATAATTTTTTTTCTCAGCACCTACTGTATATCTGCTGTATTCATTTTTCACTACCTCCTCCCTGGCCATGGCCCATCGCATCATTTCCTGTTTGCAATGCCTTCTGGGAAGGGGCGGCAACTTCCTCTGACACTGCCGTTGCTATGGAAACCTGACCTAAAACCTATTACACTGCTTGTGCTGCACTGAGCATGTGCGAGATCTGCAAGGCTGAGAGCCAGGAAGAAATACAGTCTGGCTTCAGATGCCCACACTTAAGATGGCCACGGCCTGCTGTAAGTTTATAAAATAACAAACTACTGCTATAAACGAACAAAACAGACCTTAGTTTACAGACTAACTTTACTAGAATACATTAAGGTTGTGTATTATAGGGGTATTTTTATTTAAAAAGTATCATTTCGGCCGGAACACCACTTTAAATCATCAGCATTATAATAATTCACAGACAGCAGACTCTCTATCATGGCTCTAGCTGGCGCTGGGTCAGTGTGTCACATGACATGGCTGCTGGGTGCTGATACATATGACCAATAAGGTAACAAAATCAGCACCCAGCAGCCATGTCATGTGACACACTGACCCAGTGCCAGCCAGAGCCATGATAGAGAGCCTGCTGCCTGTGAGTTATGATACCATCCATGATGCCAGAGAGACAGACACAGTGCAATGCAGTCTATTCACAGACACCCCCAAAGCACACCGGTGTTGAAGCCTTGAAGGCACTGGCAGCCCAACGATCGGACCCACTTCCCCTCTGTTTCTGCTGCTGGACACTGTCAACTGAGCTCAGCTGCCTCTCTCTGCCTGACGCCGTCGTCCGCCCGCCTCACAGCCTCTCAAGTCTCACTCTCCGGACCCCGGCTACTACTGGGTGGGCAGCGTAGCTGAGCAGAGGAAGATCACTCCACCGGGGAAGCCAAGGAGATAGGCAGGCAGGTGGTTACCGGGGACTTGAGCCAAGGCAGAAGAACATGCGGAGCGGGAGCGGAATGGTCATGCGCCAGAAACTGAAAAAATATTCCCTCTGCTCTGATCAGCACAGGATGTTCAGAAAGGGGCATAGATAATGGAAAAAAATACACCCCCCCTAAGCTAATAGGACAGCGGAGCGGGGGTTTGCAATTTTTTTTTTTTCAATTCTGCACTGACTGTCTTTGAAATTGCTCAGGCCCCTGTTCAAATCCAATCTGGGGACCAAACCGGGGACAGACTTGGTCTGGGGACAGTGTCCTCATTCCGGGGACTGTCCCCAGAAACCGGGGACGTCTGGTCACCCTAATGTAAGGGGGACTCTAAAAATGATTCTGATGTAAAGGGGGAGTCTAATTGGGGCACTGATGTAAAAGCCAATCTAATGGGGATTAGACCTCCAAAAGATCCCTCAAAACTTTTGGGGGACCTTTTCAGGGGTCTGTGCGCCATTTCTTTATTTTAAATAGAAGCCATATGGGAAATGTCATTTGCCATCAGTTGAAAACCATTATTCCTTTGTACCTGTCACTGCTCCCGGCCCAGTGGAAGTTTTACATGTTGTTTTGCACTGGTACACGTTCCCAGGGCAGTGCCCCGAGCATTTTTATTGGACAGATTTGGCACCCATTGGGTTCGGCATCTGAACTTCTTTGAAGTTTGCCAAACTCTGTTCTCTAAACCCGGAGCAGCTGAGCTCAGTGATAATAGAGAATAGGGACAGACACTGAGAATCCCCCCAATATACACATGTATTAGTATGAAGCTGGTGAGAAAAGGAAAAACGGCGCCGTGTGTCTCACCCGGTGATGTAGAGACGGTTGTTACGAACTCTCAGGGCTGTGATTGGTCCATCCAGTTGGTTTCCAGACTGTGAAAATCGCTTTCCACCGCCACCGCCATATTCACCGGAGTACGAGGAGCTGCGCTGCTGAGCTGAGGAATAAAGGAGGCAAAACAGCTGTGACATCACTATTCTCTGTATATAATATATTATACAGGAGTGACATCGCCACTCTCCAGATGTAAGATATACTATAGAGGAGTGACATCACTATTCTCTGTATATAATATATTACACAGGAGTGACATCACCAATCTCCAGATATAAGATATACTGTAGAAGAGTGACATCACTATTTTCTATATATAATATATTACACAGGAGTGACATCACCGCTCTCCAGATATAAGAAGAGTGACATGAGATATGAATATATCAGATGAGAGAAGAGGATCTCTTACCTGCAGCGATGGCGCACACACTGACAAGGATCCACAGCAACATTCTGTCATAAAACAAAATTTACATTATTATATAATACATATACAGCAGAGCATTGCACCTCAAATACTGCACAACACTGTCCTTAATACTGAAAGTATTGCCTCTCAAATACTAAACAGTTCTGCCCCCAGTACTGCAGAGCATCGCACCTCCAACAATGAATAGTACTGTTCCCAATACTGCTGAGCATTACATCTAAAATGCTAAACACAACTGTCCCCAGAACTGCAGAGCATTGCACCTCAAACTTTGCACAGTACTGGCTCTAATACTGCAGAGTATGACACCACAATACTGAAGAGTACTGTCATCAATACTGCAGAGCATTACGCCTGAAATACTGCACAACACTGTCCCCAGTACTGCAGAGCATCGCACCTGAAATACTGCGTAGAATTGCCCTCAGTAGTGCAGAGCATTATAGCTTCAATACTGCACAACACTATCTCTAATACTGCGTAGCACCGCCCCCAGTCCTGCAGAGCATCGCACCTCAAACACCACACAGCACCGCCCCCAGTCCTGCAGAGCATCACACCTCAAACATTGCACAGCTCCGCACCCAGTACTGCAGAGCATTGCACCTCAAACATTGCACAGCTCCGCACCCAGTACTGCAGAGCATTGCACCTCAAACATTGCACAGCTCCGCACCCAGTACTGCAGAGCATCGCACCTCAAACACTGCACAGCTCCGCAACCAGTACTGCAGAGCACTGCACACCAAATAGAGCACGAAACCGTCCCCAGATCTGCAGAGCATCGCACCTCAAACATTGCACAGCTCCGCACCCAGTACTGCAGAGCACTGCACACCAAATAGAGCACGAAACCGTCCCCAGATCTGCAGAGCATTGCACCTCAAAAGCTGCTATGGACTGCTCTTCGAAACAGAAGACCGATGTACTTAATATTGTTTTCATTTCTCCAAAATTGTTCTAAAAATCGTGAAATTTCGGCAAAATGTCATCATTTTTATGAAACGCATTGCTGTCGCGGGGAAGGGGAAATGAAGGTGGTTTTAGGGTGTAATGAGCTTTAAATGGCTCCCAGAGAACCTTCCTCCGCCTATTCTGGGTCTATGCTAAGGAGCTAATGAGCGGAGCAAGTTGTTTGGGGGGGGGGGCAAAACCAATTTCCTTCAATGATATGTTCATCCCTGCTGAGCATTACACCCATCCATAATTATCAGTGGACTGTCCCTTTATATCATCTTGTACAATGTTCATTTATCAGATCACTGCAGAATATTACTGCTCATGCAGATTATCTCATGCTCCATACAATACATTATACCCTGTGCTACATTTAGACATCACACTGCTCTAGGCAGGTCTCAATATTAACGCCCTTTTGTACAAGCTCCGCCCCCTGCGTCATGAGATGAGTCAAATCAAATTTTATAATGCCCTCATGTTGTAAATCGCTGCGCAAATTGTTGGCGCTATATAAATCTGGTATATTAATAAAAATAATAATAATGTGCTATTGGAGACATCATGGGGTCTGTCCCATATACAGAAAATACAGAAATATTTGTTAAACTATACAGACCACCAAATCAGGAAGAAAAAATAGATTTATGTTTCCTAAACTTCAGTGAGTCTCCTGACTCCTCTCAGCACCCCCTTTCCCTGAACAGTTTACTGACTGAATGCAATCACAAATGTCCAAAATCAGCCAAAAAGGGAAACAAAAAGTTCCAACTGTATATTTTAAGGCTTGAGCTGCATAGCTGTATATATATATATATATATATATATATATATATATATATATATATATATATATAAAATTCATTCATTTTTTTCAAATATGTAAAATGGGGGCAAACAGAGGTTATTTACTCTCCAGGTCAAATGTTATTAATTTGTTAACAATAGAGTTTTAGGGAAACATATCACATTATGGCCACTAGATGGAGCTGATGATCATAGTAAATAAGTATTTAAAGAGGACCTGCAGTCTGCTCCCATAATTTGTAATAAAAACATCTTTGTCATTCTGAAGCTTCCCCCCAACCACTTTGCGTATTATTGTATATATACTGTGATTCTGTACTTGCCAAATATGCTGCGGCCGTTTTTGGGAGTTTGGTTGTTTTTTAACAGCCCATAAACTCCCCTCTATGTTCTCCTATGTATCTATGCACACATGGACGTTTTTGGATGTTTATCAGCAGTAGGAGTTTATGGGCTGTTTTCTGAACGCCATAAAATCGTGTTCAGGAGTATTTTCTCTGGTCACAAAAAAACGCAAAACGGTCATAAACGTCGATAAACGCTCAAAAGCGTGGCTCACCAGCGTTTTTTAAAGTTTTTGATCCATTGAAAAAAATAAATAAATAAATAAAATTTAAAAAAAAAAACCCCAAAAAAACAGTAACGCTAAAAAATGCTAATAAACGCTATTGCAAAAACGTTAAAAAACGTCGAAAAGACTCACTGCAAAGCTACTGCCGTTTTTATAAAGTTATTTTAACGTCCAGTGTGCATGGAGCCTAAAGGTCCGCTCTAATGCCCCGTACACACGGTCGGATTTTCCGACGGAAAATGTGTGATAGGACCTTGTTGTCGGAAATTCCGACCGTGTGTGGGCTCCATCACACATTTTCCATCGGATTTTCCGACACACAAAGTTTGAGAGCAGGCTATAAAATTTTCCGACAACAAAATCCGTTGTCAGAAATTCCGATCGTGTGTACACAAATCCAACGCACAAAGTGCCACGCATGCTCAGAATAAATTAAGAGACGAAAGCTATTGGCTACTGCCCTGTTTATAGTCCTGACGTACGTGTTTTACGTCACCGCGTTCAGAACGATCGGATTTTCCGACAACTTTGTGTGACCGTGTGTATGCAAGACAAGTTTGAGCCAACATCCGTCGGAAAAAATCCATGGATTTTGTTGTCGGAATGTCCAATCAATATCCGACTGTGTGTACAGAGAATAAGAGTTTTTGGGAAACATACCACAATATGGCCACTAGATGGAGCTGATGATCATAGTAAATGCGTATTTCGTTCATTTGATGACCAGAGCCATCTAGTGGCCATAATGCAGTATTTTTTCTCATTCAAACTATTCTGTATTTTCTCCTGGAGAGAATATAGCGACAGATGACTTGGCACAGAATGAATGTACATGCAGTTGCATAGAACAAATAGCTCTGATATATATATATATATATATTTTTATATATATATATATATATATATATATATATATATATATATATATATATATATATATATAAATAAAATATATATATATATATATATATATATATATATATATATATATATATATATATATATATATATATATATTTATATTATATATATATATATATATATATATATATATATATATATATATAAAATATATATATAATTTTTTTTAATAAATGCACCCCTTGGTGTTGCCCCCCACCCCCATCTTACACTGCCACCCTAGGCACAGCCATTATGACAAGTACAGACAAATGGAAGCCCCGAGAGCATTCACCTTTCAAAGCAACAGAGGTTCTCTTACTTCTCACCCAACAGGTCCCCTTTAAACCCTTTACAGAAATTGCTCCAAAAGATGAAAATCTCTGACACTGCAGGAATTATGGTGGAGCGCAAACAATTGCGTGCTGTTAGCGTTCATTTTCATTTCTCCAATACCATAATCTTTCAAATTGATCAGCTGTCCCCTCCCCCCCTGTATGGTCATCTCAGCCTGGTAATCACTTACCTGAGGTTTGGGTGTCTGGGGTGAGCCTACCATCCCGGCCCCTATAAATATGGAGGTAGGTGGTTTTATGAGGCAGGTCCTTCCTTCTGAACAAACATCGGGAGGCGCTGTGGGCCATCTGGAAGACAATTAGGTGGGGCGGATAATAAGGATCACCCGGGGTCAGGGGGACATTCACGCCTTCGGCTACAATCACCTCCCTCCTTATCAGTGTTTGTTCTGTCTAAATATAGATGAGAACTCACCGAGTGTCAGCTCTGCTGCCAAGAATCGGCATGCCTCCAGTTTCTCAATGACACGATAAATACGACGGTACATTGTATTTTTTTTTTTTTTTTGGTTTATTCTGGAATCAATAATAATAATTTCGACAGGTCATTTTGTAGGTCACTGTGTCTTACAATTTTTTATTTGCTTTTTTTTTTTATCTAATCAAAGTTTATTATTTTATAATCTGCAGTAAATAATAAAATGAGTGTAATTAAATAAGAGTGTATTTGGCTTTCACCACCTATCCCAATAAAAAAAAAATGGGAACTAGGTGACTGCAATACATACCAGTAAAACCACACCTAGGACTCATATACACTGGCAGCAGCCCCTTCTGAAGAGTAATCTGTGGTGGGTCGCTTTTCAGAGGACAAGGGGGTTTACAGGCGGCTGAGAGGCCCTATGTCACCTCTTCACTGTTCTGTTTTAACCCTGAAAAGCCAATGCCACCGCACTGCGAATACACAGGGGGGAGAGATCTACTAATACTGTAGCACACAGAATCTGGCGCAGCTGTCCATGGAAACCAATCAAACTTCAGCTTGTTCAATAAACTTCGACAATAAAACCTGGAAGCTGATTGGTTGCTCTGCACAGCCGCACCAGATTCTGTGTGCACCAGTTTTAGTAAACCTCTTAGCCCCCCCCCCCCCGTTCAAACTGAATCTGACTTTGAATCGCTTGAAATCCCTCGATTTTAAAGCCGCATGTCAGTGTGACTTGGCTGACATCTCTGCGACTTCGTGCACAAATGTCAATGGAAGTTGCATCTGAAATCGCCAAAAAAAAAAATAGCGCAGGAATTTTTTTCAAATCAAAGTTTTCAAAGTCTGCGTTGCACCAATTTGAACAGTTTGATTGCCGACAATAGGGTGTGACTTGTCATGCGATTCGGACCTGTGAAATGCGTGGCGAGCTCGTACACTGGACCTGGACAGGCACCTTCCACTGTCAGCAGTGTACGAGCTCGCCGCTCGTTATATGCGCCCTCTGCCCTTTTCACTGTGTGAGTACCTTCTTTTACCTTTGAATAAAGTTTAGATGTTTTAAGAATGACTACACTATATAGCGTCCTTTTTCCCCTTTTGGCCGCCATGCCCCCTGTGGACCTGAGGCATATAGAGACATAGTCCGGGACCCAGGGCCAACCTCCATAGGAGCTGCCATAAGCGGTGACTGACTTATGCTGTAACCTCAGTATAATGAGGTAAGGGGCCATTATACACCAGTGTAGGATCGCTGCATGAAGAGGACTGGTCTATACACTTCACACTTCTCACCTATTCAAAGTGACTGATTTTAGATTTAAGTTTGCTGCTTGCATCTCACTGTTTGGCACTTTGAGGACTGATGAATCATTGTAGATTTTGCTATTACACAAGCCACCTTTCTTTGGACTGTATTTATGTCTTTAGACAATTTTTTGAGCACTAATTGTTTGCACTGGACACTTTTTTTGCATTACCACAGGCATTGTGATCTCTCCGGACGTACAGTGTAACATTGCACTTTTTTGTTTTATTTTTATTTTTCTGGAAGTTGTATATTGTGCTATAAATGTTTTAGTCACCCACTTGCCTACATATGCACTATATGTTTAGTCCGACACGGCATGCCTTTTAACTGCTTATGTTGATGCTATTATTACAATTTTCATAGTCCGGACACTTTTACCCAATTTAGTCACTTTTTACACTGGGCGGAGTCTATTTAAATTTTTATTCTCTTACAATGGTGTTTGATGATTATTCACACCCCACGTTCACGTTAGGCGACTAGCCTCTGACTCATCAACATTGTAGCACGGTTGCACTCATGCATTTGTTTAGTTACCAGGATTAGCGCAGCACCACAACCACTTGCTAGCTTACGTCTCTGGGGACCCTGATGTTAGGGGGGCTCTCTGGGGACCCTGATGTAAGGAAAGGGGTCTCTGGGAACCCTGATGTAAGGAAAGGGGTCTCTGGGAACCCTGATGTAAGGAAAGGGGTCTCTGGGAACCCTGATGTAAGGAAAGGGGTCTCTGGGGACCCTGATGTAAGGAAAGGGGTCTCTGGGGACCCTGATGTAAGGAAAGGGGTCTCTGGGGACCCTGATGTAAGGAGGGGACTCTCTGGGGACCCTGATGTAAGGGGGCTCTCTGGGGACCCTAATGTAGGGGGCCTCTCTGGGAACCCTGATGTAAGTGGGGCTCTCTGTGTACCCTGATGTAAGGGGGGGTTTCCTGGGGACTCTGATGTAAGGAGGGAGGCTCTCTGGGGACCCTAATATAGGGGGAGGCTCTCTAAGGACCCTGATGTAAGGGGAGACTCTCTAGGGACCCTAATGTAAGGGGGGGCTCTCTGGCAACCCTGATGTAAGGAGGGCTCCCTGGGGACACTGATGTAAGGGGGGTTCTCTGGGGACCCTGATGTAAGGGGAGGCTCTCTGGGGACCCTGATGTAAGGGGAGGATCTCTGGGGACCCTAATGTAGGGGGAGGCTCTCTGGGGACGCTTATGCAAGGGTAAGCTTTCTAGGGACCCTTATGTAGGGGGAGGCTCTCTGGGGACTCTGATGTAAGGAGGGGCTCTCTGGGGACCTTGATGTTAAGGGGAGCTCTCTGGGGACCCTGATGTAATAAGGGGGGCTCTGAGGACCCTAATATAAGTAGGGAGGCTCTCTTAGGACCCTGATTTAAGGGTAGGCTCTCTAGGGACCCTAATGTAAGGGGGGGTTCCCTGGGGACCCTGATGTAAGGAGGGTTCTCTGGGGACCCTGATGTAAGGAGGGTTTTCTGGGGACCCTGATGTAAGGGGAGAATCTCTGGGGACCATAATATAGGGGGAGGCTCTCTAAGGACCCTGATGTAAGGGGAGGCTCTCTGGGGACCCTGATGTAAGGGGGGGCTCTCTGGGGACCCTGCCATTAAGGCACATGCATTAACACCAATTCTGTTAATATGCATTCCATTGAAAATAAGGAGCTGGCAATACAACATAATGTCCTGAAAATTGGACATGTCACAAAATTTGTAACGCAAAAGCATCGCAATGCACTGTGGTGATTCGCCATGTGCTGAAGCTTACTGCTATGTATGTGTATTGACTCAGTGCATTGGAATGCCATTCAAAATGAAAGGCAATACATGTCCTCACAACGCAAAGATATAGATTGGCCCTTAGACCCCTTTCACACTGAAGCGCTGCTAAAACAGCCGCTAAAGTGCCGGTCGCTTTTCGGGCTCTACCGGGTTGCCTTTTTTAAGGTCACCTTAAAAATCCCAGAAAAAGACCTGTTTTGCGGCATTTTCGAAGCTCTTTTAGCGCGCTTCAAAAGCGCTGCCCATTCATTTCTATAGGCAGGGGCGTTTTTGGAGCGATTTTTACAGCGCTCTATACATGCCCTAAAGATGCTTCTTGCAGGACTTTTTCTACCGCCCCGCAAGCGCACCGCCCCAGAGTGAAAGCACCCATTCAGATGAATAGGAGGCAGTTTTCAGGCGCTTTTCAGGTGCAATTTTTAGCGCTAAAACGTTCCTTGCAAGGATGTGATATGATATGATAAAAACAGCTCCGCTAGTATCAAAAAATCAAGACACGCATGCGCAGTGCGTGCGAACGGGATGACCACTTCGTCACCCCTGATGACGTCAGTTGTGACGAAATGGTTGCAGGGTCATCACGTTCACACACACTGCGCATGCGTGTCTTGAGGTACCCCTGATGATGTCAGTTGTGACGAAACGGTCGTAGGGTCATCACGTTCGCACGCGCTGCGCATGCACATCTTGATTTTTTTATACTAGCGGAGCTGTTTTTATGATATTTCCTTGCAAGGAACGTTTTTATTATTGGAATTCAAAATAAATCATTTAAGAAGTTCTACACCATTGGAGTCTTTCCTCTTTTTTTTTCCTTCTTATGCTGGATCTATGGAAATGATCGTACACTGCGATATAGTGACGGTCTCCCGGGAATGCGCCGTTTAGGTGCTCTTTACCATCACTGACCGGTTATCTTGGGAGGAAGTCAAAGAGATCCCAACAATGTTCCTGTGTCTCCTGATTGATCTACTTAGCCTGTATTGACCCCCCCTGAATAAGGGTGGTCGCAGGCTGTCTGGTAAGCCTCCACTTTTTACTCTCAGGTGACGGGCAGCACTGACGGTGAAAGTTCAGACTTGGGGTCTCTTATTTAATATTTTTATATATATATATATATATATATATATATATATATATATATATATATATATATATATATATATTATACATATATATATATATATATATATTATACATATATTTATATATACTGTTATCTATGTGCCCTCATATCGGGGTTATAGTGTTCAGCTGCAGGATAATTTTCATAGTTTTCTATGAATAGTTTATTTTCTATTTTTCTATTAATAGTTTTTTCACGTACTCACGCACCTAGCGCAATTCTGTTTTCTTTTTTACTTACAATGCTTGTATTTAAAATAATACATCATAATGAATAACAAATACATACATAATAAATAATAACAAAGTATTCATGATTATAGAGCTGCATTATTCATGTCTATTATTTCTGTTCAGCTTTAAGTATTACACTGGATCTGTTTATAGGTAAGAACCCAGCGCCAAATAAAAAAAAAAAAAAAAGTCCTATAATAAAATAACTATCCCAATATATCGGTTCCTGTAAAACCGGAATACAAATGTGCATGAAGACTAATGGAGGAATGTGTCCGGGTAATGATGTCATACATTTTTAATCCTTATACCCAGATTTAGAAATTTCAGATAAAAAATGTATAGAGGAGTGAGAGTCTGTACAGAGCTGAAATATGTATAATGATGGGGATGATGGGTACACACTGCCCCCTGCTGGGGGCATACAAGAGTGGCCATCAAGGTAAATCCCGTATAGTTATAGAGTGCAGGTACAAATGTCTGACTTTCGGTGATGCCGATAACTGGCTTAGCTCCCATCAGTCCCTGATGTCGAGGAACTGTCCCTGATTTGGAACAAAGTCCATCTGTGCCTCTTTCCTCCTCATATGTCACTCATTTTGGTCTGATCCATATAGATGTATATAAAATGCACTTTTTATCTATTAAAAAGGGTTTCCCAGTGCTAAACCTTTCATCTGATTTCTAAATTGCTGCATCTGTAAATTTCAAAAGTCAATATAAAGGAATAGTAATGGTAAAACAAATCACTTGTGAGTTTAATCATATTTTTTTTGTATAATTCTCCTTTAAGGGGGCGTGGCAGGGTGGGTGTGTCCTATGCCTACATACTTTTGCTAATAGGTGTCCCTCATTCCCATCCCAAAAAGTTGGGAGGTATGAAATAGAACAAATAGAGTGAATCTCCCTAACGGAGGCACAGGCAGCAAGAAAAACAAGACAGGGTCAGGGGTCACGTTTTTGTGGACAGATTGCATAAAATTTAATTATTATTTGCATGTTTTTCCTAAAAAAAATTATATATGAGTTACCTTAATTATAACTAAAGGCAAAACTTTTTTTAAAGTTTTCTTTTTTGTGTGTGCTGGATAGAGTGGAGAGGGATTAGAACCCCTGTCAGGTTTTTATTGCTGTCTGTGTCCCCTGTGATGGAGATACATCCTCTCTATTTGTCCTGTTTACCACTATCACTGAAAGTGAATGGAAATCACAAATCTTGGGTTGTCACCAGAACAGGAATAGAGGGGGAATCGTCTTCTTCTTCTATCTAGAAGAAATGTGAAAATTGCTCTGCTCCATATATGATGTACAGGAGTGAGAGCTGAAGGGGTTAAATATCTCCTTTCATCTGTCAAAAATTGGCCCACTTTTGTGGCACGTTTTTGGAGCGGCAATATTCATTTTCAACGGACCTCGATGTGCATTACATAGTGACCTTAAAGCTTTGCTGTACTTACTCCTGACCCCTGCACTAAGCATTACATACTGACCTCAAAACTTTGCTGTACTTACTCCTGACCCCTGCACTGTGCATTACATACTGACCTCTAAGCTTTGCAGTACTTACTCCTGACCCCTGCACTAAGCATTACATACTGTCATGGACGTACTGCGCATGGCTCTGCAACTGGCCGCGGGCGCACTGGTCCATTGGGATGTGTTCCAGTCCATAGGCATTCAGCAGTGAATAGACGTGCGCCAATGCGCATGCGCAGACCGCGGACGTGCACACAATAATGCAGCTTTGGCGCCCAGTGAGCCTTAAAAGTGGCCTCTTCAGAATGCATCCTTGCTGTCTGATCTGCAGCTCATCCTGTACCTGATCCTGAACCTGCATCTGCTCCAGTGTTACCCGGTTTCTCCTGACCTCGCTGCTGTCTCCAGTCCTGACCTTTTGGCTTGCCTTTGACCTGCTCTGTGTTCCTGTTTGTTTGATCTCCTGTTGCCGATTCTGCCTGGACTTTGACCATTCTCTGCCTGCTGCTTCTGTCTGATTGATCCGCTGCTGTGACCTGCCTTGTCCGACCCTGTTCCTGCCTGCTGTCCTGCATCCGTGTGCATCTGCCTACAAGTCCTGCATCCGTGTGCATCTGCCTGCAAGTCCTGCATCTGTGCGCATCTGCCTGCTACTTCTCAGCGTTCCTGCATCCACAGCAATCAAGCCTGTTCCTGTCTCTGCCAAGCAGACATTATCTCCAGTCAAGCGGACCCTGCAGGCTCTCCTACCCCGCTGTGCTCCGAGGGTCACTGTTCCCACTCCAGTGATCCTGGAACCAGAGCCGTACGAGAGGTCTCCCTCTGCACATCAGGCTCACCTCCAAGGTACGTGTCAGTATCAGACAGCCGTGCCTGAGCCTGCAAGAGGGACCTCTCCCACAGATGAAGCGTGCCGAAATCTCTCCGCTCTTGCTCAAATGGTGGAATCTCTCCGGGACAGTTACAAGCATCTGGAAGAGCGAGTGCAACTCCTGGGCACCCCTGCTAACCCTGCTATTGACCGGTCATCTTCAGAGACCTTAATCATGCCTGCAGCAATGATGTGTTCTCCAGAACCAAGGGTCCCTACCCCGGAGAAGTTCTGAAATGCCTGCGAACTGTATTTCTCACTACAGCTGCGGACATTCACCCAAGAGACTACCAAGGTGGGGTTCATTATTTCTCTGCTACAAGGAGCGCCTCAGTCCTGGGCCCATCATCTGCTTGGGGTCACCGTGTTGTACTGGACTCTTTGCAAACTTTTTTCAACGCCATGTCCTTACTTTATGACGATCCGCAGCGGTCTTCCACTGCCGAGGCTGCCCTTCATGCGCTCCAGCAAGGCCGCTGAGCGGTCAAGGACTATATCACGGACTTCAGACGCTGGAGCGCAGACACCCAGTGGAGTAGTGCAGCCCTGCGGCATCAGTTTTGTCTCGGCCTGTCCAAAGAATTAAAAGATGAACTTGCCCGGGTCAGTATACCAAGCTCCCTGGAAGCCTTGTTTTCCCTGACTATACAGATGGATCGACGCTTTTGTGAGCGTAAGGCAGAGAGAGCAGCCCAGCAGACCCATTCCACCTGGACACTACCCCGAGTGCCTGCTTCCACCTGTTCTGCTGCCTCTCACTCTGCCCAGTTCATGCTGCACCAAACAAACGGACTTCAGAACCCTTCAGATTTAAGCAGCTGGGGTTAATAAGGCCCGCTCTGTCCCCAGAGGAACGGTTACGCCGGCAGCGGGATAACCTTTGTCTGTACTGTGGGGAAGCCGGCCACTATGTATACACCTGTCCAGCAAAGCTCCGGAGATGTCTGTCCATATCCTCGTCCAGTTACCCCGCACCTGTTGCCAGCACTACTCAACTGGCTTTCTCCATCATATTCCAACTTCCAGGAAGGACTGTTCCGGTCAAGGCAAATATTGACTCTGGAGCTTGCAGTTATTTCATCAACCTAAACTTTGCTCGCCAACAGCTCAATCCCCTCCAACCCAGGCATCAAGGACTTTCCATTTTCCTAGCGGACGGGTCCCGCATCAAGTCAGGTCTGGTCACCCAGCAGACCCCTCCATTACCTGTAATCTCTGCCACTAACCACAAGGAACTGCTAAGTTTGGATGCAATTGCGTCCCCACTATTCCCAGTCATTTTAGGACTACCTTGGTTACAGGCCCATAACCCGCAAATTGACTGGGGTTCTGGAAGTATCAAGTTCCAATCTACTGCCGGGAACATTGCCTGCCCACTCCTCCCAGAGCTTCTGGCCCCCTATTATGTATGGAACCTGATCCGGAGGTGCATTCATTAGTGCCTTAACCATACCATGAGTTTCTGGATGTTTTCAGTAAACAGGGGGCTTAGACTCTCCCTCCACACCGCTACTATGACTGCCCGATTGAGTTACTGCCCGGGGCAGAGATTTCCTTCGGACGAATCTTTCCTCTGTCTGAGTGGGGGTTGGAGGTACTGAAGGAATATGTGGACAAGAATCTGAAAAGAGGATTCATCAGACCATATACTTCTCCGGCAGGAGCAGGAATCTTTTTTGTTGAAAAGAAAGATCATACCTTACGGCCCTGTGTGGACTACTGGGAGTTGAATAAAGTTACGGTAAAGAACCGGTATCCTTTGCCTCTGGTACCCGAGCTCCTCCAAAGACTACGTACCACAGCTGTCTTCACCAAACTAGATGTGCGAGGGGCCTACAACTTGGTGCGAATTCGTGCAGGGGATGAGTGGAAGTGCTTTCCATACTAGATTCGGCCACTATGAGTACTTAGTGATGCCCTTCGGTCTGTGTAACGCCCCTGCAACCTTTCAGCACTTTGTGAATAATATTTTCAGAGACTGCCTAGACATTTTTGTGATCAATTATCTGGATGATATTTTGATTTTCTCCTCATCCCTGGATCAGCACCGGAAGCATGTTAAGACTGTACTCTGCCGACTCCGCCAACACGGACCATATGCTAAACCTGAAAAGTGTGAATTCGAGCGGCAGAGTATTCAGTTCCTGGGTCTGGTGATCTCCACTGAGGGGTTCAAAATGGATCCACAGAAAGTCACAGCTGTCCTGGACTGGCCTGCACCATCAGACAGGAAAAGGGTACAGCGGTTTGTTGGGTTTGCAAACTTTTACCGCAGGTTCATCAAGGGGTTTTCTAACATCATTTCCCCAATCACACAGCTGACTAAGCAAAATGTCCGGTTCCATTGGAATTCCGAGGCCCAGAGGGCCTTTACCACCTTGAAAGGACTTTTTACCTTTGCCCCCATCTTAAGTCATCCGGATCCCTCCTTACCTTATCTACTCAGAAGTGACAGTAGGAGCAGTCATTTCCCAGCACCAGGGTCTGAAGGATTTGATGCATCCCATAGCCTTTTTCTCCCGTAAACTTTCTCCTGCCGAGAGAAATTATGACGTGGGTGATCGGGAACTCCTGGCTATCAAGGCTGCGCTCGAAGAGTGGAGGCACCTGCTGGAAGGGGCAGCACATCCCATACTCATATACACTGATCACAAGAATCTGTAGTATCTGAGAACTGCCAAGTGCCTGAAGCCGCGTCAAGCGCGATGGGCGCTATTTTTCTCCAGATTCTTGTTTCATATCACCTAACGGCCAGGGACAAAGAACGTCAAACCAGATGCCCTCTCCCTATGTTCAATGATCCTAAAGAGACTTCAGTTCCTGATACCATCTTATCACACAACAACTTCCTTCTCCTTCAGTCTGATTTGATGCCCAGCCTAAGACAAGCCTCAGCGGGAATATCCAATCCTCCAGGAGTTACCCTGTTGCCCAGGGACGGGTTACTTTGGAAAGGCAATAACATTTTCGTACCAGAGACTTTCCAGACAAAGGTACCCAGTATATGCCATGATAATCCTCTGGCTGGCCATTTTGGGGTCCACAAGACTCTGGAGCTGATTCAACACATGTTCTGGTGGCCGAACATTGAGAAACACTGCAAAGAGTATGTCAAGTCTTGTACTGTCTGTATTCAGAACAAGTCCACTAGAAATAAGTCTTGGGGGCTTCTCAGACTGCTACCAATCCCTGACTGACCATGGAGCATGATTGCTATGGACTTCATAGTAGAACTACCCCTGTCTGAAGGATGCACGGCTATCTTTCTAGTCGTTAATCGTTTATCGAAGATGGCCCACTTTATACCATTGAAAAACACACCCTCTGCCATGGAAACTGCCCGGGTTTTCATCAGGGAAATTATCCGGTTACACAGAATTCCAACGAACATAGTATCAGACAGGGGAGTCCAGTTCACTTCTCGTTTCTGGAGAGCATTATGTAAAGTCTTGAAGATTGATTTATCGATGTTTTCTGCTTACCACCTGCAAACTAAGGGCCAGACTGAGAGGACAAACCAGACCCTCCAATAATATATCCGGTGCTTCACTACATTCATTCAAGACGATTGGGTAGGACTCTTACCCCTAGCGGAGTTCGCTTTTAACAACGCCAGCCATTCTGTTACAGGCCAGTCCCCGTTTTTTGCTAATTATGGGTTTCACCCAGTCCTCTTACCTGACATTGTTCCAGAGTCTCCGATACCAGCGGTACAGCATACTGTTGACTTCTTGAAACAAAACAACAAACTTCTGCAAGAAACTATAGTCAATGCACAAGCAACCAACAGGAAAACTTACAACTGGAAAAGAAGAGGTGAATTATCTCTTCAAACTAAAATATTATCTGATCTCATATATCCTTATAATCCAACGAACCTTCTCCTAGATACATAAGAGCAAATAAGAGGCGCTCATATCCCTAGTGCTAGAAATCACATATGCTGTAATTCCATCAAAAAAAATATAAATAACAACATCTAAGTGTGCAAGTTAATGCATAAAACTTAATGGTGTTTAACAACTCTAATCAAACCATGCAACAATACATCCAATGTGCACGTGAAAAAAAGCTGTGACAGCAGAATAATTAATAAATGGCTAAAAATCCCCAATTAGTGTGATTCACAAAATAAGTGTTAATAAGTGCAAAGCAAATTATAATATTACACAAAAAAAATTAATTGAAGCATGAAAAATCAGTCCTTGAAAATCTTGTGACAAAAAATATAACGTGATTTAATTTGTGACAAAAGAGTGTATAAAAATCGCACAAATCTTCTAAGGTGCAGTGATCTTGATAATGCTGAACTCCACGTGTCTTTCACCTCACCAACGTGAAACGTGACTCCACTCCCAAAGGAATCTCACTCACCGAATATTTTTGCCAGCACTCTCATGCACGGCAAAAAACGCTTAGTAACCACACTCCAGAGAAATCCAACAAGCAGAAATTCCACAGTGTATAGAATCATTCCACATGTAAAAAAATTGAAGAACTCACATAGCGTAAACCAGCACGGCAAGTTTATTTAAAACCACTACAATCTTCAATGGAAACACTCACATTTTAAAAGATAAAAATCAGCAGTAAAACCAATGTGGTTCACAGCAACTTCAATTTTTAGTGGATACACTCAGAACAACAATTGGTCACGGCGGACCCGAGGTGTGTTGATGCTAGGACTCACGGTCTCTCTCACCCCCCTCCGTAGTGCGCCGTGCAATGACAGACTCTCCTTCGTATAGTGCGGCTCTCAGCGTTGCTTGTCACATCTCATAGCCACGCCCCCGACATGTTTCGTCATAGATCAGACTTATTCATGGGAATCCCATGAATAAGTCTGATCTATGACGAAACATGTCGGGGGCGTGGCTATGAGATGTGACGAGCAACGCTGAGAGCCGCGCCCGTGGGGGCACACATAACAGCGATCGGTGGAGCGGTGTGTCAGTCTGACAAAACTGCTACACCGATCTCGGTAAAGAGCCTCCTCCAATCACGGCTGATCACGTTCTAAACAGGAAGAGCCGTTGATCGGCTTTTCCTCACTCGCGTCTGAAAGACGCGTGTAGAGGAGAGCCGATCGGCGGCTCTCCTGATGGGGGGGGGGGGTCTGTGCTGATTGTTTATCAGCACAGCCCCCCCTCGGATGCCCACACTGGACCACCAGGAAAGCTGCCAGGACCACCATGGAAGCACCTAACATGTGGATGGCCGGGTACATCCCCCATGGCCACCCGCATGTGCAAATTAATGCCCAACATATGCCAATCAGTGCCCACAAATGGGCACTGACTGGCACTTCTATGGCACAAATAAAATCAGTGATGCCCAGCAGTGCCCCCTATCAGTGCCCCCTATTCTGTGCCACCTATCGGTGCCCATTATCAGTGCTCATTGATGCCACCTCATCTGTGGCCATCAGTGCCACCTTATCAGTGCCTGTCATTGAAAAAGAAAACGTACTTATTTACAAAAATTTTTAACAGAAACAAAGAAGCTTTTTTTTTTTCAAAATTTGCTGTCTTTTTTTGATTGTTGTGCAAAAAATAAAAAAATCACAGAGGTGATCAAATACCACCAAAGGAAAGCTCTATTTGTGGGAACAAAATGATAAAAAAATTGAGTTTGGGTACAGTGCAGCATGACCGCGCAATTGTCATTCAAATTGCGACAGCGCTGAAAGATGAAAATTGGCCTGGGCAGGAAGGTCTATAAGTGCCCGGTATTGAAGTGATTAAGTACTCCTCACCCCCTGACATGCCACATTTGGCATGTCATTTTTTTTGGGGGGGGGGGTGTACCCTTTTTTTCATGGGACTTCCTGTCCCACTTCCTGCTTCCTATCTTCGGCCGCCTAGGCGACTCCTCCTCTCACCCTAGGCGGCCCCTCCCTACCAGCAATCTTTTGGGACACAACTCGGGTCCCAGAAGATCGGCTGGCCAATAGGAGAGCGCAGCCCCACTAGCGCATCCACAGTGCACGCCTGGCTGTGAAGCCGTAAGCGGTCACGGCCCGGTGCCCACAGTTACCATGACGGCACAGAGGAGAGGAGGGGGGAGAGGAGCGGGGCTCCGAGCGGGCGCATCGCTGGACCGTGGGGCAGGTAAGTGTCTGTTTATTAAAAGTCAGCAGCTACGCTTTTTGTAGCTGCTGACTTTTAATAAACTAAAAAATGGGTGGAACTCCGCTTTAACCACTTGACGACCGCCTCACGCCGATGTACGTCGGCAAAGTGGCACGGACAGGCAAAATCACGTACAGGGTACGTGATTTGCCTTCCGCGGGTGGGGGGTCCGATCGGACCCCCCCCCGGTGCCCGAGGCGGTCGTCGTTTGTCCAGCGGCGATCGGTGATGAGGGGGAGACCATCCGTTCGTGGCCCCCCCCTCGCGATCGCCACCGGCCAATGAAAACACTCCTTTGCTGCTGTATGCTAAACAGCAGCAAAGGAAGTGATGTCATCTCCCCTCGGGTCGGTATTTTCCGTTCCGGCCCGAGGAGAGACGACAAGTATGTGAGTGCACAAACACTACACAACACAGTAGAACACGCCAGGCACACAAAACACCCCGATCCCCCCCCCGATCGCCCCCCGATCCCCCCCCAATCACCCCCCCCCCCCCCCTGTCACAAACTGACACCAGCAGTTTTTTTTTGTTTTTTTTTGTTTTTTTTTCTGATTACTGCATAGTGTCAGTTTGTGACAGTGACAGTGTTGGGACAGTGTATATTACCCCCCTTTAGGTCTAGGGTACCCCCCTAACCCCCCCTAATAAAGTTTTAACCCCTTGATCACCCCCTGTCACCAGTGTCGCTAAGCGATCATTTTTCTGATCGCTGTATTAGTGTCGCTGGTGACGCTAGTTAGTGAGGTAAATATTTAGGTTCGCCGTCAGCGTTTTATAGCGTCAGGGACCCCCATATACTATCTAATAAATGTTTTAACCCCTTGATTGCCCCCTAGTTAACCCTTTCACCACTGATCACCGTATAACCGTTACGGTTGACGCTGGTTAGTTCGTTTATTTTTTATAGTGTCAGGGCACCCGCCGTTTATTACCGAATAAAGGTTTAGCCCCCTGATCGCCCGGCGGTGATATGCGTCGCCCCAGGCAGCGTCAAATTAGCGCCAGTACCGCTAACACCCACGCACGCAGCATGCGCCTCCCTTAGTGGTATAGTATCTGAACGGATCAATATCTGATCCGATCAGATCTATACTAGCGTCCCCAGCAGTTTAGGGTTCCCAAAAACGCAGTGTTAGCGGGATCAGCCCAGATACCCGCTAGCACCTGCGTTTTGTCCCTCCGCCCGGCCCACCCAAGTGCAGTATCGATCGATCACTGTCACTTACAAAACACTAAACGCATAACTGCAGCGTTCGCAGAGTCAGGCCTGATCCCTGCGATCGCTAACAGTTTTTTTGGTAGCATTTTGGTGAACTGGTAAGCACCAGCCCCAGGCAGCGTCAGGTTAGCGCCAGTACCGCTAACACCCACGCACGCAGCATACACCTCCCTTAGTGGTATAGTATCTGAACGGATCAATATCTGATTCGATCAGATCTATACTAGCGTCCCCAGCAGTTTAGGGTTCCCAAAAACGCAGTGTTAGCGGAATCAGCCCAGATACCTGCTAGCACCTGCGTTTTGCCCCTCCGCCCGGCCCAGCCCAGCCCACCCAAGTGCAGTATCGATCGATCACTGACACTTACAAAACACTAAACGCATAACTGCAGCGTTCGCAGAGTCAGGCCTGATCCCTGCGATCGCTAACAGTTTTTTTTGTAGCGTTTTGGTGAACTGGCAAGCACCAGCCCCAGGCAGCGTCAGATTAGCGCCAGTACCGCTAACACCCACGCACGCACTGTACACCTCCCTTAGTGGTATAGTATCTGATCGCATCAATATCTGATCCGATCAGATCTATACTAGCGTCACCAGCAGTTTAGGGTTCCCAAAAACGCAGTGTTAGCGGGATCAGCCCAGATACCTGCTAGCACCTGCGTTTTGCCCCTCCGCCCGGCCCAGCCCACCCAAGTGCAGTATCGATCGATCACTGTCACTTACAAAACACTAAACGCATAACTGCAGCGTTCGCAGAGTCAGGCCTGATCCCTGCGATCGCTAACAGTTTTTTGGTAGTGTTTTGGTGAACTGGCAAGCGCCAGCGGCCTAGTACACCCCGGTCGTAGTCAAACCAGCACTGCAGTAACACTTGGTGACGTGGCGAGTCCCATAAGTGCAGTTGAAGCTGGTGAGGTGGCAAGCACAAGTAGTGTCCCGCTGCCACCAAAAAGACAAACACAGGACCGTCGTGCCCATAGTGCCCTTCCTGCTGCATTCGCCAATCCTAATTGGGAACCCACCGCTTCTGCAGCGCCCGTACTTCCCCCATTCACATCCCCAACCAAATGCAGTCGGCTGCATGAGAGGCATTTTCTTTATGTCCTCCCGAGTACCCCTACCCAACGAACCCCCCAAAAAAGATGTCGTGTCTGCAGCAAGCGAGGATATAGGCGTGACACCCGCTATTATTGTCCCTCCTGTCCTGACAATCCTGGTCTTTGCATTGGTGAATGTTTTGAACGCTACCATTCACTAGTTGAGTATTAGCGTAGGGTACAGCATTGCACAGACTAGGCACACTTTCACAGGGTCTCCCAAGATGCCATCACATTTTGAGAGACCCGAACCTGGAACCGGTTACCGTTATAAAAGTTAGTTACAAAAAAAGTGTAAAAAAAAAAAAAATATGAAATAAAAAAAAATAGTTGTTGTTTTATTGTTCTCTCTCTCTCTATTCTCTCTCTCTATTGTTCTGCTCTTTTTTACTGTATTCTATTCTGCAATGTTTTATTGTTATTGTTATTGTTATTGATTGTTATTGTTATTGTTATTATGTTTTATCATGTTTGTTTTTCAGGTGTGTAATTATTTACACTTTACTGTGCTTTATTGTTAACCATTGTTAACCATTTTTTTGTCTTCAGGTACGCCATTCACGACTTTGAGTGGTTATACCAGAATGATGCCTGCAGGTTTAGGTATCATCTTGGTATCATTCTTTTCAGCCAGCGGTCGGCTTTCATGTAAAAGCAATCCTAGCGGCTAATTAGCCTCTAGACTGCTTTTACAAGCCGTGGGAGGGAATGCCCCCCCCCCCCCACCGTCTTCCGTGTTTTTCTCTGGCTCTCCTGTCTCAACAGGGAACCTGAGAATGCAGCCGGTGATTCAGCCAGCTGACCATAGAGCTGATCAGAGACCAGAGTGGCTCCAAACATCTCTATGGCCTAAGAAACCGGAAGCTACGAGTATTTCATGACTTAGATTTCGCCGGATGTAAATAGCGCCATTGGGAAATTGGGGAAGCATTTTATCACACCGATCTTGGTGTGGTCATTTGCTTTGAGGGCAGAGGAGAGATCTAGGGTCTAATAGACCACAATTTTTTCAAAAAAGAGTACCTGTCACTACCTATTGCTATCATAGGGGATATTTACATTCCCCGAGATAACAATAAAAATGATTAAAAAAAAAAATATGAAAGGAACAGTTTAAAAGTAAGATTAAAAAAGCAAAAAAATAATAAAGAAAAAAAAAAAAAAAAAAAAAAACACCCCTGTCGCCCCCTGCTCTCGCGCTAAGGCGAACGCAAGCGGCGGTCTGTCGTCAAACGTAAACAGCATTTGCACCATGCATGTGAGGTATCACCGCGAAGGCCAGATCGAGTGCAGTAATTTTTCCAGTAGACCTCCTCTGTAAATCTAAAGTGGTAACCTGTAAAGGCTTTTGAAGGCTTTTAAACATGTATTTATTTTGTTGCCACTGCACGTTTGTGCGCAATTTTAAAGCATGTCATGTTTGGTATCCATGTACTCGGCCTGAGATCATCTTTTTTATTTCATCAAACATTTGGGCAATATAGCGTGTTTTAGTGCATTAAAATTAAAAAAAGTGTGTTTTTTCCCCAAAAAATGCGTTTGAAAAATCGCTGCGCAATTACTGTGTGAAAAAAAAAATGAAACACCCACCATTTTAATCTGTAGGGCATTTGCTTTAAAAAAATATATAATGTTTGGGGGTTCAAAGTAATTTTTTTGCAAAAAAAAAAAAACTTTTTCATGTAAACAATAAGTGTCAGAAAGGGCTTTGTCTTCAAGTGGTTAGAAGAGTGGGTGATGTGTGACATAAGCTTCTAAATGTTGTGCATAAAATGCCAGGACAGTTCAAAACCCCCCCAAATGACCCCATTTTGGAAAGTAGACACCCCAAGCTATTTGCTGAGAGTCATGTTGAGTCCATGGAATATTTTATATTGCGACACAAGTTGCGGGAAAGAGACAAATTTTTTTTTTTTTTTTTTTTTTTTGCACAAAGTTGTCACTAAATGATATATTGCTCAAACATGCCATGGGAATATGTGAAATTACACCCCAAAATACATTCTGCTGCTTCTCCTGAGTACGGGGATACCACATGTGTGAGACTTTTTGGGAGCCTAGCCGCGTACGGGACCCCGAAAACCAAGCACCGCCTTCAGGCTTTCTAAGGGCGTGAATTTTTGATTTCACTCTTCACTGCCTATCACAGTTTCGGAGGCCATGGAATGCCCAGGTGGCACAAAACCCCCCCAAATGACCCCATTTTGGAAAGTAGACACCCCAAGCTATTTGCTGAGAGGTATAGTGAGTATTTTGCAGACCTCACTTTTTGTCACAAAGTTTTGAAAATTGAAAAAAGAAAAAAAAAAATGTTTTTTCTTGTCTTTCTTCATTTTCAAAAACAAATGAGAGCTGCAAAATACTCACCATGCCTTTCAGCAAATAGCTTGGGGTGTCTACTTTCCAAAATGGGGTCATTTGGGGGGGTTTTGTGCCACCTGGGCATTCCATGGCCTCCGAAACTGTGATAGGCAGTAAAGAGTGAAATCAAAAATTTTCACCCTTAGAAATCCTGAAGGCAGTGATTGGTTTTTGGGGTCCAGTACGCGGCTAGGCTCCCAAAAAGTCCCACACATGTGGTATCCCCATACTCAGGAGAAGCAGCTAAATGTATTTTGGGGTGCAATTCCACATATGCCCATGGCCTGTGTGAGCAATATATCATTTAGTGACAACTTTATGAAAAAAAAAAAAAAAAAAGTGTCACTTTCCCGCAACTTGTGTCAAAATATAAAATATTCCATGGACTCAATATGCCTCTCAGCAAATAGCTTGGGGTGTCTACTTTCCAAAATGGGGTCATTTTGGGGGGTTTTGTGCCACCTGGGCATTCCATGGCCTCCGAAACTGTGATAGGCAGTGAAGAGTGAAAGCAAAAATTTACACCCTTAGAAATCCTGAAGGCGGTGATTGGTTTTCGGGGCCCCGTACGCGGCTAGGCTCCCAAAAAGTCCCACACATGTGGTATCCCCATACTCAGGAGAAGCAGCTAAATGTATTTTGGGGTGCAATTCCACATAGGCCCATGGCCTGTGTGAGCAATATATCATTTAGTGACGACTTTTTGTAAATATTTTTTTTTTTTTTTTTTTTTGTCATTTTTCAATCACTTGGGACAAAAAAAATAAATATTCAATGGGTTCAACATGCCTCTCAGCAATTTCCTTGGGGTGTCTACTTTCCAAAATGGGGTCATTTGGGGGGGTTTTGTACTGCCCTGCCATTTTAGCACCTCAAGAAATGACATAGGCAGTCATAAACTAAAAGCTGTGTAAATTCCAGAAAATGTACCCTAGTTTGTAGACGCTATAACTTTTGCGCAAACCAATAAATATACACTTATTGACATTTTTTTTACCAAAGACATGTGGCCGAATACATTTTGGCCTAAATGTATGACTAAAATTTAGTTTATTGGATTTTTTTTATAACAAAAAGTAGAAAATATCATTTTTTTTCAAAATTTTCGGTCTTTTTCCGTTTATAGCGCAAAAAATAAAAACCGCAGAGGTGATCAAATACCATCAAAAGAAAGCTCTATTTGTGGGAAGAAAAGGACGCAAATTTCGTTTGGGTACAGCATTGCATGACCGCGCAATTAGCAGTTAAAGCGACGCAGTGCCAAATTGGAAAAAGACCTCTGGTCCTTAGGCAGCATAATGGTCCGGGGCTCAAGTGGTTAAGGACGTGGCAGCCGGGCAGGAAGGGGGTGTAGGTGCCCGGTATTGAAGTAGTTAAGGACGTGGCGGCTGGCTTCCTGGCCCACTCCTTAGCAACAAGATATACATAGTGTATTAAAAAAAAAAAAACGCAAAATACATGAAAACTGCATGCAAAAATGCAAAACACATCAACCGCAACCGCATAGATGTAAGCCCCGTGTAACTGTTCAGTTAGTAACTGACTCTTTTTACCAGTCGATAAATTTGCGGTGAAATCAATTTCTCCAAAGTCCCTCTGCTTGTCCCTAATTGTAATCCACTGAAGGACAGTTCTCTTCTAGAATAGTTTGTTGTCTGAATGAATATATTTGATGAGTAAGCGATGGGGAGATGATAAGCGGGCGCGGCGGCGATGACTCTGGCGGTGTAACGAGCGCACATTATAGATAAGGGTATTTACTTAGATCGGCTGTCATTATCTAAATCACTTATTGATTCCCCTTGGAATTGCAGTCAGGATGCTGGCTGTACACCTGGGAACACATGGTGTGTGGACCGCCAGGGAGTCACAGAACAAATAGCGGATCATTTGCCGCCACCCCACGCAGTTCTGGCAGCGCCCTGTGCAACCCAGCTGTCCCCCCCCCCCCGGGCACAGACACCCTCTTATCTCTCTTTATTGATCATTTTCAGTTTGGCCATACCGGGGCCCCTGACACTGAGGCGCCACCAAGGGGTGTGCGTTGGTTTTACTATGACTGCATGCTGGAGATCGCTCCGGAGAACAAAAGGCTTTGCTGATTTACAATTTATTTAACACTTTCCATGCTGGAAGTCTGATCTTATACATAAACCATGACCGGCAGATTCAGCAGGCTTTTCACTGTGCCTCTGGGTGGGATTGCACATCCTGTAATCCTGTACTGTTCAGGCTCCTTCTGTGAGAGCTACAGAGGCTGGAGCTGGGAACCTAGGAGGGAGGGGTATGTCAGACTAGACATGTCCTCCTACACTATCAGCAACTCACTGGACTCCACTCACCAGCGGCAGGATCTCTATTGCAGAACACAGCAGGGCGGTGCGGTACTCACTCGCTTGCTTGTGACGTTCTCTCACCTGCAACTTACAGTTAGCAAAATTTCCATCACTGGGGGGAGTAACATTCTCTCACCCAGATCATAAGGGATGATGCAAGCAAGCACTGCTCTGCCCTGCAATAGTGATCCTGCTGCTAGTGAGTTGACTCCAGGGTCAGGATCAACAAGCCTGACAAGGCCTTTATATAGATGCCAACTGCCCCCCCCCCCAATAAGCCAGGGCAGTCCAGCGTCTCGGCTATCTGTCCCACCAGGGTTGTGTTCTAGGCCCTGTCCCGGGAACACAGCATCAACTTTATTTGTGTTACTGTATATGTACTAAGGATCAAAGTGTATACAGCCAGCACACCACTATTTGAGATGGTCAAGTCACAACGAGTAGGTGCGATGTTTTAGAGACACAGGAATTCTTCATCAGGCATGTCACACATACCACTGATCCCTGCCCTCTGTGCTACTTAACACTGACCCCAGCACTGTGCATTACTTCCTCCTGACCCCTGCACTGTGCTTGACTTACTTCTGACCCCTGCACTGTGCTTGACTTACTTCTGACCCCTGCACTGTGCGTTACTTAATCCTGACCCTGCACTATGCTTGACTTACGCCTTGCCCCAGCACTGTGCATTACTTATTCCTGACTCCTGCACTGTGCGTTACTTCCTCCTGACTCCTGCACTGTACTTGACTTACTCCTGGCCCCTGCACTGTGCATTACTTACTGCTGACCCCTGCACTGTGCATTACTTACTCCTGACCCCTGCACTGTGTATTACTTACTCCTGAGCCCTGCACTGTGCATTACTTACTCCTGACCCTAGCACTGTGCATTACATACTGACTTCTAAAATCTGCAGTACTTACTCCTGACCCCTGCACTGTGTGTTACTTATTCCTGACCCCAGTACAATGCATTACATACTGACCTATAAGCTTTGCAGTACTTACTCCTGACCTCTACACTGTGCATTAAATACAGACCTCTAAGCTTTGCAGTACTTTCTCCTGACCCCTGCACTGTGCATTACATACTGAGCTCTAAGCTTTGCGGTACTTACTCTTGACTAGGGATGGGCATTAAGTTCGGGTCGAACATGAGTTCGACTCGAACATTGGCTGTTCGCCCGTTCGCTGAATAGCGAACAATTTGGGGTGTTTGCGGCAAATTCAAAAGCCGCGGAACACCCTTTAAAAGTCTATGGGAGAAATCAAAAGTGCTAATTTTAAGGGTTCATATGCATGGTATTGTCATAAAAAGTGTTTGGAGACCCGGGTCCTGCCCCAGGGGACATGTATCAGTGCAAAAAAAAGTTTTAAAAACGGCCGTTTTTTCGGGAGCAGTGATTATAATAATGCTTAAAGTGAAACAATAAAAGTGAAATATTCCTTTAAATTTTGTACCTGGGGGTGTCTATAGTATGTCTGTAAAGGGGCGCATGTTTCCCATGTTTAGAATAGTTTGATAGCAAAGTGACATTTCTAAAGGGAAACAAAAGTCATGAAGTAATAGCGGCTATAGTGAATTGTCTATGGGAGAAATCAAAAGTGCTAATTTTAAGGGTTCATATGCAAGTTATTGTCATAAAAAGTGTTTGGGGACCTGGTTTTTAAAAACTGACGTTTTTTTGGGAGCTGTGATTTTAATAATGCTTAAAGTGAAACCATAAAAGTGTAATATTCCTTTAAATTTCGTACCTGAGGGGGTGTCTATAGTATGCCTGTAAAGTGGTGCATGTTTCCCGTGTTTAGAATAGTCTAAGTGCAAAATGACATTTCTAAAGGAAAAAAAGTCATTTAAAAGTACTAGCGCCGGCTATAATGAATTGTCGGTCCGGCAATACACATAAAAGTTCATTGACAAAAACGGCATGGCATTTCCCCACAGGGGAACCCTGAACCAAAATTTAAAAATAAAATGGCGTGGGGGTCCCCCCAAATTCCATACCAGGCCGTTTAGGTCTGGTATGGATATTAAAGGGAACCCCACGCAAATTTTTTTTTTTTAAATGGCGTAGGGGTCCCCCTTTAAAATCCATATCAGACCCTTCAGGTCTGGTATGGATTTTAAGGGGAACCCTGTGCCAAGATTTTTTTTAAAAATGGCGTGGGGTCCCCCCAAAAATCCATAGCAGACCCTTATCCGAGAACGCAACCTGGCAGGCCGCAGCAAAAGAGGGGTGGATGAGAGAGCGCCCCCCCCTCCTGAACTATACCAGGCCACATGCCCTCAACATTGGGAGGGTGCTTTGGGGTAGCGGCCCCCCCCAAAGCACCTTGTCCCCATGTTGATGGGGAGAATGGCCTCATCCCCACAACCCTTGCCCGGTGGTTGGGGGGGTCTGCGGGCAGGGGGCTTATCGGAATCTTGAAGCCCCCTTTAACAAGGGGACCCCCAGATCCCGCCCCTTCCCCTGTGTGAAATGGTAAGGGGGTACCCTACCATTTCATTAAAAAAGTGTCAAAAAGGTTAAAAAATATAAGAGAAGGTTTTTGACAATTCCTTTATTAATTTCTTTTTCTTTCCCCGCTTTTTCTTCCATCTTCTTTCTTCAGGTCTTCCTTCTGTGTTCTTCTTCTTCCTCCATCTTCTTCTTCCCCCGCTTCTTCCTCTGCTCCTTCCTGCGGTCTTCTCGTCCGGCATCTTCCTCCGGCTTCTTCTCCGCTTCGTCCTCCGCACGAACCGCCTCAATGGGAGTCTTCCGCTGTGTGACACTTCTGTTCAGGTCACAGTTCTTATATAACGTAGGGCGGGGTCACCCGTGACTCCGCCCCCTCTGACAACACGGGGGAAAGCCATAGGGAAGTCCCCGTGCGTCAGAGTGGGGCGGGGTCACCGAGTGGCCCTGCCCTCCATTAACGTTTTTTGCGTGTTCAAACAAAGTTTTTGCCTGTTCGCATGTTCTGGATGCGAACCGAACGGGGGGTGTTCGGCCCATCCCTACTTTTGACCTCTGCATGGTGCATTACATACTGACCTCTAAGCTTTGCAGTACCTACTCTTGACCCCTACACTGTGCGTTACATACAGACCTCTAAGCTTTTCAGTACTTACTCTTGACCCCTGCACTGTGCATTACATACTGACCTCTAAGCTTTTTAGTACTTACTCCTGACCCCTGCACTGTGCATTATATACTGACCTCTCACCTTTGTGATACTTACTCCTGACCCCTGCACAGTGCATTACATACAGACCTCTAAGCTTTGCAGTACTTACTCTTGACCCCTGCACTGTGCATTACATACTGACCTCTAAACTTTGCGCTACTTACTCCTGACCCCTGCACTGTGCGTTACATTCTGACCTCTAAGCTATTCAGTACTTACTCTTGACCCCTGCAAAGTGCATTATATACTGACCTCTAAGCTTTGCAGTATTTACTCTTGACCCCTGCACTGTGCATTACATACTGACCTCTAAACTTTGCGGTACTTACTCCTGATCCCTGCACTGTGCATTACATACTGACCTCTCACCTTTGTGGTACTTACTCCTGATCCCTGCACTGTGCATTACATACTGACCTCTCGCCTTTGTGGTACTTACTCCTGATCCCTGCACTGTGCATTACATACTGACCTCTAAACTTTGTGATACTTACTCCTGACTCCTACACTGTGCTTTACATACCGACCTCTAAGCTTTGTGGTACTTACGTCTGACCCCTGCACTGTGCATTACATACTGACCTCTAGCGGCTCTAAGCTTTGCAGTACTTACCCCTGACCCCTGCACTGTGCAATACATACTGACCTCTCACCTTTGTGGTACTTACTCCTGACCCCTGCACTGTGCATTATATACTGACCTCTAAGCTTTGCAGTATTTACTCTTGACCTCTGCATGGTGCATTACATACTGACCTCTAAGCTTTGCAGTATTTACTCTTGAGCTCTGCATGGTGCATTACATACTAACCTCTAAACTTTGTGGTACTTACTTCTGACCCCTGCACTGTGCATTACATGCTGACCTCTAAACTTTGCAGTACTTGCTCCTGACCCCTACACTGTGCATTACATACTGACCTCTAAACTTTGTGGTACTTACTATAAAAGATTTTTTTGTTAGTGTAGGAAAAGCTGGAAGTGGAGTGTTAGGAGGCTGTCGGAAACCCTTGTGGGTAACACCCTAATCTGGGGGGGCGACCTCAGGTCTGGGAACTCGGGTGTAGAAGGAACCCTCTTCACGACACACAGAGGTGCCCTAACCAGAGATGGGAGCAAGGAGAGGACAGCAGGAGGAGAACACTGCCAGGCAAATCTCCAGGGAGGAAGACAGCCAGGTGGGCTGCTGAGTGTTACAGTCAGAGGACTGAGAGGACTGGGAGAGAGCAGTCTGAGATGGATGCAGAGTCAGTCTGGGAGGACTGTAGAAGTTTAGCCAGGAGGGCTGGAGAGGGAGGCAGCTGCAACCAGGTGGGCTGGCAGTGCCAGAAAAGGTGGTGCTGGGATCACTAGTCACAGAAGGACAGCTGGGCACTAGGACTTTGCTACACAAACAAGGGGCCGGCGGTCCAGGGTGGACACTTGTCCGGGATGCACCTGGACAGTTTGGGTTTCGAATTGTGTGTCCGGGTTTCAGACTGCCTGAAACCGGGACACAATATTCATAATGGACTGTGGCTCCCCAAGTAACCGAGTACCACAACCACTGAGTGCATAGGGGTGTGCACGGGCCCACCCCAATGCATGGACAGGAGAGGAGAAAGGGCTTGATCTGCTCCTCCTCCTCCTCACACTCCCTACCCCTCTGTCTGCCCACCCACACTCCAATCCTCTGCGTTCTGTGCCTCAGAAAAGGGATGTGCGGGAAGTTCAGGAACTGGCAGATGCATCGTATGTATCTGCCAGGTGAGTGAGCTCACCATCCAATGTCTGTGACTGAAGTTCCCCCCCTCCCTCCCTTCTCTCTCCTGCCTCCGAGCGATTGAGTACACAAAGGTAAGAGGGACTCAGACGTAAGGGGTGCCCTGTGGATTCTGATGTAAGGGGTGCCCTGTGGACTCTGATGTAAGGGGTGCCCTGTGGACTCTGATGTAAGGGGTGCCCTGTGGACTCTGATGTAAGGGGTGCCCTGTGGACTCTGATGTAAGGGGTGCCCTGTGGATTCTGATGTAAGGGGTGCCCTGTGGACTCAGACGTAAGGGGTGCCCTGTGGACTCTGATGTAAGGGGTGCCCTGTGGACTCTGATGTAAGGGGTGCCCTGTGGACTCTGATGTAAGGGGTGCCCTGTGGACTCTGATGTAAGGGGTGCCCTGTGGACTCTGATGTAAGGGGTACCCTGTGTACTCTGATGTAAGGGGGGCTTTGCGAACCCCAATTTAAGGGGGGATGCTGGAAAATCTGATGTCAGTGGGAGGTTTGGTGAGCAGAAACCTTCCATCAGAGTTCTCCTTTACATCAGAGTCCACAGAGTACCCCCCTTAAAAAAAAAAAATTGCCATGCGCCACTAAAGTGATCGGGTTTGGCTTGAAGAAAGCATCTGCTACCTATCCAACAGTGCCAGCTGGTCCTGGGAGTTGTAGTGCTTCAAGCAGGAGTTGTGCTGGAGGAAGCTAAGGAGTAGGGATGAGCCGAACACGGTTCGCGGCAAAACATGCGAACAGGCAAAAAATTTGTGCGAACACGCAAACACCGTTAAAGTCTATGGGACTCGAACGTGAAAGATCTAAAGTGCTAATTTTAAAGGCTAATATGCAAGTTATTTTCATAAAAAGTGTTTGGGGACCCGGGTCCTGCCCCAGGGGACATGGATCAATGCAAAAAAATGTTTTAAAAATGTCTGTTTTTTCGGGAGCAGTGATTTTATTAATGCTTAAAGTAAAACAATAAAAGTGAAATATTCCTTTAAATATCGTACCTGGGGGGTGTCTATAGTATGCCTGTAAAGTGGCGCATGTTTCCCGTATTTAGAACAGTCCCTGCACAAAATGACATTTCTAAAGGAATGAAAGTCATTTCAAACTGCTTGCGGCTGTAATGTAATGTTGCCCCCCCCCCCAGCCCATTACCCCACCCTTTGGGTCTGGTATGGATATTAAGGGGAACCCCGCACCCAAATAAAAAAAAAAAAAAGGCGTGGGCCCCCCAGACCCTATATACTCTGAACAGTAGCAGTATACAGGCGGTCCCCGGGTTACAAACAAGACAGGGACTGTAGGTTTGTTCTTAAGTTGAATCTGTTTGTAATTTGGAACAGGTACATTTTGTAAGTGAGTCCAGCCAAAAAATCTATTTTTAAGCTTTTTGGAAAACATAAGGAAGGGTTATCACCCCTGTGACATTTGTTTTGCTGTCTGTGCACCTCTTCAGAAGATTTCACCTCACTTTCTGTCCCAATGACAATTGGATTTAGAAAATTTTGGGTTCTTAGGGAAACAAGGATTGGTGATAAAGCATCAGTGGAGACACTTTTTTTTCCCATATTAACTCTTACAGGAGAGAATTTCCCTTCCTAGGGGTAGATTTCCTCTCACTTCCTGTTGTCTCCCTCCGTTTGTAAGTAGGAGTCGTTTGTAAGTCGGATGTTTGAAACTATACGGCCTGCCCTATACACTCTGCGGAAAATTGGGCCTTAGGTGTTGGTTGTACCAGAACACTGTAAGCCCTCACAGTTACTCTTGGTGGGCATTGGAACGGGCCCTGCTGTGAAATATTATATCAAGAATTGTAATTACGCGCCCCTGTTAAACAGGGGCATAAAAATTGGGCCTTAGGCGGTGGTGGTGGAGGCACAACACTGTAAAGCCTCATAGATACTTTTGTTGAGCACAGGAACAGACCCTACTGTGAAATATTAGATCAAAAATTGTAATTACGCACCCCTGTTAAACAGGGGCATAAAAATTGGGCCTTAGGCAGTGGTGGTGGTGGTGGTGGCACAACACTGTAAAGCCTCACAGATACTTTTGTTGAGCGCAGGAACAGGCCCTACTGTGAAATACTGGATCAAAAATTGTAATTACGCGCCCCTGGTAAACAGGGGCAGAAAAATTGTGCATTAGGCAGTGGTGGTGGTGCCCTGAACCGAAAATATTCCTAGAAGCTATCATCATGAAGATTGAGGAGGAATAGGATAGTCACTCAGCATAATAGGATAGTCACTCAGCATATGCTGTCTTCAAGGGATCCCACATCCATAGAAAAATCAAATCGGTTACACCAGCATCAGGTGCTTGGTATCTGGTGATCCAAGACTGATTCATTTTTATGAATGTGATCGGTTACAAAGCCTTCAGCAGCACTGAATGTGCGTTCAGAAAGAACGCTGGATGCAGGCCAGGCCAGTAGCTCAATTGCATATTGAGCAAGCTCTGGCCAGTGATCCATCCTCAAGACCCAGTAACCCAGTGGATGTTCTGGTGGAAAGGTCTCCAAGTCTGATCTTGCCCGTAGATATTCCTGCACCATGTAATTCAGACGCTGGCGATGGTTGCTGGAACCGATCAGACCTGGGCGCTGAGGTCTGAAGAATTGTCTGAAGGCATCGGTCAGCCGGCCACCTTCTCCACCACTCTTTCTGTGACTGAACGAAGCCTCAGCAACACGTTGTCCAGCACCAGGAAATTGTAACCTCCCAGGCTCTGGAAACGCATTGCAAAAAACCTTTCTGCAAGGCCTGCCGAAGATGTTTCATCCTCTGCTCCCTCTGTGAAGGCTGGATAAGTTCTGCAACCTTACCCTTGTAACGTGAATCAAGTAGGGTTGCCAGCCAGTAATGATCCTTCTCCTTGATACCACGAATCCTTGGGTCCTTTCGCAGGCTTTACAGGATCAGGGAGGCCATGCAGCGTAAGTTTGCAGAGGCATTCGATCCTGAGTCCTCTGGTTAACTAAGGATCACATGATCCCCAACCACCTCCTCCCAGCCATGTACAACTCCATGGGTTTCTGGGGACTGCAAAGAGTGTTATCCTCCACCTCCATTCTGACACAATCCTCCTCCTCCTCCTCTTCTTCTTCCTGTGTGATCAGCGGGCCTGCAGGAATACTAGTATCTGGATAAAGGGGGCCTTGAGAGGTAAGGAAGTCATCCTCTTCCTCCCGCTGTTCTGCCTCAAGTGCCCTGTCCATTATTCCACAAAGCGTGTGCTCCAACAGGAAGACAAGAGGGACAGTATCACTGATGCATGCACTGTCACTGCTCACCATCCTCGTGGCCTCCTCAAATGGTGACAGGACAGTGCATGCTTCCTTGATCAGTAGCCACTGGTGTGGCGAAAAAAAGACAAGCTCCCCTGACCCTGTCCTGGTGCCATACTCACACAGGTACTCATTGATTGCCCTCTGCTGTGTGTGCAGCCACTGCAGCATTGCCAACGTTGAGTTCCACCTGGTGGGCATGTCACAAGTGAGGCGGTTCTTGGGCAGGTTGCATTCTCTTTGAATGTCAGCCAGCCGAGCACTGGCATTATATGACCGGCGGAAATGACCACAGACTTTCCTGGCCTGCCTCAGGAAATCCTGTAAGCCAGGGTACCTGCTCAAGAACTGCTGCACCACCAAATTCAGGACGTGAGCCAAACAGGGAACATGGGTCAAGTGTCCCTGTCAAAGGGCAGAGAGGAGGTTGATGTCATTGTCGCATACAACCATTCCTGGCTGAAGCTGGTGTGGCGTCAACCACCTCTGAGCCTGCCCCTGCAGAGCTGCCAGAATCTCTGCCACAGTGTGGCTCCTGTCCCTTAAGCAGACCAACTCAAGCACCACATGGCATCTTTTTGTCTGAGTGCTTGCGTAGCCCCTTGAACGCCTACGGAGCACCGCTGGTTCAGAGGAGAAATCTGCAGAGGAAGAGGCCATAGAGGAAGAAGAAGAGGAGGTGGTGGAGGAGAGAACTGTGGCAGAATCACCACTAGCATTTTGGAGGCGTGGTGGCGGAACAAGCTCCAACAATACTGCACCCTGACCTGCATCCTTCCCAGCTGCCAGCAGAGTTACCCAGTGCGCAGTGAAAGCAAGGTAACGTCCCTGTCCATGCCTACTGGACCATGAGTCAGCAGTAATATGCACCTTACTGCTGACCGCCCTGTCCAACGAGGCCAAGACATTGTCTTCCACATGCTGGTAGAGAGCTGGAATGGCCTTCTGTGAAAAGAAATGACGTTTGGGAACCTGCCACTGAGGTACCGCACATTCCACAAATTCACGAAAAGGAGGGAAGAGTCTACCAGCTGAAAGGCAGCAGTTGCAGTACTAGCAATTTGGCCAAGCTAACATTCAGACGCTGAGCATGTGGATGGCTGGGACCGAATTTCTTTCGAGAGTTTAGCAACTGGGGTAGGGAAATTTGCCAGCTAAAATCCGATGTTGGTGTAGCCCCAGCAGATTGTCCACAAGTACTTGGGACACCTATTTCTATACCTTCATTCCTCTCAGCGCAGGTTTCTGAGAGGACTGGAGGTATAGTGAGGTTGGAGATCCCAGCTGATCAGGAGCAAGGAGAGGTCCGCCTTGTTCTTTGATGTGACTCTTAAGTGCTGTTGCCAACAGACTGCAAGGGAGGTCGTCATATGTCTGATCAATCATGTGGTGCCCTAGCGGCTGCTGTTTTGGCCACGCCTGATACGCTTCAGACATATGTTGTGAACAGCAACGGTGTGATCTGTTGCACACATATCAAAAAAGGCCCACACCAAAGAACTTTTCAAAATATGTGGGGAGTCAGCAGTGCCCTGCACCTGCTTAGCTCTGAGGTGTGATGCAATAGGGTGGCTTCCCTTAAGCTGCCCCCTGGAGGAAATCCTGCCTCGTTGGAGATGTGCCTCCTCCTCCTCTCTTCTATTAGGCACCCATGTAGAGTCGGTGACCTCATCATCCCCTCCCTCCTTGTCACTGGAGCAAACTTGGCAGTATGCTGCAGCTCAGGGAACATGATTGCCAGTTTCTTGACCTCTTTGGGCACCCCCTCTCTCTAGGCTGATGTTACTCCCTTCCTCAACTTGGGTAACATTATCGGAGCCATTAAATTGCTGTGCATCCTCCTGCAGCATGTACCTGACACTGTGGTCCAATATTTCGGGGGACTCCTCCGTGCATGATGGTGGGGCTAGGGAAGGAGTGACTGTTGACATGGAGCTGATGGAATAGGCCGCTTTGGCAGCTGCATTGGCAGGCAAACTACTCTGAGCCTGGGTGACAGAGGATGAGGAGGATGAGGAAGGCTTTGTAATCCATTCCACCAACTCTTCTGCATGTTGTGGCTCAATAACACGGGCAGCTGCAGAAAAAAAGGACAAGTGTGCCCCACGGCCACGTGCTGAGGATGCACTGTGTCCACGACCAGCACTGGCGACTGTAGACACAGAGCCTGCTTGCCCTCTTTTAGTGGCCTGTGAGCGTCTGCCTCTCCTTGGTGGCCTTCCGGACATGCTGTAAATTTTGTTTAGCAAAACCACACTACAATGTATTGCGTACTGTGTACACCACCAGAGAAGTAGTAGCAAATGCACTAGGGGTGCACGGTATTGTGTACACCAACAGAAGTGTAATAACAACTATGGGTGCACAGTATGTATTGTGTACACCACCAGGAAAGTAGTAGCAACTGCACCAGGGGTGCACGGTACTGTGTACACCAACAGAAGTGTAATAACAACTATGGGTACACTGTATGTATTGTGTACTGTGTACACCACCAGAAAAGTAGTAGCAACTGCACTATGGCTGTACAGTACTGTGTACTGTGTACACCACTTGAAGTATATTAGAAAAAGCACACCAGGAATCGGCCTGCAGTCAGATATAGCTAAACTGTATGCAGTGGATATAAATATATATATACGAGACTGTCTGTATATATATATATATATATATATATATATATATATATATTTATATATATATATATATATATATATATATTAAATACACTGCAGCTAACTGAATAACATGCCTGCCTGCTCAATCTAAATGACACTCCCTCTCCATCCACGCCAACAACACACTACATGAGGCCGACGTGCAGGCGGCCTTATATAGTGTGGGGCGTGGACTTAGTTCCCCTGAGCCGTGATTGGCGAAAGGCACCCTGCCCTTGGCCAATTATGGCTTTCTTAGCTGAGGGTGCTGGGATTGGCCAAAGCATGCAGGTCATGGTGCATGCTTTGGCCAATCATCATACAGCAATGCACTGCGCTGCCGCAGTGCATTATGGGCCGTTACGCGCCGCTCGAATTTGGCAGGAACGGCCCATAATGTTTGGTTTTCGAATGAACGGGCGAACAGCCAATGTTCAAGTCGAACTCATGTTCAACCCGAACAGAAAGCTCATCCCTACTCTTCAGCAGAGTGAAGATCTGAGCCAGCGCCTGCCAGAGATGTAACTATTATTAGGTTTATATTTATAAATATTAAATGGATTCGTAAATTAAATTTAAACTTAAAGTGGACCTGCCATCAAGTAAATACTGTATCTCACAAAATTGAGTACACCCCTCACATTTTTGTAAATATTTTATTATATCCATAGGTGTGCGTAGCCTCTTGCATTAGGGTATGCACCCCAAAGCTCAAATACATATGCATGTGTATATGTACTGATGGTGTCAGTAGGGCAGTGGACAGTGTCAGTAGTTTTATTTTTATTCTTTTTAAACTACTTTATTTTGTAACATTTTTTTTTGGGATGAAATATCAGTGGTCTAAACAGGGGGGAATATGCACCACACAAGGCGATTAGGGTGTGCCCAGGCACACCTGGCACACCCTGTGCACACGCCTATGATTATATCTTTTGATATATGATCACGGAGAGCACAGGACACCTCCTGACAATCTAATCTGCTTTTCTCTCCAGAAGGATGACGCCATGTTTATTCAGGCATCCTTCAGGCTCACCATCTACTTCTTGGGCTGAGATGCCAGCTTAGAGATGACACAATCATGTAAATCCTGGTGCCTGTGCAGTTCCTGGCTGTGTTCACAAATGTCTTGGGACAGATCAGCCACTGCTACTTGCTACAAAGTTACAATGTACAGTCTGATCACTAGGGGAGAGGAGACTGTGGAAATGCTTTGTCCTGCCTGCAGCAGACGGATGGCCTCATGTCAGTCACTGGACTGAAGCTCAAGAAAATGGTGCTTTTTTGAAAAACGATACTGCTGCTGTCTATTGTGACCTCTCAGGAATTTCTTCATGCAGACTTATGAAGTTACCAAAAGCTGTATAATATGGAAGTAAACCATATAAGAGAGGCGATGTACCCTAAAGACCCTCTACTTTCTCTTGTCCAGCATTACATTAACCCCTCCAGTCCAGGTTTGAAGAGGTATATTGGATCTGAAAACACATTTATTCTCTCTCCTATCTTTAGGTAGAAACTCTGCCACATCGACCCAGCCACAAGATTCGGAGAAGACATTCGCCCCCCAGGCAGCCCCGGCTATCTTTAGAGCCATTTCTTTACTAAACTCTTTAGGTGACTCTCTGTGTGCTGCACTCATTGGACTGTGGAGACCCCTCCTGGCCACATCCTGCATTGCAGGTTATCATACGCATTCCATTGTTATCCGCTTGACCTCTGGAATATTTACCCCCCCCCCTTCCTTACCAAGCCATTTTTTGCAATACGGCACTGCGCTACTTTAACTGACAATTGTACGGCCGTGCGATGCTGTACCTAGATAAAATTGATGTCCTTTTTTTTCCCACAAATAGAGCTTTCTTTTGGAGGTATTTAATCACCTCTACGGTTTTTTTTGTTTTTTTTGCGCTATAAACAAAGAAAGATCGACAGTTTTGAAAAAAAAAATTATATTTGTCACTTTCTGCTATAAAACACATCCAATAAAAAAAAAAAAAGTAAAAAAATCAAATTTCTTCATCAATTTAGGCTAATATGTATTCTGCTACATATTTTTGGTAAAAAAAATCCGAATAAGCTTATAATGATGTTATAGCGTCTACAAACTATGGGATATTTTTATTTCTTTTTTTTCTTTTTTTTTTTTTTAATGTAATGGCGGCGATCAGCAACTTATAGCGGGACTGCGATATTGCGGCGGACAAATCTGACACTTTTTTGGGAACAATGACACTAATACAGAGATCAGTGCTACAAAATATGCACTGTCACTGTACTAATGACACTGGCTTGGAAGGGGTTAATATCAGGGGTAACCAAAGGGTTAAATGTGGGCCTAGCCAGTGTTTCAGTGTAGTGGGGGGGGGTGCTTTTTACTAGAGGAAGGCATGGATCAGTGTTTCTGCTTTACAGGAACACAGGATCCGTGTCCTCTGTACTGACAGAATGACAATCTGCCTTGCTTACATAGGCAGACTGCTGTTCTGGCTGTGTACAGAGCGATCAGCGGGTGCCGGGGGACATTGGGTCCGGGGGACCCGCTGATCAGCTCCTGCTGTGAACACGTCACCATTTTTCTAGGTAAATATGTTTCTAAAGGTGCTGTTGACATGAAATTTTCACCACATGTCAGTAACAACCCATGCTATCCATACATACAAAGCAGTGGTGGCCTGTCCATTATGGGGGGAGTTATGGGTTCATTTACATTTCTGGATTGCGGTCACACGTGTACAGTATGTTATGAATGGCACCCAGCACACTAGAGCAGTGGTCTCCAAATTGTGGACCGACGGCTGGATGCAGCTCTTTACTTGCCCTTATCTGGCCCTTGGGGCACTATTCATCCTACTGACACCAACCATGGGGGCATAATTCTTGCCACTGACACCAACAACAGGGCACTATTCCACTGACACCAATGATGGACATCCTTCCACCTACTGACACCAATGATGGGTCACTATTCCTTCCACTGACACTAATGATCGGGAATTATTCTCCCACTTGCACAAATAATGGGGCACTATTCCACTCACTGACAACAATGATGGGGCACTATTCCTCTCACTGACACCAATGATGGGGCACTATTCCTCTCACTGACACCAATGATGGGGCACTATTCCTCCCACTGACACCAATGATGGGCATCCTTCCACCTACTGACAACAATGATGGGACACTATTCCTTCCACTGACACCAATGATGGGTCAATTCTCTTCCCACTTGCACTAATGATGGGGCACTATACCTCCCACTGAGACCAAAGTTGGGGCTCTATTACTCCCACTAAAGATTTGGCATTATTTATGACCACTGACACCAGGATATTTTCTACTACCAATGTCCACAGTCCGGCCCCCCTAAAGTCTGAAGGACAGTAAACTGACCCATTGTTTAGATAGTTTGGAGACTTGTTAGGGAAATAATTCACCGTCTCAGACCGTCCTCGGGCATCGAGGTAATATTTATTGCATATGCAAGAGAAATGAATAGCATTACATGTTCATGCTGTCATCATCATTTCTAAGGAAAATACTGTGGTACATGTCTTTTTTTATAAGCCCTGGACACCCCCCTTTCCTGTCTTAAAACATGCCCAGTCTCATGTATTTTCAACTTTATTCTGGACGTAACAGGAAAGGTGGAAGTGTCTGTTACAGACTGTTATCTTCATCTAACAATGGTTACAGGATACTGACTTGCCAACACAAAAATACAGGATATATGCAAAAACTGCAGATCTAAGCATTTTATATTACTGAGTCCATATATTGCTGACTCCATATTATCTATAGTTTGTTTCTAGGCCATGATAAACAAAATGGCGTCTTTCATAACTGACATTTAAAGTATAATTTCTCTAACAAGACTCCTGTACTGGAGGCAACGCAACTTTGTTGAAACGCGTCGCAACGCACACCGGTGCCTTGTGGGGTTTTAAAAAATGGGTCGTTTTTTTTTTTTTTTAGCAAGTTGAGGTGTGTTGGCAGCACGCAAGAAAACACACGTTAATGTGCCACAAAGAAGAAAATGGGCCCTTTATATACACGATGTTGTCAAAAATATTGGGACGCCTGCCTTTACACATCCCAGTCTTAGTCCGTTGGGTTCAATATTGAGTTGGCCCACCCTTTGCAGCTATAACAGCTTCAGCTCTTCTGGGAAGGCTGTCCACAATGTTTAGGAGTGTGTCAATGGGAATGTTTGACCATTCTTCCAGAAGTGCACTTGTGAGGTCAGGCACTGATGTTGGATGAGAAGGCCTGGCTTGCAATCTGCGCTCGAATTCATCCCAAAGGTGTTCTTTTGGGTTGAAGTCAGGACTTTGTGCAGGCCAGATAAGTTCCTCCACCCCAAACACGCTCATCCATGTCTTCATGGACCTTGCTTTGTGAACTGGTGCTCAGTCATGTTGGAACAGGAAGGGGTCATCTCCAAACTGTTCCCACAACATTGGGAGCCTGAAATTGTCCAAAATGTCTTGGTATGCTGACGCCTTAAGAGTTCCCTTCACTGGAACAAAGGGGCCAAGCCCAACCCCTGAAAGACAACCCCCACACCATAATCCCCCCTCCACCAAATGATGCAGATCAGTGCACAAAGCAAGGTCCATAAAGACATGGGTGAGCAAGTTTGGGGTGGAGGAACTTGCCTGACCTGAGTCCTGACCTCAACCCGATAGAACACCTTTGGGATGAATTAGTTCAGAGACTGTGAGCAAGGCCTTCTCATCCAATGTCGGTGCCTGACCTCACAAATGCTCTTCTGGAAGAATGGTCAGACATTCCCATAGACACACTCCTAAACCTTGTGGACGGCCTTCCCAGAAGAGTTGGAGCTGTTATAGCTGTAAAGGGTGGGCCAACTCAATATTGAAACCTACGGACTAAGACAGGGATGATATTAAAGTTCTTGTGTGTGTAAAGGCAGGTGTCCCAATACTTTTGGTAATATAGTGTAGTTGACTATAGTTCTCCTTTCAGAACGCCTATAATTTTGTTTTAATATAAAAGAATCAGACAGGCATTGTAGATGCAGATTTTATTATGAGGAGAGGATACACAGAATATTGGGAGCTGATACAAATGGGGGGTAAGGTAGACAGATGACAAACGGTGGGAGGCGATACTCTACAGCTCATGTCGGCACAGCGGTCTGGAAATTACTTGTTGCAGTGGACGCAGTTGCTGGAGGGATAGTCCCAGTGGAAGCCGATGGCATCGATGACGGAGTCGGAGCTTCCGCTGATGTATCTCAGGTAGGTGTCGGGGAACAGAGGGGAGGCGTTGAAGGAGATTCCCATATCTTTGCCGAAAGTGAACACACGCTCCTTGTTGGTGATAAATACCAGCTGGCGGACGGTGGAGGTATATTTCCCGTTTACCCGGCTAATGTGCTCTCCGGGCTGAAGGAAAATTTCCTCCAGATTACCCAATCTGCCCCCGCGGTACTCTGACCACGTCGTCCCATATCGCACCTGGATCCTGTGGAGGGAACAAACCCACGTCATTCTTCAGAAGAGAAATAGAGAAAGAATATCTAAAATTGTAACATAAGATAAATAATATGAATAAAACTGCCATAAGCCCCACGCCAGCCTTAGGTTACCTGGCAAAAAATAATAAAAAAATAAATGCCATGGCATCCGATTCCCATTGCTGCCAGTGCCGCAGCTATAGCGGGAGTGATGGCCGCGCCATGCCGCCAGAATTAGATTGCTTTCCATGTGCGAAATCTGCAGTTTTCATTTCCTCCAAAAATCACAAGATTTATGCATTGGTTTAACCACTTCAATACCGGGCGATCTCACCCCCTTCCTGCCCAGGCTCATTCTCCACTTTCAGCGCTGTCACACTTTGAATGACAATTGCGCGGTCATGCAACACTGTACCCAAATTACATTTTTTTTTCATTTTTTTGAGACAGAATTTTCCTTTGGTGGTATTCAATCAATTTTCTAAACAAATGAAAAAAAGACTGAAAATTTTGAATAAACAAATAAACTTTTTTCATCATTTCTGTAATACAATTTTACAAATGAGTAATTTTTCTTCTTCACTGATGGGCACAGACAAGGCAGCACTGATGGGCACTGATAGGAGGCACTAATATGCTGCACTGATGGGCACTGATTGTTTCTGATGAGGCTGCACTGATGAGGCAGCACTAATAGGTACTGATGAGGCAGCACTAATAGGTACTGATGAGGAAGCACTAATAGGTACTGATGAGGCAGCACTGATGAGCACTGATGAGGAAGCACAGGTGGGCACTAATTAGCATGAATGAGGCTGCACTGATTGTCACTGAAGAGGCTGCACGGATGGGCACTGATGATGCTGCACTGGTGGGTTACTAATGAGGCGGCACTATAGGCACTGATGAGGATGCACTGGTGGTCACTGATTAGCACTGATGAGGATGCACTGATTGTCACTGAATTGGCTGCACGGATGGGCACTGAAGAGGCTGCACTGGTGGGCACTGATGAGGCTGCACTGATGGGCACTGATGAGGCGGCGCTAATGGGCACTGATGAGGCGTCACTGATGAGGCAGCACTGGTGGGCACTGATTAGCACAGCACTGATGAGGCAGCACTGATGGGCACTAATGAGGTGGCACTGATTGTTACTGAAGAGGCTGCACTGATAGGAACTGATGAGGTGGCACTGGTGGGCACTTATGATACTTCACCAATGGGCACTGATGAGGCTGCACTGATGAGGCTGCACTGATTGTCACTGAATTGGCTGCACGGAGGGGCACTGATGAGGCTGCACTGATAGGCACTGATGAGGCTGCACTGATGAGGCTGTACTAATATGGACTGATGAGGCGTCACTGATGAGCACTGATAAGGCAGCACTGGTGGGCGTTGATTAACACGGCACTGATGAGGCTGCACTGATGAGGCTGCACTGATGGGCACTAATGAGGTGTCACTGATGAGCACTGATGAGGATGCACTGATGAGCAGCTGAGCTCAGTGATAATAGAGAATAGGGACAGACACTGAGAATCCCCCCAATATACACATGTATTAGTATGAAGCTGGTGAGAAAAGGAAAAACGGCGCCGTGTGTCTCACCCGGTGATGTAGACACGGTTGGTACGAATTCTCAGGGCTGTGATTGGTCCATCCATTTGGTTTCCAGACTGTGAAAATGGCTTTCCACCGCCACCGCCATATTCACCGGAAGACGAGGAGCTGCGCTGCTGAGCTGAGGAATAATAGAGGCAAAACAGCTGTGACATCACTATTCTCTGTATATAATATATTATACAGGAGTGACATCACCACTCTCCAGATATAAGATATACTATAGAAGAGTGACATCACTATTCTCTGTATATAATATATTACACAGGAGTGACATCACCACTCTCCAGATATAAGAAGAGTGACATATGGTGACATGAGATGTGAATATATCAGATGAGAGAAGAGGATCTCTTACCTGCAGCGATGGCGCACACACTGACAAGGATCCACAGCAACATTCTGTTATAAAACAAAATTTACATTATTATATAATACATATACAGCAGAGCATTGCACCTCAAATACTGCACAACACTATCCCTAATACTGAAAGTATTGCCCCTCAAATACTAAACAGTTCTGCCCCCAGTACTGCAGAGCATCGCACCTCCAATAATCAATAGTACTGTTCCCAATACTGCTGAACATTACACCTAAAATGCTAAACACAACTGTCCCCAGTACTGCAGAGCATTGCACCTCAAATACTGAATATTACTGTCCCCAGTACTGCAGAGCATTGCACCTCAAATACTGAATATTACTGTCCCCAGTACTGCAGAGCATTGCACCTCAAATACTGAATATTACTGTCCCCAGTACTGCAGAGCATTGCACCTCAAATACTGAATATTACTGTCCCCAGTACTGCAGAGCATTGAACCTCAAACTTTGCACAGTACTGGCTCTAATACTGCAGAGTATGACACCACAATACTGAAGAGTACTGTCATCAATACTGCAGAGCATTACACCTCAAATACTGCACAACACTGTCCCCAGTACTGCAGAGCATCGCACCTCAAATACTGCGTAGAATTGCCCTCAGTAGTGCAGAGCATTGTAGCTTCAATACTGCACAACACTATCCTCGATATTACGTAGCACCGCCCCCAGTCCTGCAGAGCATCACACCCAGGGCAGGACTTAGGGTGGTCGGGGCCCCTGGGTTTGAGTCACTTTCGGGCCCTACCCTTCTATACATTACTTTAAACCTTTAGTTTTCTTTTAAGCGCGCCACTCTGATACCGTTTGTCCGCCATTACATCACTGTCTAATGCAGACAGGTTTTCTCAACGGCAGTAAACGAGGCACTACGTAACTGCCAATAACTGCCAATAACTGCCAATAACCAATCAGCAAACCTCAAGATAAGAGTTGAAGGAATTTTAAGGAAAAAACTATTTAGTGCTAGTTCACACCAGACGCAGTTCCGTGCGCTTTTTTTCAGCACTCATAATGCATGCACAGTGTTTTCCATGTATTCCAATGGCTCTAGTTCACACCATGCAGTCAGTTTCCGGTCAGTTTCCAGTGCAGAAACTGACTGCATGGTGTGAACTAGAGACATTGGAATACATGGAAAACACTGTGCATGCATTAGGTGCAGAAAAAAAGCGCATGGAACTGAATGGAGCTGAGTCTGGTGTGAACTAGCACTTAAGGAAAAAAACGTACATTTAAATGCTCATCAATGCAGCCTTGAACAGCGTCCATCTGCATGCTTGTCCAGTGTCATTTGCAGCCTTGCAGCCTTGTCAGTGTCATCTGCAGTCTTATCAGTGTCATCTGCAGTCTTATCAGTGTCATCTGCAGCCTTGCTCAGGCTGCAGTTAGGCTCGATTCACACCCATGCATGTTGCTTTTGAGCGTTTTTGGAGGGTTTTTTTTCATGCTTGCCACGTTTTTGAGCAGCGGTTTTGTAGCGTTTTTGCGGTGTTTTTGCCGCGTCTAAAAAAAAAAATAAAAAAAAAAAAAACGGCAAAAACGCATCAAAAACGCTGCAAAAAACGGTGCACTTGCGTTTTTTGATGCTTGTCCATTGAAATCCATTACATGCAAAACGCTGCTTTTTTGCATGAAAAAAAGTCCCCGACCCTTTCCAAAAATGCAGAGAAACAAAAAGGCATTGATGTGAACATGTTCCATAGGAACCCATGTTAAAAAATTCCCGTGCATTTCTGCAAAAATGCAAAATGCATCAAAAAACGCGCTAGTGTGAATGGAGCCTTAAACTGCAGTGACTTGTCAGTGTCACTGCAGTTTTAATATGGTGCCACCGAGATACACAGAGCCGGTCCTTTGTATCTCGGCTCCTGTCGGCTTTTCTTGGCTCCTCTCGCAGTCCCGCCAAGTCCCGCCCTATGATGGACATAACACAGGTCCAATGGCGGGACTGGACGTGACTGTGAGCGGAGCTGAGCGCCACCGCCAGAGCTAGCCGAGTGTACTCAGCTAGCTCCGCTCACAGTCACGCCCAGTCCCTGTGTTATGTCCGTCATAGGGCGGGACTAGGCGTGACTGTGAGCGGAACTAGCCAAGTATAGCCGAAGTACACTCGGCTGGGGCCCCCTATTGGGTGGGGCCCATGGGCTTGAGCCCACTCAAGCCCTATGGTAAGTCCGGCCCTGATCACACCTCAAACACTGCACAGCTCCACACCCAGTACTGCAGAGCATCGCACCTCAAACATTGCACAGCTCCGCCCCCAGTACTGCAGAGCATCGCACCTCAAACATTGCACAGCTCCGCACCCAGTACTGCAGAGCATCGCACCTCAAACATTGCACAGCTCCGCACCCAGTACTGCAGAGCATCGCACCTCAAACACTGCACAGCTCCGCACCCAGTACTGCAGAGCATCGCACCTCAAACATTGCACAGCTCCGCCCCCAGTACTGCAGAGCATCGCACCTCAAACACTGCACAGCTCCGCACCCAGTACTGCAGAGCATCGCTCCTTAAACACTGCACAGCTCCGCTCCCAGCACTGCAGAGCATCACACCTCAAACACTGCACAGCTCCGCACCCAGTACTGCAGAGCATCGCACCTCAAACATTGCACAGCTCCGCACCCAGTACTGCAGAGCATCGCACCTCAAACATTGCACAGCTCCGCACCCAGTACTGCAGAGCATCGCACCTCAAACATTGCACAGCACCGCCCCCAGTCCTGCAGAGCATCGCACCTCAAACATTGCACAGCTCCGCACCTAGTACTGCAGAGCACCGCACCTCAAACATTGCACAGCTCCGCACCCAGTACTGCAGAGCATCGCACCTCAAACACTGCACAGCTCCGCACCCAGTACTGCAGAGCATCACACAACAAATACTGCATGAAACCGCCCCCAGATCTGCAGAGCATTACACCTCAAAAGCTGCTATGGACTGCTCTTCGAAACAGAAGACCGATGTACTTAATATTGTTTCCATTTCTCCCAAATTGTTCTAAAAATCGTGAAATTTCGGCAAAATGTCATCATTTTTATGAAACGCATTGCAGTCGCGGGGAAGAGGAAATGAAGGTGGTTTTAGGGGTGTAATGAGCTTTAAATGGCTCCCAGAGAACCTTCCTCCACCTATTCTGGGTCTATGCTAAGGAGCTAATGAGCGGAGCAAGTTGTTTTGGGGGGCAAAACCAATTTCCTTCAATGATCTGTTCATCCCTGCTGAGCATTACACCCATCCATAATTATCAGTGGACTGTCCCTTTAAATCATCCTGTACAATGTTCATTTATCAGATCACTGCAGAATATTACTGCTCATGCAGATTATCTCATGCTCCATACAATACATTATACCCTGTGCTGCATTTAGACATCACACCGCTCTAGGCAGGTCTCAATATTAACGCCCTTTTGTACAAGCTCCGCCCCCTGCGTCATGAGATGAGTCAAATCAAATTTTATAATGCCCTCATGTTGTAAATCACTGCGCAAATTGTTGGCGCTATATAAATCTGGTATAATGTTAATAATTATTAAAATAATAATAATGTGCTATTGGAGACATCGTGGGGTCTTTCCCATATACAGAAATATTCGTTACACTATACAGACCACCAAATCAGAACTTCAGTGAGTCTCCTGACTCCTCTCAGCAACCCCTTTCCCTGAACAGTTTACTGACTGAATGCAATCACAAATGTCCAAAATCAGCCAAAAAGGGAAACAAAAAGTTCCAACTGTATATTTTAAGCTATATATATATATATATATATATATATATATATATATATATATATATATATATATATATATATGTGTGTGTGTGTGTATTTCAAATATGTAAATTGGGGGCAAAATTTAATGTTATTATGAGTTTATTTACTCTCCATGTCAAATGTTATTAACAATAGAGTTTTAGGGAAACATATCACATTATGGCCACTAGATGGAGCTGATGATCATAGTAAATGAGTATTTAAAGAGGAACTGCAGTCTGCTCACATAATTTGTAATACAAAAATCTTTGCCTTTCTGAAGCTTCCCTCCAACCACTTTGCATATTATTTTATATATATATATATATATATATATATATATATATATATATATATATATATACTGTGATTCTGTACTTGCAAAATATGCTGCAGAAATCTCCCTCCACTGCAGCCATTTTAACTGTGGGCAGCTGCAGCTGTTCACTTCCTGGATTTACACAGAAGCACACCTCCAGCTCTGCAGCCTGCAGCTCTCATTGGTCCTCTTATGACTCTTCCCCCCTCCCTTCTTGGCAAACTCTCACGGGACTGAGAGAGAGAGAGAGCTGTGCATGATGTCATAAGCCTAGGAGGCTAATGACCAGACAAGAAACAGGAAGTGGGCTGTATAAGGGATTTACTGGAAGAAAAAAAAAAATTTACTATCCAAAGTTAAAACAACAACAACAAGGGCAGAAGATTTAAAGGGGTTGTAAAGGTAAACATTTTTTCACCTTAATGCATTATATGCATTAAGGTGAAAAAACTTTTGACAATACCGCCGCCCCCAGGCCCCCCGTTTTACTTACCTGACACCTCGAAACTCAGCCGCTCACTCCCGACATCCATTTCACCGCTCAGCCTGGTCGCTGATTGGCTACAGTGGATGGATTGAAAGCAGCGCAGCCATTGGCTCGCGCTGCTGTCAATCGCATCCAATGATGCGGCGCGCCGGGGGGGCGGGGCCGAGTGATACAGTGAGCGGCTATAGCCGCCGGCTGTATCACGGGAGCGCACCCGCAATAACTAACCACCATGCGAGAGAGCTGGCATTAAGGTGGTTAGTTCTTGCGGGGAGGAGCTGAAACAGCCGCTGAGGGACCCCAGAAGAGCAGGTTCGGGGCCACCCTGTGCAGAACGAGCTGCACAGTGAAGGTAAGTATAACATGTTTGTTATTTAAAAAAAAAAAAAAAAAAATTACCTTTACAACCCCTTTAATAGATGGAAAGATGAACAGAATTGACTGAAGGTCCGCTCTAACAAGAGTTTTTGGGAAACATACCACAATATGGCCACTAGATGGAGCTGATGATCATAGTAAATGAGTATTTAATTCATTTGATCATCAGCGCCATCTAGTGGCCATAATGCAGTATTTTTTTCTGATTCATACTATTCTGTATTTTCTCCTGGAGAGAATATAGCGACATATGACTTGGCCTCCCATTTGCACAGAATGAATGTACATGCAGTTGCATAGAAAAATAGCTCTGATATAGATTATATATATATATATATAAATATACATACATATATATATATATATATATATATATATATATATATATATATATATATACACACATATATATATATATATATATATATATATATATATATATATATATATATATATATATATATATATATTATAGGGCTTTGTTTCTCAAATAATAGGTCACAATTTCACAAACAGTAGGAGGGTCTTAAAGGGGCATTAAATACCAGGATTGCATTACATACAAAGTGCAGAGCTGTCACTTGTAAACACAGAAACCAAGTTCCCCCTGAAAAAAAGCCCTGCATATACATATATATATATATATTATAAATACGCCCCTTGGTGTTGCCCCCCACCCCTGTCTTACACTGCCACCCTAGGCACAGCCATTATGACAAATACAGACAAATGGAAGCCCTGAGAGCATTCACCTTTCAAAGTGACAGAGGTTCTCTTACTTCTCACCCAACAGGTCCCCTTTAAACCCTTTTCAGAAATTGCTCCAAAAGATGAAAATCTCTGGCACTGCAGGAATTATGGTGGAGCGCAAACAATTGCGTGCTGTCAGCGTTCATTTTCATTTTTCCAATACCACAAATTTTCAAATTGATCAGCTGTCCCCCCCCCCCCCATAAGGTCATCTCAGCCTGGTAATCACTTACCTGAAGTTTGGGTGTCTGGGGTGAGCCTGCCATCCCGACCCCTATAAATATGGAGGTAGGTGGTTTTATGAGGCAGGTCCTTCCTTCTGAACAAACATCGGGAGGCGCTGTGGGCCATCTGGAAGACAATTAGGTGGGGCGGATAATAAGGATCACCCGGGGTCAGGGGGACATTCACGCCTTCGGCTACAATCACCTCCCTCCAGTGTTTGTTCCATCTAAATATAGATGAGAGCTCACCGAGTGTCAGCTCTGCTGCCAAGAATCGGCATGCCTCCAGTTTCTGAATGACACGATAAATACGACGCTACATTGTATTTTTTTTTTTTTTGGTTTATTCTGAAAATAATAATAATAATTTCGACAGGTCATTTTGTAGGTCACTGTGTCTTACAATTTTTTATTTGTTTTTTTTTATTATTATTTAATCAAAGTTTATTATTTTATAATCTGCAGTAAATAATAAAATGAGTGTAATTAAATAAGAGTGTATTTGGCTTTCACCACCTATCCCAATAAAAAAAAAGAGAACTAGGTGACTGCAATACATACCAGTAAAACCACACCTAGGACTCATATACACCGACAGCAGTCCCTGCCGCCTACTGGAGCACACAGAATCTGGCGCAGCTGTCCATGGAAACCAATCAGCTTCAAACTTCAGCTTGTTCAATAAACTTTGACAATAAAACCTGGAAGCTGATTGGTTGCTCTGCACAGCCGCACCAGATTCTGTGTGCACCAGTTTTAGTAAATCTCCCCCTCTTAGCCCCCCCCCCCTTTCACACTGAATCTGACTTTGAAATCGCACGATTTTAAAGCCGCATGTCAGTGTGACTTGGCTGACATCTCTGCGACTTCGTGCACAAATCTCAATGGAAGTTGCATCTGAAATCGCAAAAAAAAAAATAGCGCAGGAATTTTTTTCAAATCAAAGTTTTCAAAGTCTGCGTTGCACCAATTTGAACAGTTCCATTGCAGACAATAGGGTGTGACTTGTCATGCGATTTGGACCTGTCAAATCGCATGACAAGTCACACCGGTGTGAATGGGGGCTTAGCCGAGCAAAAATTATTAATTTGTATTAATTTGCATATTAATTTGTATATAATAATATTGCATATTAATTTGTATATAATATTGCATGCATTTGCATGGGGGGGGGGGGGGCTATTCACCTAAATGGGTCACCTTTGGTGGTGGTATTGCCCGTTGAACATGGCAGGAGGGGGGAAATTTTTTCAAACGTGTCAACCCCCTCCGACCACTGTGTTAGATTACGGCTAGATTTAGACGTGCGTCTAAACCCGCACACATCTCTGAAGAGTGACCCATGTTTGGATCGCTTTTCAGAGGCAGTGAGGAGGCGACACACCCACCCCTGTTTTAACCCCAACTTAGCCAAACAAGCGATGCATTGCATGCCGTTGTGGGACATTTGCAGCGCTTCCCCATTCGCTCTGAATGGGTCATGTACAGTGGGGGGGGGGGGCACAAAGCAAAGCATTGCAACCATGGCATATAAACACTCCCCCCGTCTGCTGCCACTGAATCTTAAGGGGGGTGGTTGATGGGTGCTAAAAACACAGCTCAGCCAAGCATTTTTGACACCCCCCCTCAAACTGCACATCTAACCTTAGCCTAAATGGGGTGGTAAAACGACATCTCAACCTCTTAAGATGGAACATGGTGGGTAACGATGGCGATCAGAATGAGCCTGAACTTAAAGCAGAACTTCGCTCTCTCAATCAGCATTGGTTATTTGCAATCCGTAGGCTGCTAGCATTAGTAAATAGATAGGAAAGTAGATCGCCTTTACTTGTTTTATACTTTTTTTTTTACATATCTTCAATTGCTGGTTTCTGGCCTAGACCAAAATGATGGCATACATCCCCGGAGTCTTTGGGAGGGAAAGAGGGGATGTCTCAGCTAAGCACACCCTCCTGCCTGCATGCCTGGGCTAAGGGCAGATGGATTCCAGGAAGTAAATGCTACATAATACCTCTGCCCTTACTCAAGATGGCCACCGCTAGAAATGCTAGGGGGGGGTGTTTTTCTAAGTGGTTTCTTAGCAAAATAAAGCATGGAGACACGGATGGATAAGGGGGGGGGGGGGGCTGTTCTTTCACCCTCTAAGGACCCATTAAAACACATGCATTAACACCAATTGTGTTGCACATTAATATGCATTCCATTGAAAATAAGGAGCTGGCAAAACACCATAATGTCCTGAAAATTGGACATGTCACAAAATTAGTAGCAACGCAATGCACTGTGGTGATTCGCCGTGTGCTGAAGCTCGCTGCAACGCAACTGTCCGTGATACTTTTTTTATTTGCACTAACATACAATTTTTCAGGACAAGCTTTCGGGGTATGTCCCCTTCTTCAAGGTCCAAGCAGTACGGCTTGGACCTTGAAGAAGGGGACATACCCCGAAAGCTTGTCCTGAAAAATTGTATGTTAGTGCAAATAAAAAAAGTATCACGGACAGTACTCAATTTTCTCTGTCACAATTGCACTAATACGGCTACAATCAAATCAAGTATGATGGAAGCCATTCAAATTGAAAGGCAATGCATGTCCTCACAACGCAAAGATATAGATGGGCCCTTAGACCCCATTCACACTGAAGCTCTGCTAAAACAGCCGCTAAAGCGCCGGACGCTTTTCGAGCTCTAGTAGGTTGCCTTTTTTAAGGACACCTTAAAAATCCCAGAAAAAGACCTGTTTTGCGGCATTTTCGAAGCTCTTTTAGCGCGCTTCAAAAGCGCTGCCCATTCATTTCTATAGGCAGGGGCGTTTTTGGAGCGATCTACATGCCCTAAAGATGCTTCTTGCAGGACTTTTTCTACCGCCCCGCAAGCGCACCGCCCCAGAGTGAAAGCACCCATTCAGATGAATAGGAGGCAGTTTTCAGGCACTTTTCAGGCGATATTTTTTGCGCTAAAACGTTCCTTGCAAGGACACATGATCAAAACAGCTCCGCTAGTATCAAAAAATCAAGACGCGCATGCGCAGTGCGTGCGAACTTGATGACCACTTCGTCACCCCTGATGACGTCAGTTGTGACGAAACGGTCGTAGGGTCATCACGTTCGCACGCGCTGCGCATGCGCATCTTGATTTTTTTATACTAGCGGAGCTGTTTTTATGATATTTCCTTGCAAGGAACGTTTTTATTATTGGAATTCAAAATAAATCATTTAAGAAGTTCTACACCATTGGAGTCGTTCCTCTTTTTTTTTTCCTTTTTATGCTGGATCTATGGAAATGATCGTACACTGCGATATAGTGACGGTCTCCCGGGAATGCGCCGTTTAGGGTGCTCTTTACCATCACTGACCGGTTATCTTGGGAGGAAGTCAAAGAGATCCCAACAATGTTCCTGTGTCTCCTGCATATACTGCATATACTATTAAAGGGTGAATCTGGTAAATATCAGACGCAGTGAACAAATTTTTTTATTAAAAACAAAAACAATGTCTTCTTTAAAAAAAATTTAATTTTAAGAACGTTCGTTCTTTCATTCAGTGAATGTACAAAGATTTTTTGTCTGATAATTCTCGTCTGAAAATTGATCGGTGTGGCCAGCATAAGGCTCAGTACACACCTATGCAGTTTGCTTTTCATCTGTTTCTGCAGTGCTTTTTGTTGTGCGTTTTGATTTTTGTGCACGTGATTTTGCTGCGATTCGCGTTTTTGCATTTTTTTGGCCAATTTTTTGTTGGGCAGCTTAAAAAACACATATTGCTGCAAAAACGCATTACATGCTTTTCTGCAGCTTCTCTATTGAAGTATATTGAACCAAAAAAGCACCGTTTTGCGTGAACGTGTCCCATAGGAAACCATGTGAATGAACTGTAGTGCGTTTCTGCAAAAAGCACCAAAAAACACATAGATGTGAACCAGGTCTAAGACGTTTAGTAACATAATGGGGTGAAAAAAATTAAAATTAGCCCTTTATAGTACAAAAAAAGCAGATAATCACTACTGTAAAGTAGTACTGGACCTCCTGCTGTACCGGTCCCAGGCGTGTCAGTTGCGTACCACAATGCCCACACCGGCCCAGGCACTGACTCCTACGGTAGGCTTCTGACAGCCGTGACACAACATGCAGAGCCTCTCCACTCCTCCTACTACTCCTAGCGTCAGTCCTCCGGAGATGTTCCAGTCTAATACCGGTGTCCACAAGGACTTGGTCCTGCTGATCAGATAACTGCTACATGGCAGGTGTGCTCTGAACACCCTCCGCCATCTTCCTCCGCCTTGGGTGGGGCGTGTGGCATGCTGAATGCTGGTGTCTTCTCCTCCTGGGCGAGGCTCCGCCCCTTCAATCGTTGATTCAGCGCACGAGGAACTGTAACACTACATTTTCTTGGTGCACCCCAGCGATACCTGGTGGCAGGCACTGTAGAATTGCAGGCTAAAGCAGCAGTCATGATTTTCACGGTAAAAGAAAATGTTCCTCTTGTGATGTCCCACTCTAAGGGATCAATTTCTCCATAGCCCCCGGCCATGCCACCCCCTGTGTCCATGTTTCCAAGGGCGACAGTGACATCTACAAGCCCCATACACATCTCGAACTGTGATGCAGGACAGTGTTTAAATCCGACGTAGTTGCCATGGGTAACGGGTTGACAATAAAGATAATCTTGGTGGGACCTCCATGTAGCGCACTACTCCCTTGGGAGCTGCAAAGTTGTTCATTACCTTTTTGTCAATGACCCCCGATCTTCCTTCCCATGCAACTTCAGAACACCAGACAGTCTTTATATTTTATAAAGAACTTTATTCTTGAACTTGGGTTGGTAAACAAGTGGATAGAAGATATGAGATGCCTCTATTAATTCTGGTTCCTGTCTCTGGTCTTGTGTACTTTCCTTTTTTTCTGAGCTGACCAGCATCACTCTGAATAATGCTGTAGATAAAAGATTCCAAAATTCCAGGCCTCCACCGCCTAATTCCTTGACTCTTGCAATCAATCCCTGTCAGTTCAGAAAAGTACTTCTCACTAAGTCCTTGGACTCATAGCAAGTTTACGGATAAGCACCACTGGGTTGCATTCCCTTTGCTCACACCCAATTAAAGTGGTCGTAAACCCTTACAACACACTTTTATCTACAGGTAAGCCTATATTAAGGCTTACCTGTAGGTGCTGTAAATATCTCCTAAACCTACACGGTTTAGGTGATATTTACAATTCCCCGTACAAGGATTTCTTCTGCGCATGCGGCGACCTGTTCGGCGCATGCGCACTTTAGAAATTTTCACGCTGTGCCGTTCCAAGTGAAGGTCATGCCGTGACTGGCTGTTCCCGTGCGCACGCGCGGGAGTGACGTCACGCGACTCCAAGCAGTCACAGAGCCGGAGTCCCCGACCCCGGAAGGAAGATGGACGCTTCCAGCCGGCGAGGAAATCGGGGACATCGCAGGCTCCTGTGTCAGGCAAGTTACACATAATGGACTACTATGCAATACATAGTAGCCCATTATGCTTTACCTTTGCAGGGAAACAAAGAGGAAGTAAACCCATCAGGGTTCACTTCCTCTTTAACAGTCCATGGTACTCACAGAAAGTCAATTCCCAGTTTCCTCCGTCCGCTTTGCTCCTAATTCCTTCTCCTCATGGCCTGGTACACCCCCAGCTGGGAGGCCCGGTTTCTCCTCTGGTCTACATGATGACCTCTGCTCCTGCTACCGGCGCTGGGGTCTCTGAACCCCCAGGCCTCCAAACCTCCTCCAGCACCCCCGAATTCCTCCTGCTATCCAGCACTGGGGTCTCTGAACCCCCAGGCCTTCAAACCTCCTCCAGCACCCCCGAATTCCTCCTGCTATCCAGCACTGGGGTCTCTGAACCCCCAGGCCTTCAAGCCTCCTCCTCCAGCACTCTTTACATGGTTCCAACTCCTCCTCCTCCTGAATTTCCTCTTCCAAGTATATGACCCCAGCTTACATGCAAGTCCTGCCCCTGCCAATACAATTTAACAGTGATGGGAGGAAGTCACACATGTGCAAGTCACAAGCAAGTCTCAAGTCTTAACCTTCAAGTCACAAGCAAGTCCCAAGTTACTGTGGCGAAAAGCAAGCAAGTCAAGTCGAGTCCCTGCTATAAGTCAAGCAAGTCAAGTCAAGTCATTTATCTTGGTTAAGTCACCAATTAAGTCAAAATACTGATCTACCCCAAAGCCGGGACTTGGGGGGGGCTTTCTTTTGTGGGGGGGGGCGGCTTTTGCCTAGGCCAAGACACAGCACTGGTGGTGCCAAGTCATTGCAAGTCAAATAGCCCAAGTCAAAGTCAAGTCGCAAGTCATTAGTGACAAGTCAAAGTCAAGTCGAGTCATTTATTTAATTTTGTCAAGCAAGTCGCAAGTCCTCAAACAGGTGACTCGAGTCTGACTCGAGTCAAGTCATGAGACTCGAGTCCCCCACCTCTGCAATTTAATGATTGGTCCAGAGCTCTCCATATAAACTGCCTGCCACTCAAGTCCCAAATCCTGCCTCCCTTCCAGAACATTTCCACTGGAAGGATGAGGGGACCTCCTTGAGCCAAAGTGTAGGTGGCCACACCCCCCCTCTATTCTAACACTCCCACCCACAAATAAACAACCAGGCCTACGGAAAAAATGCAAGGCCTAGGCCAAATTTACCTATCACTAATAACAGAACCACCTGAATGGGGTGGGCGCTACACTTGAATGGCGTCTTGTTTTTTCTTCTTTTAGGTATAAAGATCGGTTCGTCTCAAATGCAGATGCTGGCAGGCAGGCCAAAGATATGTTCCTGCTGGAAATGCAAAAATTATTTGTACAGGTACTACAGGCAGCTACACCTGAGGTGCTTTAGAAACCAGCTGCCAAAAGGCCTCGCACTGAACCAACAGCCAGGTACCGGTGTGGACATTGTTTTTCAAGAAATTTCTTATTCATCTACATTTGAGAACAGTGCTCCCACCGCTGCTACCATACAACTAGAAGCATATCTTGGAGAGGTCACTGTGCCTCGTTCAGACAAACCTCTTGGGTATTGGGCAGTCAATAAACTGCGATTTCCCACTCTTGGCCAAATGGCACAAAAATATCTTTCAGCTCCTTGCAGTAGTGTGGAAAGTGAGAGATTGTTCACATTCTGACTGACACCAGAAACCGACTTCTAACTGAACATGCAGAGATTCTTCTGTTTCTTAAAAAAAAACTTGCCACTTGCGTTTGATTTGGAAAAGTAATCTACCGCCTGTTACTGTCCAACTGTAAGGTATCATGCACAGTTCCATGCTGCAGCTCAAAGCAACTGCTCCACCTGGCGTTTGAGTGGTTTTAGCGTTTCCTCTGCCTGTTAACTCCCCTCCATGTTGGCCTTAAAAAAAAATCCTGTCTGTAAACTGCCCTGCCACTAAATTCCCGAAGCGAGAAAGTGAAATCAACCTATAGTGTGCAATGCATGGCCATACATGGGGGACACATAGCCTAATATGGAGGCATAGAGTTAACAACAGGCAAACAAAAAGCTCAAAAAAAGGGAGCTCAAACGCCTGTAGGAGCAGCTACTTTGATCTGTATTGTGCATGTGGCCTTACTGCTGCTAAGTCCTTGCCATCCTGGAATGAACATAAAAATTTAGTTCTGTGAAATGTTTCTTTCACGAGTTTCGTAAGAAGTTGAACTAAAAGCAAGCACTTTTTTTTATTAATTTTAAAAATGTTTACAAAATAATGTAAGTTTTAAGGTATTGTTCTAGTTGCTCCTCCTCATACCTAACATTATTTAACTGTATTGCACTTGGGTTGGTTGTTGTGAACTTGTGATGTTTGTTTTACACGTGACGTCATCAATGATGACATAATATTTCATGTTCTGTGAAATTTGAGCTTTTCAATTTCAAGGCATAATGCCTGCACATGACTGCACAGTTGTACAATGCAGCTCAAAGCAGCTGCTCCTCAAGGCGTTTGAGCTTTTTTTTTTTCTGCCTGCTATTAACTCTTCCCCTCCATGTCAGCCCATTACACACTATATGTAGTTTCAGGAGTTTAGTAAGGGCTGTCTTTAAGGCAGGGCAAAAGAGGCAGCTGCCCTGGGCCCTGTCATTGTTGTGGGGCCCAAAGCAGCTGCCTCATACTTGCCAACTATCCCAGTTTAAATTCCCTTGTCCCTTGAAGATTTAGTCCTGTGCTGTGTCCCGATATCTCAGTGTGAAGTTCTGTTACTAATGCTGCCCAGCTCTGCCCTATTGTTGTGCACAGATGACTCACCTGCAGATCCTGTGTTTGCATGTAAATAACCGGCATTCATATGTAAATTGCGGCGGCATTACTAAGTAAATAGCTGCTGCCGGCGGCACTGATATGTAAATAAAGGTGGCATTCATATGTATATCATGCTCCCCTGGAGAGAGGAGATGATGTTCTGTAACCTCTAGCAACTAATCAGTGAGCAGTATTACTGTACAGTAATCTCTAGTAACCAATTAACAAGCAGAAATCATTTGCGGTAACCTCTAGCAACTAATCAGTGAGCCGTAATGTGTGCTGTAACCTCTAGCAACCAGTCAGTAAGCAGTAATGATATGATGTAACCGCTGGTAACCAATCACAATTGCTGCCTGATCTGATACAGTAAACTGATTTTAAGTCTAGCAGCTATTTATTGTATGTCTCAGAGCAGGAGGAGAGTGAAATTGTATGGGGGGGGCAGGGGGTGGGCTGGGCCGGGGGGACAGAGTGGCAATTCCCCCCCCTCCCCGGGCTGCTCTGATTCCCTGTAAAAGGGCCGCAGTGCAGCCAGCTCAGTACTGTGCATGTGCAGTTTCTGGACCCAGCCGAGTGCTACGTGCTCGGGCAGCTCCGGCGGGGGGCGGGGTTAACAGGGCTGGATGATGACTTAGCGTCCTAATTGTAGTGAAAGAACACAGTGATCCCTCCATCCCGTGCTCAGCTGCAGCTGCGATATGTTCTGTGGCAGGAATGTTGGCTGCACCTGGGCTGAGAGTGTGTGTGTGTTCTGTCTTGCAGATTACAAAGTACACTAGTACAGCCCTCCTCTAGTCTACACTAGGTCAGAGTGAAGGCAGGCAGCAGAGAGATGATGTCATCACTTTGCTGCCCACGGCTGTACAGTGAGGGCGGAACTGCAGTGATGCAGGGCGGGCGGTGAGATGATATCATCTCTCTGCTCCCTGCCCGTCAGCTCACTGACTGGCCAGTCTCTCCGCTTACCTGCGGACCGGCCCGCCCCCTCACTTGATGTCTGCCCTGCACGCCCGCACACTCACCTGGCGACCCCCCCTCACTCATCCGCTGACCTGCCCGCTCAGGCTCTCTCTCACCTGCCGACCCCCACTGCCTGGTCCGCCCACTCGTTAACCTGCACACTCGCCCTCCCACCCGCTCACTCATCAGCTGACTGGCCTGCCAATCACAAATTTCTCGGAGGGGGCAATTGCCCTGTTGCTCCCCCCCCTGGATCCACCCCTGCTTACTACTCCATCTCTCCCTCAGCCTTATCATTTAACCTCTTGCCTGCCAGGCACCCCCTTCCTGTCCAAGACAATTTACAGCTTTCAGTATTCTCACATTAAACCCAGGTTCACATTGGAGCAATTTGGCATGCAATTTGACATGTCAATCGCATGCCAAACCGGTGGCAATTGCCAGCGATGGCACCAACTGAATTGGTGCCACGCCGCATCGATTCCACTTGCAGTGTCACACCGATTCCCAAAAGTAGTTTCTGTACTACTTTTGGCAGCTTTGGAGTGAGAAACCCGCACAGATGTCTCTGAAATCGCACCCCAAAGTCGGGACTGACATGGGAGTATGAAATCGTTCAGTAGTTCAGCCGAACGCGCTCGATTTCATTCCCGATGTCAGTGTGAACCTAGGCTCTGAATGACAATTGCGCGGTCAAGCAACACTGTACCCATATATTACATTGCTGTCCTTTTTTTTCACACAAATGGAGTTTTTGTTTTGGTGGTATTTAACCACAACTGGGGGGTTTTATTTTTTGCTAAAATATGAAAAAGACCACATTTTTTTTTTGTAAATACAGTGCCTTGAAAAAGTATTCACACCCCTTGCAATTTTCCACATTTTGTCATGATACAATCAAAAACGTAAATATATTATATTGGGATTTTATGTGATAGACCAACACAAAGTGGCTCATAATTGTGAAGTGGAAGGAAAATAATAAAAGATACAAATAAATCTGTGAAAAGTGTGGAGTGCATTTTGAATTCAGACCCCTTTACTCGGATACCCCTTACTAAAATCTAGTGGAACCAATTGCATTCAGAAGTCACCTAATTGGTAAATAGAGTCCACCTGTGTGTAATTTAATCTCAGTATAAATACAGCTGTTCTGTGAAGCCCTCAGAGGTTTGTTAGAGAACCTTAGTGAACAAACAGCACCATGAAGTCCTAGGAACACGCCAGACAGGTCAGGGATAAAGTTGTGGAGAAGTTTAAAGCAGGGTTAGGTTATAAAAAAAATATCCCAAGCTTTGAACATCTCATGGAGCACTGTTCAATCCATCATCAGAAAATGGAAAGAGTATAGCCTTGTACACACATCCAAAGTACAAACACGCATGCTCCGAACCAATGCTAAACATCAGACAATAGCGGAAGTTGCCCAAAGGGTGGCACTAAAGAGCTGAAAGACCACGTGGTTTCGTGAATGTTGGCTGAAAATATTCTGCCGTGTGTATGCAGAACAAGCTCATGGACAACGCCCTTCAGGCAAAAATCCACAGATTTGTCCGATGGAAGTCCGATCGTGTGTATGAGGCTTTAGAGTCTGCAAAAGACGAGACTGGGGTGGAGGTTCAACTTCCAGCAGGACAACGACCCTAAACATACAGCCAGAGCTACAATGGAATGGTTTAGATGAAAGTATATTCATGTGTTAGAATGACCCAGTCACAGTCCAGATCTAAATCCAATTGAGAATCTGTGGCAAGACTTGAAAATTGCTGTTCACAGACGCTCTCCATCCAATCTGACAGAACTTGAGATATTTTGCAAAGAAGAATGGGCAAAAATGTCCCTCTCTAGATGTGCAAAGTTGGTAGAGACATCCCCAAAAAGACTTGTAGCTGTAATTGCAGTGAAAGGCGGTTCTACAAAGTATTGACTCAGGGGGGCGCTATACAAATGTACCCCACGCTTTTCACATATTTATTTGTAAAAAAATTGAAAACCATTTATCATTTTCCTTCCACTTCACAATTATGTGCCACTTTGTGTTGGTCTATCACATAAAATCCCAATAAAATACATTTACGTTTTTTGTTGTAACATGAAAAAATGTGGAAAATTTCACGGGGTATGAAGACTTTTTGAAGGCACTGTAAGTAATTTTTCTCATTCACTGAAGTTCACTGATAGGGGGCACTGATGGGTGACACTGATAGGTGGTGGCACTGATGGGTAGCACTGATAGGTGGCACCGATAGGAGGAACTTATGGGTGGTCCTGTTGAGCACTGATGGGTGGCAATGATGAGTATTAATGGGTGGCACTGATGGGCACTGAAAGGCAGCACTGATTGGTGTCATTGCTGGGCACTGCTAGGGCTGCCCTGTAATCAGTGCCCTAACTATCTGTACAGTCTCCTCTGTGAGGAGATGCCGCTAAACGGCTCTCCTCACATGCTGTCACATGTGTCATTTTCTCCTTCATTGATGTACGCTGATGAGGCGGCACTGATGGGCACCAATAGGTGGCAGTGATGGGCACTGATGGGTGGCGGTGATGGGCACTGATTGCTTACACTGATGGCTGCACTGCTAGGTGGCACTGATTGGCAACTCTGATGGGCATTGATAGGTGGCACTTGTGGGCATTGATAGGTGGCACTGCTGGGCACTGTGGGCACTGGCAGGTGGCAATGGCAGGCACAGATGAGGCATATGTGCCTCCTTCCTCTTCGGGACCGATGTCCCTTTAACCGCTTCCCTACCCGGCCATAGACAAATGACGTCCACAGATGGGATTTCCCATCCTGGGTGGACGTCATATGACGGCCTCGGGTTCCCAGCCGCCTAGGGGGCGCGCGCGCACACCCGCCGCGTTGCTCGGGTCCCGGTGTGTGTGCCCGGCGGCCGCGATGCCCGCCGGGCACCCGCGATTGCCCGTTATCTGGGCCGGACCGTGGATCTCTGTGTGTAAACACAGAGATCCACGTCCTGTCAGCTCAGAGGAGAGCGATCTGTGTTCCCAGAACGGAGGAACACTGATCGGTCTCCTACCCTTGTGCGTCTCCTCCCCCTACAGTTAGAAGCATTCCCTAGGAAACACATTTAACCCCTCCCCGCCCCCTAGTGGTTAACCCCTTCACTGCCTGTCACATTTACTCAGTAATCTAAGCAATTTTATAGCATTGATCGCTGTATAAATGTGAATGGTCCCAAAAATGTGTCAAAAGTGTCCGATGTGTCCGCCATAATGTCGCAGTCACGAACTTTGGTTGTTCTGCAGAACACCGAACAATATGCGGTGTTCGGGGAAAATTCAAAAGCCGCCGGAACATCGTTAAATTCTATGGGACATTAACATGAAAAATTAAAAGTGCTAATTTTAAAGGTTTATATGCAAGTTATTGTCATAAAAAGTGTTTGGGGACCCGGGTCCTGCCCCAGGGGACATGGATCAATGCAAAAAAAAGTTTTAAAAAATGAACGTTTTTTTGGGAGCAGTTATTTTAATAATGCTTAAAGTGAAACAATAAAAGTGTAATATTCCTTTAAATTTCATACTTGGGGGTGTCTATAGTATGCCTGTAAAGGGGCGCATTTTTCCCGTGTTTAGAACAGTCTGACAGCAAAATGACATTTCTAAAGGAAAAAAAGTCATTTAAAACTACTTGCGGCTATAATGAATTGTCAGTCCGGCATACACATAAAAGTTCATTGATAAAAACAGCTGAGGGCCATCCAGTTACCCCGCCCTCCCTGACACACGGGGACTTCCCTATGGCTTTCCCCGTGATGTCAGAGGGGGCGGGGTCACCAGGTGGCCCCGCCCTCAGTTATATAAGAAGTGTCAGAAGAACAGAAACGTCACACAGCGGGAACCTCCCATGGATGCGGATGGTCCGGAAAAAGAAGCGGGGAAGAAGACACCGGAGAAAGATGCGGAGGAGAAGACCGAAGGAAGAAGCAGAGGATCGGAGGAAGAAGAGGAAGAAGCGGGGGAAGAACAAGATGGAGGAATAAAACCGAATGAAGACCCGAAGAAGATGGAAGAAGCGGGGAAAGAAGAAAACATTAATAAAGGAATTGTCAAAAACCATCTGTCTTTTTTTAACATTTTTGACACTTTTTTTGTGAAATGGTAGGGGTACATTTGTAGCCCATTACCATTTCACACAGGGGGGTGCCGGGATCTGGGGGTCCCATTGTTAAAGGGGTTTCCAGATTTTGATAAGCCCCTCGCCCGCAGACCCCCATAACCACCGGGCAAGGGTCGTGGGGATGAGGCCCTTCTCCCCATCAACATGGGGACAAGGTGCTTTGGGGGGGCCGCTACCCCAAAGCACGCTCCCAATGTTGAGGGCATGTGGCCTGGTACGGTTCAGGAGGGGGGGCGATCTCTCATCCCCTCCTCTTTTCCTGTGGTCTGCCAGGTTGCGTGCTCGGATAAGGGTCTGGTACAGATTTTTGGAGGGACCCCACGCCATTTTTTTGTCATTTTGGCGCGGGGCTCCCCTAAAATCCATACCCGACCTAAAGGGTCGGGTATGGATTTTGAGGGGGCCCCCCACACTTTTTTTTTTCTAATTTTGGTTCGGGGTTCCCCTGTGGGGGAATCCCATGCCATTTTTATCAATGAACTTTTATGTGTATTGCTGGACTGACAATTCATTATAGCCGCGAGTAGTTTTAAATGACTTTTTTTCCTTTAGAAATGTAATTTTGCTGTCAGACTGTTCTAAACACGGGAAACATGCGCCCCTTTACGGGCATACTATAGACACCCCCCAGGTATGAAATGTAAAGGGATATTACACTTTTATTGTTTCACTTTAAGCATGAATAAAATCACTGCATCTGAAAAACGTCCGTTTTTAAAACTTTTTTTTGCATTGATACATGTCCCCTGGGGCAGGACCCGGGTCCCCAAACACTTTTTAGGACAACACCATGCAAATTAGCCTTTAAAATTAGTACTTTTGATTTTTCATGTTCGTGTCCCATAGACTTTAACGGTGTTTGACCAAATTTTTTTTCTGGATGTTCTGGTGCAAACCGTATGGGGGGGTGTTTGGCCTATCCCTACTTCCACCTACTGACACCAATGATGGGTCACTATTAGGGATGAGCCGAACACCCCCCTGTTCGGTTCGCACCAGAACATGCGAACAGGAAAAAAATTCGTTCGAACACGCGAACGCCGTTAAAGTCTATGGGACACGAACATGAATAATCAAAAGTGCTAATTTTAAAGGCTAATATGCAAGTTATTGTCAATAAAAGTGTTTGGGGACCCGGGTCCTCCCCCAGGGGACATGAATCAATGCAAAAAAAAGTTTTAAAAACGGCCGTTTTTTCAGGAGCAGTGATTTTAATAATGCTTAAAGTCAAACAATAAAAGTGTAATATCCCTTTAAATTTAGTACCTGGGGGGTGTCTATAGTATGCCTGTAAAGGGGCGCATGTTTCCCGTCTTTAGAACAGTCTGACAGCAAAATGACATTTTGAAGGAAAAAACACATTTAAAACTACCGCGGCTATTGCATTGCCGACAATACATATAGAAGTTCATTGATAAAAACGGCATGGGAATTCCCCACAGGGCAACCCCGAACCAAAATTAAAAAAAAAAATTGACGTGGGGTTCCCCCTAAATTCCATACCAGACCCTTCAGGTCTGGTATGGATTTTAAGGGGAACCCCGCGCCAAAAAAACAAAACAAAACGGCGTGGGGTCCCCCCAAAAATCCATACCAGACCCTTATCCGAGCACGCAACCTGGCAGGCCGCAGGAAAAGAGGGGGGGACGAGAGTGCGCCCCCCCCTCCTGAACCGTACCAGGCCACATGCCCTCAACATTGGGAGGGTGCTTTGGGGTAGCCCCCCAAAACACCTTGTCCCCATGTTGATGAAGACAAGGGCCTCATCCCCACAACCCTGGCCGGTGGTTGTGGGGGTCTGCGGGCGGGGGGCTTATCGGAATCTGGAAGCCCCCTTTAACAAGGGGACCCCCAGATCCCGGCCCCCCCCCTGTGTGAAATGGTAAGGGGGTACTTACCCCTACCATTTCACTAAAAAACTGTCAAAAATGTTAAAAATGACAAGAGACAGTTTTTGACAATTCCTTTATTTAAATGCTTCTTCTTTCTTCCTTCATCTTCTTCTTCTTCTGGTTCTTCTGGCTCTTCTGGTTCTTCCTCCGGCGTTCTCGTCCAGCATCTTCTCCGCGGCGTCTTCTATCTTCTTCTCCTCGGGCCGCTCCGCACCCATGGCATGGGGGGGGGGAGGCTCCCGCTCTTCTCTTCATCTTCATCTTCTTCTCTTCTTCATCTTCTTCTTCTTCTTCTCTTCTTCCTTCTTCTCTTCTTCATGTCTTCTCCGGGCCGCTCCGCAGCCATGCTGTGGCATGGAGGGAGGCTCCCGCTGTGTGACGGCGTCTCTTCGTCTGACGGTTCTTAAATAACGGGGGGCGGTAACTGACGCACGGTGACATGACGGGACTTCCCTGTGGCATTCCCCGTGACGTCACAGGGAAGTCCCGTCAAGTCACCGTGCGTCAGAGGGGGGCAGGGTCACCGGATGGCCCCGCCCCCCGTTATTTAAGAACCGTCAGACGAAGAGACGCCGTCACACAGCGGGAGCCTCCCTCCATGCCACAGCATGGCTGCGGAGCGGCCCGGAGAAGACATGAAGAAGAGAAGAAGGAAGAAGAGAAGAAGAAGATGAAGAAGAGAAGAAGATGAAGAGAAGAGCGGGAGCCTCCCCCCCCCCATGCCATGGGTGCGGAGCGGCCCGAGGAGAAGAAGATAGAAAACGCCGCGGAGAAGATGCTGGACGAGAACGCTGGAGGAAGAACCAGAAGAGCCAGAAGAACCAGAAGAAGAAGAAGATGAAGGAAGAAAGAAGAAGCATTTAAATAAAGGAATTGTCAAAAACTGTCTCTTGTCATTTTTAACATTTTTGACAGTTTTTTAGTGAAATGGTAGGGGTAAGTACCCCCTTACCATTTCACACAGGGGGGGGGGCCGGGATCTGGGGGTCCCCTTGTTAAAGGGGGCTTCCAGATTCCGATAAGCCCCCCGCCCGCAGACCCCCACAACCACCGGCCAGGGTTGTGGGGATGAGGCCCTTGTCTTCATCAACATGGGGACAAGGTGTTTTGGGGGGCTACCCCAAAGCACCCTCCCAATGTTGAGGGCATGTGGCCTGGTACGGTTCAGGAGGGGGGGGCGCACTCTCGTCCCCCCCTCTTCTCCTGCGGCCTGCCAGGTTGCGTGCTCGGATAAGGGTCTGGTATGGATTTTTGGGGGGACCCCACGCCGTTTTTTTTTTTTTTTTTGGCGCGGGGTTCCCCTTAAAATCCATACCAGACCTGAAGGGTCTGGTATGGAATTTAGGGGGAACCCCACGTCAATTTTTTTTTTAAATTTTGGCTGGGGTTCCCCTTAATATCCATACCAGACCTGAAGGGCCTTGTATGTAATTTAGGGGGACCCCCACATCATTTTTTTTTTTTTTATTTTGGTTCGGGGTTGCCCTGTGGGGAATTCCCATGCCGTTTTTATCAATGAACTTCTATGTGTATTGTCGGCAATGCAATAGCCGCGGGTAGTTTTAAATGAGTTTTTTCCTTCCAAATGTCATTTTGCTGTCAGACTGTTCTAAACATGGGAAACATGCGCCCCTTTACAGGCATACTATAGACACCCCCCAGGTACGAAATTTAAAGGGATATTACACTTTTATTGTTTGACTTTAAGCATTAATAAAATCACTGCTCCTGAAAAAACGTCCGTTTTTAAAACTGTTTTTTGCATTGATCCATGTCCCCTGGGGCAGGACCCGGGTCCCCAAACACTTTTTATGACAATAACTTGCATATAAGCCTTTAAAATTAGCACTTTTGATTTCTCCCATAGACTTTTAAAGGGTGTTCCGCGGCATTCGAATTTGCCGCGAACACCCCAAATTGTTCGCTGTTCGGCGAACTTGCGAACAGCCAATGTTCGAGTAGAACATGAGTTCGACTCGAACTCGAAGCTCATCCCTAGTCACTATTTCTTCCACTGACACTAATGATCAGGAATTATTCTTCCCACTTGCACAGATAATGGGGCACTATTCCACTCGCTGACAACAATGATGGGGCACTATTCCCCCCCACTGACACCAATGAGGGGGCACTATTCCTCCCACTGACACCAATGATGGGGCATTATTCCTCCCACTGACACCAATGATGGGGTATTTTTTCAACCATTGACACCAATGATGGGGCTCTATTCTTCCCACTAAAGATTTGGCATTATTTACGACCACTGACACCAGGATATTTTCTACTACCAATGGCCACAGTCCAACCCCCCTAAAGTCTAGTTTGGAGACTCCTGTATTAGAGGCAACGCACCTGTGTTGAAACGCTTCGCAACGCACACTGGTGCCTTGTGGGGTTTTAAAAAATGGGTCATATTTTTTTTAGCAAGTTGAGGTGTGTTGGCAGCACGCAAGGAAACACATGTTAACGCGCCACAAAGAAGAAAATAGGCCTTTTATATACACTATGTTGTCAAAAATATTGGGACGACTGTCTTTACACACCCAGGAACTTTAATAGCATCCCAGTCTTAGTCTGTAGGGTTCAATATTGAGTTGGCCCACCCTTTGCAGCTATAACAGCTTCAACTCTTCTGGGAAGGCCGTCCACAAGGTTTAGGAGTGTGTCTATGGGAATGTATGACCATTCTTCCAGAAGGGCATTTGTGAGGTCAGGCACTGATGTTGTGCTCTAATTCATCCCAAAGGTGTTCTTTTGGGTTGAGGTCAGGAGTCTGTGCAGGCCAGATAAGTTCCTCCACCCCAAACTCGCCCATCCATGTCTCTATGGACCTTGCTTTGTGCACTGGTGCGCAGTCATGTTGGAACAGGAAGGAGCCATTCCCAAACTGCTCCCACAATGTTTGGCGCATGAAATTGTCCAAAATGTTTCGGTATGCTGACGCCTTAAGATTTCAATTCACTGGAACTAAGGGGCCAAGCCCAACCCCTGAAAAACAACCCCACACCATAATCACAAAGCACAAAGCAAGGTCCATAGAGACATAGAAGATGAATGAGTCCTGACCTCAACCTGATAGAACACCTTTGGGATGAATTGGAGCGGAGACTGCGAGCCAGGCCTTCTCATCCAACATCAGTGCCTGACCTCACAAATGCGCTTCTGGAAGAATGGTCAAACATTCCCATAGACACACTCCTAAACCTTGTGGACAGCCTTCCCAGAGGAGTTGAAACTGTGATAGCTGCAAAGGGTGGGACAACTCAATATTGAACCCTACGGACTAAGACTAGGATGCTATTAAAGTTCTTCTGTGTGTGTGTAAAGGCAGGCGTCCCAATACTTTTACAATTATAGTGTAATTGACTATAGTTCTCCTTTCAGAAAGCCTATAATTTTGTTTTAATATAAAAGAATCAGACAGGCATTGTAGCTGCAGATTTTATTATGAGGAGAGGATACACGGAATATTTTGTGCTGATACAGATGGGGGGTAAGGTAGACAGATGACAGACGGGGGGGGGGGGGGGCGATACTCTGCAGCTCAGGTCGGCACAGCGGTCTGGAAATTACTTGTTGCAGTGGACGCAGTTGCTGGAGGGATAGTCCCAGTGGAAGCGGATGGCGCGGATGGCAGAGCTGGAGCTTCCACTGATGTATCTCAGGAAGGTGTCAGGGAACAGAGGGGAGGCATTGAAGGTGTACCCGTTAGCTTTGCCGAAACTGAACACACGCTCCTTGTTGGTGATAAATACCAGCTGGCGGACGGTGGAGGTATAGCTCCCATTTACCTGGCTAATGTGCTCTCCGGGGGAAAGGAGAATTTCCTCCAGATCACCCGATCTGCCCCCGCAGTACTCTGACCACGTCGTCCCATATCGCACCTGGATCCTGTGGAGGGAACAAACCCACGTCATTCTTCAGAAGAGAAATAGAGAAAGAATATCTAAAATTGTAACATAAGATAAATAATATGAATAAAACTGCCATAAGCAGGGCAGGACTTAGGGTGGTCGGGGGCCCCTGGGCTTGAGTCACTTTCGGGCCCTACCCTTCTATACATATGCACAGCTCTATAAAACAGTAATTGAAAAGGACAAGGTGCGCCAAACTTCTGTTTAATTGGACAAGACAAAACAGGAAAATGGCTACTCACAAAAGTAGATAATATATAAGCGTATAAGTGGGGGATACTGTACTGGTATTCGTCTTGTGTCCACAATTAATAAAACCAATAAAAATTGATAAAATGATAATTACCGTATTTATTGGTGTATAACTCGCACCCCAAGTTTAGGAGGGAAGTTTAAGGAAAAAAACTTACATTTAAATGCCCAACAATGCAGCCTCATCAGTGTTATTTGCAGACTTGTCAGTGTAGCCTTGTTCCAGTGTCATTGCCCCGCCGAGATACAGAGCCGGATGTCTTGTGTATCTCGGCTGCTTTAAAAAAGGGCGTGGCCCCCTATTGGCCGGGGCCCATGGGCTTGAGCCCAGTCAAGCCCAATGGTAAATCTGGCCCTGGCCATAAGCTCCATTCCCATTGCTGACAGTGCCACAGCTATTTCCCCCAAAAATCACAAGATTTATGCATTGCTTTAACCACTTCAATAACGGACAATTCCACCCCCTTCCTGCCCAGGGTCATTTTCCGCTTTCAGCGCTGTCACACTTTGAATGACAATTACGCGGTCATGCAACACTGTACCCAAATTACTTTTTTAAAAAAAATTTTAGAACTTTCCTTTGGTGGTATTCAATCACCACTGGGATTATTTCTTTTTTGCTATACAAATGAAAAAAATATCAAAAATTTTGAAAAAAAAAACCTTTTTCATCATTTCTGTAATACAATTTTACAAAGTAATAATTTTCTTCTTCACTGATGGGCACAGATAAGGCACCACTGATGGACACTGATAGGAGGCACTGATATGCTGCACTGATGGATACTGATTGTTACTGATGATGCTGCACTTATGGGCACTGATGAGACTGTACTGATGAGGCGGCACTAATAGGCACTGATGAGGCAGAACTGATGGGCACTGATGAGGAAGCACAAATAGGCACTGATGAGGCAGCACTGATGAGCACTGATGAGGAAGCACTGGTGGGCACTGATGAGGCAGCACTAATAGGCACTGATGAGGCTGCACTGGTGGGCACTAATTAGCACTGCACTGATGGGGCAGCACTGATGGGCACTAATGAGGTGGCATTGATTGTTACTGAAGAAGCTGGGCAGGAAGGTGTTAATAGGGATGGTCAAATTTGGGTGATTTTTTTTGTGTTATTTTAGGGTGCAATCAGCTGGACCATGAGGATTACGAACGCTCTTTTCAGCTACACTGGGCATGTTTTTCTAGTCTCATTATTTTAAATGACTTTACACATGTAACAATAAAATACACAAAATAAAACACAAATGCAAAAATCAAAAAATTACAGAGCAGTTCCTCTATCGAAATTGCATGTACTGTACATTCACCCTGTGTGAATGGGGCAAGATCAAATGTTCTTCAGTCTATTTTCTCTGCAATTGGAATGTGTGAATGGGGAAAATACCACATTATGGCCACAAGATGGTGATGAGGAGCACAATTATTTCTCAATAGTCCTGTCATAGTCCTAAATCAGGAAACTACACCACATCTGGCCCTCTGCAAGGTCTTATCCGGCCCACCACTAGGGTCAGTGAGGTATACTCAGTGTGCACTGATTGAGGATTCAGGTCAGCAGAGGTCGCCCATGGTCTCCACTTTAACCCCCCCAACCCGCACCCAGACTTTGTAAAGGGTGACTCTAATGGGGACCCTGATGTAAGGGGCATTATGATGGGGACTCTGATAGGGACTCAGGTGTAAAGGGGGTCTCTGATGTAAGAAGGGCCCCGATGTAACAGGGAACCCTGACTTATGGGAGGACTCTAATGGGGACCCTGATGTAACATGGGACTCTAATGGGGACCCCAATGTAACAGGGAATTTTAATGGGTACCCTCACTTAAGGGTGGGCTCCAATTTAATCTCTCATGTAAGGGGGACTCTAATGAAGACCCTGGCGTAAAGGTGGACTCTGACAGGGACCCTGATGTAAGGGACGCTCTAATGGGGACCCTGATGTAAGGGTAGGCTCCAATAGGGACACTGATGTAAGGGGGACTCTAATGGGGATCCTGGTGTAAGGGGGAGTCTAATGGGAATCCTGATGTAAGGTAGGGACTTTAATAGGGATCCTGATGTAAAGGGGGGAGTCTAATGGGGATCCTGGTGTAAGGGGGAGTCTAATGGGGATCCTGATGTAAGGTAGGTACTCTAATGGGGATCCTGATGTAAAGGGGGGAGTCTAATGGGGATCCTGATGTAAGGATGCAGTCTGATGGGGACCCTGATATAAGGGTGGACTCTTAAGGGAACCCTGATGTAAGGGGGACTCTAATAAGGATTCTGATGTAAAGGGGAGTCTAATAGGGACCCTCATGTAAGGGGGGACTCTAATTGGGGCCCCGATGTAAGGGGGGGTCTAATGGGGACCCTGATGTAAGGGGGGTCTAAATAAAAAACATTTTTACTTTGTACCTGTCACTGTTCCCGGTCCAGTGGAAGTTTTACATGTTTTTCTGCACTGGTACACGTTCCCAGGGAGGTGCCCCGAGCCAGAGCCGGTACAAGGTGGATGCCCTGGGCGGTACAATTTGCAGGAGGGAGGGGGGCGCAGGTGAAGTGTCGGCAGTGTGTTTCACAGAAAGCACCAGCTGGTGCCACTAATAGCTGTGCCTGTACTGTAGTCGTCTGTACCTGTCTCTGTTACAATGTGCCAAGTACACTCCTGCACCCGGCACAAGCCTAGACAGAGACAGACCCCACCACCCCCCCTGTCAGCCCTTTACTCCCCTATGAAGGCGATTCGTAGTCCCGTCCCGGCGGCGTGATGTCACTCACGGCCAGAGGCGGGATGGGAGGAGCATAGAGAGCTGCTGCTGAAGCTGCGACCTGGAGGTGGAGGTGCCGCCGAGGGGGAACCAGATCAGCAAAGTGTGTATATGATTGCACCAAATTAAGCACCAAACAGATAATGATTGCCAAATGCCATCTGCAGATTAATAAATGAACTGTCTGGATCAGATGAGGGGAGGAGGCTGAGGGGGGGATAATTACCAATGCTACCTATTTTTAATTTCGGTAATATGCAGTATGGGGGGGTTAATGTACTGCCACTGGTGACTGATGCATTAGTGGCTGACCAGTGGCAGTACATTAACCCCCCCATGCTGCATATTACAAAAATTAAAAATAGCAATGGTAATTCACCCCCCCCCCAGCCTCCTTCCCTCCCCCATTCGGATCCAGACAGTTAATTTATTAATCTGCAGCAGGTTCATAAACAAACTGGATCCAATTGGGGTTGGGGAGGAGGCATCTAGCAGCAGGTGACAGTGGTAAGTGACATGTTGCATCTGGCAGCAGGTGATGTCGGCAAGTGACATCTGGTTGGAAGCTAAAGAGTGTGGACCTTGAGTAGAGAGTGAACAAGTCTTGCTTTTTGACTGCTGGTGATTGCTTGGTTACATTTTTTAGGTTCTTTTTTGAGTTCTTTTTATCACCCTTTTCTGACACTTTTTAAACAGCTTTTTTTTCTTTGCTTGCTTAAGCCTAATAATTAAGGGGAGTGGTTAATTGGTCACAGGTGCTTGAGGCCTATATAACCTTGTGTAGAACTCATTGTGAGCCTGCTCATCTTTGAGTCTGCTGGAACTCTGTCCAAGTGGAACTGGTCTAAGTGGTGAGTTAAAACCAGAGTTGGTGGAACTGGTCTAAGTGGTGAGTTAAAACCAGAGTTGGTGGAACTGGTCTAAGTGGGGAGTTAAAACCAGAGTTGGTGGAACTGGTCTAAGTGGTGAGTTAAAACCAGAGTTGGTGGAACTGGTCTAAGTGGTGAGTTAAAACCAGAGTTCGTGGAACTGGTCTAAGTGGTGAGTTAAAACCAGAGTTAGTGGAACTGGTCTAAGTGGTGAGTTAAAACTAGAGTTTAAAACAGGAGGTTATAACAGGGGTCATAGTACCTGTGTAGTGTGAGTACCTGAGTGTTGTCTCAGTAGTGGGTGTGGATCGTTAGTACTTGTGTATTGTGTACTGTATACTTGTGTGTTGTGAGTGCACGTAGGTCTGTGAGTGCACGTAGGTCTGTGAGTGCACAAAGTTCTCAGAGTGGTCTGTGAGTGCACGTAGTTCTGCGAGTGGTCAGCGAGTGCACATAGTTCTGCGAGTGGACGTAGTTCTGCCAGTGGTCTGCGAGTGCACGTAGTTCTGCGAGTGCACGTAGGTCTGCGAGTGCACGTAGTTCTGCGAGTGCATGTAGTTCTGCGAGTGGTCTGCGAGTGCACGTAGTTCTCTGAGTGCACGTAGTTCTGCGAGTGCACGTAGTTCTGCGAGTGCATGTAGTTCTGCTAGTGCACGTAGGTCTGCGAGTGCACGTAGGTCTGCGAGTACCTGTGTATTGTCTTGTTGAGTACCTGTGTATTGTCTTGTTGAGTACCTGTGTATTGTCTTGAGTATTAGTGTCAGGAAGCTAGTTGTTAGGTAATTTGGACAGGGTATAATCCCCAATCCTTATTAAATTTAATAGGTATGATGCCCAGCGGGTGTTGTTCATCTTGCGGCATGTATGCGTTCCTTGATCATCCGATCGAGGGTGAATACTGCTGTGCAAAATGTAAGCGCATTGTTTCCCTGGAAGCCCAGGTTCTGAATCTGGGGAAGCAACTGTCAGCACTGAGAAGTCCCTCCATACTAAAGGAGAGCCAGAAACGTACATGGCAGATGGCAGGTGCCGGCAGGGGCCAGCACAGAGGTGGGTTGAGACAAAGAGGTGCAGGCACTAGCAAAGAGTAGATGAGTGACAGTCAGGAAGGGTATAGGGGAAAGTCTAAGGGAGGCTGATCCAGGGCTGGAGCATCCCAATAAGTACACTCCATTGAGTGACATTGGTGAAACCAGTCAGGGACCTGCACTGCTGGAGCTGGGGGACTCTCCTAGCTGCAAGGGAAAGAACTCCTCCAGTGAGAATGGGGGGGAGGCGAAGGGAAAGGAAAGACAGATTCTGGTGAGTTAAAACCAGAGTTGGTGAAACTGGTCTAAGTGGTGAGTTAAAACCAGAGTTGGTGGAACTGGTCTAAGTGGTGAGTTAAAACCAGAGTTGGTGGAACTGGTCTAAGTGGTGAGTTAAAACCAGAGTTTAAAACAGGAGGTTATAACAGGGGTCATAGTACCTGTGTAGTGTGAGTACCTGAGTGTTGTCTGAGTAGTGTGTGTGCATCGTTAGTACTTGTGTATTGTGCACTGTATACTTGTGTGTTGTGAGTGCACGTAGGTCTGCGAGTGCACGTAGTTCTCTGAGTGGTCTGCGAGTGCACGTAGGTCTGCGTGTGCACGTAGTTCTGCGAGTGCACGTAGTTCTGCGAGTGGTCTATGAGTGCACATAGCTCTGCGAGTGCACGTAGTTCTGCGAGTGGTCTGCGAGTGCATGTAGTTCTGCGAGTTGTCTGCGAGTGCACGTAGGTCTGTGAGTGCACGTAGTTCTGCGAGTGGTCTGTGAGTACACGTAGTTCTGCGAGTGGTCTGCGAGTGCACGTAGTTCTGCGAGTAGACATAGTTCTGCGAGTGGTCTGTGAGTGCACGTAGTTCTGTGTGTGGTCTGCGAGTGCACATAGTTCTGCGAGTGCACATAGCTCTGCGAGTGCACGTAGTTCTACGAGTGGTCTGCGAGTGCACGTAGTTCTGCGAGTGGTCTGCGAGTGCACATAGTTCTGCGAGTGGTCTGCGAGTGCACGTAGGTCTGCGAGTGCATGTAGTTCTGCAAGTACCTGTGTATTGTCTTGAGTATTAGTGTCAGGAAGCTAGTTGTTAGGTAATTTGGACAGGGTATAATCCCCAATCCTCATTAAATTTAATAGGTATGATGCCCGGCGGGTTTTGCTCATCTTGCGGCATGTATGCGTTCCTTGATCATCCGATCGAGGGTGAATACTGCTGTTCAAAATGTAAGCGCATTGTTTCCCTGGAAGCCCAGGTTCTGAATCTGGGGAAGCAACTGTCAGCACTGAGAAGTCCCTCCATACTAAAGGAGAGCCAGGAACGTACACGGCATGTTCCGGCAGGGGCCAGCACAGAGGTGAGTGGAGACAAAGAGGTGCAGGCACTAGCAAAGAGTAGATGGGTGACAGTCAGGAAGGGTAGAGGGGGAAGTCTAAGGGAGGCCGATCCAGGGCTGGAGCATCCCAATAAATACACTCCATTGAGTGACATTGGTGAAACCAGTCAGGTACCTGCACTGCTGGAGCTGGGGGACTTTCCTAGCTGCAGGGGAAAGAACTCCTCCAGTGAGAATGGGAGGGAAGCGAAGGGAAAGGAAAGACAGATTCTGGTGGTAGGGGACTCAATTCTTAGAAGGACAGAGAGGCCAATCTGTAACAAAGACCTGAAGCGCCGAACAGTATGTTGTCTCCCGGGCGCTTGGGTTCGGCACGCCATGGATCTGGTGGACAGATTACTGGGAGGGGCTGGGGAAGACCCGGCTGTCATGGTGCATGTTGGCACCAATGATAAAGTCAGAGGCAGATGGAGTGCCCTAAGGAACGATTTTAGGGACTTAGGAGCTAAATTCAGGAAAAGGACCTCCAAGGTAGTATTCTCAGGAATAATACCGGTACATCGAGCCACACCAGAAAGGCAGAGGGAGATTAGGGAAGTAAACAAGTGGCTGAAGAGCTGGTGTAGTAAGGAGGGGTTTGAGCTCCTGGAGAACTGGGCTGACTTCTCAGTCGATAACCAGTATAGTACTATAGAAGGGACGGACTGCACCTAAATGAGGAGGGTGTGGATCAGCTGGGAAAGAAGATGGCCAAAAAGTTAGAGGGGTTTTTAAACTAGGTGATGGGGGAGGGTGCAGAGGTAGAGATTGTCAGCACGGAACATATTCCAGATGGTAGTATTGGGGGCATTAGTGGTAGGTTGACCAAAGCGCATAAACCCAAGGTAAGTATAGTAGCAAGTCCTAGTTGCAATCTCAGGACACCCAATAAGAGCCGATAATATGTGACCGGTCTAAACTACGTGGCATGCTCACCAATGCCAGGAGCCTGGTGGACAAGATGGGTGAACTAGAGATACTGTTGCCAGAAGAGGATTTGGATTTTGTGGGAATTTCAGAGACCTGGTTCAACAGCTCTCATGATTGGCTGGCAAACATTCAAGGGTATACCCTTTATCGCAAGGATAGAGAGGGTAAAAAAGGGGGAGGGGTATGCCTATATATCAAGACAAATGTACAAGTGAATGTGAGAGATGACATCACTAAGGGAGCTAGGGAGGAGGTGGAATCCTTATGGGTAGAGCTCCTAAGGGATGAAGCTAAGGGGAAATAATACTGGGAGTATGCTATAGCCCCCCTAACCTGAGGGAAGAAGGGGAGACAGATCTCCTATCACAATTTGGATTAGCAGCAAGGATGGGAAGTGTTGTCATAATGGGGGATTTTAATTATCTAGACATAGACTGGGCGGAGGGAACCGTGCATTCATCTAAGGCTCGCCAGTTCCTAAATGTCTTGCAGGACAATTGTATGGGTCAGATGGTAGACACACCAACTAGAAATAAAGCTTTACTGGATCTACTGATTACCAACAATACAGACCTGATCACGGATGTGGAAATACGGGCCAATTTAGGTAACAGAGATCACAGGTCAATTGGTTTCAGTATAAATCACACAAATAGGAAACATAAGGGGAATACAAAGACATTGAATTTCAAAAGAGCCAACTTCCAAAAACTACAAACCTTGCTAGAAGGCATAAATTGGGACAAAATCTTAGGAACAAAGAACACGGAAGAGAGATGGGTTTGCTTTAAGAGCATATTAAATAAGGGCATTAGCCAATGCATCCCATTGGGTAATAAATTTAAAAGAGCGAACAAAAGTCCTGGATGACTTAACGTCATTGTAAAAATGCATATAAAAGCAAAGGAGAAGGCCTTCAACAAATACAAGGTTGAGGGATCATCATCAGCATTCAGACTTTATAAAGAATGCAACAAGAAATGTAAGGGTGTAATAAGGACAACTAAGATAGAACATGAAAGACACATAGCAAAGGAGAGCAAAAAAATCCCAAGAAAGTATGTAAACAGTAAAAAATTGGTCCCATAAAGAATGAGGAAATACATCTGGTTACAAAGGATGTGGAGATGGCGAAGGTATTGAATTTATTCTTCTCCTCAGTTTTCACAAGGGAATCGGGGGGGTTCAGTAACCAAAAGTGCAGTGTTTATCCTCATGACACAACACAGGAAGCCCCTCCATGGTTAACAGAGGACAGAATTAAAATGATACTTGAGAAACTTAATATTAATAAATCACCGGGACCAGATGGCTTGCACCTGAGGGTACTTAGGGAACTCAGTCAAGTAATTGTCAGACCATTGTTCCTAATTTTTACTAATTTTTACTGACAGTCTACTGACTGGAATGGTACCAGCTGATTGGAGAAAAGCCGATGTAGCACCAATATTTAAAAAGGGCCCAAAATACATCCCTGGGAATTACAGACCAGTTAGCCTAACATCAATAGTATGTAAACTCTTGGAGGGGATGATAAGGGACTATATACAAGATTTTAGTAATGAGAACGGTATCATTAGCAGTAATCAGCATGGATTCATGAAGAATCGTTCTTGCCAAACCAATCTACTAACCTTCTATGAGGAGGTGAGTTGCCATCTAGATAAAGGAAAGCCCGTAGATGTGGTGTATCTGGATTTTGCAAAACCATTTGACACAGTTCCCCATAAATGTTTACTGTTGGTGAAAAATGGGGAATGCTCGGAATGGTCAGGGGTGGGTAGTGGGGTCCCCCAGGGTTCTGTGCTGAGACCAATCCTGTTTAATTTGTTCATAAACGACCTGGAGGAGGGGATAAACAGTTCAATCTCTGTATTTGCAGACGATACTAAGCTAAGCAGGGCAATAACTTCTCCACAGGATGTGGAAACTTTGCAAGAAGATCTGAACAAATTAATGGGGTGGGCAACTACATGGCAAATGAGGTTCAATGTAGAAAAATGTAAAATAATGCATTTGGGTGGCAAAAATATGAATGCAATCTATACACTAGGGGGAGAACCTCTGGGGGAATCTAGGATGGAAAAGGACCTGGGAGTCCTAGTAGATGATAGGCTCAGCAATGGCATGCAATGCCAAGCTGCTGCTAACAAAGCAAACAGAATATTGGCATGAAAAAGGGGATCAACTCCAGAGATAAAACGATAATTCTCCCGCTCTACAAGACTCTTGTCTGGCCGCACCTGGAGTATGCTGTCCAGTTCTGTGCACCAGTCCTCAGGAGGGATGTACTGGAAATGGAGCGAGTAAAAAGAAGGGCAACAAAGCTATTAAAGGGTCTCGAAGATATTAATTATGAGGAAAGGTTGCGAGCGCTGAACTTATTCTCTCTGGAGAAGAGACGCTTGAGAGGGGATATGATTTCAATATACAAATACCGTACTGGTGACCCCACAATAGGGATAAAACTTTTTCGCAGAAGGGAGTTTAACAAGACTTGTGGCCACTCATTAAAATTAGAAGAAAAGAGATTTAACCTTAAACTACGTAGGGGGTTCTTTACTGTAAGAGCGGCAAGTATGTGGAATTCCCTTCTACAGGCGGTGGTCTCAGCGAGGAGAATCGATAGTTTCAAGAAACTATTAGATAAGCACCTGAATGACAACATACAGGGATATACAATGTAATACTGACATATAATCACACACATAGGTTGGACTTGTGTCTTTTTTCAACCTCACCTATGTAACTATGTAACATGCTGAATCTGGCAGCAGGTGACGGTGGTAAATGACACGTGGCATCTGGTTGCAGGTGACAGTGGCAAATAACACGTGGCATCTGGCAGCAGGTGGCAAATGGCACCTGGCAGCAGGTGATGGTGGCAAGTGACATGCTGAATCTGGCACCAGGTGACAGTGATAAGGTACATGTTGCTCTGAGCCCTGTGCCGATAATTAATACAGGGCTCTTTACAGAGGGAATGATCACTTTTTTCTTTTCCCTGCAAAGCAGGAAAAAGAACAAATCGATCTGCAGTAAAAAGCAGCACACACAGGAAACATAGTTGATTCCCACTGACACTGACTCTTTCTGACTCTTTCTTTACACAGTTTGCCATCTTCGCCCTGGGCACCGAAAGACCTTGTCCCAGCACTGACCTGAGCATTTTCATTGGACAGATTTGGCTCCCATTGGGTTCGGCATCTGAACTTCTTTGAAGTTTGCCAAACTCTGTTCTCTAAACCCGGAGCAGCTGAGCTCAGTGATAATAGAGAATAGGGACAGACACTGAGAATCCCCCCAATTTACACATGTATTAGTATGAAGCTGGTGAGAAAAGGAAAAACGGCGCCGTGTGTCTCACCCGGTGATGAAATAACGGTTTTTACGAACTCTCAGGGCTGTGATTGGTCCATCCACTTGGTTTCCAGACTGTGAAAATTGCTTTCCACTCCAACCACCATATTTACCGGAGTACGAGGAGCTGCGCTGCTGAGCTGAGGAATAAAGGAGGCAAAACAGCTGTGACATCACTATTCTCTGTATATAATATATTACACAGGAGTGACATCACCAATCTCCAGATATAAGATATACTATAGAAGAGTGACATCACTATTCTCTGTATATAATATACTACACAGGAGTGACATCACCACTCCCCAGATGTAAGATATACTATAGAAGAGTGACATCACTATTTTCTATATATAATATATTATACAGGAGTGACATCACCACTCTCCAGATATAATATATACTATAGAAGAGTAACATCACTATTCTCTGTATATAATATATTACACAGGTGTGACATCACCACTCCCCAGATGTAAGATATACTATAGAAGAGTGACATCACTATTTTCTATATATAATATATTATACAGGAGTGACATCACCACTCTCCAGATATAAGAAGAGTGACATATGGTGACATGAGATGTGAATATATCAGATGAGAGAAGAGGATCTCTTACCTGCAGCGATGGCGCACACACTGACAAGGATCCACAGCAACATTCTGTCATAAAACAAAATTTACATTATTATATAATACATATACAGCAGAGCATTGCCCCTCAAATACTGCACAACACTGTCCCCAGTACTGCAGAGCATTGCACCTCAAATACTGCGTAGAATTGCCCTCAGTAGTGCAGAGCATTGAAGCTTCAATAATGCACAACACTATCTCTAATACTGCGTAGCACCGCCCCCAGTCCTGCAGAGCATCACACCTCAAACACCGCACAGCACCGCCCCCAGTCCTGCAGAGCATCACACCTCAAACACCGCACAGCATCGCCCCCAGTCCTGCAGAGCATCACACCTCAAACACTGCACAGCACCGCCCCCAGTACGAAGAAGAAGAAAAAGATTGAGGTAATGCCAGGGGTTTTCTGGTACGACTTCTTGAAGTTTAACACTTGGAGGCAAAAGTGCTTCTTTGCAAGCGGATCTCACAAGATTCATCGCTGTAATGATGGACTTTTAAAGTGAAGTTGTTGTTTTATTCATCTGATACACTGAAAGCTCATTATACAGTTTTAATTAGTGCTACACCATTTATTACATCAATTACTATGCAATTCCTATTTTTATGATTCCAGTGCAACACAATTGTGTCCTTTCTATTCTGGGTCTATGCTAAGCTAATGAGCGGAGCAAGTTGTTTTGGGGGGGCAAAACCAATTTCCTTCAATGATATGTTCATCCCTGCTGAGCATTACAACCATCCATAATTATCAGTGGACTGTCCCTTTAAATCATCTTGTATAACGTTCATTTATCAGATCACTGCAGAATATTACTGCTCATGCAGATTATCTCATGCTCCATACAATACATTATACCCTGTGCTACATTTAGACATCACACCGCTCTAGGCAGGTTTCAATATTAACACCCGTTCTCTCTCTCTCTCTCTCTCTCTCTCTCTCTCTCTCTCTCTCTCTCTATCTCTCTCTCTCTCTCTATCTCTCTCTCTCTCCCTCCTAATGACCAGACAAGAAACAGGAAGCGGGCTGTATAAGGGTTTTACTGGCAGAAAAAAAAAATGTTTTACTATCCAAAGTTAAAACAACAACAAGGGCAGAAGATTTGATAGATGGAAAGATGAACAAAAATGACTGAAGGTCCGCTCTAACAAGAGTTTTTGGGAAACATACCACAATATGGCCACTAGATGGAGCTGATGATCATAGTAAATGAGTATTTAATTCATTTGATCATCAGAGCCATCTAGTGGCCATAATGCAGTATTGTTGCCCCCCACCCCGTCTTACACTGACACCCTAGACACAGCCATTATGACATTATGACAAGTACAGACAAATGGAAGCCCTGAGAGCAGTGGCAGCCCATCCATAGGGGGCGCCAGGGCTCCGCCCCCTCTCCTGTAGTCACCAAAAAAAATTAAATTTTTTTTTTTAAGTGGCCCCTTTAAGAAAAAAAAATGTCCTTTAACTAAGTGCACTGTGTTCAGGCGCCGGACACAGTGCACTATGGGAAGGGCCACGTCAATGCAATCACAAGATTGCAGACGTGGCACTTCATTTGCAGAATTTTTACCTGCTCTGCTGCGCAATCGAAATCACCCAGCAGCTTCCGCTTGTAGAATCACTACGGATGGGAGCATTGTTGTTTAAATGTAGAGGTTACTTCTGGGTTTCGTGGAACAGATGGAAACCGGAAGTGACGTCGGCAGGCTGCAGCTCCGTTCTTCGCATTGGCCCGAGCGGAGCTGGAAGGTAAGTATGAGAGAGAGCACGCCACGCAGCATACGAGGGATTCGGTCGGCGGTACTAGACAGTTCTGAATTCACTGTGTAGTAATATGACTGAACAGAAGTGACTCCATCTTTATATAAGTTCATATAAGATTAACTTGGGTTAATCTGCTAGCTATCTAAATGTATATGGAAAGAGGTCAGCACCAGACAAGAAACATAAAATACAAATGTACCAACATCCCTACAAAATTATAGTGGTAAAGAGAAAATTTATTGGGAATAGGACTTTAGAGGTACTTCATGTATACACAGAAAATCAATTTAAAGTGGCGGGCCACCCTTAAATAGAAAATAGCATGAAAAATCTTAAAAAAACAAAAAAAAACAATTAAATTTACCTGAACCCTTGTTGCTAGGCAGTCTCCCTAATCTGCCTCTTCCTATTCCGCGTTGTGTTCTGCTCCTAGCTGAGCGGCCCCGTTGCCTTCTGGGAACTGTGTGTGTTCCCAGAAAACCACAGGGCCATTCAGAGATCGCCGCACCGCTCGCACGTGTGCAGTAGGAAACTGGCAGTGAAGCCGCAAGGCTCCACTGCCTGTTTCCCTTACTTAGGATGGCGGTGCCGGGACCTGAGAGCCGAGGGACAGGTCGGCCTCGGGCGGCCAACATCGCGGACAACCAGGACAGGTAAGTCTACTTATTTAAACTCAGCTGCTACAGTGTTTGTAGCTGCTGACTTTTAAAAAAAAATTATAGTGGCCGAAATCCCGCTTTAATAAAAGTATAAATCATTTATTCGAAGAAAAAATATACACATTTAAGACACAATAAAATATGCAACTACAGTTACAGTCATGGTCCTGGGTATGCACACCTATCTAAACCCTGACCTAATGAAAAAACTGGAGTTGCAAATACAGAGTTCCTGCGTCCTAAAATTTCGACATGTTTCGCCAAGTCGGCTTCATCAGGAAAAGGACGAAGGCATTCAGGTATTAAAAATTAAAACCAATGACTTGTATAGAGCCTTAGGTGTATAAACAAAAAACAAAAAATTGAAATAAATTAACATATCACAATACACAGAGAAAAAAATTCAATTTTAACACGATATAGCATTGTAAGTGCATGATTCACGTTGGTATGAAATAATAAAATTAAAAAAAAACATAGAGGCCCTGTATAACTCAATCCCACATGCTAGAGGGGTTTGAGTTGTTTCTCTGTGAACGTGACCTTGACTCTTGGAAATATAACTAATTTGTTATTGAGTTGTTGGAATTTATCTTAACACACAATGTTTTTGTATTTAAAGGTTCCCACTACCTCCAGGTGCAGGGTGTTGCTATGGGGGCCAAGTGTACCCCCTCTTATGCAAACCTGTACCTGGGGGGGTGGGAACGTGACCTGTTTTCAGATGAGTCAAGGTCGGTGGATATTGGTCAAATTATTTAATGTCATCGTTACATCGACGATGTATTCATGGTGTGGGCAGGATCAAAAGAAAACTTGCAAAAATTCTTGGAAAGTCTACAAGTGAATACATACAATATATTTAAAATTCACATACACATTTGACCAATCAAGCATAACCTTTCTGGATGTGGAAATCTTTACAGACAATACAGGGATGATTTGTTCTACCCTGTTTAGGAAACCATCGGCGGGAAATAGTTTGCTACACGCTAGTAGTTTGCATCCTGAAAAACTGATCAAAAGCATACCATAAAGTCTATTCTTAAGACTTAAACGTAACTGCACACATGATGCATATTTTCAAAGGGAAGTCAATGCTTTACGCGATCGCCTTTTGATTAGGGGTTATAGCAGCACATGCCTAAGGAAAGCATTCAATCGAGTGAAAAATCTTAATAGACATAGGCTGCTGTACAAACCTAGGCAAGACAAATCCTCTACATCAACGCGAATCATTACAAAATATAACCGACAACATGCTAAGATACGCAAAATTTATAACAAATACTGGTATCTATTGACTGCTGATTAAAAAGTCTGTAAATTTATTAAACCTCATCCAGAAATAACCTATAGGAGATCCCGTTCACTTAGAGACACTCTGGTCACTAGTCACTACAGCAGTACAAATGTGGTTAAAAATAAGTCCCCCGGGACTTACCCATGCGGCAAATGTAATTTTTGCCGATTTATCACTGCAGGAAGGAGCATTGAGCTCCCCAACGGAAATCTATGGACTCCAAAACACAGAACCAACTGTCAGTCGGTTGGCTCTGTGTATTTAATGCAATGCCATTGTGGAGCCTTTTACGTGGGTAAAACGAAGCGCCCACTGTTTTGTAGAATCAGGGACCATGTATCGCTGATTTCAAAACATAAAATGGAGACATCCATAAGCCGCCATGTGGGATTGTATCATAAGTTCAATCTCAAGTCAATTGGCTTTTTCAGCCTGGAACATCTACCTCAACATGAACGTGGGGGGGACATTGACAACAAGCTTCTCCAGCTGGAGACCAGGTGGATCTACACGCTACAGGCCACCCGCTCTCCAGGTTTGAACGAGGGGATTAGTTACAAGCCTTTTCTGTGAATTGTGTCCCCCCCCTTTTTTTTTTCTTGGGAGCAGCCATGTTTGCATCTTGAGCCCTCCTGACCACAGTTTCTCTGTCATTCATGGTTTTTCTTTTCCTTTATGCCATCTTTTTGGGTCCTCTGGTGATCCTGTGTGCGTGTGCCCTGGCATTGGCCTAGCTGCTACCTACTAGATGGTGTTGTTGGCCACTCACCCGCCGGGTAGCAAATGGAAATCTAAATGATCAAATGATACATGTGATACAATTGTGTATAGATTTTGATCACTTGTCTACTTTGATTGAGTATTGATAAATGGAAAGTATATGCATGCCCTCGTTGGGTTTGGATGTTATTTTGAGGGGTTGGTGGGTGGGTTTTGGGTTTTTGTTTTTTCTGTCACATCGTTCCTCTGGCTGGGGTCTGTCCTATCCCTGTCTTTTGACTCCCGTACAGACGCCTAAGGGTGTGCATTGGGAGTAGTAATGCACCCGTATGGGTGACATTGTCCCGATGGATGCCCGCCCCGAGGTGCATTTTCTTTCACGGCATCCCAGCTGTATATTACATCTGCAGGACAGCTTTCCTGTCCTGCACTGTCTGCAGGGTCTGTCTTTCACCCTGCTAGACGGAAACCGGATGCGGTCATCGTTTCCGGTTTCCGGATGTCAGTCCGTGCTGCATGCACCTCCTCCTTTGCGTCTGCGGGGCGTCAGTGTGGCGTGACGTCACACGCCCGCTTTGGCACCACGGGGGGATATTTAAACTTCAGATTGCGCAGATGCATGTTGACACAGCCTGGGAGCTCATGGTACTTGACAGCGGGGTTTTTGTAAGGTAATTTTTTCATTTTGGCTCTGTGACTGCCTGTGTTCCCACTTGGAAATCTGAGGTTTTCCATATTGATCCTGATACACTCTTTATGTAGCAGAGATCGCCTCAAGCCTTCTTTCCTTTTTGGCAATTTGGCTTTGTGCCTCTCTGCCACCCCCAAGCATTTTCTCATTTTTTGTGCCTATTGAATACGGGATTAGCTTAAGCATCAGTCATTATGAGGTGAAAATACCTCTTATTCTATATACACTTTTTGCAATATGAGATGGGGGTTGGGTGTTTTCATAGAAGACAATGTCAGGTAGATGCCTATATGTCTTAATAGTTGTGTGGATGACGTGAAGCTTACCATACGAAGTGAATCTATTGATGTCGTTAATGACTACCCTGTCCGCATGAGCTCTGGGCGTGTACACTATTATACTTATAGAGATATGGGAGTGTGGTGAGTACGGTTCATTTACTATTGGTCATGGACTGGTGCTTCCCCTACCCTCAAGCTGTTTTATAATTACTTATACTTTGATGTATAATTCATTGCAGATATTGCTGCACTGCTTACCTGTTTGACCGAAGTGAAAACCAAATCCCCCCCCCTACGGGAAGTCTGACACTATAGGCAGTGGTCTGGGGTCCAGGCGGTGGGGGCATGTGACTCCCCTTCTCCCCCTCCTCCCGGCGGTGCTCACTCCGGGACCCATCAAGGTATGGGGCAAGGGTTCCGGGTTGTGGGGGTTGGGTTGTTATAGTTTTTTTTTTTTATTATTTCATACCAACGTGGATCATGCACTTACAATGCTATATCATGTTAAAATTGATTTTTTTTCTCTGTGTATTGTGATATGTTAATTAATTTCAATTTTTTGTTTTCTGCTTATACACCTAAGTCATTGGTTCTAATTTTTAATACATGAATGCGTTAATCCTTTTCCTGATGAAGCCGACTTGGCAAAACATGTCGAAATTTAAGGACACAGGAACTCTGTATTTGCAACTCCAGTTTTTTCATTAGGTCAGGGTTTAGATAGGTGTGCATACCCAGGACCAAGACTGTAACTGTGGTTGCATATTTTATTGTGTCTTAAATGTGTATATTTTTTCTTTGAATAAATGATTTATACTTTTATTAAATTGTTTTTCTGTGTATACATGAAGTACCTTTAACCACTTCTGGACCGCCGCACGCCGATGTACGTCCAAACTTTGAAGGGGGATATCGTTGTTATGGCAGCAGCTAGCTGCCATAACCCCAATATCCTCGTTATCCTTGTGCGCAGAAGCGAATGGATATGCGAGTAGCTCCCGTATATGAAAACGGTGGTCAAACCACACATGTGAGGTATCGCCGCGACCAGTAGAGAGAGAGCAATAATTTTAGCCCTAGACCTCCTCTGTAATGCAAAACATGCAACCTGTAGAATTTTTTAAACGTCGCCTATGGAGATTTTTGAGGGTAAAAGTTTGACGCCATTCCACGAGTGGGCGCAATTTTGAAGCGTGACATATCAATTTACTTGGCGTAACATTATATTTCACAATATTAAAAAATGGGCTAACTTTACTGTTGTCTTATTTTTTTTTTTTTTCAAAAAAGTGAATTTTTTCCAAAAAAAGTATGACCGCTGCACAAATACGGTGCAAAAAAAAATTATTGCAATGACTGCCATTCTATTCTCTAGGGTGTTAGAAAAAAAAACATATATAATGTTTGGGAGTTCTAAGTAATTTTCTAGCTAAAAAAAAACCTGTTTTAAACATGTAAACACCTAACATCCAATACGAGGCTGGTCCTTAAGTGGTTAAAGTCCCATTCAAAATAAATTTTCTCTTTACCACTATAATCTGCTAGTTAGTTTAAGTTCTGTATTCTCAGACTGTGACAGACTGTAATGCCCCGTACACACGGTCGGATTTTCCGATGGAAAATGTCCGATCGGAGCGTGTTGTCGGAAATTCCGACCGTGTGTGGGCGCCATCGGACATTTTCCATCGGATTTTCCGACACACAAAGTTGGACAGCAGGAGATAAAATTTTCCGACAACAAAATCCGATCGCGTCAATTCCGACCGTGTGTGGCCTGTTCCGACGCACAAAGTGCCACGCATGCTCAGAAGAAATTCCGACACGGGACAGCTCGTTCTGGTAAACTTAGCGTTCGTAATGGATAAAGCACTTTCGTCACGCTGCAATGTAAAAAATGGTTTAATACAGCGTACTCTCTTCTTCTTTATAATGTGACAAGAATTAAGTCGTTTTGCTGCTCATATTCACACACACTTCTCACAAAGTTTGATTTGTGTTTTTTTAGTGGGATTCCCTCAATATATTGTTATTAGTTGTCACATCTGACAGTTTTATATATTTTTTTTTTTTTTTTTGTTTTTGAGCCTTTTTTTTTTCGTTAATGTTTGGATTTTTTCCAAGGCTAAACTTTGTTCAATGTTATTTTTATTTTTACTCCAGAATATTTTTGTGTGTGTTTTGTGTGTCAAGTTACCCCAACACCATTGATATCTTTTATTATTTAATCTCCATGAGATTTTTTGTTGTTGGTGTCCCTTGTTCATTTCACATTGTATATTAGAAATGTACCTGAATCCTCACAAACAAACTGTCATTTTTGAAGTAAAACACATAGGAGAGTATAATTCAAAACAAAAATGGTAAAAAATGGACAGTTTCCCCGGTGGGGCTTTAGACAGCAATATCTTGATATTCAGAAATAATAAAAATTGTATAACCAGTAAGTGCTTTTATTGAACCATGAACAATTGTAATGTTATAATTCAATTGGCATTACAACATAGAGCGCTGGCCAAGTAGTACAATACATATTCCACAATATAAAGTCGACACATCTTTACACAAAATTATATACAGTCATACATTTCCGGGCTGTTGACGGTATAAATCCCCGACGCGTTTCGACCTGTGTACGGTCATCATCAGGGGGATAGTTGGTTCCATAAAATACATTGAATATCTTCAAAATTTAAGAACATGTCATCATAAATCTCATTGTAAGGTTAAAAGTGGTAGTATATTTACCGCTGAAAAGTAGAGGGAATAATCCTTTGGCCAGTAAAAGCCGTAAATGGATCCGGGGGGCCCCCATATTCGCCCCTGTCTCCCCAGAGAGCATGAGTCCAGCCCAAGGGGCTTACAAGGAGCCACATAGACGCCCTCCAGGGGAAGGAGAAGTCAGCACCTGCGACAAATACCCAATAAGTCAAAATGATTCTCAGCACATTGGCAAAAGTATGAAGTGTATGGGCTAACTGCAATCCTAGTGATCAATATATATTGATCTGGTGTCCTAAGGTTTCATGATTCTAATTAATTATATAGAAAGTGGCACAACCATAAAAGAAATGGTTGTATAGTTAGAGGGTTGTTTGAGTGGTGTGGTGTGTAAACACAGGTGAGTGGGAAGTGATATGTGGTACTAGGAATATGAAAAACCCTTTGAGTGATAAAGTAAAATTAAATAGATGGCCAGCACAATGCTGACTACAGTGCCATGTCCAGGTGAATGAAATGAGTGTGTGGTGTCAGCCAACACATGGTGGAATAAAAGTGAAAAACAAGTCAAAAGGAGAGTGTGTGAATGAATAAAACCAAATGAAACAATCAAAAACATGTGTGGAAGATCTAAACTGATTATAGGAATAGGAGTATGAGTGTAGTGTTGTAATATTAAAGTAGTAAGGGTATATGTATAGTATAAAAATTTACACACCACACCACTCAAACAACCCTATAACTATACAACCGTAATAAACCGCAGACCGTAATGGATGGCACTGCACAAATCCCTTTTTTTTGGCTCCAGCTTTTTACCTTTTTTGCTCCATTGCAATTTGGTTCATACAAGTCAAACTTTACTACATTAGCCACACTGTGGCACAAGGTACATTTTTATTTTTTATTTTTTAAGAAATGGTTGTATAGTTATAGGGTTGTTTGAGTGGTGTGGTGTGTAAATTTTTATACTATACATATACCCTTACTACTCTAATATTACAACACTACACTCATACTCCTATTCCTATAATCAGTTTAGATCTTCCACACATGTTTTTGATTGTTTCATTTGGTTTTATTCATTCACACACTCTCCTTTTGACTTGTTTTTCACTTTTATTCCACCATGTGTTGGCTGACACCACACACTCATTTCATTCACCTGGACATGGCACTGTAGTCAGCATTGTGCTGGCCATCCATTTAATTTTACTTTATCACTCAAAGGGTTTTTCATATTCCTAGTACCACATATCACTTCCCACTCACCTGTGTTTACACACCACACCACTCAAACAACCCTCTAACTATACAACCATTTCTTTTATGGTTGTGCCACTTTCTATATAATTAATTAGAATCATGAAACCTTAGGACACCAGATCAATATATATTGATCACTAGGATTGCAGTTAGCCCATACACTTCATACTTTTGCCAATGTGCTGAGAATCATTTTGACTTATTGGGTATTTGTCGCAGGTGCTGACTTCTCCTTCCCCTGGAGGGCGTCTATGTGGCTCCTTGTAAGCCCCTTGGGCTGGACTCATGCTCTCTGGGGAGACAGGGGCGAATATGGGGGCCCCCCGGATCCATTTACGGCTTTTACTGGCCAAAGGATTATTCCCTCTACTTTTCAGCGGTAAATATACTACCACTTTTAACCTTACAATGAGATTTATGATGACATGTTCTTAAATTTTGAAGATATTCAATGTATTTTATAGAACCAACTATCCCCCTGATGATGACCGTACACAGGTCGAAACGCGTCGGGGATTTATACCGTCAACAGCCCGGAAATGTATGACTGTATATAATTTTGTGTAAAGATGTGTCGACTTTATATTGTGGAATATGTATTGTACTACTTGGCCAGCGCTCTATGTTGTAATGCCAATTGAATTATAACATTACAATTGTTCATGGTTCAATAAAAGCACTTACTGGTTATGCAATTTTTATTATTTCTGAATATCAAGATATTGCTGTCTAAAGCCCCACCGGGGAAACTGTCCATTTTTTACCATTATTGTTTCGGGGTGTGCAGCGCATGCGTCTCTCCCACATGTGTTTTTCTCTTTATTACAAAATTCAAAACAAAAATCCTTTATTAAGGTATCAGAACCAAACAAGGAGGAAGGCAACACTGGATCAACAGGAGAAATTAGTGAAGCCTGGGACCCCCACGGCAGACATCAATTCTTAAACCTCAAAATTGGTGGCCTGAGGAGTCCATATGTAAGGGAGGGCAGTCTGGTCCGGGATTCACAGAGACTTGGATAGCAGCAGATGACATCAGTGTCCCCAGGCTGTGGTACCACAAGAGGCTGCATCTTTTGGCCGATCAGACTGGATCCAGGGTCCTCACTCTCTGGTCTTCCTTTCACACTTCCTTCCGGGCTGTGGCTGTGCAGTAGGAGATGTGGCAGGAGGAGGAGTAGGACCTGGAGGAGGAGGAGGACCTTCAGGAGGAGGAGGAGGACCATCCCAAAGCTGTGTGTGAGGTGTAAGTTTGCCCCTCACACCTTTCGCCAGAGCCTCTGATATGAGGGCCTCACACATGGCTTTTTGGCCCTCCTCCATCCTCTGCATTTTATAGGCAATGAATGCCGCAAGGTTCTCCTGCCTGGTGTGTGGTGCTCCCAGGACCTCTGTAGCCCTACAAAAAAATCTGATAGCCGCCTCCTCTAGGCTACTCCTCCTGCTGCCACTTTCTCTTTCCAGGGGGGGTGGAGGGACCTGCAGATCAGCCACCTCCTGGCTGAGACTTCCCTGTGTATGAAAAAGGGACATGGTTTTAGTTTTTGCATCATCAATCACAATCCTAAATTATTACTCCCAACTAACATCTAGTTAACATCATTGATTGGACAAGCAGAAATATTTAGAGGAATGCTATACCTGGCTCAATCTGGGCTCCTCCACATGCGGCCTGGAAGGCCCAGGTTGGGCGTCAGAAGTCTCAGCCGGGGGGGAAGGAAGCGTGGAAGGAAGACTGGAGAGGGATGACCTGGGTTTAGTCTGGCCTGCCAGAAAGTGCAGCCTGTCGTAGTACAACATCCTGGGGACATAGATGTCACCTGCTGCTCCGGATCTCTGCGAATCAAGGACTTTCTGGCGCTCCCTCAGATATGTGCTCCTCAGGCCACCAATGAAAATCTTTAAATAGAGGATGTCTATTATGAAGCAGGGATCACCTGCTTCATAATTTCACACAATTGCTCCAGTGCTGCCTTCCTCTTTGCTTGGTTCTTGTAATGGGGGTGTTTAATCTCCCACAGACAGGGCAGCTCCCTTAGCATATCAATGAAGACTGAAATGAAGTCCTGATCTTCCAGTACCATATCCATGTTCACTGCAAGACACAACACAAGACAAAGCCTAATGTCACACCAAACTCTCCTAATCTTGTTACAATATAGGCCTCAATCTATAGAAGCAGTATAGGCCCAAGTTTGTCTCTTACCTTCGTTCTTACGATCGCCGCGTTCAATGCTCCTTCCTCCGCTCACAGATCAAACGTAATACGCACGCGTGTTACGCTTTATATACACTGCGCATGCGTGTAACTTCGCCCGCCCCTGACGTTCTTTCTAGTGTATTCCCCGCCCCTTTTCGTTCGGCGCAGTGGGGGAAGAGCATGATGGCGGACATACAGCAGGTGCGGGCTAAATGTAGCCACGAGGAGGAGGAGGAGGAGGAAAGGGCGGATCCAGGCACGTCCCGATCCAGAAGGAGACGTTTTAAGGCCACAAATATGTCGTTTGGGGAGATGTTGGAGATGGTAGACATCATGAAGAAGTCCGACTATGACGGAAAATATGGGCCTTACCCCCACCCCAACATCCGAAAGGCCAAAATCATGGCGAAAGTGGTCAGGAGTCTCGAGCGGAATTTCGGGGTACGAAGGTCTAAAGATCAGCTCAGGAAGCGGTGGTCGGACCTGAAGTTGAGAGAGCCAGAGCAGTACCGAAAGATCCGGAGAGTGCTGCAAAAAAGTAAGTAGTTGTGCTGTGTTCCTATTCTTTCTGTCTTTATTCCGTTCGTTCTGCTCCATATGCTTTGATTAGTTGTAACGTTTCCAAAGGTCAACTTTAATGTTCATGGGCACATTATTCGTTCGTATCAAACATTTTTCTTTCGGCCTCTAGAACACCATTGTTTAGGCCATATGCATTTTCACACATTTTTGGGGGCCTACTTGGATGCCAAATATTTGTTTGTGTAGATGGGTTTGTTACTAGAATGAAATGCAAACTAGATTGTGTGTAAGGAGAGGACACTGAGCAGCTGTTTTCACATCTGGACACTGGAGCACTAGTGTGGGACACAAGAACACCATTTTTATTAGGGGGCCACACAGGTGCTCCAGTGTATACTATAGGGGGGGCTACATCTGTGAAGCTTGTACCAAACAGGTAAAGTATTGCAGCTTGACAAAGGGCAATAAAAAATATACATCTTTGAACTCTGCTAAAATAGACAATTGTACCCCACTTCCAAGCAATGTTTCCTATTTCTATAGTTCTGCCATCAAATATCTGTGTGCTAAGTATACCATTTTTGTTTTACATAGGGGAGAAAAGACTCGGAGGTCACTCCTCATCCCAGGAGACCAGAGCCCCCCCCCCCCCCCCCCCCTCTGGAAGAAGGGGAAATACCACCAACACAAGAAGCTGAGCAGGAGGAAGAAGAAGACGTGGTGGAGATTGGCACCACAACAGGTGAGTGTCTGCGACCACAGGCTCAGGTAAGAGATGGCTGGTGGCAGATTTTTGAGACCTTTTTTTTTGTTCTTTATCTCTTTTTAGGTGATCGTGATGTGAGGGATCCAGAACGCTTTACTTCTGAAAGTGCCCAGATACTGATAGGGGAGATCATGGGATGCAATCTCCAATTGCAAAACATCCAGCAACAAATCACTGATGTTATTAAAAAAAATAATAACATCATTGATGTTTTGGGGTGAATTTAAACCCCACAAAATCACCTGTTTTATGGTCCCAAACTTTTTTCTATGTTTAGTTATAAAAGCCAAATTTGGAGGATGCACACAGTGTGCCAACATGTGCTATCTGCCATCACGGGAGATCAATGGACGCGTTTTGGGGGGGCAACCCCTTCCTCAATTATAAAGTAGCGTTGAGGAAGGGCTTGCTCCCCCCAAACACGTCCCTTGATCCCCCCTGATGGCAGATAGCACATGTGGACATTTGGAAATTGTTGTGCATCTTCCAAATTTGGCTTTTCCAGGGGTGATTTCCCCCCGTCTGAACGCTATATGAAACCCAGTTCCTAAATACTGATGTCTGATATAGTCTTCAGGTTTTTCCTAATGTGAACTTTGTAAGTTCTAGTTTTTTGGCTTTCTTGTTGGTTTTACACAGGCCTGTTTTATCTGAAATGGATATTTAGATTTTTCATAATGCTACTGCAAACATTTTATACAACAAACATGTTGGTTTGTTTTAAAAACCTTTGGTAAATGCACATGTGATTGTGCAGGTATAAAAAAGTGCCTTACTCAAGAATGTGTGGATTATTGTCTCAACACTACAACACTTTTGGGGTGATGTAATTGTTGTTTTATGCACAAATGGGGGTTATTTCCTAAGGGCAAATCCTCTTTGCACTACAAGTGCAGGTTCAGTGCAGTTGCAAGTGCACTTGTAGTGAAATGTGTTTTTGCATTTAGGAAGTACCAGCCAACACTGTTTTTTCTAAGGTTACCCAATCACGACATTTTCTGCACTCAACACATTTCTGTCAGGGTCAGCTAAAACAAACACAAGCAGTAAATGTCCACCAAGAATTTCTTTTGGTTGTTTTTTATTTGAAAAAGGTGTCACATATTGTCTGGCATATTGATAGCCCCCCTACCCGCAAAGAACTCCAGGTATCGTAACCGGACATCACGGGCATTCAGGGAGGGCAAGCCAGGACGGCCGCTTTCAAGTGCCGTCATTGTTGAAGTATTTGGGATTCCGGCCTCAGGCCCAACTGAGCCAGCATAGTTGGCTGAATGTTTTCGTAGAAAATTATGGAGAACACAGCAGGCAAGTATTATATGGTTCAGTTTATACTCCGCCATATGGATGGGTGTCATAAATAATCGGAACCGGCTGGCCAGGATTCCAAATGTGTTTTCCACCACTCTTCGGGCTCTGGCCAGCCGGTAATTAAAAACCCTCTGTTCCGGGGTGAGGGTCCTCATCGGGAATGGCCGCATCAGGTGGTCCCCCAGCGCAAATGCTTCATCAGCAACGAACACAAATGGGAGACCTTCAACATTGTCCTGGAGGTGGCAAGTCCAAGCTGCCATTCTGGAGAGGACTGTAGAACTCCGTCTGGGCGATCACTCCACCATCGGACATCCGGCCATTCTTCCCCACGTCCACATACAAGAAGTCGTAATTAGCCGACACCACCGCCAACATCACTATACTATTAAACCCCTTGTAATTATAATAGTACGACCCCGAGTTGGGTGGTGGGACGATGTGGACGTGTTTCCCATCAATTGCCCCTCTGCAGTTAGGAAAGTCCCACCGCTGGGCAAAGTGGGAGGCCACAGTCTGCCATTCCTGTGGCGTGGAAGGAAACTGTTGAGGAAAAAACAATAAACATTACTATTTTTGCACAGAAACATGGCAAGCAGATTAGACACAAACATTCTGGGGCAACCTCCAGATAGCATTTATTAAGGGGAATTTAACAACAACAAAGTATAAGGTACACCTATCATATTCACCACCCACCCCCCCCCTCTCATGGGCCATTTCTAACATTAGAGGGGGAGGAACTCTTGGACAGGTAACCCTCTTCACTTCATTGAGAGATGAATGCCTAAATACAGGGTATTACTTGGAACAGCCCCTCCTTAGTTACACTATTGGCAGCCCACTGGACAGGTAAGAAGTGTCATAATACAAAGATATAAATACACACTGTACACATTTGAGCACATTTGGACATTCTGCTATTACCTACCAAGATCATAATAGGATACAAGAACTTTAACCACTTGCCGACCGCCGCACGACGATGTACGTCGACAGAGCGGCACAGGCAGGCAAAAGGGCTTACCTGTACGTCCCTGCCTGCCCGCGGGTGGGGGGTCCGATCGGACCCCCCCCCCGGTGCCTGCGGCGGTCGGCAAATGTTCCCCGGCGATCGGTGGTGAGGGGGAGGCCATCCATTCGTGGCCCCCCCCTCGCGATCGCTCCCAGCCAATGGGATCATTTCCCTGCCTCTGTATTGTACACAGAGGCAGAGGAAATGATGTCATCTCTCCTCGGCTTGGTATTTTCCATTCCGGGCCGAGGAGAGAAGACTGAACTGTGAGTGCACAACACAAACACACACAGTAGAACATGCCAGGCACACATTACACCCCGATCCCCCCCCTGATCGCCCCCCGATCCCCCCCCGATCACACCCCCCCCCCCTGTCACAAACTGACACCAAGCAGGTTTTTTTTTTTTTTTTTTCTGATTACTGCATAGTGTCAGTTTGTGACAGTTAGTGTGTTAGGGCAGTTAGTGTTAGCCCCCTTTAGGTCTAGGATACCCCCCTAACCCCCCTAATAAAGTTTTAACCCCTTGATCACCCCCCGTCACCAGTGTTGCTAAGCGATCATTTTTCTGATCGCTGTATTAGTGTCGCTGGTGACGCTAGTTAGGGACGTAAATATTTAGGTTCGCCGTCAGCGTTTTATAGCGTTGGGGACCCCCATATACTATCTAATAAATGTTTTAACCCCTTGATTGCCCCCTAGTTAACCCTTTCACCACTGATCACCGTATAACCGTTACGGGTGACGCTGGTTAGTTTGTTTATTTTTTATAGTGTCAGGGCACCCGCCGTTTATTACCGAATAAAGGTTTAGCCCCTGATCGCCCGGCGGTGATATGCGTCGCCCCAGGCAGCGTCAGATTAGCGCCAGTACCGCTAACACCCACGCACGCAGCATATGCCTCCCTTAGTGGTATAGTATCTGTATGGATCAATATCTGATCCAATCAGATCTATACTAGGGTCCCCAGCAGTTTAGGGTTCCCGAAAACGCAGTGTTAGCGGGATCAGCCCAGATACCCGCTAGCACCTGCGTTTTGCCCCTCCGCCCGGCCCAGCCCACCCAAGTGCAGTATCGATCGATCACTGTCACTTACAAAGCACTAAACGCATAACTGCAGCGTTCGCATAGTCAGGCCTGATCCCTGCGATCGCTAACAGTTTTTTTGGTAGCGTTTTGGTGAACTGGTAAGCACCAGCCCCAGGCAGCGTCAGGTTAGCGCCAGTACCGCTAACACCCACGCACGCAGCATACGCCTCCCTTAGTGGTATAGTATCTGATCGGATCAATATCTGATCCGATCAGATCTATACTGGCGTCCCCAGCAGTTTAGGGTTCACACAAACGCAGTGTTAGCGTGATCAGCCCAGATACCTGCTAGCACCTGCGTTTTTCCCGTCCGCCCGGCCCAGCCCACCCAAGTGCAGTATCAATCGATCACTGTCACTTACAAAACACTAACCGCATAACTGCAGCGTTCGCAGAGTCAGGCCTGATCCCTGCGATCGCTAACAGTTTTTTTGGTAGCGTTTTGGTGAACTGGCAAGCACCAGCCCCAGGCAGCGTCAGATTAGCGCCAGTACCGCTAACACCCACGCACGCAGCATACGCCTCCCTTAGTGGTATAGTATCTGATCGGATCAATATCTGATCCGATCAGATCTATACTGGCGTCCCCAGCAGTTTAGGGTTCACACAAACGCAGTGTTAGCGTGATCAGCCCAGATACCTGCTAGCACCTGCGTTTTGCCCCTCCGCCCGACCCAGCCCAGCCCAGCCAAGTGCAGTATCGATCGATCACTGTCACTTACAAAACACTAAATGCATAACTGCAGCGTTCGCAGAGTCAGGCCTGATCCCTGCGATCGCTAACAGTTTTTTTGGTAGTGTTTTGGTGAACTGGCAAGCACCAGCGGCGTAGTACACCCCGGTCGTAGTTAAACCAGCACTGCAGTAACACTTGGTGACGTGGCGAGTCCCATAAGTGCAGTTCAAGCTGGTGAGGTGGAAAGCACAAGTAGTGTCCCGCTGCCACCAAAAAGACAAACACAGGCCCGTCGTGCCCATAGTGCCCTTCCTGCTGCATTCGCCAATCCTAATTGGGAACCCACCGCTTCTGCAGCGCCCGTACTTCCCCCATTCACATCCCCAACCAAATGCAGTCGGCTGCATGAGAGGCATTTTTATGTTCTCCCGAGTACCCCTACCCAACGAACCCCCCCAAAAAGATGTCGTGTCTGCAGCAAGCGCGGATATAGACGTGACAGCCGCTATTATTGTCCCTCCTGTCCTGACAATCCTGGTCTTTGCATTGGTGAATGTTTTGAACACTACCATGCACTAGTTGACTATTAGCGTAGGGTACAGCATTGCACATACTAGGCACACTTTCACAGGGTCTCCCAAGATGCCATCGCATTTTGAGAGACCCGAACCTGGAACCGGTTACAGTTATAAAAGTTAGTTACAAAAAAAAGTGTAAAAAAAAAAAAAAAACATACAAAAATATAAAATAAAAAAAAAATAGTTGTCGTTTTATTGTTCTTTCTCTCTCTCTATTCTCTCTCTCTATTGTTCTGCTCTTTTTTACTGTATTCTATTCTGCAATGTTTTATTGTTATTATGTTTTATCATGTTTGCTTTTCAGGTATGCAATTTTTTATACCTTACCGTTTACTGTGCTTTATTGTTAACCATTTTTTTGTCTTCAGGTACGCCATTCACGACTTTGAGTGGTTATACCAGAATGATGCCTGCAGGTTTAGGTATCATCTTGGTATCATTCTTTTCAGCCAGCGGTCAGCTTTCATGTAAAAGCAATCCTAGCAGTTAATTAGCCTCTAGACTGCTTTTACAAGCAGTGGGAGGGAATGCCCCCCCCCCAACGTCTTCCGTGTTTTTCTCTGGCTCTCCTGTCTCAACAGGGAACCTGAGAATGCAGCCGGTGATTCAGCCAGCTGACCATAGAGCTGATCAGAGACCAGAGTGGCTCCAAACATCTCTATGGCCTAAGAAACCGGAAGCTACGAGCATTTTATGACTTAGATTTCGCCGGATGTAAACAGCGCCATTGGGAAATTGGGAAAGTATTTTATCACACCGATCTTGGTGTGGTCAGATGCTTTGAGGGCAGAGGAGAAATCTAGGGTCTAATAGACCCCAATTTTTGCAAAAAAGAGTACCTGTCACTACCTATTGCTATGATAGGGGATATTTACATTCCCTGAGGTAACAATAAAAATGATTTAAAAAAAAAAAAAAAATGAAAGGAACAGTTTAAAAATAAGATAAAAAAATAATAATAATAAAGAAAAAAAAAAAAAAAAAAAAAAGCACCCCTGTCCCCCCTGCTCTCGCGCTAAGGCGAACGCAAGCGTCGGTCTGGCGTCAAATGTAAACAGCAATTGCACCATGCATGTGAGGTATCGCCGCGAAGGTCAGATCGAGGGCAGTAAGTTTAGCAGTAGACCTCCTCTGTAAATCTAAAGTGGTAACCTGTAAAGGCTTTGAAAGGCTTTTAAAAATGTATTTAGTTTGTCGCCACTGCACGTTTGTGCGCAATTTTAAAGCATGTCATGTTTGGTATCCATGTACTCGGCCTAAGATCATCTTTTTTATTTCATCAAACATTTGGGCAATATAGTGTGTTTTAGTGCATTAAAATGTAAAAAAGTGTGTTTTTTCCCCAAAAAATGCGTTTGAAAAATCGCTGCGCAAATACTGTGTGAAAAAAAAAAATGAAACACCCACCATTTTAATCTGTAGGGCATTTGCTTTAAAAAAAATATATAATGTTTGGGGGTTCAAAGTAATTTTCTTGCAAAAAAAAATTATTTTTTTATGTAAACAATAAGTGTCAGAAAGGGCTTTGTCTTCAAGTGGTTAGAAGAGTGGGTGATGTGTGACATAAGCTTCTAGATGTTGTGCATAAAATGCCAGGACAGTTCAAACCCCCCCCAAATGACCCCATTTTGGAAAGTAGACACCCCAAGCTATTTGCTGAGAGTCATGTTGAGTCCATGGAATAATTTATATTGTGACACAAGTTGCGGGAAAGAGACAATTTTTTATTTTTTTTATTTTTTTTTGCGCAAAGTTGTCACTAAATGATATATTGCTCAAACATGCCATGGGAATATGTGAAATTACACCCCAAAATAAATTCTGTTGCTTCTCCTGAGTACGGGGATACCACATGTGTGAGACTTTTTGGGAGCCTAGCCGCGTACGGGACCCCGAAAACCAAGCACCGCCTTCAGGCTTTCTAAGGCCGTAAATTTTTGATTTCACTCTTCACCGCCTATCACAGTTTCGGAGGCCATGGAATGCCCAGGTGGCAAAAAAAAACCCCAAATGACCCCATTTTGGAAAGTAGACACCCCAAGCTATTTGCTGAGAGGTATAGTGAGTATTTTGCAGACCTCACTTTTTGTCACAAAGTTTTGAAAATTGAAAAAAGAAAAAAAAATTTTTTTTTCTCGTCTTTCTTTATTTTCAAAAACAAATGAGAGCTGCAAAATACTCACCATGCCTCTCAGAAAATAGCTTGGGGTGTCTACTTTCCAAAATGGGGTCATTTGGGGGGGGTTTGTGCCACCTGGGCATTCCATGGCCTCCGAAACTGTGATAGGCAGTGAGGAGTAAAATCAAAAATGTACGCCCTTAGAAATCCTGAAGGCGGTGATTGGTTTTCGGGGTCCTGTACGCGGCTAGGCTCCCAAAAAGTCCCACACATGTGGTATCCCCGTACTCAGGAGAAGCAGCTAAATGTATTTTGGGGTGCAATTCCACATATGCCCATGGCCTGTGTGAGCAATATATCATTTAGTGACAACTTTGTGCAAAAAAAAAAAAAAAAAATTTGTCACTTTCCCGCAACTTGTGTCAAAATATAAAACATTCCATGGACTCAACATGCCTCAAAGCAAATAGCTTGGGGTGTCTACTTTCCAAAATGGGGTCATTTGGGGGGGTTTTATGTCATCTGGGCATTTTATGGCCTTCAAAACTGTGATAGGTAGTGAGGAGTAAAATCAAAAATGTACGCCCTTAGAAATCCTGAAGGCAGTGATTGGTTTTCGGGGCCCCGTACGCGGCTAGGCTCCCAAAAAGTCCCACACATGTGGTATCCCCGTACTCAGGAGAAGCAGCTAAATGTATTTTGGGGTGCAATTCCACATATGCCCATGGCCTGTGTGAGCAATATATCATTTAGTGACAACTTTTTGTAATTTTTTTTTTTTTTTGTCATTATTCAATCACTTGGGACAAAAAAAATGAATATTCAATGGGCTCAACATGCCTCTCAGCAAATTCCTTGGGGTGTCTACTTTCCAAAATGGGGTCATTTGTGGGGGTTTTGTACTGCCCTGCCATTTTAGCACCTCAAGAAACGACATAGGCAGTCATAAATTAAAGGCTGTGTAAATTCCAGAAAATGTACCCTAGTTTGTAGACGCTATGACTTTTGCGCAAACCAATAAATATACACTTATTAATATTTTTTTTACCAAAGACATGTGGCCGAATACATTTTGGCCTAAATGTATGACTAAAATTGAGTTTATTGGATTTTTTTTAGAACAAAAAGTAGACAATATCATTTTTTTTCAAAATTTTCGGTCTTTTTCCGTGTATAGCGCAAAAAATAAAAACGGCAGAGGTGATCAAATACCATCAAAAGAAAGCTCTATTTGTGGGAAGAAAAGGACGCAAATTTCGTTTGGGTACAGCATTGCATGACCGCGCAATTAGCAGTTAAAGCGACGCAGTGCCGAATTGTAAAAAGTGCTCTGGTCAGGAAGGGGGTAAAACCTTCCGGGGCTGAAGTGGTTAAACAGTACCATTGGAAAGTATACAGGCAGGCCCTTGCACTACATGCTTTGGGGAATTCATCCATAAATCTGACCAGTAAAGAGATGGGTATAGTGTGTATGGGTTTGGCAAAGTCAGCAGATAGATGATTGAGGATAGAGAATTGGGATCAGCTGACTTAGCAGTTAGGGGAGGGAGGGTTCCAAAAAATTTGGGGACAACACAAAAAAAAGCCTCTGGCCCTCTGCCTGAATTTACATCAAAAATAACATTTCCAAACATTTTAGGGGGTGTTTGGGGTAAAGCACTACTATGGAGCTGATAAAATACATTGTTAAGTGACTACATGAGGTGAATATAGGGCCAGGAGAGACCATGCTGGGGAGGTTATTGAAGGGCAAATATGTATGAAGGACCTAAAATAATAATTACATAAAAATCCAGAATGCATGAGGACAAAGGGGACATTCACAGCATATTACAATCATGGTAATTAGGGAATGAGGAAAGAAATACAATATATTAGCAAACATTCAATACAATAAAATGTGATATAAAAGGATAAAAATCTTACCTTCATATACTCCTTCTGCAGGACCTGGATGATGGCAGAACAGGTCTCTGGGATAATGATCCCCAGAGCCTGGGGGGAGATGCCTGTCGAGAACTTGAGGTCCTGCAGACTTCTCCCTGTGGCCAAATACCGCAAGGTAGCGACCAGCCTCTGCTCCGGAGTGATGGCTTGCCTCATGCAGGTATCCTGCCTGCTGATATAGGGGGTCAGCGAAGCCAACAAACGGTGAAATACGGGGTCCGTCATCCGGAGAAAGTTCCTGAAATCATCAGGATTATTCTCACGGATCTCACGGAGCAAAGGCATATGAGAGAACTGGTCACGCTGAAGCAACCAATTCTTGGTCCATGAACTCCTCCCCACCCTGTTCATGGACTGGACTTGTGTCAAGGTCAGGACCCCAACACCAAGCCCCCGCACAGCACGAACTCTACGAGGAGTACGCATACGAAACATGGCTAGAAAACGGTCGGCTACTCAGAACGAAGTAACAGAACGCACTGAAGAACAGCAAGGCCTGTGAAGAGCGACCTGAAAACCAGTAACGAACGAACAAGAATACAGTGACTAAAGTCACGCGGAACTTGCTTGCACGCACTGAAGAGCAGATACAAACCCACAAGCACAAACAGAAAACGATCTGAAAGCCACGGGTCTGAAAAAGCGCGAATCGTCTCTCACCAAACTTTTACTAACACGAGATTAGCAAAAGGAGCCCAAAGGGTGCTGCGCTTGGTTCTGAACTGGCCTTTTCTAGTCTCGTCGTATGTGCTTGACGTCACCGCGTTCTTGGCGATCGAAAATTCCGACAACTTTGTGCGACCGTGTGTAGGCAAAACAAGTTTGAGCCAACATCCGTAGGAAAAAATCCGAGGATTTTGTTGTCGGAATGTCCGATCAATGTCCGACCGTGTGTACGGGGCATAACAGTTTTTGCAAGGCACACATATAAGAAAATATATCTTACAGCAGCGTCTTTGCTCTGTACCTTTCTATATAAAGCTTATGTGGTGTAGAGCGGTCTGGGACATTGTCCTGTGTAAAGGGGAACACCAAAGACATGACTAGGAGTCATGGAAGCAGATGGCATGGTTACTATAATTGCTATGTCAGCCATTTTTAAGGGGTTGGGCATTTGAGTATTAATAATATGTAATGATATGTAATGATATGAAATGTACACCAATGTATTGACCACCCCCTCGTTCCCTATTATGATTGGCTAATAATAACATATATAAGTGGTATACCCGCCCAGAATGAAATCAGATAGCTTTGAACATTTAGACTTTGCAGTCATCTCTTTTGTGTTCACCAAGAAGCTATCTCCTCAGTACTGAGAGGGTCTTGTGGGTGTGGTAATTGCTGTGAATATACCCAGCTGGTCTTGTCAGGTATATAGAAATATCGTTTGATTCCACTTCACTTTACATTGTAGCAAAGTGTCATTTCTTCAGTGTTGTCACATGAAAAGATAGAAGAAAATATTTACAGAAATGTGAGGGGTGTACTTACTTTTGTGAGATACTGTATGTTAAGTCTATGAATGGTAAGTAATGTCAGTGTAATATTTTCAGGCATTTATTAGCTCTCACGGAGATCACAGGACACCTCCTGACAACCTTTAATCTGCTTTTCTTTCCAGAAGGATGGCGCCATGTTTATTCAGGCACCCTTCAGGGTCACCATCTACTTCTTGGGCTGAGATGCCAGCGTAGAGATGACACAATCATGTACATCCTGGTGCCTGTGCAGTTCTTGGCTGTGTTCACAAATGTCTTGGGACAGATCAGCCACTGCTACGAATTCTTGTGAGTCTTCCAAGTCTTCCTTGTGACTTGCTACAAAGTTACAATGTTTGCTTTTTTGAAAAACGATACTGCTGCTGTCTATTGTGACCTCTCAGGAATTTCTTCATGCAGACTTATGAAGTTACTAAAAGCTGTATAATATGGAAGTAAACCATATAAGAGAGGCGATGTACCCTAAAGACCCTCTACTTTCTCTTGTCCAGCATTACATTAACCCCTCCAGTCCAGGTTTGAAGAGGTATATTGGATCTGAAAACACATTTATTCTCTCTCCTATCTTTAGGTAGAAACTCTGCCACATCGATCCAGCCACAAGATTCGGAGAAGACATTCGCCCCCCAGGCAGCCCCGGCTATCTTTAGAGCCATTTCTTTAGAAAATAATATATTTGCTAAAATCTTTAGGTGACTCTCTGTGTGCTGCACTCATTGGACTGTGGAGACCCCTCCTGGCCACATCCTGCATTGCAGGTAATTATACGCATTCCATCGTTAGCCACTTGACCTCCAGAAGATTTACCCCCCTTCCTTACCAAGCCATTTTTTGCAATACGGCACTGCGCTACTTTAACTGACAACTGCGCGGCCGTGCGACGCTGTACCTAGATAAAATTGATGTCCGTTTTTTCCCCACAAATAGAGCTTTCTTTTGGATGTATTTAATCACCTCTGCTGTTTTTTTTTTTTTGCGCTATAAACAAAGAAAGACTGACAAGTTTGAAAAAAAAAATTATATTTTTAACTTTCTGCTATAAAACACATCCAATAAAAAAAAAATGTAAAAAAATCTAATTTCTTAAATTTTTCAATCAATTTAGGCTAATATGTATTCTGCTACATATTTTTGGTAAAAAAAATCCCAATAAGCTTATAATGATGTTATAGCATCTACAAACTATTGCTGCGTACACACGATCGGATTTTCCAACAACAAATGTTCGATGGGAGCATTTTGTCAGAAATTCCAACCGTGTGTAGTTTCCATCAGACATTTTTTGTCAGAATTTCCGACAACAAAAATTTGAGAGCTGGTTCTCAAATTTTACGACAACAAAATCCATTGTCGGAAATTCACAAAGTACACAATTCGGACGCACAAAGTTCCAAGCATGCTCGGAATCAAGCAGAAGAGCCGCACTGGCTATTGAACTTTATTTTTCTCGGCTCGTCGTACGTGTTGTACTTCACCGTGTTCTTGACGAGCGAATTTTCTGACAACATTTGTGCGACCGTGTGTATGCAAGACAAGCTTGAGCCAACATCCGTCGGAAAAAAATCCTAGGATTGTCGGAATGTCCGATCATGTGTACGCAGCATATGGGATATTTTTCTTTATATTTTTTTCTTTCTTTTTTTTTTTTTTACTAGTAATGGTGGCGATCAGAAACTTATAGCGGGACTGCGATATTGCAGCGGACAAATCTGACACTTTTTTGGGAACAATGACACTAATGCAGAGATCAATGCTACAAAATATGCACTGACACTGTACTAATGACACTGGCTTGGAAGGGAATAATATCAGGGACAACCAAAGGGTTAAATGTGGGCCTAGCCAGTGTTTCAGTGTAGTGGAGGAGGTGCTTTTTACTAGGGGAAGGCATGGATCAGTGTTTCTGCTTTACAGGAACACAGGATCCGTGTCCTCTGTACTGACAGAATGACAATCTGCCTTGTTTACATAAGCAGACTGCTGTTCTGGCTGTGTACAGAGCAATCAGCAGGTGCCGGGGGACATTGGGTCCGGGGGACCCGCTGATCAGCTCCTGCTGTGAACACGTCACCATTTTTCCAGAAAAATATGTTTACAAAGGTGCTGTTGACATGAAATTTTCACCACATGTCAGTAACAACCCATGCTATCCATACATACAAAGCAGTGGTGGCCTGTCCATTAGGGGCCCCTATGCCTGCATCCGGCCCCCTAATCTACATGCGGGGCACTGGACGCATGGATTCCAATCATGTTTTTTTTTTTAGAAGCACATGAATAAAGCCTGAGGCTCTAATGGGCTTCAAAAAAGGATGGGCTCGGGGCACAAAGCATTGTACCCTGAGCCCACCCGGTTGTGAGACCCGTTTCCCAATTGGTGGAAAGGAGAAGCAAGTCCATTGACCTAGGAGGAGGAGGAGGATGGGGAAGGTAAGGCGATGGGCTCCTGCCGCTCTGTCCTTGGAAAATGTGTACAGCATGGCCAAGAGCCTGGGCTCCAAGCTGCAGAGCCTCACCGAGCAGCAGTGGCGTCGCTAGGGGGTGGCTATTGGGGCTAAAGCTCTGAATCTGGGGCCCGTAGCCCCGAGTCTCTTGCCGCAGGGTCCCTGCCTAACCAGCGGGTTGCGGCTGTGGCGGGTGGGCAGGCGGTTTGCATTAGAGGCAAGTGGGCGGACGAGCAGAGATGATATCATCTCTCACTGCCGCTCCCCCGAAAAAAAATTGCAACCAGGAGCAAGTGGTATGGGATCCTGATCACATGACCACATGACAACCAATCACAGGGTTCATGTGATGGAGAATTTTCTTCCATTAACATCCACTTAAAGGGCCACCAGGTGGCAGCAGCAAGGAGTTATGGGTTCATTTACATTTCTGGATTGCGGTCACACGTGTACAGTATGTTATGAATGGCACCCAGCACACTAGAACAGTGGTCTCCAAATTGTGGGCCCTTTGCTTGCCTTTATCTGGCCCTTGGGGCACTATTGCTCCTACTGATACCAACAATGGGGGCATAATTCTTGCACAAACACACAAACAACAGAGCACTATTCCACTGACACCAATGATGGGCATCCTTCCACCTACTGACACCAATGATGGGTCACTATTCCTTCCACTGACAGTAACAATCTGGAATTATTTTTCCCACTTGCACAAATAATGGGGCACTATTCCACTCACTAACAACAATGATGGGGCACTATTCCCCCCACTGACACCAATGAGGGGGTACTATTCTTCCCACTGACACCAATGATGGGCATCCTTCCACCTACTGACAACAATGATGGGGCATTTTTCTTCCCACTTGCACTAATGATGGGCCACTATTCCCCCCACTGACACCAATGATGGGGCACTATTGATCTTTTATTGAAAAGAATCAAGCAACCAATTTTTTACAAAAGTAAAAAACAAAACCATAGTATAAAGCTTCAACAGAAATCCAAGGAATACACATCCATGTTCAGAATATTTACAATATATACATAATCCATTACCAACAAATTTTTAGTAAACTATTTACATAAAGCAGCAGAGAGGGCCTAAGAGGCACAACCCATCACCTATGTACACAGCCATTTATCAAAAATTAATCATAAATTATAAAATCTAGGGTGATAAGAGACAGACGGCCAGACCCAGTAACGAGACTCCTGGCAGTCAGGGAGGCTTGAAACCTCTCCACGCCTTCAACCAAGCCCCCAGACTCCGCTTCTCTCTCTCAAGCACCCAAATCTTCCCCACCTCTTGCAAAATGTCACACACCACCACCTCAACAGTAAGGATTTTATGCCGAGTGCAGAGCTGACACCGTGCGTTCCAGGTGAAATAACGGACTACTAGGCTAACTAGAAAAAGTGTATCCAAACAAAAAACCCCACCAGTATTGAATGCTCCATACACCCACTCAGCATAACCCAACTTGGAGAGGAAAGGAACACCGAGGGCCCACCCCACCTGTTTGTACACCTCTATGTTAAAAGGGCAATGAAGCAGAAAATGGTCCATAGTGTCCTCCTCACCTGCACACTCCTCCTGAGGACAACTATGATCCATCCCACTGCAGAATTTCTAATTGCCCGAACATGGAGCCTCCCATGGAAGCACAACCAGGCCAGATCCCTAAATTTAGGGGGTACTCTGTCCAAATTAATCAGTCTTAACCCTGCCCTCAAAACTGGGCCTGGGCAATCCCTTAAGGCCAGTGGGTCATGAAAGACTTCTGTAACGTACCTGGGATGTGAGCCTGACGTGTGGAGGTAGACCTCCCGTACCACCCTGGCTCGGAGACCACTGGAGTGGGAACAGTGGCGGTAAGAGCACAGCGAGGTAAGGGTGCCTGAGTCCTTACAGTCTGAAGTGGTCGTAGATGCAGGTCAGCAGATGCAGGTTTGCAGAGCAGCGGATGCAGATCAGCAGATGCAGGTTTGCAGAGCAGCGGATGCAGGTCAGCAGATGCAGGTTTGCAGATCAGCGGATGCAGGTCAGCAGATGCAGGTTTGCAGAGCAGCGGATGCAGGTCAGCAGATGCAGGTTTGCAGAGCAGCGGATGCAGGTCAGCAGATGCAGGTTTGCAGAGCAGCGGATGCTGGTTAGCAGGTGCAGGTTTGCAGATCAGCAGATGCAGGTTTGCAGACAGAAGCGGAGTCAGATGAGCCGGGTCATACACATCAAGGAATACAGCAGAAACGGCAAGCAGAGAGTAGTCAAAGTCCAGGCTGGGTCTTGGCAACAGGCAATCAGGCAGGTAACAGAGCTGGGTCAAACGAGCCGAGGTCAGGATTGGAGACAGAAGCAGGGTCAGGAAGCCGGGTCAGAATACAGGAACAGAGTACGGGTATAATCAGGAACGCAGGGAACAGAAGCAGATCAAACCGCAAGGAGGCAGCGTCACTGAGCATCTTTTAAAGTCTATTGGGCGCCAAAGCGCGTCTTAACGAACGCGCATGCGCACGTTCGTACGAGCGGTCCGTGACTCGCGCATGCGCCTTCTGGAACGGGACGTACGTTCGTGACAGTGCCCCCCCCTTAAGGGCAACCTCCGGGTGCCCAAGAGAACTCTTTTCTGGGGATGATTACGGAAAAAGGCCTGGATCAATTCTTGAGCGTGAATGTTCCGCTGGGGTTCCCAGGAATTTTTTTCCAGGCCGTAACCTTTCCATTTGATCAGGAACTGTAGCTGATTCCTTCTTCTTCGGCAGTCTAACACGGCCTCTACTTCAAACTCCTCATCTCCGTTAATGATCACAGGTTCGGGTGGTTTTGATCCTCTGTCAGGAAAAAGGTCCGGCACTGTGGGTTTCAATAATGAGACATGAAATACCGGATGGATTTTCAAAGACTCCGGTAAGACAAGTTCATAGGAAACATCATTTAATTTCCGTTTTACTGGAAAAGGACCAATGAATTTGGGTGCCAATTTCCTTGCAGGGCAAGCCATTTTAAGATTAGTGGTGGATAACCATACTTGATCGCCCTGTTGCAGACATAACTCCCCCCTCCTTTTCCTGTCAAACATCTTCTTATTGGTTGCCTGTGCCCTGGTCATGGCTTCCTGTAATATCTTGCTATTACGGGTCAGGAAATCGACAGTACTCTGAACTGCCGGAACTGTTGAATCCGGGATGAGATCAGGTAGGAAGGTTGGATGGTACCCGTAGTTGGCAAAGAATGGCGACTGACCTGTAGCTGAATGACTGGCATTATTAAAGGCAAATTCTGCCAGAGGTAGTAATGACACCCAGTCGTCCTGAACAAAGGAGGTAAAGCATCGGAGATATTGCTCGAGCGTTTGGTTTGTCCTCTCAGTTTGCCCATTCGTCTGAGGGTGATAGGACGAGGACATAGACAGTTCAATCTTCAAAGCCCTGCACAAAGCCCTCCAGAAACGAGAGGTGAACTGAACCCCCCTGTCCGAAACAATGTCCGCAGGAATTCCGTGTAGCCTCACTATCTCTCTAATGAAGACTTGGGCAGTTTCCATGGCAGAGGGTGTGCTTTTTAATGGAACAAAGTGGGCCATTTTGGATAAACGGTCAACCACAACGAAGATCGCTGAATAACCCTCTGACAGAGGCAGTTCCACTACGAAATCCATGGCAATCATTTTCCAAGGACGGTCGGGAACTGGTAAAGGTCTGAGTAGACCCCAGGCCTTGCTTCTAGTGGTCTTGCTACGGATACAGGTGGTACAAGATCTTATATATTCTCTGCAGTTCTTCTCAAGATCCGGCCACCAAAACGTACGTTGGACTAGCTCCAGGGTCTTATGTATTCCGAAATGGCCTGCCAGAGGATGATCATGACACAACTTCAGCACTGCGACTCGGACCTCTTCAGGCACAAAGATCTTGCTGTTCCTCCACAGGAGACCATCCTTGAATAGTAGAGTAACTCCGGGAGGGCCAGACACACCTGTAGAGGCTTGCTTCAAGCTGGACATGAGATCAGTTTGCAGAAGAAGAAAGTTACCCTCCGATAGGATGGTGTCTGGAGCTGGTACTTCCTTCGGATCATCAAACATGCGAGAGAGAGCGTCCGGTTTGGTGTTCTTGGAGCCAGGCCGGTAAGTTATATGAAATGAAAACCTAGAGAAGAACAGTGCCCATCGTGCCTGGCGGGGTCTCAGACGTTTGGCAGCTCTCAGATACTCTAAATTCTTATGATCTGTATAAATGAGTATGGGGTGCGCTGCTCCTTCCAACAAATACCTCCACTCCTCAAGAGCCGATTTAATGGCCAGTAGTTCCCTGTCCCCAACGTCATAGTTCTTTTCGGATGGGGTAAGCTTCCGAGAGAAGAAAGCTATGGGGTGCATCAAGTCCTTGAGACCCTGGCGTTGGGAGATGACAGCTCCAACCGCTGTCTCGGAGGCATCTACCTCAAGTAAGTAAGGGAGTGCAGGATCAGGATGACTCAGGATAGGAGCTGATGTAAAAAGTCTCTTTAAGTCTGTGAAGGCGGTCTGTGCCTCGGGGGTCCACTGGAACCGGGCATTCTGCTTGGTCAGCTGCGTAATTGGGGAGATGATAGCAGAGAAGCCCTTGATGAATCTCCGATAAAAGTTTGCGAAACCAACAAACCGCTGCACCCCTTTCTTGTCTGAAGGTGCAGGCCAATCCAGAACGGCTGCAACTTTTTGAGGATCCATCTTGAATCCCTCTGTTGATATCACGAGACCAAGGAACTGGATACTCTGTCGCTCGAACTCGCATTTTTCTGGTTTTGCGTATAGTCCGTGTTGACGAAGGCGACAGAGTACACTCTTGACATGAACTCGATGCTGCTCGAGGGAAGAAGAAAAAATCAAAATATCGTCTAGATAGACAACTACATAAATGTCCAGACAGTCTCTAAAAACATCATTAATCAGGTGCTGAAATGTGGCCGGGGCGTTACATAACCCAAAAGGCATTACTAGATATTCGTAATGGCCAAACCTGGTACGAAAGGCAGTTTTCCACTCATCCCCTGCACGGATGCGTACCAAGTTGTAAGCCCCCCGCAGGTCTAACTTGGTAAATACAGAAGCGGTTCTAAGTCTTTGAAAGAGTTCAGGTACCAGGGGTAAAGGGTAGCGGTTTTTAACCGTAATTTTGTTCAGTTCCCGATAGTCCACACAAGGTCGGAGAGAGTGGTCTTTCTTTTCCACAAAAAAGATTCCTGCTCCTGCGGGAGAGGTGGAAGGGCGGATGAATCCCCTCTTAAGATTCTCATCGACGTATTCCTTCAGTACCCCTAGTTCCCGTTCAGATAAGGGAAAGATACGTCCAAAAGGGATCTCAGCACCGGGAAGAAGCTCGATTGGACAGTCGTATGGACGATGAGGTGGAAGAACTTCGGCCCCACGTTTACTGAAAACGTCCAAGAACTCATGGTAATGTTTAGGTACAGCAGAGCAAGTTTCAGGATCTGGTTCCAGGCATAATAATGGACCAGAGGTACTGGGGCATGATGGTACGCAATGGTGTAGACAGTAAGATGACTGGAATCTAACACTTCCGGTTCCCCAATCGATCTGGGGATTGTGTGCCTGAAGCCACGGTAAGCCAAGGATGACTGGAAACAGAGGAGAGGAGATAGCATTCAGGCTCAGAAGTTCCTTATGATCCATAAAGGTGATTACAGGCAAAGGAGGGGTCTCCTGGGTCACTACTCCAGATTTAATGCGGGACCCGTCTGCCAAGAAGATGGAAAGTTCCTGGGCCTTGGGCTGAAGAGGAATGCGCTGTTGGACTGCAAAGTCTAAATCGATAAAACAACTGCATGCCCCTGAGTCTATTATTGCCGTCACTGGTATAGTTCTTTCCGGCAGTTGAAATGAAATTGGTATGGCCAGGTGAGTGCCGGTAGTAGAAGGTGCATGATTAGAAGAAGAGGAAGCCAGGAACTTGCGCATCTTAGCAGGACAAGAGGAGATGTAGTGACCAGCCTCTCCACAGTATAGGCATAGAAAGTTCTGCTGGCGACGAAGTCGTTCTCGGGCGGACAGGGAATGTCTCATCAATTCAGGCTGCTTTGATTTGATGGAGTGTACAGAAGTTGGCATCCGGGGTAGCTTCCGAGCTGGGCTAAACTGCTGAGAAGACCTCTCTGCTCTGCGTTCCCGAAGTCGTCGGTCTATCTGGATGGATAGCGTAATTAAAGTCTCTAGGGTATCAGGAACGTCAACCCGTGCCAACTCGTCCTTTAAACTCTCAGAAAGACCGAGACGAAACTGGTATCGGAGAGCCGCCTCATTCCACTGAGTGTCCGCGCTCCAGCGTCTGAAATCGGTTACATAGTCCTCGGCCGCTCGGCGGCCTTGCTGGAGCGCGTGGAGGGCAGCCTCGGCGGTGGAAGTCCGCTGGGGGTCGTCATAAAGTCGGGCCATGGCATTAAGGAAGGATGATAAAGAGTTCAAATCCATATGGCGGACTTCGAGTAGGTGGTGGGCCCAGGCCTGGGGTTCCCCTTGCAGCAGGGAAATAGTAAAACCTACTTTGGTAATTTCGGATGAAAAAGTCCGTGGTAGTAATGAAAAATAAAGTTCGCATGCATTGCGAAATGCCCGGAATTGGTTACGATTTCCAGAGAATTTCTCAGGAACAGGCACCCTAGGCTCGGGAGATGGGTCTGCCAAGATGGTCAATTCTTGTGTCCGCTCCCCCATTCGGACGAGACTGTTTTGCAGGGTCTCCATGACCTGAGTGAGGGCTGTGAGAGTTTGACAGACAAAGTCCATAGGCGAGGTCCCTCCTGCAGGCTCAGACATGGCGGTTTGATACTGTAACGTACCTGGGATGTGAGCCTGACGTGTGGAGGTAGACCTCCCGTACCACCCTGGCTCGGAGACCACTGGAGTGGGAACAGTGGCGGTAAGAGCACAGCGGGGTAAGGGTGCCTGAGTCCTTACAGTCTGAAGTGGTCGTAGATGCAGGTCAGCAGATGCAGGTTTGCAGAGCAGCGGATGCAGATCAGCAGATGCAGGTTTGCAGAGCAGCGGATGCAGGTCAGCAGATGCAGGTTTGCAGATCAGCGGATGCAGGTCAGCAGATGCAGGTTTGCAGAGCAGCGGATGCAGGTCAGCAGATGCAGGTTTGCAGAGCAGCGGATGCAGGTCAGCAGATGCAGGTTTGCAGAGCAGCGGATGCTGGTTAGCAGGTGCAGGTTTGCAGATCAGCAGATGCAGGTTTGCAGACAGAAGCGGAGTCAGATGAGCCGGGTCATACACATCAAGGAATACAGCAGAAACGGCAAGCAGAGAGTAGTCAAAGTCCAGGCTGGGTCTTGGCAACAGGCAATCAGGCAGGTAACAGAGCTGGGTCAAACGAGCCGAGGTCAGGATTGGAGACAGAAGCAGGGTCAGGAAGCCGGGTCAGAATACAGGAACAGAGTACGGGTATAATCAGGAACGCAGGGAACAGAAGCAGATCAAACCGCAAGGAGGCAGCGTCACTGAGCATCTTTTAAAGTCTATTGGGCGCCAAAGCGCGTCTTAACGAACGCGCATGCGCACGTTCGTACGAGCGGTCCGTGACTCGCGCATGCGCCTTCTGGAACGGGACGTACGTTCGTGACAACTTCGCTCAAGACTCGACTCATAAAGACTTCCTCAGAACCGATCTGAGATCTTCAGCCGACAATCACCACTGCTGTAGTAACTTCTGGCAAGGAACGACATAGGCTGGTAGTTGACCACAATGACCCCTGAGATTCTTCACTTTGCCACCTTCTTCCCAAAGTCGTAGAAAAAGGCTTAAACCAGGATCTAAATATGCCTACCCATCCAGGAGGTTCCACTGTAAGCATATTACCAATGTTAAATTTGAGAAATAGCAGCGAAAAGAAAAGAACTGGGTTGACCATACCTAAGCCACCCTCCCTCCTGGATAGATAGGTGACATTCCTCTTGATGGGGTTCAGTCTGTTCCCCCACAGCATCTGGAAGAACACACTACTGACCCTAGCATAGAGAGACACTGGCAAGATGCAGACAAAGCTGACATACAAGAAGATCGGAATCAGGTAAGTCTTAATCAGATCAACCCTTTCCCTCATAGATAACTTCCATCTCTTCCAGCTGACCACCTTAGTATTGGCAATTTCCAGTCTGCCTTCCCAGTTTTTGAGGTCATAATCGCCAGGTCCAAATTCAGTGCCTATAATCTTAATCCTTTCCTGGGGCACTGGAAAGGTGTCCGGGAGATCAAACCCCTCACCTTCCTTTCCCATCCAGAAAACTTCTCTTTTTCTGATTTGATCTTAGAGTTCGATGCTTCAGAGTAACGTGATGCCAGAGATACCACCTCCTCTGCTTCATCGGTCCCAGTGACAATCACCGACACATCTTCCGCATAGGCAATAACCCTCACCTGGGAACCCCATTGGCACCCCACACAACTCTAGCCTCCCGATGAAGGGGTCGATTGCAAACACATAGAGCAGGGGACTCAGGGGACAACCCTGATGTACTCCAGAGCCAACCTCAAAAGACTGCCCAACCCAACCATTAACAAGAGGAAAGCTTTCTGCCCCCTTATACAAGACTTTCAACCAATAGACAAAACCACCTGGCAGACCATACTTACTAAGGAGCAAACACAGGTACTCATGGTTAACACGATAAAAAGCCTTTGCCTGATCCAATGTCAGCAAATACTTTCCCCAGCCTGCAGCCCTGCACCGCTCCAAGGCCTCCCGGACAGCTAAAACCACTGTGAAGGTGCTCCTACCCTGGACCGAACAGTGCTGATGGTGAAAAAGCAAAGATTCTGCTACTGACGATAGGTGCCAGAAAAATATCTTTGCCAGTATCTATCGACATTGAGAAGGCTGATGGGGCGCCAATTCTCAATTATTGAAGGATCTTTACCCTTTCAAAGAAGAATCACAGCTGAGTGCCTCATGGAAGGGGGAAGTACCCCCTCGGCAAGGCAACTGTTAAAAACCTCTACCAAATGTGGGGCCAGAATAGACTTAAAAGCTTTGTAAAATTCAGCCCTCAAGCTATCTGGTCCGGGTGACTTTTTGATGGCAAGCTGTTCAATTGCCCTCATCACCTCTTCAACTGTGATCTCCTCTGTCAAATTCATCAATGGGACATCTTCATCATTTAGACCTGGAGTAGAGTCCAAATAGCTTTCCATCTTGTCACGGTCAAGCTCTTTCCTCCCAAGAAGGTCAGCATAAAAGGACCTCACAACCCCCAGGATCCCTGACCTAGACTTTTTCAAGGAACCTGTACTATCCTTAAGGCCAACAACCGTTTTAACAGCTACACCTTGTTTGCAGTTCTGGTAAGGGTCAGGCGAGTGGTACTTCCCATAGTCCCTTTCCTGAACCAGAGAGGCATGCCGGTCATATTGACACTTCCTGAGAAGGAGTTTCACTTCGGAGATTGCCCCAGGATCTCCTCCTCTCGAGACAAGAATATCCAGCTTCCTCTGTAAATGTTGGTAGGTCATGTATTTATTAAACGGCTTTCTATTGGCTAGGCCCCTGAAGAATCCAGCGATCCTCTTTTTGGTCAGCTCCCACCACTCAGCCTTGCTGCTACAAAAGTCCAGGATGGTCACCTGTGCCTGAAAGAATTCCTCAAAGGATTGTCTAACATGTTCTTCCTTGAGTAGAGTCGAATTCAATCTCCAGATGCCCTTACCCCTCTGAGGTGTATTTGAAGCGTGTATTTGAAGCATTCAGGACCACAGATAGCATACAGTGATCAGCCTGCACCACTGGGGGCGAAAAAGCAGAGGTCTCCCTAAAAAAAACCTATCTATCCTACTCTGACTACTACCTCGATGAAAGGTAAACACGGTGTCATATGCTATCATATCCCAACCTGTCCTTGAAGTCCTTCCTGTCATTGGGCCTAGTTACTGTATTAAAGTCACCTCCAAAGACCACTTGCCGGGATGTAAAAAGAAATGGATTGATCCTTGTAAAAAGGCATTTCCTGTCCCACTTTGTGTGCGGCCCATAGATATTAATTAGGCGCAAGTCCTGCCCTCCCACAAGGACGTCTAAGACCATACATCTCCCAATCTTCACCTCAATAACCCGCCAGACAGTTACCATGCCGGTTTTAAACAACACCGCCACACCGCCGTAAGGCTCGGCCACAAGAGACCAGTAAGATGGACCATACCTCCACTCTCTCTTGGCCATATGAATATCTGCCAAGGAGGTGAGCCTAGTCTCTTGCAAAAATAAAATTTCAGCATCTAATTGGCTGAACAAAAAGAAGGCCATAGAACGAGCTCTTACTGACTTAATGCTGGCGACATTTATTGTCACCAGAGGGGGAACTGCCATTTGGGTTATTGGGTGGATTGCTTCTTAGCTCCCCTCTGCTGCTCATCACCAGAAGCCTCTCTCTTTCTTGAGGCTGCCTCAAACTCCATTTCGGAATCAGAACTTCACTCCGAAGAGACCTTCACTCCGAAGAGCCCGTTCCGTCCTCACCGCCTGCTTCTTCCGCTTCCCAACCTTCCTTCTCTCCTCCAGGTACTGCAGGTCAGCTTCAGAGATGCCCTCATCTCTTGCTTTTTTCTTTGAAGTCTTTCCACTTCTTTACAGAGGAAGAAGCGACCTTTTTAGTACACACTACCACTTCTGGTGGGGGGGTGTTCCCTTTGAGTCAGACTTAGGAGGGGTAGACTCCTGGGGGGTAACTAACTCGGGGGGCACAGACTTGGAAGGTTCTGACACAAGAGGAAAGGGTACAGTAGGCTGGGGGGACACAGAGACAGATACAGAAGGAATACTTACAGACACAGGAGGGGTGGCCACAGGAACTGGAGAGGGATCCTGAGCAGAGGAGGATGGTACACCAGGGGCCTCACCCTCCATCCTGTCCAGCCTTGACAAGTCATCTATTACCTCTTTCTCCATATTGTGCCAGGCTTCAGGACATCTACTGTAGGGGTGGCCAAGGCGCAGGCAAAGGTTGCACCTGATCATCTCGGTGCAGTCCTTAGCCATATGACCCTGACCCCGACACACTGAACATATCAAGGCTGAACAGGAGGAGCTCAAATGCCCCTTTTCTCCACAGCGGTGACACAGCTTCGACTGACCAGGGTAGAAAATAGTCATCCTATCTCTCCCTATAAAAGCTGAGGAGGGCAGGTGATGGACAACAATCCCATCCCTGGCCAACCTGACTGTTACTGACCAACCCCCAGTCCAGATGTTACGCTCATCAAGGATTTTGTTGGGCTTAGTCAAAACCTCACCATAGTTCCTTAACCAGACCTCTAGTTAAGGAACAGGGACACTCTCATTAGTGAGTATGATGGTTATCTTTTTCACCGTTGAGCTCTAAGAAACCGCAACTGGGTCCAGACCGTCCCATTCAGGTCTTGACCTGCACCGAGCCTCATATCGCTCCCAGAACAGGTCAAGACCCTCTGACCTGGTGAAACTAATAGTATAATCCTGTGTCCCAGCTACATGTATTAGAGCATACAGGTCATTTGCCCCAAAACCCATCTCCAAAATCAAATCCACCACTGCACTCCATGCTGGAGGGATTGCACCTCCTTCCCATTTGAGAATTACCACATTTCTTCTCGGACCCCCAGCAGAAACCAGAGACCCAAGACCAGATCCCGGGGTGCCCAAAGTGTTAGGCTGCAGGGGAAAAACCCGCTTGGGAGCAGAGCTACCAGGAGCAGAGCGTACCACCTGAGCAAATGTAGGTTTATCAGGGCCAAGGCCCCACACTGAAGTCACATTAGTCTGTACATTATTATTATTTGCTTGGACTGAGCTGGGATGATTGTCTATCACACTTGCACAATTGCTATCAGTCACACACACATTCAATTTCCCATCAGGAATAGTCACAGTTGCTGCAATACCAGCTGTCTCCTGATGCTGCACTGTAGAGTCTTCATCAGCTATGGGGCAAACAGCTTTAGACTCAGCCAAAGGAGTGTTAATAGGCTCTGCTGTCACCTGTAGTTCCTTTTCAGAAATGTCCTTTTTTTAAATGCAGCTCTTGCTGAGCTGCAGCATTAGCAGGTACAACATTGCTACACATAGCATTGACAACTTGATTGTCACTGGGCACACTTTCAACATTGCTCATGGTGTTATGACACCAAAAACAGTTTCATCCCCTGCTTGGGGCTTGACATTATCAGGCACATTATCTGTTATGTCCTCATCACCAAACACCAGCTGATCCCCCCCGCATAGGAGACTCCATTACCAATTACTCCATTACCTGGATGGCCCTCAGCATGCCTCCTGAGTCCTGGGAAGGCATGGGGCTGCTTACCTCTCCCTGAGGGGGAAGGGGGTCAGAACTGGGGGTCTCCTCCTCCACCTTTGCCATCCTTCCAAACCTTTGCTCAACTTCTCCTTGAAGGGCCCATCTCTTCCTTCCATCATGGCCACAATGGTCTACTGGTGATCCACATGGACTTTGGCCAGTTTGACCTCTGAATCCATGGATCCACGTTTCTGGCTGTGTAAGCCCTCACGCTGCCTTCTCAAACGCTTCAGCTCTGCTCTGAGCTTGTACAGCTTGTCTCTCTCCCTATTTAGGACCTTAATCCCGGTGTTCTGCCGAGAAAGTTCCGCTCGGCTGATAAGTTCCCCCCTCTACTGCGCAGGCGCTGCGCCTGCGCAGTAGGATCCGGCGGAAATAGCCGAAGCGGAATAGCTGAAAATCAGCTGTACACGACGGCTGAAAGAGGGCCCCTCGCGGGCTCCCTTCGCTCGCCACGCTTCGGGCATGGCCTCGCTTCGCTCGGCTCTTTTAGATTCCCCCTCTAGGTCCACTTGGATGGTAGGGAAGGAACCTGGACCCAGAGCGCAGGCGCCGTGTACAGCTGATTGTCGATCTTGAGCTTCTGCTATCTCCGGCGGCTGTCAGGAGTTCGTATTACAGTACAGGGGGGGAACTTATTGGCAAGACACCGGCCACCACTCGCTCCCGGATGGCCCCGGAACCTTCATCCTCACCAGGGGTAGAGAGATCAGCTTGTACAGGGGCAGGCATGTCAACTGAGCAAGCAAGAAAACACACGTTAATGCGCCACAAAGAAGAAAATGAGCCCTTTATATACACTATATTGTCAAAAGTATTGGGACGCCTGCCTTTACACACACAGGAACTTTAATGGCATCCCAGTCTTAGTCCGTAGGGTTCAATATTGAGTTGGCCCACCCTTTGCAGCTATAACAGCTTCAACTCTTCTTGGAAGGTGAGTGTGTCTATGGCAATGTTTGACCATTCTTCCAGAAGCGCATTTATGAGGTCAGGCACTGATGTGGACGAGAAGGCCTGGCTTGCAGTCTCCGCTCTAATTCACCCCAAAGGTATTCTATCGGATTGAGATCAGGACTCTGTGCAGGCCAATCAAGTTCCTCCACCCCAAACTCGCTCATCCATGTCTTTATGGACCTTGCTTTGTGCACTGGTGTGCAGTCATGTTGGAACAGGAAGGGGCCATCCCCAAACTGTTCCCACAAAGTTGGGAGTATGAAATTGTCCAAAATGTCTTGGTAAGCTGACGTCTTAAGAGTTCCCTTCACTGGAACTAAGGGGCCAAGCCCAACCCCTGAAAAACAACCCGCCACCCCATAATCCCCCCTCCACCAAATGATTTGGACCAGTGCACAAAGCAAGGTCCATAGAGACATAGAAGATGAATGAGTCCTGACCTCAACCCGATAGAACACCTTTGGGATGAATTAGAGAGTGGACTGCAAGCCAGGCCTTCTCGTCCAACATCAGTGCCTGACCTCACAAATACACTTCTGGAAGAATGGTCAAACATTCCCATAGACACACTCCTAAACCTTGTGGACAGCCTTCCCAGAGGAGTTGAAGCTGTTATAGCTGCAAAGGGTGGGCCAACTCAATAGTGAACCCTACAGACTAAGACTGGGATACCATTAAAGTTCTTGTGAGTGTAAAGGCAGGTGTCCCAATACTTTTGGTATTATAGTGTAGTTGACTATAGTTCTCCTTTCAGAAAGCCTATAATTTTGTTTTAATATAAAAGAATCAGACAGGCATTGTAGCTGCAGATTTTATTATGAGGAGAGGATACACGGAATATTTGGAGCTGATACAGATGGGGGGTAAGGTAGACAGATGACAGACGGGGGGTGATACTCTGCAGCTCAGGTCGGCACAGCAGTCTGGAAATTACTTGTTGCAGTGGACGCAGTTGCTGGAGGGATAGTCCCAGTGGAAGCCGATGGTGTTGATGGCGGTGCTGGAGCGTCCGCTGATGTATCTCAGGAAGGTGTCGGGGAACAGAGGGGAGCCGCTGAAGAAGACTCCGAAATCATTGCCGAAACTGAACACACGCCCCTTGTTGGTGATAAATACCAGCTGGCGGACAAGGAAGGTATATCTCCCGTTTACCCGGCTAATGTGCTCTCCGGGGGAAAGGAGAATTTCCTCCAGATCACCCGATCTGCCCCCGCGGTACTCTGACCACGTCGTCCCATATCGCACCTGGATCCTGTGGAGGGAACAAACCCACGTCATTCTTCAGAAGAGAAATAGAGAAAGAATATCTAAAATTGTAACATAAGATAAATAATATGAATAAAACTGACATAAGCAGGGCAGGACTTAGGGTGTTCGGGGCCCCTGGGCTTGAGTCACTTTCGGGCCCTACCCTTCTATACATATGCACAGCTCTATAAAACAGAAATAGAAAAGGACAAGGTGCGCCAGACTCAGTGCAGTATTAAAGAACTTCTGTTTAATTGGACAAGACAAAACAGCCAAATGGCTACTCACAAAAGTAGATAATATATAAGCGTATAAATGGGGGATATTGTACTGGTATTTGTCCTGGATCCACGATTTAAAAAAACAATAAAAATGGATAAAATGATAATTACCGTATTTATCAGCGTATAACACACACCGCAAGTTTAGGAGGGAATTTTAAGGAAAAAACTTTTAGGAGGGACGTTTAAAGCGGGGTCCCACTCAAATTTTTTACTTAATCTTACCCCCTTCAGTTAATTGCATAGATGTTCAAATGCCGCACGAAAAAAAATGTTATCGCTGTAATTACCTTTATATTGTACTTTATTGTGGCACTTCTTGTCTCTCCTCCCATGGGAGTAGGCGTGTTTATTGCCTTTCCCCGGCACCGCACTGTCTCCTGGGAGCTTAGTGTCAGGCTTCCCAAGATTCAGTGCAGGAACAGCGGGGAGCATTGATAGCTTCAAGAAACTATTAGATAATCACCTGAATGACCGCAACATACAGGGATATGTAATGTAATACTGACACATAATCACACACATAGGTTGGACTTGATGGACTTGTGTCTTTTTTCAACCTCACCTACTATGTAACTATGTAACAATGATCATGTTTGTGAACAAGCTGTGAATGAACAGCATTCACCACATCCAGGAAATCAATGCTTGTGGGCTTCACAAGGGACATGATTGCCACTGAAGAGGCTGCATGGATGGGCACTGATGAGGCTGCACTGGTGGGCACTGATGAGGCAGCACTAATAGGCACTGATGAGCACTAATGAGGCATCACTGGTGGGCACTGATTAGCACTTCACTGATGGGGCGGCACTGATGGGCACTAAATGAGGTGGCATTGATTGTTACTGAAGAGGCTGCACTGATAGGCACTAATGAGGTGGCACTGGTGGGCACTAATGGTACTGCACTGATGGGCACTGATGAGGCTGCACTGATGGTCACTGATGAGGCGGCACTGATAGGAACTGATGGGCACTGATGAGGCGTCACTGATGAGCACTGATGAGGCATCACTGGTGGGCACTGATTAGCACTTCACTGATGGGGCGGCACTGATGGGCACTAAATGAGGTGGCATTGATTGTTACTGAAGAGGCTGCACTGATAGGCACTAATGAGGTGGCACTGGTGGGCACTAATGGTACTGCACTGATGGGCACTGATGAGGCTGCACTGATGGGCACTGATGAGGCGGCACTGATAGGAACTGATGGGCACTGATGAGGCGTCACTGATGAGCACTGATGAGGATGCACTGATGGGCATTGATGAGGTGGCACTGGTGGGCACTGATGAGGCTGCACTGATGGGCACTGATGAGCCAGCACTGATAAGCTGCACTGATAAGGCTGCAATGATGGGCATGGATATGCTAAACTGTTGGACACTGATATGCTGCACTGATGGAGACTGATGGGGCTGAACTAATAATGTCCAGTCAGGATGGCAAAGCCTCTGCCCGGCCGTCAATCTGCTATAAGCTGGGCAGGAAGGTGTTAATAGGGATGGTTAAATTTGGGTGTTTTTTTTGGTGTTAATTTTGGATGCAATCAGCTGGACCATGAGGATTACGAACGCTCTTTTCAGCTACACTGGGCATGTTTTTCTAGTCTCATTATTTTAAATGACTTTACACATGTAACAATGAAATACACAAAATAAAACACAAATGCAAAAATCAAAAAATTACAGAGCAGTTCCTCTATCGAAATTGCATGTACTGTACATTCACCCTGTGTGAATGGGGCAAGATCAAATGTTCTTCAGTCTATTTTCTCTGCAATTCGAATGTGTGAATGGGGAAAATACCACATTATGGCGACAAGATGGTGATGAGGAGCACAATTATTTCTCAATAGTCATGTCATAGTCCTAAATCAGGGATCTCCAAACTACACCACATCTGGCCCTCTGCAAGGTCCTATCCGGCCCACTGCTAGGGTCAGTGAGGTATACTCAGTGTGCACTGATTGAGGATTCAGGTCAGCAGAGGTCGACCCATGGTCACCACTAGGGATGAGCTTCGAGTTCGAGCCAAACCCATGTTTGACTCGAACATCGCCTGTTCGACCGTTCATTGAATTGCGAACGATATGGGCCGTTCACGCCAAAGCCGAGTGGCACGTCACGGCCCATAATTCACTGCGGCATCGCAGTGCATTGCTGGCTGATGATTGGCCAAGCATGCACTATGACCCGCATGCTTGGCCAATCACAGCGCCGTGTGTACAGAGAGCCGTAATTGGCCAAAGCCAGGGTGGCTTTGGCCAATTATGGCTCAGGGGTTTTAGTACACGCCCCACACTATATAAGGCCGCCTACGTGGTGGCCTTGTGTAGTGTGTTGCAGCAGCGGAGAGAAATAGATAGACAGAGAGACAGTGTCATTTGATTTAAGTTAGATAGAGTAGGCAGGCGAGTCAGCTGCACTTACAGTGTATTGTGTATATATATGCACCCAGGTGTTGTATGTATATATATATATATATATATATATATATGCACTGTATTCAGTTTAGCTAGATTCGTTCCTGTTATTCTCTTCCTAATATACTGACAGGTAGGCAGGTGTTTTTACAGTATTTACAGTTAGTGTACTGTGTACCCTGCACAGTTGTACCTACAGTATAGCTACCTGAAGACAAGTGCTTGTGTTCTTCTTCTGATCCTATTAATAGCACAGGCAGACTCTTGAAGTATTTACAGTTAGTGTACTGTGTACCCTGCACAGTTGCACCTACTGTATAGCTACCTGAAGACAAGTGCTTGTGTTCTTCTGATCCTATTAATAGCACAGGCAGGCTCTTGAAGTATTTACAGTTAGTGTACTGTGTACCCTGCACAGTTGCACTTACAGTATAGCTACCTGAAGACAAGTGCTTGTGTGCTTCTTCTGATCCTATTAATAGTGCAGGCAGGGGGGGCGTGGCCGGCATGGCAGACTGAGCGGACGTGTTACCTGTGAGCTCCTGGAGTATAACTGATTCCTTCATTCGTACACTGACATAGTGCTCCCTGGGGAGTCCCCCTTGGGTCTGGATGCCTTCCAGAACACCCGGCATCCAAAAGCGGGGTAAGAGATTGAAATTTCCCCCAAACATTCCTCAGGACAGCAGCCCACTCTCCTGCTCAGCGGGCCCTCCTGTGCGCCATTCCAACATGGCGTCGCAAACAGACCACGAGGCGGACCTCCTCGCTGCTACAATGGGGTTGCCTGAGCTTATGGCTGCCATTACTTCTTGCCAGGCAGCTGTTACCACTTGCCAATCTGCCTTAGCTTCCAAAATAGAAGAAGTGCAATTGGATGTGGGCTTATCAAGACAGGACATTGATAAAATCAAATCCAGAGTGTCGGAGGCTGAACAGCGTGTGGGGACGGTGGAAGATACGGTGACAGACCATGCTGCCTCTATCCGCACACTACAAACAAAGGTCAGAGCCCTTGAATACAGAGCTGAGGATGCAGAGAACCGCAGTAGAAGGAACAACCTGCAGATTGTGGGTTTACCTGAGGGGGCTGAGGGAAAATCGCTGGCCCTATTTACTGAAGACTTGCTACGCTCGCTCCTGCCCTCTGCACAGCTCTCCCCGTACTTTGCAGTAGAGAGAGCGCACCGTGTTCCTTCAAGACCGGGTCCGGAGGGATCCCCCCCGCACCTTCATCCTCCAGCTACTGAATTTTAGGGACAGAGATGAGCTCTTAAGGGCCTCCCGTGCTGCGGGCGAACTCCCCTACCATAATGTCAAACTTCTCTTATTCCCAGATTATACCATGGAGACTCAGCGGCAGCGCCGCTCTTTTGATGCAGTCAAGGTCGGTCTGAGGAAGAGAGGTGTTAAGTACAGCATATTGTTTCCCGCAAAGCTCCGTGTGGTGGATGGGGAGACGATTCATTTCTTCACCAACCCTAAGGATGCAGCTGCCTGGTTGGAAACCTTGCCCCCGTAAGATGCCGGGAAGACTCACCGCTTATGTTGGCGTTTTGTTGCTGCGGTTGGCAGTGCTTCTTACTGTTCTGAGACAGGTGTTACCCAGCGACTACTACTTTTTTATGCCCTTCTTTGCTGTTTAAGTTTTGATAATGTGCGAAGTTTTTCAAAGGAAGTATGCAGGATGAACACAATCTACCTCGCTTTATGTTGGAACTATCTCTGTACACCCCAAGAGGAGAGGAGGTTTGCTTTCACCTGTGTATATGTCGGGGCTTATTGTGCAGGGGCTGTGTTCACAGTGTCAGACTGAACAGTTCTTCCTAAATGCACAAAAGGGTATTTTTTTTTCTATTAATGACTGGCTCTAAGTGATAACAGCGCCATAAGTATGTGCCTCTGCCTGGGCAGGTGAATGTCAGTTTCCTGAACAGTTCTTCCTTATTGAACAAAAGGGTATTTTTTTCTATTAATGACTGGCTCAAAGTTGCAACAGCGCCATAAGTATGTGCCCCTGTCTAGGCAGGTGAATGTCAGTTTTTTTTCTTCTTTTTGATGTTATAATTTTTTCAGTTGTGCTACTCCATGCTCAGAGAATTTCTTCTATCTATACCTAAACCTGATCGTTTAGACATTGGTAATGTAAAGTTATTACCTTCGGTCGTGCGACCCTAACTAGATAGTCATAGTCAGTTGACTATGGGGTTTTTGGGATCCAGGTGTTCCTCACTGTTCCGAGGTGCGCGGGGTGGGGGGTGGAGGGAGTTAGCATCTGCTAACCTGTGTTGGGTGTTTTGCTTTTACAAGTGTTATACAAGTAATGTTGGTCTTCTGCAAAAAATGTTGGTTACTTACCTCACTGTTCTTTATGGTACGGCTCATTTAGGTACATGTTTGCAGGTTTGGGACCTGGTGGAGGTCTCAGAATATCTCCAATGGCTAACACGGCGCAAGACGCCATCGGTCACAAACCTGCTGCGGGCATTTGTTCTTTTCCCCTCATGGTTGATTGCTTGGTGGTGACATGGTATGTGAGGGGTCTAAATTCTGCTATAAAGCGCTCACTAGTACATAATTATTTAAGCAAGATACGTCCACAGGTGTGTATTCTTTTAGAGACGCATCAAATGGGATCCCGTGTCATGAGCTTAAAACGGGCCTGGGTGGGAGCTCACTACCATGCTACCTATTTCAGCTATGCCTGGGGGGTCAGTGTTTTAGTACACAAATCCCTGCCTTTTCAGCTCCTGGATGTTAAGATCGACCCGGGGGGAAGGTATGTGCTCCTACATGCTCAGATTTCAGAGGTACCTATTGTGGTGGCGGGCATCTACCTTCCACCTCCAGCTGATATAGATGTGCTTCATGTGCTGATGCAGCAGGTTATACTCTATAATGTAGAGAACGTTTTATTTGTGGGAGACTTTAATATGGCCCCCTCCCCAGACTTGGACAGACTGCATACTTCAGGTTCACAGCCGTTGGGTCTGACTCACTGGGCCTCAACATTCCATATGACTGACGTTTGGCGTCACTTCCACCCCTCTGATGGGGAGTTTACTTGCCTTTCTACCACATACCGGACCCTGTCCCGTATCGACTTGGCTTTTGCCTCGTCGGGATTGCTGCGTAGAGTGGTCTCATCTGAGATTCTCTCGCGCGGAATTTCGGACCATGCTCCTGTCTCATTAAGGCTCTCAGAGGTGGTGGGTGTACGTGTATGGAGGCTGTCCAAATTCTGGATCATGGACCCAGATATTCAAGAGGAGATGCCAGAGGCACTGTGTAACTTCTGGATGGCAAACGAGGGTTCTGCTGGACCCTTAGTGGTATGGGATGCCCTTAAATCTTGGATTAGGGGCACGTACATGGCTCGCATAGCTGCAAAAAAAGGCAATCTGTGCAGTCTCTGCGGCAGTTGGAGGAACAGGCACGAGTGAAAGAGGCTGATTATGTGCGTTCTCCCAGTCAGGGGTCTTATGTGCCCTGGCAAGACACCTTGAGGGAATTATCTCTGTTTAGAATTGAACTCACCAAGAAGGCTATGCTCGATAGTGCTCAGAGAGTATTTGAATTTGGGGACAAGAACGGGAGACTATTGGCCTGGTTGACAAAGGGCCAATATACGGTGACTCATATTGGTAGGGTGAAGAATTTAGATGGACATTTTCTAACAGCCCCGGATGATATCAGTGCTAGATTCTTAGACTTTTACCAGACTTTATACTCCTCTAGAGCTGACTTTCAGCCCCCCGAGCTAATGCAATATCTGGACCAGATTTCACTTCCTGCGTTGACAAGAGAGAAGAGGGAAGACTTGGATAGAGAAATCTCCCTTGAGGAGGTACAGGAGGCACTAGGATCTATGCAGTCGGGCAAATCTCCGGGACCCGATGGAATTCCCATTGAATTTTATTTGGTTTACCAGGAATTTCTAGCCCCAAGACTTACTTCACTACTGCGCCAATCCTCTGACTTGGACTCTTTTCCGGAGTCCTGGTCCAAGGCGATAGTGGTTTTGGTGCCCAAGCCCGGTAAGGACACTGAAGAGTGTGCCTCTTACTGGCCTATTTCCCTAATTAATGCCGATGCAAAATTGCTGGCTAAAATCCTAGCCCGTAGGCTTAGTGGGGTGATGGAGGAACTAGTACACATAGACCAGACTGGGTTCATGCCGGGTAAGTGCGCGGATATTAATATCCGGCACCTGTTTCTAAATTTAGCCATCTCCCATCGGAATGTAGGCTCCAGAGTCATAGCCTCTCTGGACGCGGAGAAGGCTTTTGACTCTGTTGAGTGGGAGTACTTGTGGGAGGTGTTGCGTAGATTCGGTGTGGGGCCTAAGTTTCTACATTGGCTGGGGTTATTGTATAGATCTCCTAAGGCAAGGATCCGGTTAATAACACTCTTTCAGATTTTTTTCTCCTACAGAGGGGAACCCGACAGGGTTGCCCGTTATCACCCAGCCTATTTGCATTAACCCTGGAACCCCTGGCGGTTTTAGTTAGGGAATCTATAGATATTAAAGGACTTAGGGTGGGTACTCTGGAGGAGAAAATTTCACTATACGCGGACGATACGCTGTTACACCTGCAGGATGCTGGCCCTTCCCTACAGGCCGCTTTGACTACCTTTGATGAATTTGGTAGGTTCTCGGGCATTCGGATCAATTGGGGAAAAGTCCGTCTTGTTCCCTCTTGATGCACAGACTGCACAATCTGCGCCTTCATCTGCGTTGCGTTGGGTAGAAGAATTTGTATATCTGGGCATTAGAATCACTCGAGATCTCCAGTCCTTCCAGCGGCTTAATCTCCAGGCAGGTGGTCTCCCTTTTGCCCACTGTGGGGTAACCCTTCATTCCCACACCTTAGGTCAATCCCTGACCCACAACTTTGGGCTAGGTATAATATTAAACTACTAAAAGATGTTATGGTAGCAGGGTCGCTGTGTTCATTTAGGGAATTAGCTAGCAGGTACGGCCTCCCTGGTTGGATGATATTCCGCTACTATCAGTTACGCCATGCATTCTGGGCACAGTTCCCGACATCACCCGTACTTGAATTGGATGTAGTGGAGGATTTCCTAGCCCAAGAATCTCTATCCAAGCCTCTATCTACAATATACCTAACCCTAATTAGGAAAGACTCCCCAAAGATGGACATACTTTGGGCTCGATGGGAGGCTGACATCCTGACACTGGATAGACAAATATGGGAAGACAGTTTTGAGGACAGTTTTAGACTACTGATATCTTCTAGGGATAAATTGGTACAAACAAAATTCTTCCACAGGGTATACCTCACACCTCAGAGGCTGCACAGAATCTATCCGGGGAGATCATCAGACTGCCCACGTTGTCAATCTCCTGATAGCTCACATATCCACATGTTTTGGACCTGCCCTAAATTAGTACCATATTGATCTGCTATTATGGAAGGAATTAATGCTCATGTACAACTTGACATACCCTTAACACCTGAATTAGCCTTACTGGGCATACATGACGATGACCAGAGACCCAGATATACCAAGTTACTGGTTTCGCTGCTGCTCTTCTATGCTAAAAAAGAGATTATTAAGTGGATATCTAGCAGGCCTCCAACGGTGGGGGCGTGGGAAAAATCTGTTAATGCTATTCTTCCTATGTACAAATTGACATATATAAGTAGGGGTTGTCCTCAGAAGTTCAGAAGGGTTTGGCAGCCTTGGACTGAACCCGGGTGCGGTTTTCACCAAATGTAACCTGGCACATTCCTGTTATCCGTATGTGGTCTCCTACATTGTACTGTTGCCCCCCCCCCCTCCCTCCCCAGGGTAATTTTTTCTTCCCCTTCTCCCCCCCCCCCTCCTTTCTCTCCCCTCATCCTCCTAGCGCTGATGCTATGTTTGAATAAATACTACTGTAGGTATTGTAACTGCTCCGTGTAAAAAACATGTACAGCTATATTTGTAGCCACTGTATTGTTTTCTTCTTCTGTATTGTGTACCATAATTTTTAAATAAAGACCAACCTTGTTGTTAAAAAAAAAAATAGTGCAGGCAGGCAGGCAGGCAGCTTGAAGTATTTACAGTTAGTGTACTGTGTACCCCTGCACAGTTGCACCTATAGCTACCTGAAGACAAGTGCTGGTGTTCTTCTTCTGATCCTATTAATACCACAGGCAGGCAGTTGATTCTGCTAGCTGCAGTATAATCAGTATATATATGCATCCCAGTTTTGTGCAGCTACATCTCACTGCAGGCCATTAGTATGTCTAGAAGGCCAACAAGGAGAGGCAGACAGTCACAAGTCAATAAAAGAGGACAAGCAGGCTCTGTGTCTAGAGGCAACAGTTCTTTTCGTGGACACAGTGCATCCTCATCAGCACGTGACCGCAGGACACGCTTGTCCTTTTTTCGGCAGCTGGCGGTCTTGAGCTGCAACATGCAGAAGACTTGGTAGAGTGGATGACCAAGCTGTCCTCATCCTCCTCATCCCCTCTCACCCAGGTTCAGGGTACGTTGTCTGGCAAAGCAGCTGCCAACGCGGCCTGTTCCCTTGGCTCAATGGCATCAGTCACTCCTTCCCTAGCTCCACCATGTCCTCCTGAGGAGTCCCGACGTAAGAGTGTACCATGCAAATTTCCCTGCCCCAGCTGCTGCACCGCCGAAAGAAGTTCACTCCCAGCCATCCACATGCCCAGCGGTTGAATGCTAGCTTGGCTAAATTGCTAGCACTTCAACTGCTGCTTTTTCAGTTGGTAGACTCTGCCCCCTTCCGTGAGTTTGTGGAATGTGCGGTTCCTCAGTGGCAGGTTCCCAAACGCCACTTTTTCTCACGGAAGTCAATTCCGGCTCTCTACCGGCATGTGGAAGGCAATGTCTTGGACTCGCTGGACAGGGCGGTCAGCGGTAAGGTGCATATTACCGCTGACTCATGGTCCAGCAGGCACGGACAGGGACGTTACCTATCTTTCACGGTGCATTGGGTGGCTCTTCTGGCAGCTGGGAAGGATGCAGGACAAGGTGCAGTAGTGTTGGAGGTTGTTCCGCCACCACACCTCCAAAATGCTACTACTGGTGATTCTGAATAGTAGGTGTATGGGGTAAATCCACGCAATGAATTGAATGTTTTTAGTTATGGATATGGCTGCTGCCTCTACACATACAATACCACCTAAGTGGAAAGTATTAGAAAATGGTAAAAAAGCAGGAGTAGTATGGCGCTGCCCTTATGGAGACAAAAGGATATTTTCTTCTTTGTAGTGAATGTATTGCCTAGTGTCCTTATAGAATTGCTTCTAAAACTTGTATTTGATCAAAAATTAAATAAAACTGTGACTGGTGGCGAGTATTTCTATTAGAAGTGAAAATACAACAACTGGTGCTCCAATTGTTCAACAAAGGTGCATTGTGCCCTTTAAATTAAGTAATAAAGTAGTTATGGATATAGATACAATATCATCTAGGTGGAAAGTGTTAAAAAAAAGAAAAAAAAAAAGAAGAAAAAACAGGAATAGTATGGTGCTGCCCTTATGGAGCCAAAAAAAAAAAAAAAAAATCTTTCTTTAAAATGACTTTATAATTCCTAAAGTGTGTGTGCCAAAAATGAATAAATATGTGACTGGTGCCAAGTCCTTACTGTTAAAGGTACAGTTGCAACATAAGGGGCTTCAATTAATCAACAAAAGTGCATAGTGCAGCATCACTAAAGTGACCAGTGTTAAATCATACAAATCCATACAACATTGTGCAAAATATCCATCATAAATAGTGACTCTTGTGCTGTGACCAGTATTAGTTGGATAGGAAAAGTTCCGTTTATGAAAAAAACAAGTTCTTTTTGGAGTATTTTGTAGTGTTCAATCTTTGAGGGTCAAATATCTGTAGGAAAGCTTCTTATCCAGGTGCTGGTTTCTTTAATTAGTGCCTTGTCTGCATGCTCTGACAATGCTTGCACTCACCGGATTCTCCTTTCCCCTGCAGGGGTATGCATGGTCACAGTGTCTGCCACTGTGCAGCAATCAAGGATATCCCCCAAACTTTACTTGCGTATTGTGGTGTAGTAATTACATGTAAAGGAAAGAAGGTATGCCCATCGCGTAAAACCATAGGAGAACTTTTATTAAAACTTAATAGACAAACTCACGTTTCAAATGAACAAATCAAGCATGCCAAAAGTTAGCGAATTCCCTTTGTTAGAGGTGCTGCAAGACGTTCGTAACCCGCCCTACGCACGTTTCGTCGTCAGACTTCTACTGGGGCGTCTGACACACCTCTCTCCTCCACCCCCTCCTCTTCTTCTTCCTCCATGGCCTCTTCCTGTGCTTTTTCCTCTGAACTAGCGGTGCTCCGTAGGCGTTCAAGGGGCTACGCAAGTACGCAGGCCAAAAGATGACATGCAGTGCTTGAGCTGGTGTGCTTGGGGGACAGGAGCCACACTGGGGCAGAGGTTCTGTCAGCTCTGCAGGGGCAGAGGTGGTTGACGTCACGCCAGCTTCAGCCAGGAATGGTGGTTTGCGACAATGGCACCAACCTCCTCTCTGCCCTCCGACAGGGACAACTGACCCATGTGCCCTGTTTGGCTCACGTCCCTAACTTGGTGTTGCAGCGGTTCTTGGGCAGGTACCCGGGCTTACAGGATGTCCTGAGGCAGGCCAGGAAAGTCTGTGTGCATTTTCGCCGGTCATATAATGCCAGTGCTCGGCTGGCTGACCCCCAAAAGGAATTTAACCTGCCCAAGAACCGCCTAATCTGAGACATGCCCACCAGGTGGAACTCAACTTTGGCCATGATGCAGCAGCTGCACACACAGCAAAGGGCCATCAATGAGTACCTGTGCGACTATGGCACCAGAACAGGGTCAGGGGAGCTTGTTTTTTTTCCCCACGCCACTGGGCCATGATCAGGGATGCATGCACTGTCCTGTCACCATTTGAGGAGGCCATGAGGATGGTGAGCAGTGACAATGCATGCATCGGTGACACTGTCCCCCTCGTCCACCTGTTGGAGCACACGCTGCATGGAATAATGGACAGGGCACTTGAGGCAGAACAGAGGCAGGAAGAGGAGGACTTCCTTACCTCTCAAGGCCCCCTTTATCCAGACAGTGTTCTTGCGTGCCCGCCGATCACACAGGAAGAGGAGGAGGAGGAGGAGGATGGTGTCAGCATGGAGGTGGAGCCTGGCACTCAGCATCAGCAGCAGTCTTCAAGGGATCATTTACAGTCCCAAGAAACTCATGGACTTGTACGTGGCTCGGAGGAGGTGGCTGCAGATCATGTCATCCTTAGTGACCCAGAGGACTCCGGACCGAATGCCTCAGCAAACCTATGCTGCATGGCCTCCCTGATCCTGCAAAGCCTGCGGAAGGATCCTCGTATTCGTGGTATCAAGGAGAGGGATTGTTACTGGCTGGCAACCCTCCTTGATCCACATTACAAGGGTAAGGTTGCGGGCCTTATCTTGCCGTCGCAGAGGGAGCAGAGGATGAAACATCTTGCAGAAAAGGTCTGTGCAATGCGTTCCCAGAGACTGGGATGTTACAAACTCCTGTTCCTGGACAAGGTGTTGCTGAGGCTTCGGTCAGTCAAAGAAGGAGCGGTGGAGAAGATGGCCGTCTGACCAATGTGTTCAGACAATTTTTTTAGTCCGCAGCCCCAAGGTATGATCGGTTCCAGCAACCATCGCCAGCATCTGTTTTACATGGTGCAGGAATACCTAGGGGCAAGATCTGACTTGGACACCTTTCCCACCGAAAATGCTTTGGGTTACTGGGTCTTGAGGATGGATCACTGGCCAGAGCTTGCACAGTATGCAATTGAGCTACTGGCCTGTCCTGCATCCAGCGTATTTTCGGAACGCACATTCAGTGCTGCTGGAGGCTTTGTAACTGATCACAGGGTCCACCTGTCCACCGACTTGGTCGATCGACTAACCTTCATAAAAATGAATCAGTCTTGGATCACCACCAGATACCAAGCACCTCATGCTGATGTAACCGAATAATTTTTTTTGAAATGTCAGATCCCTTTAAGACTGCCTATGCTGATGCTGAGTGACTATCTTGTTATGTGGAGTGACTATCCCCTTCCTCCTCAATGATCATGCTGATAGCATGTAATTACATTTTTGGTTCTGGGTACCACCCCCAGTGGCTAAGGCCCAATTTTTTAGCCCCTGTAAACAGGGGCGTGTAATTAAAATTTTTGATGCAATATTTTGTAAGAGGTTTCATTGCTGCGCTCAACTAGAGTATCTGTGAGGGGTTGCAGTGTTGTGGCAGTGTTTAACAGGGGCGTGTAATTACAATTTTTGATGCAATTCTTTGCAGCAGGGCTCATTCCTGCTCTCCAACTAGAGTATCTGTGAGGGGTTGCAGTGTTGTTGCACTAGCACCAGTGCCTAAGGCCCAATTTTTCAGCCCCTGTTTAACAGGGGTGTGTAATTACAATTCTTGATCTAATATTTCACAACAGGGCCCATTCCAGCGCCCACCAAGAGTAACTGTGAGGACTTACAGTGTTGTGGCACCAGCACCACCACCACCAAAGGCCCAATTTTTCTACCACTGTTCAACAATGGCATGTAATTACAATTCTTGATCTAATATCTCACAGCAGGGCCCGTTCCAGCGCCCACCAAGAGTAACTGTGAGGGCTTACAGTGTTGTGGCAACACCAACATCTAAGGCCCAAATTTCTGCTGAGTATATAGGGCAGGCCCCCACTTTCAAACATCCAACTTACAAATGGCTGCTACTTGCAAACGGAAGGAGACAACAGGAAGTGAGATGAAATTTACCCCTAGGAAGGGAAATTCTCTCCTGTAAGAGTTATTATGGGAAAAACGTGTCTGCTCTCCACTGATGCTTTATCACCAATCCTTGTTTCACTAAAAACCCCAAATTTTCAAAAAACATTTGTCATTGGGACAAAAAGTGAGGTGAAATCTTCTGAAGAGGAGCACAGACAGCAAAACAAATGTTACAGGGGTAATAACCCTTCCCTATGTTTTCCAAAAATCTTAAAAATAAATTTTTTGGCTGGAGCTACACTTTAAAAATGTACCAGTTCCAAATTACAAACCGATTCTACTTAACAACAAACCTACAGTCCCTGTCTTGTTTGCACCGCCTGTATACTGCTGTTCAGAGTATATAGGGTCTGGGGGCAATACGCCTTTCCTTTTTTTAATTTGGGTGCGGGATTCCCCTTAATATCCATATAAGACCCAAAGGGCCTGGTAATGCAATGGGGGGGGGGGGTACCCATGCCGTTTGTCTCACTGATTTTCTTTCATATTGCCAGGACCCGACATTACATTAAAGCCACAAGCAGTTTTAAAATGTCATGTTGTGCAGGGACTGTTCTAAGCACGGGAAACACGCGCCACTTTACAGGCATACTATAGACACCCCTCAGGTATGATATTTAAAGAAATATTTCACTTTTTTTTACTTTAAGCATCATTAAAATCACTGTTCCCCAAAAAACAGACGTTTTTAAAACTTTTTTTGCATTGATACATGTCCCCTGGGGCAGGACCTGGGTCCCCAAACCCTTTTTAGGACAATATTGTAATAAGTAGTCCTATGAGCCTCCACTTACTGGCCGATCAACCAAGGCCTACACATCAATGCTTCTTTCAAATGATCAGCTGCTAGCGTTACACATGTCTCATATATAATGCAAATAATCAAACTAAAATCTATAAATATGCTGCGCTATCAAAAATGCAAATATATTTGATATATAAGAAGAAAATATTATTGTTCAGTTCATGCAATAATCCAAAGAATAAAGTTATAATGTGCACACTTCTAAAATTGTTAAATATATATATAAAGCATCCACAAAAATATATATAGTGTCCAAAAAAAAATGTAATACCAATTCTTAGAAATGTGTAATAAACATCACAATGAGAGTATGCAACTGACCATACACTCAATATTAAAATGCTCCAGTGTACTTGTGCAATATTCAAATAACAATAAATAAGTGTTCCAAAAAATCATCCATGCAATTCCGTGCTGCAGTGCGTTTGTGCAATATTCAAACTAACAGTCCATAGGTATTCCAAAAAACATCCATGTGTCTCAGTTAATCAAGCCACCATATCCCGCTCAGTATTGCGATTTTAGAGTGGCGCGCTGAAGCTCCATGACATTGTGAGTACCCAGTGTGGGGATTTTTACTTTGGTTTTAACAAATGTATTTACATACTGCACCATGAAGTCCTTTCTGTGTTAATATTACCGAGGTAAAAGTGGCGCTACTTTGATGAACAGAGGCACAAGTGAAATCAATCCAGGATCCTACTACTGAACCCATAGTGGTTCTAAGGCGTAATCTGACCAAGCCTAGCAGCAAGGTCACACGCCCTAAGGTGAACGGCTATCACCTGGGGGGGGAGCATTTATGTGTGGACACAGCACTTTACCTTTGATTCACTGAGACACATGGATGTTTTTTGGAATACCTATGGACTGTTAGTTTGAATACTACACAAACACACTGCAGCACCGAATCGCATGGATGATTTTTTGGAACACTTATTAATTGTTATTTGAATATTGCACAAGTACACTGGAGCACTTTAATATTGAGTGTATGGTCAGTTGCATACACTCATTGTGATGTTTATTACACATTTCTAAGAATTGGTATTACATTTTTTTGGATGCTATATATATTTTTGTATATATATATATTTAACAATTTCAGAAGTGTGCACATTATAACTTTATTCTTTGCATTATTGCATGAACTGCACAATAATATTTTCTTCTTATATATCACATATATTTGCATTTTTGATAGTGCAGTGTATTTATAGATTTTAGCCTTTTTAGGACAATACCATGCAAATTAGCCTTTAAAATTAGCGCTTTTGATTTCGAACATTCGAGTCCCATAGACTTCAATGTGGTTCTAAAATACGAGCAAATTTTCGGACCTTTCGCAGGTTCTGGTGTGAACCGAACTGGGGGGTGTTCGGCTCATCCCTAGTCTCCACTTCAACCCCCCCAACCCGCACCCAGACTTTGTAAAAGGGTGACTCTAATGGCGACCCTGATGTAAGGGGGATTCTAATAAGGATTCGGATGTTAGGAGGAGTCTAATGGGGACCCTGATTTAAGGGGGGGACTCTAATTGGGGCCCCGATGTAAGGGGGGTCTAATGGGGACCCTGATGTAAGGGGGGTATAATGGGGACCCTGATGTAAGGGGGGTCTAATGGGGACCCTGATGTAAGGGGGGCCTAATGGGTATCCTGATGTAAAAGGCAATCTAATGGAGATTAGACATCCTCCAAAGGTCCCTCAAAATTTTTTGGGGACCTTTTCAGGGGTCTGTGCGCCATTTCTTTATTTTAAATAGAAACCATATGGGAAAGGTCATTTGCCGTCAGTTAAAAAACATTTTTCCTTTGTACCTGTCACTGCTCCCGGCCCAGTGGAAGTTTTACATGTTGTTCTGCACTGGTACACGTTCCCAGGGCGGTGCCCCGAGCCAGAGCCGATACTAGGCAGGGGCGGAAGGGGCGGATGCCCTGGGCGGTACAATTTGCAGGAGGGAGGGGGGCGCAGGTGAAGTGTCAGCAGTGTGTTTCACAGAAAGCACCAGCCGGTGCCACTAATAGCTGTGCCTGTACTGTAGTTGTCTGTACCTGTCTCTGTTACAATGTGCCAAGTACACTCCGGCACCCGGCAAGCCTAGACAGAGACAGACCGTACCAGCCCTTCCCTGTCAGCACTATGAAGACGATTCGTAGTCCCGTCCGGGCGGCGTGATGTCACTCACGGCCAGAGGCGGGATGGGAGGAGCATAGAGAGCTGCTGCTGAAGCTGCGACCTGGAGGTGGAGGTGCCGCTGAGGGGGAACCATGTCAGCAAAGTGTGTATATGATTGCACCAAATTAAGCACTAAACAGATGATTGCCAAATGCCATCTGCAGATTAATAAATGAACTGCCTGGATCAGATGAGGGGGGGAGGCTGAGGGGGGGGATAATTACCAATGCTACCTATTTTTAATTTTGGTAATATGCAGCATGGGGGGGTTAAGGTACTGGTCACTGATGCATTAGTGGCTGACCAGTGGCAGTACATTAAACCCCCCATGCTGCATATTACAGAAATTAAAAATAGCAATGGTAATTCACCCCCCCAGCCTCCTTCCCTCCCCCATTCGGATCCAGACAGTTAATTTATTAATCTGCAGCAGGTTCATAGCAAATTGTTTGGATTCGATTGGGGGAGGGGAGGAGGCATCTGGCAACAGGTGACAGTGGTAAGTGACATGTTGCATCCAGGACCGTTTTTAATTTTGATTGGGCCCTGGGCAAACATTTTCTTGGGCCCCCCCCTCCATTCTGAGAGATATAAAAAATAGCAGGTAGACTCAAAATAAGTTTACTGCAGCAGATCACGCAGTGATTGCAATTGTTTGCCAGAGGTTACAGCCTATCCTTACTGCTCATTGGCTGGTTTCTAGAGGTTACAACACATAATTTCTGCTTGCCGATTGGTTGCTAGAGGTTAATGTACATTATTAGCGCTCACTAATTGGTTGCTAGGGGTTACAGCACATCATTACCACTTACTGATTGGTTGCTAGAGATTAAAGCAGATCACTACTGTTCGCTGATTGGTTGCTAGAGGTTAATGCACATCATTACCTCTCACTGAGCAGTGGAGAAATCCCAAATAATTGAGCAAATAAAGGGGCACATTAATACACATACTACAGGAGAGAGTATCAGAGAGTGCAGACATACTACAGGAGAGGTTCAGAGACTGCGGACATACTGCAGGAGACAATCAGAGACTGCGGACATACTGTAGGAGACAATCAGAGACTGCAGACATACTGCAGGAGATTACCAGAGACTGCAGACATACTGCAGGAGATTACCAGAGACTGCGGACATACTGCAGGAAATTACCAGAGACTGCGGACATACTGCAGGAGACAATCAGAGACTGCGGACATACTGCAGGAGATTACCAGAGACTGTGGACATACTGCAGGAGACTACCAGAGACTGCGGACATACTGCAGGAGATTACTAGAGACTGCGGACATACTGCAGGAGATTACCAGAGACTGCGGACATACTGCAGGAGATTACTAGAGACTGCGGACATACTGCAGGAGACAATCAGAGACTGCGGACATACTGCAGGAGACAATCAGAGACTGCGGACATACTGCAGGAGACAATCAGAGACTGCGGACATACTGCAGGAGACAATCAGAGACTGCGGACATACTGCAGGAGACAATCAGAGACTGCGGACATACTGCAGGAGATTACCAGAGACTGCGGACATACTGCAGGAGATTACTAGAGACTGCGGACATACTGCAGGAGACAATCAGAGACTGCGGACATACTACAGGAGACAATCAGAGACTGCGGACATACTGCAGGAGACAATCAGAGACTGCGGACATACTGCAGGAGACAATCAGAGACTGCGGACATACTGCAGGAGACAATCAGAGACTGCGGACATACTGCAGGAGACAATCAGAGACTGCGGACATACTGCAGGAGATTACCAGAGACTGCGGACATACTGCAGGAGACAATCAGAGACTGCGGACATACTGCAGGAGACAATCAGAGACTGCGGACATACTGCAGGAGATTACCAGAGACTGCGGACATACTGCAGGAGATTACTAAAGACTGCGGACATACTGCAGGAGATTACAGAGACTGCGGACATACTGCAGGAGACTACCAGAGACTGCGGACATACTGCAGGAGATTACTAGAGACTGCGGACATACTGCAGGAGACTACCAGAGACTGCGGACATACTGCAGGAGATTACTAGAGACCGCGGACATACTGCAGGAGATTACCGGAGACTGCGGACATACTGCAGGAGATTACCAGGGACTGCGGACATACTGCAGGAGATTACTAGGGACTGCGGACATACTGCAGGAGATTACTAGAGACTGCGGACATACAACAGGAGATTACTGGGGACTGCGGACATACTGCAGGAGATTACTAGAGACTGTGGACATTAGGGATGAGCTTCGAGTTCGAGTCGAACTCATGTTCTACTCGAACATTGGCTGTTCGCAAGTTCGCCGAACAGCGAACAATTTGGGGTGTTCGCGGCAAATTCGAATGCCGCGGAACACCCTTTAAAAGTCTATGGGAGAAATCAAAAATGCTAATTTTAAAGGCTTATATGCAAGTTATTGTCATAAAAAGTGTTTGGGGACCCGGGTCCTGCCCCAGGGGACATGGATCAATGCAAAAAAAAGTTTTAAAAACGGCCGTTTTTTCAGGAGCAGTGATTTTATTAATGCTTAAAGTCAAACAATAAAAGTGTAATATCCCTTTAAATTTAGTACCTGGGGGGTGTCTATAGTATGCCTGTAAAGGGGCGCATGTTTCCTGTGTTTAGAACAGTCTGACAGCAAAATGACATTTGGAAGGAAAAAACTCATTTAAAACTACCCGCGGCTATTGCATTGCCGACAATACACATAGAAGTTCATTGATAAAAACGGCATGGGAATTCCCCACAGGGCAACCCCGAACCAAAAAAAAAAAAAAAAAATGATGTGGGGGTCCCCCTAAATTCCATACAAGGCCCTTCAGGTCTGGTATGGATATTAAGGGGAACCCCAGCCAAAATTTAAAAAAAAATTTGACGTGGGGTTCCCCCTAAATTCCATACCAGACCCTTCAGGTCTGGTATGGATTTTAAGGGGAACCCCGCACCAAAAAAAAAAAAAAAAACGACGTGGGGTCCCCTCAAAAATCCATACCAGACCCTTATCCGAGCACGCAACCTGGCAGGCCGCAGGAAAAGAGGGGCGGATGAGAGTGCGGCCCCCCCCCCCTCCTGAACCGTACCAGGCCACATGCCCTCAACATTGGGAGGGTGCTTTGGGGTAGCCCCCCAAAACACCTTGTCCCCATGTTGATGAAGACAAGGGCCTCATCCCCACAACCCTGGCCGGTGGTTGTGGGGGTCTGCGGGCGGGGGGCTTATCGGAATCTGGAAGCCCCCTTTAACAAGGGGACCCCCAGATCCCGGCCCCCCCCCTGTGTGAAATGGTAAGGGGGTACTTACCCCTACCATTTCACTAAAAAACTGTCAAAAATGTTAAAAATGACAAGAGACAGTTTTTGACAATTCCTTTATTTAAATGCTTCTTCTTTCTCCTTCATCTTCTTCTGGTTCTTCTGGCTATTTTGGTTCTTCCTCCGGCGTTCTCGTCCAGCATCGGCGTCTTCTATCTTCTTCTCCTCGGGCCGCTCCGCACCCATGGCATGGGGGGGGAGGCTCCCGCTCTTCTCTTCATCTTCTTCTCTTCTTCATCTTCTTCTTCTTCTTCTTCATCTCTTCTTCCTTCTTCTCTTCTTCATTTCTTCTCCGGGCCGCTCCGCAGCCATGCTGGCATGGTGGGAGGCTCCCGCTGTGTGACGGCGTCTCTTCGTCTGACGGTTCTTAAATAACGGGGGGCGGGGCCATCCGGTGACCCCGCCCCCCTCTGACACACGGTGACTTGACGGGACTTCCCTGTGACGTCACGGGGAATGCCACAGGGAAGTCCCGTCATGTCCCGTGGGTCAGAGGGGGGCGGGGTCACCGGGTGGCCCCGCCCCCCGTTATTTAAGAACCGTCAGACGAAGAGACGCCGTCACACAGCGGGAGCCTCCCACCATGCCAGCATGGCTGCGGAGCGGCCCGGAGAAGAAATGAAGAAGAGAAGAAGGAAGAAGAGAAGAAGAAGAAGAAGATGAAGAAGAAGATGAAGAAGAGAAGAAGATGAAGAGAAGAGCGGGAGCCTCCCCCCCCATGCCATGGGTGCGGAGCGGCCCGAGGAGAAGAAGATAGAAGACGCCACGGAGGAGATGCTGGTCGAGAACGCCGGAGGAAGAACCAGAAGAGCCAGAAGAACCAGAAGAAGAAGAAGATGAAGGAAGAAAGAAGAAGCATTTAAATAAAGGAATTGTCAAAAACTGTCTCTTGTCATTTTTAACATTTTTGACAGTTTTTTAGTGAAATGGTAGGGGTAAGTACCCCCTTACCATTTCACACAGGGGGGGGGCCGGGATCTGGGGGTCCCCTTGTAAAAGGGGGCTTCCAGATTCCGATAAGCCCCCCGCCCGCAGACCCCCACAACCACCGGCCAGGGTTGTGGGGATGAGGCCCTTGTCTTCATCAACATGGGGACAAGGTGTTTTGGGGGGCTACCCCAAAGCACCCTCCCAATGTTGAGGGCATGTGGCCTGGTACGGTTCAGGAGGGGGGGGGGGGCCCGCACTCTCGTCCCCCCCTCTTTTCCTGCGGCCTGCCAGGTTGCGTGCTCGGATAAGGGTCTGGTATGGATTTTTGGGGGACCCCACGCCGTTTTTTTTTTTTTTTTTGGCGCGGGGTTCCCCTTAAAATCCATACCAGACCTGAAGGGTCTGGTATGGAATTTAGGGGGAACCCCACGTCAATTTTTTTTTAAAATTTTGGCTGGGGTTCCCCTTAATATCCATACCAGACCTGAAGGGCCTTGTATGGAATTTAGGGGGACTCCCACATCATTTTTTTTTTTTAATTTTGGTTCGGGGTTGCCCTGTGGGGAATTCCCATGCCGTTTTTATCAATGAACTTCTATTTGTATTGTCAGCAATGCAATAGCCGCGGTAGTTTTAAATGTGTTTTTTCCTTCAAAATGTCATTTTGCTGTCAGACTGTTCTAAACACGGGAAACATGCGCCCCTTTACAGGCATACTATAGACACCCCCCAGGTATGAAATTTAAAGGGATATTACACTTTTATTGTTTGACTTTAAGCATTATTAAAATCACTGCTCCTGAAAAAACGGCCGTTTTTAAAACTTTTTTTTGCATTGATTCATGTCCCCTGGGGCAGGACCCAGGTCCCCAAACACTTTTATTGACAATAACTTGCATATTAGCCTTTAAAATTAGCACTTTTGATTATTCATGTTCGTGTCCCATAGACTTTAACGGTGTTCGCGTGTTCGAACAAATTTTTTTCCTGTTCGCATGTTCTGGTGCGAACCGAACAGGGGGGTGTTCGGCTCATCCCTAGTGGACATACTGCAGGAGATTACCAGAGACTGCAGACATACTGCAGGAGATTACTGGGGACTGTGGACAAACTGCAGGAGATTACTAGAGACTGCGGACATACTACAGGAGATTACTGGGGACTGCGGACATACTGCAGGAGATTACCAGAGACTGCGGACATACTGCAGGAGATTACTAGAGACTGCGGACATACTGCAGGAGATAATCAGAGACTGCGGACATACTACAGGAGACAATCAGAGACTGCGGACATACTGCAGGAGACAATCAGAGACTGCGGACATACTGCAGGAGACAATCAGAGACTGCGGACATACTGCAGGAGACAATCAGAGACTGCGGACATACTGCAGGAGATTACCAGAGACTGCGGACATACTGCAGGAGACAATCAGAGACTGCGGACATACTGCAGGAGACAATCAGAGACTGCGGACATACTGCAGGAGATTACCAGAGACTGCGGACATACTGCAGGAGATTACTAGAGACTGCGGACATACTGCAGGAGATTACCAGAGACTGCGGACTTACTGCAGGAGACTACCAGAGACTGCGGACATACTGCAGGAGACTACCAGAGACTGCGGACATACTGCAGGAGATTACTAGAGACTGCGGACATACTGCAGGAGACTACCAGAGACTGCGGACATACTGCAGGAGATTACTAGAGACCGCGGACATACTGCAGGAGATTACCAGAGACTGCGGACATACTGCAGGAGATTACCAGGGACTGCGGACATACTGCAGGAGATTACTAGGGACTGCGGCCATACTGCAGGAGATTACCAGAGACTGCGGATATACTACAGGAGATTACCGGGGACTGCGGACATACTGCAGGAGATTACTAGAGACTGTGGACATACTGCAGGAGATTACCAGAGACTGCGGACATACTGCAGGAGATTACTGGGGACTGTGGACATACTGCAGGAGATTACTAGAGACTGTGGACATACTACAGGAGATTACTGGGGACTGCGGACATACTGCAGGAGATTACTAGAGACTGCGGACATACTGCAGGAGATTACTGGGGACTGCGGACATACTGCAGGAGATTACTAGAGACTGCGGACATACTACAGGAGATTACTGGGGACTGCGGACATACTACAGGAGATTACTGGGGACTGCGGACATACTGCAGGAGATTACTAGAGACTGCGGACATACTGCAGGAGATTACCAGAGACTGCGGACATACTTCAGGAGATTACTAGAGACTGCGGACATACTGCAGGAGATTACTGGGGACTGCGGACATACTGCAGGAGATTACTAGAGACTGCGGACATACTGCAGGAGATTACTAGAGACTGCGGACATACTGCAGGAGATTACCAGAGACTGCGGACATACTGCAGGAGACTACCAGAGACTGCGGACATACTGCAGGAGACTACCAGAGACTGCAGACATACTGCAGGAGATTACTAGAGACTGCGGACATACTGCAGGAGACTACCAGAGACTGCGGACATACTGCAGGAGATTACTAGAGACCGCGGACATACTGCAGGAGATTACCAGAGACTGCGGACATACTGCAGGAGATTACCAGGGACTGCGGACATACTGCAGGAGATTACTAGGGACTGCGGCCATACTGCAGGAGATTACCAGAGACTGCGGATATACTACAGGAGATTACCGGGGACTGCGGACATACTGCAGGAGATTACTAGAGACTGTGGACATACTGCAGGAGATTACCAGAGACTGCGGACATACTGCAGGAGATTACTGGGGACTGTGGACATACTGCAGGAGATTACTAGAGACTGTGGACATACTACAGGAGATTACTGGGGACTGCGGACATACTGCAGGAGATTACTAGAGACTGCGGACATACTGCAGGAGATTACTGGGGACTGCGGACATACTGCAGGAGATTACTAGAGACTGCGGACATACTACAGGAGATTACTGGGGACTGCGGACATACTACAGGAGATTACTGGGGACTGCGGACATACTGCAGGAGATTACTAGAGACTGCGGACATACTGCAGGAGATTACCAGAGACTGCGGACATACTTCAGGAGATTACTAGAGACTGCGGACATACTGCAGGAGATTACCAGAGACTGCGGACATACTTCAGGAGATTACTGGGGACTGCGGACATACTGCAGGAGATTACTGGAGACTGCGGACATACTACAAGAGATTACTGGGGACTGCGGCATACTACAGGAGATTACTAGAGACTGCGGACATACTGCAGGAGATTACCAGAGACTGCAGATATACTGCAGGAGATTACTAGGGACTGCGGACATAATGCAGGAGATTACTAGAGACTACAGACATACTACAGGAGATTACTGGGGACTGCGGACATACTGCAGGAGATTACTAGAGACTGCGGACATACTGCAGGAGACAATCAGAGACTGCGGACATTATACAGGTGATGGTCAGAGAACTTTCAATGCACAGCTTTACAGTTAAATAACAGAGCTCAGGGTTTAAACAGTCAGGCATTTTATGGGTGTAAGAACATACCTGGCCAGCCAAACTCACTACATACATTCAGGTCTGTGGGCGGTACTTCTATTCTCTGCTCTCACTACAACAGCCGGGAGCTCCACTGATGCTTTGTTGGGGGGCCCACGTCACCCGTGAATTGGGGCCCCAATGACAGCTTTGCAGAGCGCACAGAGGACACGGGAGGCTGTATTCCCGCGCTAGCCAGCTGAGGGGGGCGGGGCTGGGAGCTCCACTGATGCTCTGACCCCGCCCACGTGCAGCCTGTATACTCGGAACAGAGCGTCTGTAGTGAGAGCCAGTGATCGGAGTGATCGGAGTGGGAGCGTCAGTCCCCCGGACCTCTGTATTCACCAGCCAATATAGAGGGGGCGGGGCCAGGAGCTCCACTGATGCTCCCACTGCAATCACTGGCTCTCACTGCAGACGCTCTTTTCCGAGTATACAGGCTGCACGTAGGCGGGGCCAGAGCATCAGTGGAGCTCTCGGCCCTGCCCCCTCTCAGCTGGCTAGCGCAGGAATACATTCTCCCGTGTCCTCTGTGCGCTCTGCAAAGCTGTCATTGGGGCTACAATTCACGGGTAGCGCGGGCCCCCCAACAAATATTGGGCCCAGGACAAGTGCCCCGTATGCCCTGCGCTAAAGACGGCCCTGGTTGCATCTGGCAGCAGGTGATATTGGCAAGTAGGTATGAGCTTCGTGTTCGAGTCTAACCCATGTTCGACTCGGACATCGTCTGTTCGCCCGTTCGCCAAATTGCGAACGATATGGACTGTTTGAGCCAAATTCGTGTGGTGCGTCACGGCCCATAATTCACTGCGGCATCGCAGTGCATTGCTGGCTGATGATTTGCCAAGCATGCACTATGACCCGCATGCTTGGCCAATCACATCGCCGTCTGAACAGAGGGCCGTAATTGGCCAAAGCCAAGGAGGCTTTGGCCAATTATGGCTCAGGGGATTTAGTACACGCCCCACACTATATAAGGCCGCCTGCACGGCGGCCCTGTGTAGTGTGCTCCGGCGTTCATAGATAGAGAGAGAGAGAGACAGACAGTGTCATTTGATTTAAGTTAGATGGATTAGCAGGACAGTCAGTTAGCTGCACTTACAGTGTATTGTGTATATATATATGCATCCCAGGTGTTGTGTGTATATATATATATATATATATATATATATATATATATATATACTGTATTCAGTTTAGCTAGATCCGTTTCTGTTATCTTCCTACTGACAGGCAGGCTTGTGTTGTTACAGTATTTACAGCTACCTGAAGAAAATTGCTGGTGTTCTTTTGATCCTATTAGTACCACAGTCAGGCAGCTAGACTATTTACAGTTAGTGTAGTGCGTCCTCCTCATAGTGTTCAGCTAAAGCTACAAGTTAGTGTAGTGCGTCCTCTGAACAGTGTTCAGCTAAAGCTGCAAGTTAGTTTAGTGTGACCTCTGCACAGTGTTCAGCTAAAGCTACAAGTTAGTGTAGTGCACAGTGTTCAGCTAAAGCTACAAGTTAGTGTAGTGCGTCCTCCTCACAGTTTTCAGCTAAAGCTACAAGTTAGTGTAGTGCGTCCTCCTCACAGTGTTCAGCTAAAGCTACAAGTTAGTGTAGTGCGACCTCTGCACAGTGTTCAGCTAAAGCTACAAGTTAGTGTAGTGTGACCTCTGCACAGTGTTCAGCTAAAGCTACCTGTAGAAGGTTGGTGGTGTTTTCCTGATCCTATCACTACCGCAGGCAGCTAAATAAGCTACAAGTTAGTGTAGTGCGACCTCTGCACAGTGTTCAGCTAAAGCTACCTGTAGAAGGTTGGTGGTGTTTTCCTGATCCTATCACTACCGCAGGCAGCTAAATTATTTACACGTTAGTTTAGTGTGACCTCTGCACAGTGTTTAGCTAAAGCTACCTGTAGAAGGTTGGTGGTGTTTTCCTGATCCTATCACTACCGCAGGCAGCTAAATAAGCTACAAGTTAGTGTAGTGCAACCTCTGCACAGTGTTCACCTAGAGCTACCTGTAGAAGGTTGGTGATGTTCTCATACTACAGGCAGGCAGTTGATTTTGCTAGCTGCAGTGTATATATATATATATATATAAAATATATATCCCAGCTTAGTGCAGCTACAGGCCATTAGTATGTCTGGAAGGCCAACAAGGTGAGGCAGACAGTCACAAGCCAATAAAAGAGGGCAAGCAGGCTCTGTGTCTAGAGGCAACAGTGCTGGTCGTGGAGACGGTGCACCCTCATCAGCATGTGGCTGTGGGACATGCTTGGCCTCTTTTTCGGCAGCTGGCCACGTTGAGCCGCAATATGCGGAAGACTTGGTCGAGTGGATGACCAAGCCGTCCTCATCCTCCTCATCCTCTCTCACCCATGCTCAGGGTACTTTGTCTGGCAAAGCAGCTGCCAACGCGGCCTCTTCCCTCGGCTCAATGGCATCAGTGACTCCTTCCGTAGCCCCACCATGTCCTCCTGAGGAGTCCCTCGAACTGTTTGACCACAGTGGGTACATGTTCCAGGAGGATGCCCAGCGTTTAGAAGGCTCTGATGATGATACTGAGCTAGATGAAGGCAGTAACGTGAGCACAAACAGAGGGGGTGCCCAAGAAGGACAGCAATCTGGCAGTCATGCTCCCTCTGCTGCAGCATACTGCCAGGTTTGCTCCAGTGATGAGGAGGGAGGGGATGATGAGGTCACTGACTCAACGTGGGTGCCTGATAGGAGAGAGGAGGAGGCACATCACCAATGAGGCAGGATGCCCTCCAGGGGCCAGCCTAAGGGCAGCACACTGACTGCATCACACCGCAAAGCTCCGCATGTGCAGGGCGCTGCTGTCTCTGCACGTTATTCCAAAAGTTCTTTGGTGTGGGCCTTTTTTGAGACAAGTGCATCAGATCGCACCGCTGCTATTTGTAACATATGTCTCAAGCTTATCTCGTGTTGCCAAAACATCTCCCGTTGCCTCCTTCCGTGAGTTTGTGGAATGTGCGGTTCCTCAGTGGCAGGTACCCAAATGCTACTCTTTCTCACGGAAGGCGATTCCGGCTCTCTACCGGCATGTGGAAGGCAATGTCCATACCTCGCTGGACAGGGCGGTCAGCGGTAAGGTGCATATTACCGCTGACTCATGGTCCAGCAGGCATGGACAGGGGCGTTACCTAAGTTTCACCGCACATTGGGTGACTCTGCTGGCAGCTGGGAAGGATGCAGGACAAGGTGCAGTAGTGTTGGAGGTTGTTCCGCCACCACGCCTCCAAAATGCCACTAATAATGATTGTGACACACCTCTCTCCTCCACCCCCTCCTCTTCTTCTTCCTCCATGGCCTCTTCCTGTGCTTTGTCCTCTGAACCAGCGGTGCTTCATAGGCGTTCAAGGGGCTACGCAAGTACGCAGGCCAAAAGATGACATGCGGTGCTTGAGCTGGTGTGCTTGGGGGACAGGAGCCACACTGGGACAGAGGTTCTGTCAGCTCTGCAGGGGCAGTTTCAGAGGTGGTTGACGCCACGCCAACTTAAGGCAGGAATGGTGGTTTGCGACAATGGCACCAACCTCCTCTCTGCCCTCCGACAGGGACAACTGACCCATGTGCCCTGTTTGGCTCACGTCCTTAACTTGGTGGTGCAGCGGTTCTTGGGCAGGTACCCGGGCTTACAGGATGTCCTGAGGCAGGCCAGGAAAGTCTGTGTTTGCATTTTTGCCGGTCATATAATGCCAGTGCTCGGCTGGCAGACCTCCAAAAAGGATTTTAACCTGCCCAAGAACCGCCTAACCTGTGACATGCCCACCAGGTGGAACTCAACGTTGGCCATGCTGCAGCGGCTGCACAGCAGAGGGCCATCAATGAGTACCTGTGCGACTATGGCACCAGGACAGGGTCAGGAGAGCCTTTTTTTTTCCCCACGCCAGTGGGCCATGATCAGGGATGCATGCACTGTCATGTCACCATTTGAGGAGGCCACGAGGATGGTGAGCAGTGACAGTGCATGCATCAGTGACACTGTCCCCCTTGTCCACCTGTTGGAGCACACGCTGTGTGGAATAATGGACAGGGCACTTGAGGCAGAACAGAGGCATGAGGAGGATGACTTCCTTAGCTCTCAAGGCCTCCTTTATCCAGACAGTGTTCCTGCGTGCCCGCCGATCACACAGGAAGAGGACAAGGAGGAGGAGGAGGATTGTGTCAGTATGGAGGTGGAGCCTGGCACTCAGCATCAGCAGCAGTCTTTAAGGGATCAGTCCCAAGAAGCAGAGCAGAGGATGAAACATCTTCGGGAGGCCTTGCAGAAAGGTCTGTGCAACGCGTTCCCAGAGACTGGGAGGTTACAAACTCCTGTTTCTGGACAACGTGTTGCTGCGGCTTCAGTCAGTCAAAGAAGGAGCGGTGGAGAAGGTGGCCATCTGACCGATGCGCTCAGAAAATTTTTTAGTTCGCAGCCCTAAGGTATGATCTGTTCCAGCAACCATCGCCAGCGTCTGTTTTACATGGTGCAGGAATACCTAGGGGCAAGATCTGACTTGGACACCTTTGCCACCGAAAATCCTCTGGGTTACTGGGTCTTGAGGATGGATCACTGGCCAGAGCTTGCACAGTATGCAATTGAGCTACTGGCCTGTCCTGCATCCAGCGTTCTTTCGGAACGCACATTCAGTGCTGTTGGAGGCTTTGTAACCGATCACATTTGCACTGTTGCACATGAAAATGCACTTTTGTATGTTCATTTAATGCATATGCTTAGTGATGTGTACTATATATATGTTTCATATACCTTTCACGAGGTCTTGCACTATATGATGGCTAGTTGCCATTTATATAACTTGTTTCATTAGCGCAGTTCCATTTTTTCAATAATATAAAATTAAATCATTCAACTCACCATAATGCAGAATCAGTGGGACCACTGAGCGTGTCACCTGCTACGTCGCCTGCCACCAGATGCCATCAGGTTCCCCCAGCAGAGTCTGTCCTTACATCAGGTGCCCCCAGCAGAGTTTGTCCTTACATCAGGTGCCCCCAGCAGAGTCTGTTCTTGCATCAGGTGCCCCAGCAGAGTGCCTCCTTCCATCAGGCATTCCCAGTGCAGTACCTCTTACGTCAGGTTTCCCCAGCGGAGTGTTGGCTGCAGATGGAGTGTTGGCTACGGTGACAAGGGGAGAGAGGTGTGTGGGTGGAGGCATGGTGACTTGGGGTGTTACAGGCTGACTTGGGGAAGGGTGGAGATAGGGTGGTGATTTGGGGGTGCAGGCATGATGGTGACCTGGGGGGTGCAGGCATGGTGGTGACTAGGCCGGAGGGGGTGCAGGCATGGTGGTGACTAGGCCGGAGGGGATGCAGACATGGTGGTGACTAGGCCGGAGGGGTTACAGGCATGGTGGTGACTAGGCTGGAGGGGGTGCAGGCATGGGGGGAGGGGGATGCAGGCATGGTGTTGTCATGGGGGGAGGCGGGTGCAGGTATGGTGGTGATATGGGGGAGGGGGGGCAGGTATGGTGGTGATATGGGGGAGGGGGCCAGGGCTGGACTGGGACAAAAATGTGGCCCTGGACTTCATCCAGACCGGCCCAGGGCACAACACATCAGGGTGCGGTACATCAGGCCACATTAGGGCACAAGGCACATCAGGATACAAGGCACATCAGGGTACAACACACCAGGCCACATCAGGGTACAGGGCACAGCACATCAGGGTACAGAGCCCAGCACATCAGTGTATAGGGCACATCAGGGCACAACACATCAGGGTACAGAGCCCAGCACATCAGCGTATAGGGCACAGCACATTAGGACACAGCACATCAGGGCACACGACATTGAGGCACAGGACATCGGGGCACATCAGGGCACGGGGCACCGGGCCACAAGGCACATCAGGTCACGGGGCACATCAGGGCATGGGAGATCGGGGCACAGCACATCATGGCACGGAGCACATAGCACATCAGGGCACATCAGGGCATATAGCACATCAGGGCATATAGCACATCAGGGCACATCAGGGCACATCAGGGCACATCAGGGCATATAGCACATCAGGGCACATCAGGGCATATAGCACATCAGGGCACATAGCACATCAGGGCATATAGCACATCAGGGCATATAGCACATCAGGGCACATTATGGCACATCAGGGCACATGGCACATCAGGGCACATCAGAGCACATAGCACATCAGGGCACGGGGCACAGCAGGGCACGGGGCACATCAGCACATGGGGCATATCAGGGCACGGGGCACATCAGGGCACGGGGCACATCAGGGCACATGGCACATTATGGGGCACATGGCACATCAGGGCAGGGGCACATGGCACATCAGGGCACGGGGCACATGGCACATCAGGGCACATTATGGAAAAATCAGGGCACATGGCACATTATGGGGCTGTCAGGAAAGGGTCCATCCGCTGGTAAGATATATCGTTTGGCATGCAGTACTGGGGTCCACCAGCAGGTGTCTCCTGGCAGTGTTGAACTGTCAGGAGAATATTTCCCTGCTGGTGTCATTTCATCTTTTGGCCGCAGTACTGATGTCCACCAGCGGATGGATCCTGGCCCAGCTCGGCTTGTTCCTGTCTGCTGCCCAGCTCGGCTTGTTCCTGTCTGCTGCCCAGCTCGGCTTGTTCCTGTCTGCTGCCCAGCTCGACTTGTTCCAGTCTGCTGCCCAGCTCGGCTTGTTCCTGTCTGCTGCCCAGCTCGGCTTGTTCCCGTCTGCTGCCCAGCTCGGCTTGTTCCCGTCTGCTGCCCAGCTCGGCTTGTTCCCGTCTGCTGCCCAGCTCGGCTTGTTCCCGTCTGCTGCCCAGCTCGGCTTGTTCCCGTCTGCTGCCCAGCTCGGCTTGTTCCCGTCTGCTGCCCAGCTCGGCTTGTTCCTGTCCGCTGCCCAGCTCAATGATTCTGACATGCCAGCCGTCTACCCGGATGTGCCTGATGACCAGCCTGAAATGCCTTCTTCCACCATTCTGCCTGATGCCATAGACCATGGACAATTAAGACCAGTTGGAGCGTCCGGAGGCCGCTCCTTTAGGGAGGGGTACTGTCAGGAAAGGGTCCATCCGCTGGTAAGATATATCGTTTGGCATGCAGTACTGGGGTCCACCAGCAGGTGTCTCCTGGCAGTGTTGAACTGTCAGGAGAATATTTCCCTGCTGGTGTCATTTCATCTTTTGGCCGCAGTACTGATGTCCACCAGCGGATGGATCCTGGCAGTATGGAGCAGACAACACTCCCTGCGCTCAGGTGTGACTTGAAGCCAATTATAGTCAGCCCTATAAATACCCGGAAAGCCCTCACATGCTCGCCTTGGTATCTTTCTTCCTTGCGCCCTGAACCTGTATCCTGAACCTGTTATCCTGTAAACCTGTATCGGACCCTGAACCTCTTCCTGAGCCTGTATCCTATCCCATCCATTATCTCCCTTTCCCAACCTGCCCTTGTTCAGTTGCTGATCTCCTGTGTATGACCCTGGCTTGGCTAACGTTTATGTTTCTGGTATATCGCCTGTTCCTGCTTACCTGCTGTGTATGACCCTGGCCTGGCTGACATCTGTGATTCCGGTATTGCCCCTTGCTGTATATATTATTGTTTGCTGTGGGTTTGTTGTACTGGTTTTGCACTATCTGTATTTTCTGAGTTATCACTTATTTTAATAAATATTATTTATTCATTTACATGCGTTTGGGTTATCTCTGTGCAGTCCACACAGTCTGGTCTACTAGTCTCTTGACAGGGGCACATCAGGGCACATGGCACATCAGGGCACATTATGGAAAAATCAGGGCACATGGCACATCATGGGGCACATCAGGGCACATTATGGCACATCAGGGCACATGGCACATTATGGGGCACATTATGGGGCACAGGGCACATCAGGGCATATAGCACATCAGGGCACGTCACGGCACATGGCACATTATGGGGCACATCAGGACACATTATGGGGCACATAGCACGTCAGGGCATATAGCACATCAGGGCACGTGGCACGTCAGGGCACATAGCACGTCAGGGCACATGGCACATTATGGGGCACATCAAGGCACATAGCACATTAGGGCACATAGCACATCAGGGCACGGGGCACGTCAGGGCACATTATGGGGCACATCAGGGCACATAGCACGTCAGGGCACATGGCACATTATGGGGCACATCAGGGCACATAGCGCATCAGGGCACGGGGCACATTATGGGGCACATCAGGGCACATTATGGGGCACATAGCACATCAGGGCATGGGGCACGTCAGGCACATAGCACATCAGGGCACATTATGGCACATTATGGGGCTCATCGGGGCACATGGCACATTAGGGCATGGGGCACCTCAGGGGGCACATTACCAACTAGCCAGTATGCAGAGTAGCGCAGGAAGCGTGTCTGTAGTAAGTTCTCTCTCTGTCACAGTGACTCACAAGTGGCTGCTCCCCGGCAGCCCCCCTCTCTTCTCGTCAAAGACGAGACACTGTCACACACGGGGCAGAGCGGAGGGAGGATTTCCTTGTGTTCAGTGGAGAGGGGGGAGGGGTCGCCAATCCCTGTAGCCAATAGGCTTCAGTGTACAATATAATATTCTATTTGTACACTGAAGAGAGAATCCGATTGGCTGCCCCTCTCCCCTGCACTGGACACAAGGGGAAACAACTCATTGACTCACTCGTGGGGCGACGGCGGCCATTTTTGTGGAGCTGTTGCCATTTTTTAGAAAAACACTCACGATTTTCTCGGGACAATCCCAAAATTCGGGAAAACACCCGGGACAAGATTAAATCGGGACGAGGGTCCCAAAATCGGGATTGTCCCAGGAAAATTGGGACTGTTGGCAACTATGCAAACCTTGCTAGAAGGCATAAATTGGGACAAAATCTTAGGAGCAAAGAATACGGAGGAGAGATGGGTTTGCTTTAAGAGCATAATAAATAAGAGCATTAGCCAATACATCCCATTGGGTAATACATTTAAAAGAGCGAACAAAAGTCCTGGATGGCTTAACTTCAATGTAAAAATGCATATAAAAGCAAAGGAGAAGGCCTTCAAAAAATACAAGGTCATCATCAGCATTCAGACTTTATAAGGAATGCAACAAGAAATGTAAGGGTGCAATAAGGACGGCTAACATATAACATGAAAGACACATAGTGGAGGAGAGCAAAAAAATCCCAAGAAATTCTTTAAGTATGTAAACAGTAAAAAAGGGAGGACAGACCATATTGGCCCCATAAAGAATGAGGAAGGACATCTGGATACAAAGGATGGAGAGATGGCGAAGGTATTGAATGTATTCTTCTCCTCAGTCTTCACAAGGGAATCAGGGGGCTTCAGTAACCAAAAGTGCAGTGTTTATCCTCATGACACAACACAGGAAGCACCTCCATGGTTAACAGAGGACAGAATTAAAATTAGACTTGAGAAACTTAACATTAATAAATCACCGGGACCAGATGGCTTGCACCCAAGGGTACTTAGGGAACTCAGTCAAGTAATTGCCAGACCATTGTTCCTAATTTTTACTGTCTACTGACTGGAATGTTACCAGCTGATTGGAGAAAAGCCAATGTAGCACCAATATCTAAAAAGGGCCCAAAATACATCCCTGGGAATTACAGACCAGTTAGCCTAACATCAGTAGTATGTAAACTCTTTAAGGGGATGATAAGGGACTATATACAAGATTTTAGTAATCAGAACAGTATCATTAGCAGTAATCAGCATGGATTCATGAAGAATCGTTCTTGCCAAACCAATCTACTAACCTTCTATGAAGAGGTGAGTTGCATTCTAGATAAAGGAAGGCCCGTAGATGTGGTGTATCTGGATTTTGCAAAGCCATTTGACACAGTTCCCCATAAACGTTTACTGTACAAAATAAGGTCAGTTGGCATGGAGCATAGGGTGAGTACATGGATTGAAAACTGGCTACAAGGGCGAGTTCAGAGGGTGGTGATAAATGGGGAATGCTTGGAATGGTCAGGAGTGGGTAGTGGGGTCCCCCAGGGGTCTGTGCTGGGACCAATCCTATTTAATTTGTTCATAAATGACCTGGAGGATGGGGTAAATAGCTCAATCTCTGTATTTGTGGACAATACTAAGCTAAGCAGGGCAATAACTTCTCCACAGGATGTGGAAACCTTGCAAGAAGATCTGAACAAATTAATGGTGTGGTGCAACTACATGGCAAATGAGGTTCAATGTAGAAAAATGTAAAATAATGCATTTGGGTGGCAAAAATATGAATGCAATCTATACACTGGGGGGAGAACCTCTGGGGGAATCGAGGATGGAAAAGGACCTGGGGTCCTAGTAGATGATAGGCTCAGCAATGGCATGCAATGCCAAGCTGCTGCTAACAAAGCAAACAGAATATTGGCATGCATGAAAAAGGGGACCAACTCCAGAGATAAAACGATAATTCTCCCGCTCTACAAGACTCTGGTCCAGCCGCACCTGGAGTATGCTGTCCAGTTCTGGGCAACAGTCCTCAGGAAGGATGTACTGGAAATGGAGCGAGTACAAAGAAGGGCAACAAAGCTAATAAAGGGTCTGGAGGATCTTAGTTATGAGGAAAGGTTGTGAGCACTGAACTTATTCTCTCTGGAGAAGAGACGCTTGAGATGGGATATGATTTAAATATACAAATACTGTACTGGTGACCCCACAATAGGGATAAAACTTTTTCACAGAAGGTAGTTTAACAAGACTCGTGGCCACTCATTAAAATTAGAAGAAAAGAGGTTTAACCTTAAACTATGTAGAGGGTTCTTTACTGTAAGAGCGGCAAGGATGTGGAATTCCCTTCCACAGGCGGTGGTCTCAGCGGGGGGGGGGCATCGATAGCTTCAAGAAACGATTAGATAAGCACCCGAACGACCGCAACATACAGGGATATACAATGTAATACTGACATATAATCACACACATAGGTTGGACTTGTGTCTTTTTTCAACCTTACCTATGTAACTATGTAACATGCTGAATCTGGCAGCAGGTGACGGTGGTAAATGACACGTGGCATCTGGCAGCAGATGACAGTGATAAGTGACATGTTGCTCTGAGCCCTGTGCTGATAATTAATACAGGGCTCTTTACAGAGGGAATGATCACTTTTTTCATTTCCCTGCAAATCAGGAAGAAGAACAAATCGATCTGCAGTAAAAAGCAGCACACACAGGAAACATAGTTGATTCCCACTGACACTCTTTCTATACACCCGGGGGGGGGGGCACAGTTTGCCATCTTTGCCCTGGGCACCGAAAGACCTTGTCCCGCCACTGCCCTGAGCATTTTGATTGGACAGATTTGGCTCCCATTGGGTTCGGCATCTGAACTTCTTTGAAGTTTGCCAAACTCTGTTCTCTAAACCCGGAGCAGCTGAGCTCAGTGACAATAGAGAATAGGGACAGACACTGAGAATCCCCCCAATATACACATGTATTAGTATGAAGCTGATGAGAAAAGGAAAAACGGCGCCGTGTGTCTCACCCGGTGATGAAGAGACGGCTGTTACGAATTCTCAGGGCTGTGATTGGTCCATCCAGTTGGTTTTCAGACTGTGAAAATTGCTTTCCTCTCGCAATACCATATTCACCGGAGTACGAGGAGCTGCGCTGCTGAGCTGAGGAATAAAGGAGGCAAAACAGCTGTGACATCACTATTCTCTGTATATAATATATTATACAGGAGTGACATCACCACTCTCCAGATATAAGATATACTATAGAGGAGTGACATCACTATTCTCTGTATATAATATATTACACAGGAGCGACATCATCACTCTTCAGATAAGAAGAGTGACATGAGATGTGAATATATCAGATGAGAGAAGAGGATCTCTTACCTGCAGCGATGGCACACACACTGACAAGGATCCACAGCAACATTCTGTTATAAAACAAAATTTACATTATTATATAATACATATACAGCAGAGCATTGCACCTCAAATACTGCACAACACTGTCCCCAGTACTGCAGAGCATCGCACCTCAAATACTGAGTAGAATTGCCCTCAGTAGTGCAGAGCATTGTAGCTTCAATACTGCACAACACTATCTCTAATACTGCGTAGCACCGCCCCCAGTCCTACAGAGCATCGCACCTCAAACACTGCACAGCACCGCCCCCAGTCCTGTAGAGCATCACACCTCAAACACCGCACAGCACCGCCCCCAGTACGAAGAAGAAGAAAAAGATTGAGGTAATGCCAGGAGTTTTCTGGTACGACTTCTTGAAGTTTAGCACTTGGGGGCAAAAGTGCTTCTTTGCAAGCGGATCTCACAAGATTCATCACTGTAACTATGGACTTTTAAAGTGAAGTTGTTGTTTTATTCATCTGAAACACTGAAAGCTCATTATACAGTTTTAATTAGCGCTACACCATTTATTACATCAATTACTGTGCAATCCTCGCATGTTGTGTTAGCTGATTTTACATTAATCTTTCCTATATTTATGATTCCAGCGCAACAAAATTGTGTCCTTTCTATTCTGGGTCTATGCTAAGGAGCTAATGAGCGGAGCAAGTTGTTTTGGGGGGGCAAAACCAATTTCCTTCAATGATATGTTCATCCCTGCTGAGCATTACACCCATCCATAATTATCAGTGGACTGTCCCTTTATATCATCTTGTACAATGTTCATTTATCAGATCACTGCAGAATATTACTGCTCATGCAGATTATCTCATGCTCCATACAATACATTATACCCTGTGCTGCATTTAGACATCACACCGCTCTAGGCAGGTCTCAATATTAACGTTCTTTTGTACAAGCTCCGCCCCCTGCGTCATGAGATGAGTCAAATCAAATTTTATAATGCCCTCATGTTGTAAATCATTGCGCAAATTGTTGGCGCTATATAAATCTGGTATATTAATAAAAATAATAATAATGTGCTATTGGAGACATCATGGGGTCTGTCCCATATACAGAAATATTTGTTAAACTATACAGACCACCAAATCAGAAAGAAAAAATAGATTTATGTTTCCCAAACTTCAGTGAGTCTCCTGACTCCTCTCAGCACCCCCTTTCCCTGAACAGTTTACTGACTGAATGCAATCACAAATGTCCAAAATCAGCCAAAAAAGAGAAACAAAACATTTCAACTGCGTATTTAAAGGATTGAGCTGTAGATATAGATTTTATTTTATTTTTTTCAAATATGTAAAATGGGGCAAAACTGAATGTTATTATGAGGTTATTTACTCTCCATGTCAAATGTTATTCATTTGTTAACAATAGAGTTTTAGGGGAACATATCGCATTATGGCCACTAGATGGCGCTGATGATCATAGTAAATAAGTATTTAAAGCCGAATTGCAGTCTGCTCACATAATTTGTAAAAATCTTTGCCATTCTGAAGCTTCCCCCCAAACCACTTTGCATATTATTTCATATATACTGTGATTCTGTACTTGCCAAATATGCTGCAGAAATCTCCCTCCACTGAGTCTGACTGCAACCATTTTAACTTGGGTCAGCTGAAGCTGCTGCCTGTTCACTTCCTGTATTTACACAGAGGCACACCTCCAGCTCTAAAGCTCTCATTGGTCCTCTTATGACTCATCCCCCCTCCATTCTTTGGAAAACTCTCTCTCTCTCTCTCTCTCTCTCTAGAGCAGTGTTTCTCAACTCCAGTCCTCAAGGCGCACCAACAGGTCATGTTTTCAGGATTTCCACTATTTTGCACAGGTGATTTGATCAGTTTTCACTGCCTTAGTAATTATCACAGCCGTTTCATCTGAGGGAAATCCTGAAAACATGACCTGTTGGTGTGCCTTGAGGACTGGAGTTGAGAAACACTGCTCTAGAGAGCTGTGCATGATGTCCTAAGCCTAGGCTAATGACCAGACAAGAAACAGGAAGTGTATAAGAGATTTACTGGCAGAAAAAAAATGTTTTACTATCTAAGTCGGCTTCATCAGGAAAAGGATGAAGGCATTCAGGTATTAAAAATTAAAACCAATGGCTTGTATAGAGCCTTAGGTGTATAAACATAAAACAAAAAATTGAAATTAATGAACATATCACAATACACAGAGAAAAGAAATCAATTTTAACATGATATAGCATTGTAAGTGCATGATTCACGTTGGTATGAAATAATAAAATTTAAAAAACCATAGAGGCCCTGTATAACTCAATCCCACATTCTAGAGGGGTTGGAGTTGTGTGGGACTTTCTCTGTGAACGTGACCTTGATTCTTGGAAATATAACGAATTTGTTATTGAGTTGTTGGAATTTATCTTACACACAACGTTTTTGTATTTAAAGGTTCCCACTACCTCCAGGTGCAGGGTGTTGCTATGGGGGCCAAGTGTGCCCCCTCTTATGCAAGCCTGTACCTGGGGGGGGTGGGAACGTGACCTGTTTTCGGATGAGTCAAGGTCAGTGGATATTTGTCAAATTATTTCATGGCATCGTTACATCGACGATGTATTCATGGTATGGGCAGGATCAAAAGAAAACTTACAAAAATTCTTGGAAAGTCTACAAGTGAATACATACAGTGGGGACGGAAAGTATTCAGACCCTCTTAAATTTTTCACTCTTTGTTATATTGCAGCCATTTGCTAAAATCATTTAAGTTCATTTTTTCCTCATTAATGTACACACAGCACCCCATATTGACAGAAAAACACAGAATTGTTGACATTTTTGCAGATTTATTAAAAAAGAAAAACTGAAATATCACATGGTCCTAAGTATTCAGACCCTTTGCTCAGTATTTAGTAGAAGCCCCCTTTTGATCTAATACAGCCATGAGTCTTTTTGGGAAAGATGCAACAAGTTTTCACACCTGGATTTGGGGATCCTCTGCCATTCCTCCTTGCAGATCCTCTCCAGTTCTGTCAGGTTGGATGGTAAACGTTGGTGGACGGCCATTTTTAGGTCTCTCCAGAGATGTTCAATTGGGTTTAAGTCAGAGCTCTGGCTGGGCCATTCAAGAACAGTCACGGAGTTGTTGTGAAGCCACTGCTTAATTATTTTAGCTGTGTGCTTAGGGTCATTGTCTTGTTGGAAGGTAAACCTTCGGTCCAGTCTAAGGTCCTGAGCACTCTGGAGAAGGTTTTCATCCAGGATATCCCTGTACTTGGCGGCATTCATCTTTCCCTCGATTGCAACCAGTCGTCCTGTCCCTGCAGCTGAAAAACACCCCCACAGCATTATGCTGCCACCACCATGCTTCACTGTTGGGACTGTATTGGACAGGTGATGAGCAGTGCCTGGTTTTCTCCACACATACCACTTAGAATTAAGGCCAAAAAGTTCTATCTTGGTCTCATCAGACCAGAGAATCTTATTTCTCACCATCTTGGAGTCCTTCGGGTGTTTTTTAGCAAACTCCATGGGGGCTTTCATGTGTCTTGCACTGAGGAGAGGCTTCCGTCGGGCCACTCTGCCATAAAGCCCCGACTGATGGAGGGCTGCTTTCTACAACTTTCTCCCATCTCCTGAATGCATCTCTGGAGCTCAGCCACAGTGATCTTTGGGTTCTTCTTTACCTCTCTCACCAAGGCTCTTCTCCCCCGATAGCTCAGTTTGGCTGGACGGCCAGCTCTAGGAAGGGTTCTGGTCATCCCAAACATCTTCTATTTAAGGATTATGGAGGCCACTGTGCTCTTAGGAACCTTAAGTGCAGCAGACATTTTTTTGTAACCTTGGCCAGATTGTGGCCTTGCCACAATTCTGTCTCTGAGCTCTTCAGGCAGTTCCTTTGACCTCATGATTCTCATTTGCTCTGACATGCACTGTGAGCTGTAAGGTCTTATATAGACAGGTGTGTGGCTTTCCTAATCAAGTCAAATCAGTATAATCAAACACAGCTGGACTCAAATGAAGGTGTAGAACCTTATCAAGGATGATCAGAAGAAATGGACAGCACCTGAGTTAAATATATGAGTGTCACAGCAAAGCGTCTGAATACTTAGGACCATGTGATATTTCAGTTTTTCTTTGATAATAAATCTGCAAAAATGTCAACAATACAGTGTTTTTCTGTCAATATCGGGTGCTGTGTGTATATTAATGAGGAAAAAAATGAACTTAAATGGTTTTAGCAAATGGCTGCAATATAACAAAGAGTGAACAATTTAAGGGGGTCTGAATACTTTCCATCTCCACTGTATAATTTAAAATTCACATACACATTTGACCAATCAAGAATAACCTTTCTGGATGTGGAAATCTTTACAGACGATACAGGGATGATTTGTTCTACCCTGTTGAGGAAACCATCGGTGGGAAATAATTTGCTACACGCTAGTAGTTTGCATCCTGATAAACTGATCAAAAGCATACCATACAGTCAATTCTTAACACTTAAACTTAACTGCATACACGATGCAGATTTTCAAAGGGAAGCCAATGCTTTATGCGAGCGCCTTTTGATTAGGGGTTATAGCAGCACATGCCTCAGGAAAGTGTTCAATCGAGTGAAAAATCTTAATAGACATAGGCTGCTGTACAAACCTAGGCAAGACAAATCTTCTACATCAATGCAAATCATTACGAAATATAACCGACAATATGCTAAGATACGCAAAATTTATAACAAATACTGGTATCTATTGACCGCTGATCAAAAAGTCTGTAAATTTATTAAACTTCATCCAGAAATAACCTATAGGAGATCCCGTTCACTTACAGACACTCTGGTCACTAGCCACTACAGCAGTACAAATATGGTTAAAAATAAGTCCCCCGGGACTTACCTATGCAGCAAATGTAATTTTTGCAGATTTATCATTGCAGGAAGGAGCATTGAGCTCCCCAACGGAAATCTATGGACTCCAAAACACAGAACCAACCGTCAGTTGGTTGGCTCTGTGTATTTAATGCAATGCCATTGTGGAGCCTTTTACGTGGGTAAAACGAAGTGCCCACTGTTTTGTAGAATCAGGGACCATGTATCCCTGATTTCGAAACATAAAATGGAGACATCCATAAGCCACCATGTGGGATTGTATCATAACTTCAATCTCAAGTCAATTGGCTTTTTCAGCCTGCAACATCTACCTCAACATGAACGTGGAGGGGACATTGACAACAAGCTTCTCCAGCTGGAGACCAGGTGGATCTACACCCTACAGGCCACCCACTCTCCAGGTTTGAACGAGGGGATTAGTTACAAGCCTTTTCTGTGAATTGTGTCCCCCCCCTTTTTTTTTTTTCTTGGGAGCAGCCATGTTTGCATCTTGAGCCCTCCTGACCACAGTTTCTCTGTCATTCATGGTTTTTCTTTTCTTTTCTTTTCTTTTCTTTTCTGTTCTTTTCTTTTCTTTTCTTTTCTTTTCTTTTCTTTTCTTTTCCTTTATGCCATCTTTTTGGGTCCTCTGGTGATCCTGTGTGCCTGTACCCAGGCATTGGCCTAGCTGCTACATACTAGATGGTGTTGTTGGCCACTCACGCGCCGGGTAGCAAATGGAAACATAAATGATCAAATGATACATGTGATACAATTGTGTATAGATTTTGATCACTTGTCTACTTTGATTGAGTATTGATAAATGGAAAGTATATGCATGGCCTTGTTGAGTTTGGATGTTATTTTGAGGGGTTGGTGGGCGGGTTTTGTTTTTTGTTTTTTTTCTGTCACATTGTTCCTCTGGCTGGGGTCTGTCCTGTCCCTGTCTTTTGACTCCCGTACAGATGCCCAAGGGTGTGCATTGGGAGTAGTAATGCACCCGTATGGGTGACACTGTCCCGATGCATGCCCGCCCCGAGGTGCATTTTATTTCACAGCATCCCAGCTGTATATTACATCTGCAGGACGGCTTTCCTGTCCTGCACTGTCTGCAGGGTCTGTCTTTCACCCTGCTAGACGGAAACCAGATGCGGTCATCATTTCCGGTTTCCGGATGTCAGTCTGTGCTGCATGCACCTCCTCCTTTGCGTCCGCGGGGCATCAGTGCGGCGTGACATCACACGCCTGCTTTGGCACCACGGGGGGGGGGGGATATTTTAACCTCAGATTGCGCAGATGCATGTTGACACAGCCCAGGAGCTCATGGTACTTGACAGCGGGGTTTTTGTAAGGTAATTTTTTCATTTTGGCCCTGTGACTGCCTGTGTTCCCACTTGGAAATCTGAAGGATTCCATATTGATCCTGATACACTCTTTATGTTGCAGAGATCGCCTCCAGCCTTCTTTCCTTTTTGGCAATTTGGCTTTGTGCTTCTCTGCCACCCCCATGCATTTGCTCATTTTTTGTGCCTATTGAGGACGGGATTAGCTTAAGCATCAGTCATTTTGAGGTGAGAATACCTCTTATTCTATATACACTTTTTGCATTATGAGATGGGGGTTGGGTGTTTTCATAGAAGACAATGTCAGATAGATGCCTATATGTCTTATTAGTTGTGTAGATGATGTGAAGCTTACCATACGAAATGAATCTATTGATGTCGTTAATGACATGAGCTCTGGGCGTGTACACTATTATACTTATAGAGATATGGGAGTGTGGTGAGTATGGTTCATTTACTATTGGTCATGGACTGGTGCTTCCCCTACCCTCAAGCTGTTTTATAATTACTTATACTTTGATGTATAATTCGTTGCAGATATTGCTGCACTGCTTACCTGTTTGATCTAAGTGAAAACCAAATCCCCCCTACGGGAAGTCTGACACTATAGGGACTGGTCTGGGGTCCAGGCGGTGGGGGCATGTGACTCCCCTTCTCCCCCCCTCCTCCCGGCGGTGCTCACTCCGGGACCCATCAGGGTACGGGGCAAGGGTTCCGGGTTGTGGGGGTTGGGTTGTTTTAGTTTTTTTTTTTTTTATTTTATTATTTCATACCAACGTGGATCATGCACTTACAATGCTATATCATGTTAAAATTGAATTTTTTTCTCTGTGTATTGTGATATGTTAATTAATTTCAATTTTTTGTTTTCTGCTTATACACCTAAGTCATTGGTTTTAATTTTTAATACATGAATGCGTTCATCCTTTTCCTGATGAAGCCGACTTGGCGAAACATGTCGTAATTTAAGGACGCAGGAACTCTGTATTTGCAACTCCAGTTTTTTCATTAGGTCAGGGTTTAGATGTGCATACCCAGGACCATGACTGTAACTGTGGTTGCATATTTTATTGTGTCTTAAATGTGTATATTTTTTCTTCGAATAAATGATTTATACATTTATTAAATTGTTTTTCTGTGTATACATGAAGTACCTTTAACCACTTCCGGACCGCCGCACGCCAATGTATGTCCAAACTTTGAAGGGGGATATCGTTGTTATGGCAGCAGCTAGCTGCCATAACCCCGGTATCCTCGTTTTCGTGCGGCGGCTGGCTTTCTGATAAAAGTGGTCCCTGCAGTGGATTCGCAGCGAGATCACTTTTATCGGTGGCGGGAGAGGGACACCCCCTCCTGCCGCAATCTGGTGCCCTCCGCCGCTTACCGGAGGCGTCGGTAGCGGCGGAGGCGATCGCGTCCTACTCCGTCCTGTGCCTGGAGACGAGTGAAGCTAAGATGGTGCCCACTCGTCTCCATGACACTGCTGGGTGGAAGCGACGTCAAAATTAAAGGCATATTTTTTCAATGTAATTTTTTTACATGACTTTTTTTTTTATTGCATTTTAGTGTAAATATGAGATCTGAGGTCTTTTTGACCCCAGATCTCATATTTAAGAGGTCCTGTCATGCTTTTTCTATTACAAGGGATGTTTACATTCCTTGTAATAGGAATAAAAGTGACACAATTTTATTTTAAAAAACAGTGTAAAAATAAATAAAATAATGTAAAATAAATAATAAAAATTAAAAAAAAAATTAAAAAACCCCCCGTCCCGACGAGCTTGTGCGCAGAAGCGAATGGATATGCAAGTAGCTCCCGTATATGAAAACGGTGGTCAAACCACACATGTGAGGTAATGCCGCGACCGGTAGAGCGAGAGCAATAATTTTAGCCATAGACCTCCTCTGTAATGCAAAACATGCAACCTTTAGAGTTTTTTAAACGTCGCCTCTGGAGATTTTTGAGGGTAAAAGTTTGACGCCATTCCCTGAGTGGGCGCAATTTTGAAGCGTGACATGTTGGGTATCAATTTACTTGGCATAACATTATATTTCACAATATAAAAAAAAATTGGGCTAACTTTACTGTTGTCTTATTTTTTTTTTTCAAAAAAGTGCATTTTTTCCAAATAAAAGTGCGCTTATAAGACCGCTGCGCAAATACGGTGCAAAAAAAAGTATAACGACCGCCATTCTATTCTCTAGGGTATTAGAAAAAAAAAACATGTATAATGTTTGGGGGTTCTAAGTAATTTTCTAGCAAAAAAAACCTGTTTTAAACATGTAAACACCTAAAATCCAAAACGAGGCTCGTCCTTAAGTGGTTAAAGTCCCATTCAAAATAAATTTTCTCTTTACCACTATAATCTGCTAGTTAGTTTAAGTTCTGTATTCTCAGACTGTAATGCCCCGTACACACGGTCGGACTTTGTTCGGACATTCCGACAAAAAAATCCTAGGATTTTTTCCGACGGATGTTGGCTCAAACTTGTCTTGCATACACACGGTCACACAAAGTTGTCGGAAAATCCGATCGTTCTAAACGCGGTGATGTAAAACATGTACGTTGGGACTATAAACGGGGCAGTGGCCACCAGCTTTCATCTCTTTATTTATTCTGAGCATGCGTGGCACTTTGTCAGTCGGATTTGTGTACACACGATCGGAATTTCCGACAACGGATTTTGTTGTCGGAAAATTTTATATCCTGCTCTCAAACTTTGTGTGTCGGAAAATCCGATGGAAAATGTGTGATGGATGCTACACACGGTCGGAATTTCCGACAACAAGGTCCTATCACACATTTTCCGTCGGAAAATCCGACCGTGTGTAGGGGGCATAACAGTTTTTGCAAGGCACACATATAAGAAAATATAGCTTACAGCAGCATCTTTGCTCTGTACCTTTCTATATAAAGCTTATGTGGTGTAGAGTAGGGATGAGCCGAACACCCCCCTTGTTCGGTTCACACCAGAACATGCGAACAGGAAAAAAGTTTGTTCGAACACGCAAACACCTTTAAAGTCTATGGAACACAAACATGAATAATCAAAAGTGCTAATTTTAAAGGCTTATATGCAAGTTATTGTCATAAAAAGTGTTTGGGGACCCGGGTCCTGCCCCAGGGGACATGGATCAATGCAAAAAAAAGTTTTAAAAATGGCAGTTTTTTCTGGAGCAGCGATTTTAATAATGCTTAAAGGGAAACAATAAAAGTGTAATATCCCTTCAAATTTCGTACCTGGGGGGTGTCTATAGTATGCCTGTAAAGGGGCGCATGTTTCCCGTGTTTAGAACAGTCTGACAGCAAAATGACATTTGAAAGGAAAAAAAGTCATATAAAACTACTCGCGGCTATTGCATTGCCGGTCCGACAATACACATAGAAGTTCATTGATAAAAACAGCATGGGAATTCCCCATAGGGGAACCCCAAACCAAAAAAAAAAGAAATGACGTGGGGGTCCCCCTAAATTCCATACCAGGCCCTTCAGGTCTGGTATGGATTTTAAGGGGAACCCCGCGCCAAAATTTAATAAAAAAACGGCGTGGGGTCCCCCCAAGAATCTATACCAGACCCTTATCCGAGCACGCAACCTGGCAGGCCGCAGGAAAAGAGGGGGGATGAGAGAGCTGCCCCCCCCCTCCTGAACCATACCAGGCCACATGCCCTCAACATTGGGAGGGTGCTTTGGGGTAGCCCCCCAAAACACCTTGTCCCCATGTTGATGAGGACACAACCCTGGCCGGTGGTTGTGGGGGTCTGCGGGCGGGGGGCTTATCGGAATCTGGAAGCCCCCTTTAACAAGGGGACCCCCAGATCCCGGCCCCCCTGTGTGAAATAGTAAGGGGGTACCTCCCTACCATTTCACTAAAAAAGTGTCAAAAATGTTAAAAATGACAAGAGACAGTTTTTGACAATTCCTTTATTTAAATGCTTCTTCTTTCTTCTTCTTCTGGTTCTTCTGGTCCTTCCTCTGGTGTTCTCGTCCAGCATCTCCTCTGCGGCGTCTTCTTCCCTTCTACTCCTCGGGCCTCTCCACTTCCATGATGGCATGGAGGGAGGCTCCCGCTCTTCTCTTCATCTTCTTCTCTTCTACATCTTCTTTTCTTCTTCTCTTCTTCTCTTCTTCTCTTCTTCATCTTCTTCTCCAGGCCGCTTCGCATCCATGCTGGCATGGAGGGAGGCTCCCGCTGTGTGACGCTTCTCCTCTTCTGACGGTTCTTAAATAACAGGGGGGGCACCCGGTGACCCCGCCCCCCTCTGACGCACGGTGAATTGACGGGACTTCCCTGTGACGTCACGGGGAATGCCACAGGGAAGTCCCGTCATGTCCCGTGCATCAGAGGGGGGCGGGGTCACCAGGTGCCCCCCCCCGTTATTTAAGAACCGTCAGAAGAGGAGAAGCGTCACACAGCCGGAGCCTCCCTCCATGCCAGTATGGATGCGGAGCAGCCCGGGGAAGAAGATGAAGAAGAGAAGAAGATGAAGAAGAGAAGAAGATGAAGCAGAGAAGAGCGGGAGCCTCCCTCCATGCCATCATGGATGCGGAGCGGCCCGAGGAGAAGAAGGGAAGAAGACGCTGTGGAGGAGATGCTGGACGAGAACACTGGAGGAAGAACCAGAAGAACCAGAAGAAGATGAAGGAAGATAGAAGAAAGAAGAAGAAAGAAGAAGCATTTAAATAAAGGAATTGTCAAAAACTGTCTCTTGTCATTTTTAACATTTTTGACAGTTTTTTAGTGAAATGGTAGGGGTACTTTTGTACCCCCTTACCATTTCACACAGGGGGGAGGGCCGGGATCCGGGGGTCCCCTTGTTAAAGGGGGCTTCCAGATTCCAATAAGCCCCCCGTCCGCAGACCCCCACAACCACCGGCCAGGGTTGTGGGGATGAGGCCCTTGTCCTCATCAACATGGGGACAAGGTGTTTTGGGGGGCTACCCCAAAGCACCCTCCCAATGTTGAGGGCATGTGGCCTGGTACAGTTCAGGAGGGGGGGCGCTCTCTCGTCCCCCCCTCTTTTCCTGCGGCCTGCCAGGTTGCGCGGGGTTCCCCTTAATATCCATACCAGACCTGAAGGGCCTGGTATGGAATTTAGGGGGAACCCCCACGTCATTTTTTAAAAAAATTTTGACTGGGCTTCCCCTTAATACCCATACCAGACCTGAAGGGCCTGGTATGGAATTTAGGGGGACCCCCACGTCATTTTTTTTTTTTTAATTTTGGTTTGGGGTTCCCCTGTGGGGAATTCCCATACCATTTTTATCAATGAACTTCTATGTGTATTGTCGGACCGGCAATGCAATAGCCGCGAGTAGTTTTAAATGACTTTTTTTCCTTTGAAATGTCATTTTGCTGTCAGACTGTTCTAAGCACAGGAAACATGCGCCCCTTTACAGGCATACTATAGACACCCCCCAGCTACAAAATTTAAAGGGATATTACACTTTTATTGTTTGACTTTAAGCATGATTAAAATCACTGCTCATGAAAAAACGGCCATTTTTAAAACTTTTTTTTGCATTGATCCATGTCCCCTGGGGCAGGACCCAGGTCCCCAAACACTTTTTATGACAATAACTTGCATATAAGCCTTTAAAATTAGCACTTTTAATTATTCATGTTCGTGTCCCATAGACTTTAACGGTGTTCGCGTGTTCAAACGAACTTTTTTCCTGTTCGCATGTTCTGGTGCGAACCGAACAGGGGGGTGTTCGGCTCATCCCTAGTTATGAATGGCACTCAGTACACTAGAGCAGTGGTCTCCAAATTGTGGGCCCTTTGCTTGCCTTTATCTTGCCCTTGGGGCACTATTCCTCCTACTGACACCAACAATGGGGGCATAATTCTTGCCACTGACACCAACAACAGAGCACTATTTCACTGACACCAATGATGGGCATCCTTCCACCTAGGGATGGGCGAACGGTTCGGCCCGAGCATAAGTTCAGGCCGAACTTTGGTTGTTCAGATGTTCTGCAGAACACCAAACAATATGCGGTGTTCGGGGAAAATTCAAAAGTCTATGGGACATTAACAGGAAAGATTAAAAATTTTAAAGGTTTATATGCAAGTTATTGTCATAAAAAGTGTTTGGGGACCTGGGTCCTGCCCCAGGGGACATGTATCAATGCAAAAAAAAGTTTTAAAAATGGACGTGTTTTCGGGAGCAGTGATTTTAATAATGCCTAAAGTGAAACAATAAAAGTGTAATATTCCTTTAAATTTCATACTTGGGGGGGGGTGTCTATAGTATGTCTGTAAAGGGGCACATTTTTCCCATGTTTAGAACAGTCTGACAGCAAAATGAAGTTTCTAAAGGAAAAAGTAATTTAAAACTACTTGCAGCTATAATGAATTGTGAGTCCGGCAATACACATAAAAGTTCATTGATAAAAACGGCATGGGATTCCCCCACAGGGAAACCCTGAAAGAAAATTTAAATTAAAAAATGCTTGGGGGTCCCCCCGGATTTCATACCAGGCCCTTCAGGTCTGGTATGGATATTAAGGGGAACCCCACACCAAAATTAAAAAAATGGCGTGGGGGTCCCCCTCAAAATCCATACCAGACCTTAAGGTCTGGTATGGACCTACCATTTCACAAAAAAAGTGTAAGAAAATGTTAAAGACAAGAGACGTTATTTTACAGTTCCTATATTAATGTTTTCTTCTTTCCCCGCTTCTTCTTCCATCTTCTTCGGGTCTTCTTTCGGGTTTTCTTCTTCCATCTTGTTCTTCCCCCGCTTCTTCGTCTTCTTCCTCCGATCCTCTGCTTCTTTCTTCGGTCTTCTCGCCCACATCTTCCTCCGGCGTCTTCTTCCCTGCTTCGTTCTACGGACCATCCGCATCCATGGGAGGTTCCCGCTGTGTGACGCTTCTGTTCTTCTGACACTTCTTATATAACTGAGGGCCACCCAGTGACCCCGCCCCCTCTGACACAGGGATAGGGACTTCCCTATGGCTTTCCCCGTGATGCCAGAGGGGGCGGGGTCACTCAGTTATATAAGAAGTGTCAGAAGAACAGAATCGTCACACAGCGGGAACCTCCCATGGATGCGGATGGTCGGAAAAAGAAGCGGGGAAGAAGACACCGGAGGAAGATGTGGATGAGAAGACCGAAGGAAGAAGCAGAGGATCGGAGGAAGAAGAGGAAGAAGCGGGGGAAGAACAAGATGGAGGAATAAAACCGAATGAAGACCCGAAGAAGATGGAAGAAGCGGGGAAAGAAGAAAACATTAATAAAGGAATTGTCAAAAACCATCTGTCTTTTTTAACATTTTTGACACTTTTTTGTCAAATGGTAGGGGTACATTTGTACCCCATTACCATTTCACACGGGGGGGCTGGGATCTGGGGGTCCCCCTGTTAAAGGGGTTTCCAGATTTTAATAAGCTCCTCGCCCGCAGACCCCCATAACCACCGGGCAAAGGTCGTGGAGATGAGGCCCTTCTCCCCATCAACATGGGGACAAGGTGCTTTGGGGGGCCGCTACCCCAAAGCACCCTTCCAATGTTGAGGGCATGTGGCCTGGTATGGTTCAGGAGGGGGGGGCGCTCTCTCATCCCCTCCTCTTTTCCTGTGGTCTGCCAGGTTGCGTGCTTGGATAAGGCTCTGGTACAGATTTTTGGAGGGACCCCACGCCATTTTGTTGTCATTTTGGCGCGGGGCTCCCCTAAAATCCATACCCGACCTGAAGGGTCGGGTATGGATTTTGAGGGGGCCCCCCACACTTTTTTTTTCTAATTTTGGTTCGGGGTTCCCCTGTGGGGGCATCCCATGCCATTTTTATCAATGAACTTTTATGTGTATTGCTGGACTGACAATTCATTATAGCCGCGAGTAGTTTTAAATTACTTTTTTTTCCTTTAGAAATGTAATTTTGCTGTCAGACTGTTCTAAACACGGGAAACATGCGCCCTTTTACAGGCATACTATAGACACCCCCAGGTATGAAATTTAAAGGAATATTACACTTTTATTCTTTCACTTTAAGCATTAATAAAATCACTGCTTCTGAAAAAGCGTCCGTTTTTAAAACTTTTTTTGCATTGATACATGTCCCCTGGGGCAGGACCCAGGTCCCCAAACACTTTTTAGGACAATACCATGCAAATTAGCCTTTAAAATGAGCACTTTTGATTTTTCATGTTCGTGTCCCATAGACTTTAACGGTGTTTGAACCGTTGATGGGGCACTATTCCCCCCCACTGACACCAATGATGGGGCACTATTCCTCCCACTGACACCACACTGACACCAATGAGGGGGCACTATTCCTCCCACTGACACCAATGAGGGGGCCATATTCCTCCCGATGACACCTATGATGGGTCCCTATTCCTCCCACTGACACCAATGATGGGGCACTATTACCCCCCACTGACACCAATGATGGGGCATTTTTTCAACCATTGACACCAATGATGGGGCTCTATTCCTCCCACTGACACCAATGATGGGGCCATATTCCTCCCGATGACACCTATGATGGGGCCCTATTCCTCCCACTGACACCAATGATGGGGCACTATTACCCCCCCCACTGACACCAATGATGGGGCATTTTTTCAACCATTGACACCAATGATGGGGCTCTATTCCTCCCACTGACACCAATGATGGGGCATTATTCCTCCCACTGACACCAATGATGGGGCATTTTTTCAACCATTGACACCAATGATGGGGCTCTATTCTTCCCACTAAAGATTTGGCATTATTTATGACCACTGACACCAGGATATTTTCTACTACCAATGGCCACAGTCCGGCCCCCCTAAAGTCTGAAGTAAACTGACCCTTTGTTTAGATATTTTGCAGACTCCTGTACTAGAGGCAACACACCTGTGTTGAAACGCATCGCAGCGCACACTGGTGCCTTGTGGGGCTTTAAAAAATGGGTCATGTTTTTTTTAGCAAGTTGAGGTGTGTTGGCAGCATGCAAGAAAACACACGTTAACGCGCCACAAAGAAGAAAATGGGCCCTTTATATACACTATGTTGTCAAAAATATTGGGACGACTGCCTTTACACACACAGGAACTTTAATGGCATCCCAGTCTTAGCCTGTAGGGTTCAATATTGAGTTGGCCCACCCTTTGCAGCTACAACAGCTTCAACTCTTCTGGGAAGGCTGTCCACAAGGTTTAGGAGTGTGTCTATGGGAATGTTTGACCATTCTTCCAGAAGGGCATTTGTGAGTAGGGATGAGCTTCGAGTTCGAGTCGAACTCATGTTCGACTCGAACATTGGCTGTTCGCAAGTTCGCCGAACACCGAACAATTTGGGGTGTTCGCGGCAAATTCGAATGCCGCGGAACACTCTTTAAAAGTCTATGGGAGAAATCAAAAGTGCTAATTTTAAAGGCTTATATGCAAGTTATTGTCATAAAAAGTGTTTGGGGACCCGGGTCCTGCCCCAGGGGACATGGATCAATGCAAAAAAAAGTTTTAAAAATGGACGTTTTTTCAGGAGTAGTGATTTTAATAATGCTTAAAGTCAAAAAATAAAAGTGTAATATCCCTTTAAATTTCGTACCTGGGGGGTGTCTATAGTATGCCTGTAAAGGGGCGCATGTTTCCCGTGTTTAGGACAGTCTGACAGCAAAATGACATTTCGAAGGAAAAAACTCATTTAAAACTACCGCGGCTATTAATGAATTGCCGGTCCGACAATACACATAAAAGTTCATTGATAAAAAACGGCATGGGAATTCCCCACAGGGAAACCCCGAACCAAAATTAAAAAAAAAAAAAATGACGTGGGGGGGTCCCCCTAAATTCCATACCAGGCCCTTCAGGTCTGGTATGGATATTAAGGGGAACCCCGGCCAAAATTTTAAAAAAAAAATGACGTGGGGTTCCCCCTAAATTCCATACCAGACCCTTCAGGTCTGGTATGGATTTTAAGGGGAACCCCGCGCCAAAAAAAAAAAAAAAACGGCGTGGGGTTCCCCCAAACATCCATACCAGACCCTTATCCGAGCACGCAACCTGGCAGGCCGCAGGAAAAGAGGGGGGGACGAGAGTGCGGCCCCCCCCCTCCTGAACCGTACCAGGCCACATGCCCTCAACATTGGGAGGGTGCTTTGGGGTAGCCCCCCAAAACACCTTGTCCCCATGTTGATGAGGACAAGGGCCTCATCCCCACAACCGTGGCCGGTGGTTGTGGGGGTCTGCGGGCGGGGGGCTTATCGGAATCTGGAAGCCCCCTTTAACAAGGGGACCCACAGATCCCGGCCCCCCCCTGTGTGAAATGGTAAGGGGGTACTTACCCCTACCATTTCACTAAAAAAGTGTCAAAATAGTTAAAAATGACAAGAGACAGTTTTTGACAATTCCTTTATTTAAATGCTTCTTCTATCTTCCTTCATCTTCTTCATCTTCTGGTTCTTCTGGCTCTTCTGGTTCTTCCTCCGGCGTTCTCGTCCAGCATCTCCTCCGCGGCGTCTTCTATCTTCTTCTCCTCGGGCCGCTCCGCACCCATGGCATGAGGGGAGGCTCCCGCTCTTCTCTTCATCTTCTTCTTCATCCTCTTCTCTTCTTCATCTTCTTCATCTTCTTCATCTTCATCTTCTCTTCTTAATTTTCTTCTGCGGGCCGCTCCGCATCCATGCATGGAGGGAGGCTCCCGCTGTGTGATGGCGTCTCCTCGTCTGACGGTTCTTAAATAACGGGGGGCGGGGCCACCCGGTGACCCCGCCCCCCTCTGACGCACGGTGACTTGACGGGACTTCCCTGTGACGTCACGGGGAATGCCACAGGGAAGTCCCGTCATGTCCCGTGCGTCAGAGGGGGCGGGGTCACCGGGTGGCCCCGCCCCCCGTTATTTAAGAACCGTCAGACGAGGAGACGCCATCACACAGCGGGAGCCTCCCTCCATGCATGGATGCGGAGCGGCCCGCAGAAGAAAATTAAGAAGAGAAGATGAAGATGAAGAAGATGAAGAAGATGAAGAAGAGAAGAGGATGAAGAAGAAGATGAAGAGAAGAGCGGGAGCCTCCCCTCATGCCATGGGTGCGGAGCGGCCCGAGGAGAAGAAGATAGAAGACGCCGCGGAGGAGATGCTGGACGAGAACGCCGGAGGAAGAACCAGAAGAGCCAGAAGAACCAGAAGATGAAGAAGATGAAGGAACTATTTTGACACTTTTTTAGTGAAATGGTAGGGGTAAGTACCCCCTTACCATTTCACACAGGGGGGGGGGCCGGGATCTGTGGGTCCCCTTGTTAAAGGGGGCTTCCAGATTCCGATAAGCCCCCCGCCCGCAGACCCCCACAACCACCGGCCACGGTTGTGGGGATGAGGCCCTTGTCCTCATCAACATGGGGACAAGGTGTTTTGGGGGGCTACCCCAAAGCACCCTCCCAATGTTGAGGGCATGTGGCCTGGTACGGTTCAGGAGGGGGGGGGCCGCACTCTCGTCCCCCCCTCTTTTCCTGCGGCCTGCCAGGTTGCGTGCTCGGATAAGGGTCTGGTATGGATTTTTGGGGGAACCCCACGCCGTTTTTTTTTTTTTTTTGGCGCGGGGTTCCCCTTAAAATCCATACCAGACCTGAAGGGTCTGGTATGAAATTTAGGGGGAACCCCACGTCATTTTTTTTTTAAAATTTTGGCCGGGGTTCCCCTTAATATCCATACCAGACCTGAAGGGCCTGGTATGGAATTTAGGGGGACCCCCCCCCCACGTCATTTTTTTTTTTTTAATTTTGGTTCGGGGTTTCCCTGTGGGGAATTCCCATGCCGTTTTTATCAATGAACTTTTATGTGTATTGTCGGACCGGCAATTCATTAATAGCCGCGGTAGTTTTAAATGAGTTTTTTCCTTCGAAATGTCATTTTGCTGTCAGACTGTTCTAAACACGGGAAACATGCGCCCCTTTACAGGCATACTATAGACACCCCCCAGGTATGAAATTTAAAGGGATATTACACTTTTATTGTTTGACTTTAAGCATTATTAAAATCACTGCTCCTGAAAAAACGGCCGTTTTTAAAACTTTTTTTTGCATTGATCCATGTCCCCTGGGGCAGGACCCAGGTCCCCAAACACTTTTTATGACAATAACTTGCATATAAGCCTTTAAAATTAGCACTTTTGATTATTCATGTTCGTGTCCCATAGACTTTAACGGTGTTCGCGTGTTCGAGCGAACTTTTTTCCTGTTCGCATGTTCTGGTGCGAACCGAACAGGGGGGTGTTCGGCTCATCCCTATTTGTGAGGTCAGGCACTGATGTGCTCTAATTCATCCCAAAGGTGTTCTTTTGGGTTGAGGTCAGGAGTATGTGCAGGCCAGATAAGTTCCTCCACCCCAAACTCGCTCATCCATGTCTCTATGGACCTTGCTTTGTGCACTGGTGTGCAGTCATGTTGGAACAGGAAGGAGCCATCCCCAAACTGCTCCCACAATGTTTGGAGCATGAAATTGTCCAAAATGTCTCGGTATGCTGACGCCTTAAGATTTCAATTCACTGGAACTAAGGGGCCAAGCCCAACCCCTGAAAAACAACCCCACACCAAAATTACAAAGCGCAAAGCAAGGTCCATAGAGACATAGAAGATGAGTGAGTCCTGACCTCAACCTGATAGAACACCTTTGGAATGAATTGGAGTGGAGACTGCGAGCCAGGCCTTCTCATCCAACATCAGTGCCTGATCTCACAAATGCGCTTCTGGAAGAATGGTCAAACATTCCCATAGACACACTGCTAAACCTTGTGGACAGCCTTCCCAGAAGAGTTGAAGCTCTTACAGCTGCAAAGGGTGTGGCTGCACTACTGCTGATCTCCTGAGCTCCAGAGGGGCCTACTGATCCAGGGAGCTTGATTACTCCCTATACCCAGAGTGGATGCAGGAATCTGGGGTGGACCCCGGGGAGGATCCCTCGGATGGCCAGAGTACCGGTCCTCCCATACCAGTGTTTGAGGACCTGGGAAATGGCCCAGCTAAAGGTGAAAGCCTGTCAGCCTACAGAAAGAAGGTTTGTGCTAGGATTGCGAGAATTGCCAAGGAGGAGGAAGTACTGGCGAAGTTGAAGTTTGACTTCAAACATAAAAAAATTGCAAATGACCGGCTTCACAGTTCTAAGAGAAAACAGATGCGGCCTGAGTTAATGGCTTTGGAGGCTAAAGTGGAAAAGCAGAGTCTGCTGGTGGCTGCATTGAAAGAAACCAGCGGAGCTTTCAAGGAAAAATATGGCAATGATGATCGCTTGCGTACAATGCGCAGAGGGACCATAGAGTCAAGTGGAGGAGAAGCATCACCGGAGTGCGAGAAAGAAAGGTCAGTGCAAAGCAAAAAAGTTTCTTCGGGCTTGGACTGTGTTTCTGGCCAGCACGCTGGAAAATCTTTACATTCTGAGCCAAGTATCGGTATGCCTGCAGAAAGTGGAGAAAGCTCTGACACAACGGCTGCGGGTGATCAGCAGTCAGGTGTTTTGACTGCCAGTATGCCACTGGGCCAAGGAAGTTCTGTGCCCTTGTCACCGCAGCAGGAGGCTATGGAGCAAGATGATCCATCTGAGCCTGTGAAGAGAGCAGGAATGCTTAAGTTAATCACAGAAATGGAATCCCCTTTGCATGGTCTCAAGTTTGCCGTGTCTGAATCATCTGAGGATGAAGAAGAGGATAGTGATGTCCCCCCAAAACCTTTGAAACATCGGTTGGCTGAAAAAGCCGTTTTTGTTAAAGATTTGCCTATACAACATTATCGAGATGTAGTTCCTATAGAGGGTGCTGTAGAGGGCAGTTTGAGAGCAAGCTCATCTCCTGGCTGAGACTACCACCTGTGTACAGAGAGCCAGTGAGGGGTGTGCAGACTCTGCTGTGAAGAGTGCTGATAAAGACATCTCCGCTGTTAGTAACCCTTTAGTTACTGGTAATGAAGTAAGAATTACCAAGGGTAATGTAGATGATATTTCTGTGTCAGAAGTCTCTGTTCCATCTGTTGATGATAATGTTGTTTCTAACTTATCTAAAGAGGGGTCTGTAACTAAAAGTGATGCGCGGGATGTTGCAAGGAGTGCAGTTATTTCCTATGCTGCAGCGGTGGCTGCACCTGTCCCAAGGGTGAGTAGGGCCAGTTATTCTGCGGTCACTAGGACTGATGTGAGTGAAGGTCAGGCCAATCTGACACCATCTGGTAGCTCCTTTAAACGCCGCAATGTAGTCCAATTGAGGTAGACTGGAGAAGGCCCCCCCCCCCAAATAGGAGAGATGTGGTGGACCGTATTCTGGGGATGGGTTTTAAAGCAGAGGAGATTTTTGCCCTTATCAGCCCAGTTGGGTCAAATGAGTATGACCTCTCCTTTGTCAAGGCGGAAGGATTAGATGTCTTTTGGGAGAGGTATGAGCAGAGGTGGAAGGAGTCCCCAAAATGGGCAGGTTTGTCACCCAAAGTAATCTCTCGCCAGCCATTATATAAGAACATCACCATTCTAGTATGCAATGAGTCCATTCCTGCTGCGGATCTGGTGGTGTGGTTGGGGAGATATGCTGATGTCCAAGCTCCATTGAGGAAAGTTGTAGATGATAGGGGGATTTGGACAGGAGGATGGACGGTGTTGGTAAAACTGCATGTCACGGGTAATGTTGTTAAGCACATCCCTTCGTCTGCCTTTATAGGTCGTGACAGGATTATTACTTTTTATGCAGGGCAACCAAAGTTGTGTCATCGCTGTGGTGAAAAGGGGCATTTTTCAAGCTCATGTTCTGTGCAGAAATGTTCCCTCTGTCAGGGCTCAGGGCATGTTGCAAAAGACTGCAATAGTATTCGTTGTAATCTTTGTAACAAGTTAGGTCACCCCTATAGTCTTTACCCTGAAGCCCTCCATAATCAGCCAGAGGTGGTGGAAGAACTTCTGTGGATGTAGGAGGAGGAACGTGGGGGGCAGCAAGGGGTTGGTGGAGCTGTTTCAGCTAGTCCTGAGGACCCCCCCCAGGTGTCAGTTTCCCAGCCTGAAGGTGTGATCCCTACTGTGTCTGCTCCCCAGTCTGTGCTCCCTACTGTGTCTGTGTCTACTTCTGTTGTGTGTTCTTCCCCAGTGTTTCAAGTGCCCAGTGTTCCAAAAGTAAATAAGTCATCCAGATTGGCTGAGGCTGCCAAAGGAGCAGATTTGTGCAGATCTGAGGTGGCAGCTTCATCAGGGCCTTCCCTAAGGCAGCGTAAAACCTCTAGTGGAGGTTCTAAGGTGAAGAAGGGGGAAGTTGCCACTGCTAATAATGTAGATGAGGTATTTCAGGGTAATGTTTCAGGGGAGGAGGGAGAGTGGACCAAGGTGGGGAGAAGGAGGAATAAGGTAGTCCTGACCTCTGCCTCCTCGGTTTCATCCTTAGAGGTAGATGATCTACCGCTGGGAAACAAGTTTGGGTCCTTATCTGAGGGGGAGGAGGAGTCTTCTAATTCCGTGTCTCAGATGGAGGAAAATGAGGTAGAGAGTTCTCTAAAGAGGTCAAGGTCTCCAGTAAGGGGGGAGGGAGCTCAGGCTAAGAAACGCCTACCTCAATCATCCTGATGGCAGTTCCCACTCCGATAAAGTTGGCAACGATTAATGTTGCCAGCATAAAATCTGTAAGGGCTCGTAATATGGCCTTTTTTTTGCTCAGCGAGATGGATGCTGATATTTTATTTTTGCAAGAGACCCAGCTAAATAGACTTGCCGATGTCCACCTGGCAAAGAGGGAGTGGAGGCGTGGGCCCTGCTTCTGGTCTCTTGCGGCTGAGCCTTACAGCGGAGTTGCAGTACTTTTTACTGGCATGGTAACGTGTCGGCGGGTTATCGAGGTAGAGATTGGAAGGTGTATGGTCCTGGACGTCTCTGTGAAGGGGTATGATCTGCGTTTAATAAATATTTATGGACCACAGACTAGATGGGAGAGGAAATGCCTCTTTACAAAGATTAAGCCTTTCCTTTTTACATCTCTGCAAGTTGTCTTTGGAGGTGATTTTAACACCGTTACTAGGCCCAAAGACAGGAAAGGCTCCACTGACAGCCTGAGATATGATAGCGTTTTTCTTAATACGATAGCCAGGGAAGCAGGTTTGGAAGATGCGCATATTAAGCGTTGCCCAGACAGCACAGGGTACACATTTAGGCGAGGCAGTTGTGAGAGCAGGATAGATAGGTCTTTTTTTAAAAGGGAACTCTGCCTTTTCGGCTCCTGAGTGTCGTATGGTGGAGTTTTCTGATCACCTTTTGCTGTCTGTTATTCTCAATGCTTCAGATATACCACCTAAAGGAAAGGGTATTTGGAGAATGAATTCGGCTCTGCTGGATGACGAGGAGGTAAGACAATCTTTTGAGGATTTTTTTCAGGCTCAGGTAACCATCCTGGATTTATGCAGCAGTAAGTCGGAGTGATGGGAGCTTGCCAAAAGCCGGATTAGTGGGTTTTTCAAGGCCATAGGAAAAAGGAAACAGCTTGGTAAGTACATTGCCTACCAGCAGCTGCGGAGAAAACTTGATTGCCTTGTCTCGAGTGGTGGAGATTCCGGGGCAATCTCTGAGGTGAAACTTTTCCTTAGGAAGTATCAGTATGATACTTCTTTGGTTCTGGAAAGGGACTACGGGAAATATCACTCGCCTGACCCTTATCAGAACTGCAAACAAAGCGCAGCAGTTAAGACGGTTGATGGGCTAAGGGATAATACGGGCTCTTTGACGAAATCCAGGTCAGGCATCAGAGAGAAGAACACAACCGGGTTGACCATCCCTAGGCCACCCTTCCACCTAGATAGGTAAGTCACATTCTGCCTCACAAGATTCAGCCTGTTCCCCCATAATAATTAGAAGAAACAACTATAAATCCTGGTTTTTTGCTAAACAAATGAAAAAAATATAGAAAATTTTGAAAAAAAACCCCTTTATCATCATTTCTGTAATACAATTTTACAAATTAATAATTTTCTTCTTCACTGATGGGCACGGATAAGGCACCACTGATGGACACTGATAGGAGGCACTGATATGCTGCACTGATGGATACTGATTATTGCTGATGATGCTGCACTTATGGGCACTGATGAGGCGGCACTAATAGGCACTGATGAGACTGTACTGATGAGGCGGCACTAATAGGCACTGATGAGGCAGAACTGATGGGCACTGATGAGGCGGCACTGATGAGACTGTACTGATGAGGCGGCATTAATAGGTACTGATGAGGCAGAACTGATGGGCACTGATGAGGCGGCACTGATGAGACTGTACTGATGAGGCGGCACTAATAGGCACTGATGAGGCAGCACTGATGAGCACTGATAAGGAAGCACTGGTGGGCACTGATGGGGCAGCACTAATAGACACTGATGAGGCTGCACTGATAGGCACTGGTGGGCACTAATGATACTGCACTAATGGGCACTGATGAGGCTGCACTGATGGGCACTGATGATGCGGCACTAATAGGCACTGATGGGCACTGATGAGGATGCACTGATGGGCACTAATGAGACGGCACTAATAGGCACTGATGGGCACTGATTAGGCGTCACTGATGAGGATGCACTGATGGGCACTGATGAAGTGGCACTGATGGGCACTGATGAGGCGTCACTGGTGGGCACTGATGAGGCAGCACTGATAAGCTGCACTGATTAGGCTGCACTGATGGGCATGGATATGCTAAACTGTTGGGCACTAATATGCTGCACTGATGGACACTGATGGGGCTGAACCAATAACGTCCAGTCAGGATGGCAAAGCCTCTGCCCGGCCTTCAATCTGCTATAAGCTGGGCAGGAAGGTGTTAATAGGGATGGTCAAATTTGGGTGATTTTTGTGTTATTTTAGGGTGCAATCGGCTGGATGAGGATTATGAACGCTCTTTTCAGCTACCCTGGACATGTTTTTCTAGTCTCATTATTTTAAATGACTTTACACATGTAACAATGAAATACACAAAATAAAACACAAATGCAAAAATCAAAAAATTACAGAGCAGTACTTCTATCGAAATTGCATGTACTGTACATTCACCCTGTGTGAATGGGGCAAGATCAAATGTTCTTCAGTCTATTTTCTCTGCAATTGGAATGTGTGAATGGGGAAAATACCACATTATGGCCACAAGATGGTGATGAGGGGCACAATTATTTCTCACTAGTCATGTCATAGTCCTAAATCAGGGACCTCCAAACGACACCACATCTGGCCCTCTGCAAGGTCTTATCCGGCCCACGGCTAGGGTCAGTGAGGTATACTCAGTGTGCACTGATTGAGGATTCAGGTCAGCAGAGGTCGCCCATGGTCTCCACTTTAACCCCCCCAACGCGCACCCAGACTTTGTAAAGGGTGACTCTAATGGGGACCCTGATGTAAGGGGCATTATGATGGGGACTCTGATAGGGACTCAGGTGTAAAGGGGGTCTCTGATGTAAGAAGGGCTCCGATGTAACAGGGAACCCTGACTTAAGGGAGGACTCTAATGGGGACCCTGATGTAACATGGGACTCTAATGGGGACCCCAATGTAACAGGGAATTTTAATGGGTACCCTGACTTAAGGGTGGGCTCTAATTCAATCTCTCATGTAAGGGGGACTCTAATGAAGACCCTGGCATAAAGGTGGACTCTGACAGGGACCCTGATGTAAGGGACGCTCTAATGGGGACCCTAATGTAAGGGTAGACTCCAATAGGGACACTGATGTAAGGGGGACTCTAATGAGGATCCTGGTGTAAGGGGGAGTCTAATGGGAATCCTGATGTAAAGGGGGAGTCTAATGGGGATCCTGATGTAAGGGTGGAGTCTGATGTGGACCCTGATATAAGGGTGGACTCTTAAGGGAACCCTGATGTAAGGGGGACTCTAATAAGGATTCTGATGTAAGGGGGAGTCTAATAGAGACCCTGATGTAAGAGGGGACTCTAATTGGGGCCCTGATGTAAGGGGGGACTCTAAATGGGGCCCCGATGTAAGGGGGGGTCTAATGGGGACCCTGATGTAAGGGGGGTCTAATGGGGACCCTGATGTAAGGGGGGCATAATGGGGATCCTGATGTAAAAGGCAATCTAATGGGGATTAGACATCCTCAAAAGGTCCCTCAAAATGTTTGGGGGACCTTTTCAGGGGTCTGTGCACCATTTCTTTATTTTAAATAGAAGCCATATGGAAAATGTCATTTGCCATCAGTTAAAAAACATTTTTCCTTTGTACCTGTCACTGCTCCCGGCCCAGTGGAAGTTTTACATGTTGTTCTGCACTCGTACAGGTTCCCAGGGCAGTGCCCCGAGCCAGAGCCAGTACAAGGCGGATGCCCTGGGTGGTACAATTAACAGGAGGGAAGGGGGCACAGGTGAAGTGTCAGCAGTGTGTTTCACAGAAAGCACTAGACGGTGCTGCTAATAGCTGTGCCTGTACTGTAGTCGTCTGTACCTGTCTCTGTAACAATGTGCCAAGTACACTCCGGCACCCGGCACAAGCCTAGACAGAGACAGACCGTACCAGCCCTTCCCTGTCAGCACTTCACTCCCCTATGAAGACGATTCGTAGTCCCGTCCCGGCGGCATGACGTCACTCATGGCCAGAGGCGGGATGGGAGGAGCATAGGGAGCTGCTGCTGAAGCTGCGACTTGGAGGTGGAGGTGCCGCCGAGGGGGAACCAGATCAGCAAAGTGTGTATATGATTGCACCAAATTAAGCACCAAACATAATTATTGCCAAATGCCATCTGCAGATTAATACATGAACTGTCTGGATCAGATGAGGGGGGGATAATTACCAATGCTACCTATTTTTAGTTTCGGTAATATGCAGCATGGGGGGGTTAATGTACTGCCACTGGTCACTGATGCATTAGTGGCTGACCAGTGGTGGTACATTAACCCCCCCATGCTGCATATTACAGAAATTAAAAATAGCAATGGTAATTCACCCCCCAGCCTCCTTCCCTCCCCCATTCGGATCCAGACAGTTAATTTATTCATCTGCAGCAGGTTCATAAACAAACTGTCTGGATCCGATTGGGTTTGGGGAGGAGGCATCTGGCAGCAGGTGACGATGGCAAATGACACGTGGCATCTGGCAGCAGGTGACGATGGCAAATGACATGTGGCATCTACCAGCAGGTGACGATGGAAAATGACACGTGGCATCTACCAGCAGGTGACGATGGCAAATGACACGTGGCATCTACCAGCAGGTGACGATGGCAAATGACACGTGGCATCTGGCAATGGGTGACAGTGGTAAGTGACATGTTGCATCTAAGGGCAGGTGATGGTGGTGAATGACATGTTGCATCTCGCAGCAGGTGACGTTGGCAAATGACACGTGGCATCTACCAGCAGGTGACGATGGCAAATGACACGTGGCATCTACCAGCAGGTGACGATGGCAAATGACACGTGGCATCTAGCAGCAGGTGACAGTGGTAAGTGACATGTTGCATCTGGCAGCAGGTGATGTTGGCAAGTGACATCTGGTTAGAAGCTAAACAGTGTGGACCTTGAGTGGAGAGTGAACAAGTCTTGCTTTTTGACTGCTGGTGATTGCTGGGTTGCATTTTTTAGGTTCTTTTTGGGGATTTTCCTTGTAGATTTTTAACACCCTTTTCTGATACTTTTAAACTGTTTTTTTTTCTTTGCTTCCTTCAGCCTACTATTCAAGGGGAGTGGTTAATTGGTCACAGGTGCTTGAAGCCTATATAACCTTGTAGAACTCATTGTGAGCCTGCTCATCTTTGAGTCTGCTGGAACTCTATCCAAGTGGAACTGGTCTAAGTGGTGCGTTAAAACCAGAGTTGGTGGAACTGGTCTAATGCCGCGTACACACGAGCGGACTTTCCGGTCCGCCAAACAATCCAATCGTGTGTAGGCTCTGGCGGACTTTTTTTTCCCCAAAAGTCCGCTGTACCTAGATTTGAAACATGTTTCAAATCTTAGTCCGCCGGACTCCGTTCCTGACGGAAAGTCAGTTCGTCTGTATGCTGGTCCGACGGACAGGGTATTGCATCTCGCGCTCGCTGCAATAGAAAAATTTTCCTTTTGCGGCAAACGCGGGGCATCCCAGGCCCTTAGGTCTGGTATGGATTTTAAGGGGAACCCCCAACGCAAAAAAAAACGGCGTGGGCCCCCCCCCTAAAATCCATACCAGACCCTGATCCGAGCCCGCAACCCAGGCCGGTCAGGAAAGGGGGTGGGGACGAGCGCCCCCCCTCCTGAACGGTACCAGGCTGCATGCCCTCAACATGGGGGTGGGTGCTTTGGGGGAGGGGGGCGCCCTGCGGGGCCCCCCCACCCCAAAGCACCTTGTCCCCATGTTGATGAGGACAAGGGCCTCTTCCCGACAACCCTGGCTGTTGGTTGTCGGGGTCTGCGGGCGGGGAGCTTATCGGAATCCAGGAGCCCCCTATAATAAGAGGGCCCCAAGATCCCAGCCCCCCACCCTATGTGAATGAGTATGGGGTACATGGTACCCCTACCCATTTACCTAGGGAAAAAGTGTCAATAATAAAACACTACACAGGTTTTTAAAATAATTTATTAGACAGCTCCAGGGGGGTCTTCTTCCGGCTTCGGGGGTCTCTCCAGTTCCTCTTCTCTCGGCGTCCGGTTGGTTCTTCTCCGATCTCTCTCTGGTCTCTTCTCCCGGTATTCCAGTTCTTCTGCCGGCTCCGCCGCTGTGTTCATTCCGCTCTTTTGCCAGCGGAGGCCCAGACTTTTGGCTTCTTGTCTTCTTGGCTTCTTCCCTCTTCTCCAGATGTTGACACAACAGTCTCTCTGGCTGGACTGCTCTCTGAGTGCTCTGCTGTGACTTATATAGGCGGAGACCCCGCCCCCTTATGCCGTCACAGTCCCTGGGCATGCTGGGACTGTGACGTTTTAGGGGGCATGGTCAACATCACCCGTTGACAACGCCCCCTAAAACGTTACAGTCCCAGCATGCCCAGGGACTGTGAAGGCATAAGGGGGCGGGGTCTCTGCCTATATAAGTCACAGCAGAGCGCTCAGAGAGCAGTCCAGCCGGAGAGACCATTGTGTTAACATCTGGAGAAGAGAAGAGGGAAGAAGCCAAGAAGCCAAAAGTCCGGGCCTCTGCTGGCAAAAGAGCGGCATGAAGACAGCGGAGGAGCCGGCAGAAGAACTGGAACACCGTGAGAAAAAAACCTGTGTAGTATGTTTTTATTATTGACACTTTTTCCCTAGGTAAATGGGTAGGGGTAGCATGTACCCCATATTCATTCACATAGGGTGGGGGGCCTGGATCTGGGGGCCCTTTTATTATAGGGGGCTCCCGGATTCCGATAAGCCCCCCGCCCGCAGACTCCGTCAACCAACGGCCAGGGTTGTCGGAAAGAGGCCCTTGTCCTCATCAACATGGGGACAATATGCTTTGGGGTGGGGGGGCCCCGCAGGGCACCCCCCCTCCCCCAAAGCACCCACCCCCATGTTGAGGGCATGCGGCCTGGTACGGTTCAGGAGGGGGGGCGCTCGCTCATCCCCACCCCCTTTCCTGACCGGCCGGCTGCATGCTCAGATCGGGGTCTGGTATGGACTTTAGGGGGGACCCCACACCGTTTTTTCGGCGTTGGGGGTTCCCCTTAAAATCCATACCAGACCTAAGGGCCTGGGATGCCCCGTGACGGGGCACGCAAGGTGTCAATCTCGCCAATAAAAGCAATGAGATTCACTTTCTTTTCGAGTCCTGTCGTACCCGAGTCACATTCAAAATGAATGGACTTGTGTGGGCAAGTCCGTTCATTCTGAAAGTCTGCCGTAACTCCGGCGAAAGTCCGTCGGAAAGACGGGCGGACCTAGCCTGCCGGAAAGTTCAGTCGTGTGTAGGCAAGTCTGTCCGATCAGGTAGTCCGGCGGAAAGACAGTCGGACCAAGTCTGCTGGAAAGTCCGATCGTGTGTACGAGGCATAAGTGGTGAGTTAAAATCAGAGTTGTTGGAACTGGTCTAAGTGGTGAGTTAAAACCAGAGTTGGTGGAACTGGTCTAAGTGGTGAGTTAAAACCAGAGTTTAAAACAGGAGGTTATAACAGGGGTCATAGTACCTGTGTAGTGTGAGTACCTGAGTGTTGTCTGAGTCAGTGTTTCTCAACTCCAGTCCTCAAGGCGCACCAACAGGTCATGTTTTCAGGATTTCCACTATTTTGCACAGGTGATTTGATCAGTTTCACTGCCTTAGTAATTACCACAGCCGTTTCATCTGAGGGAAATCCTGAAAACATGACCTGTTGGTGCGCCTTGAGGACTGGAGTTGAGAAACACTGGTCTGAGTAGTGTGTGTGGATCTTTAGTACTTGTGTATTGTGTACTGTATACTTGTGTGTTGTGAGTAGGGATGAGCTTCGTGTTCGAATCGAACGCATGTTCAACTCGAACATCGCGTCTTCAGTCATGCAAAGGTACTATGACCCCATCATATTCCTCTATTATAAATCAGTACTGGTGTGTCTGTCCCCTCCCCCGGGCTCTGTAATCAGAGCTGAGATGCTCCAGCCACCCCCCCTGTGTATAACAGAAGCTTTGGTAACCATGGCAACAAAAGCAACACAGTACACCCTAATTAAAGTGGTGTTCCGGCCGAAATTATACTTTTTAAATAAAAATACCCCTATAATACACAAGCTTAATGTATTCTAGTAAAGTTAGTCTGTAAACTAAGGTCTGTTTTGTTAGTGTATAGCAGTAGTTTGTTATTTTATAAACTTACAGCAGGCCGTGGCCATCTTAAGTGTGGGCATCTGAAGCCAGACTGTATTTCTTCCTGGATCTCATCCTTGCAGATCTCGCACATGCTCAGTGCAGCACAAGCAGTGTAATAGGTTTCAGGCCAGGTTTCCATAGCAACGGCAGTGTCAGAGGAAGTTGCCGCCCCACTTTCCAGAAGGCATTGCAAACAGGAAATGATGCGATGGGCCGCGGCCAGGGAGGAGGAAGTGAAAAATGAATACAGCAGATATACAGTAGGTGCTGAGAAAAAAAATGTAAAAATATCCAATTCGTTTACAGTGCGCAGTTTAGTGAGGGATGCCAAAGAGTTGTAAAAGTGGGTGGAACTCCACTTTAATGGCTAAAATTTCCTAAAATGACCTCTAAACAAAAAGCTTTTTCACAAAAACTGTAAAAGATATCAAACTGAAAAGATATAGCCAGATAGCTGAATATTTTGTGAACATTTTAAAGTTTGTTTGGTGTCTCTAGGTGAAAGTATGAAGGAGCTGAAACTTTTGGGAGCGGAAGAAGATTTTAAGGATCTGAAGCATGCTCCCATTGACTTCAATGTTAAAAAAAGTGATAGTTACATAGTAGGTGAGGTTGAAAAAAGACACAAGTCCATCAAGTCCAACCTATGTGTGTGATTATGTGTCAGTATTTCATTACATATCCCTGTATGTTGCGGTCATTCAGGTGATTATCTAATAGTTTCTTGACGCTGTCAATGCTCCCCGCTGAGACCACCGCCTGTGGAAGGGAATTCCACATCCTTGCCGCTCTTACAGTAAAGAACCCTCTACGTAGTTTAAGGTTAAACATATTTTCTTCTAATTGTAATGAGTGGCCACGAGTCTTATTAAACTCTCTTCTGCGAAAAAGTTTTATCCCTATTGTGGGGTCACCAGTACAGTATTTGTAAATTGAAATCATATCCCCTCTCAAGCGTCTCTTCTCCAGAGAGAATAAGTTCAGTTCTCGCAACCTTTCCTCATAACTAAGATCCTCCAGACCCTTTATTAGCTTTGTTGCCCTTCTTTGTACTCGCTCCATTTCCAGTACATCCCTCCTGAGGACTGGTGCCCAGAACTGGACAGCATACTCCAGGTGCGGCCGGACCAGAGTCTTGTAGAGCGGGAGAATTATCGTTTTATCTCTGGAGTTGATCCCTCTTTTAATGCATGCCAATATTCTGTTTGCTTTATTAGCAGCAGCTTGGCATTGCATGCCATTGCTGAGCCTATCATCTACTAGGACCCCCAGGTCCTTTTCCATCCTAGATTCCCCCAGAGGTTCTCCCCCCAGTGTATAGATTGCATTCATATTTTGCCACCCAAATGCATTATTTTACATTTTTCTACATTGAACCTCATTTGCCATGTAGTCGCCCACCCCATTAATTTGTTCAGGTCTTTCCACATCCTGCGGAGAAGTTATTGCCCTGCTTAGCTTAGTATCGTCTGCAAATACAGAGATTGAACTGTTTATCCCATCCTCCAGGTCGTTTATGAACAAATTAAATAGGATTGGTCCCAGCACAGAACCCTGGGGAACCCCACTACCCACCCCTGACCATTCTAAGTACTCTCCATTTATCACCACCCTCTGAACACGCCCTTGTAGCCAGTTTTCAATCCATGTACTCACCCTATGGTCCATGCCAACGGACCTTATTTTGTACAGTAAACGTTTATGGGGAACTGTGTCAAATGCTTTTGCAAAATCCAGATACACCACGTCTACGGGCCTTCCTTTATCTAGATGGCAATTCACCTCCTCATAGAAGGTTAATAGATTGGTTTGGCAAGAACGATTCTTCATGAATCCATGCTGATTACTGCTAATGATATCATTCTTATTACTAAAATCTTGTATATAGTCCCTTATCATCCCCTCCAAGAGTTTACATACTATTGATGTTAGGCTAACTGGTCTGTAATTCCCAGGGATGTTTTTTGGGCCCTTTTTAAATATTGGTGCTACATTGGCTTTTCTCCAATCAGCTGGTACCATTCCAGTCAATAGACTGTCTGTAAAAATTAGGAACAACGGTCTGGCAATCACCTGACTGAGTTCCCTAAGTACCCTCGGATGCAAGCCATCTGGTCCCGGTGATTTATTAATGTTAAGTTTCTCAAGTCTAATTTTAATTCCGTCCTCTGTTAACCATGTAGGTGCATCCTGTGTTGTGTCATGAGGATAAACACTGCAGTTTTGGTTACTGAAGCCCCCCAATTCACTCGTGAATACTGGAGAAGAATAAATTCAATACCTTTGCCATCTCCCCATCTTTTGTAACCAGATGTCCTTCTTCATTCATTCTTTATGGGGCCAATATGGTCTGTCCTCCCTTTTTTACTGTGATAAAAAGCTTAATATTTTAAAAAGTATAAATGGTGGAAAAAAGTTGAAAAAGTCCCATCATCAGCTGAAAGAGATGAACATTTTATTAGTTTAATGGTTTTAATAGCTGAAAGTATGCAGAAGTTACGCAGAGCCAAAAAACGTATGAAATAATAAAGAAATAATAAAAATAAACTAGAAAATGCATTTCCTGGGGAAAATGCGTGGCGATGCTGAATAGCTGAATTGCTAAAATGACCTCCATGAAAACTGCCCTCATCATACTGCCATCAAAACTGCCCCATCAGAATTGCCCCATCAAAATTGTCCCCATGAAAACTGCCCCATCATATTGCCACCATCAAAACTGCCCCATCAGAAATGTCCCATCAAAACTGCCCCATTATATTGCCACCATCAGAATTGCCCCATCAAAACTGCCCCATCATATTGCCACCATCAAAACTGCCCCATCAGAATTGCCCCATCAAAACTGCCCCATCAGAATTGCCCCATCAGAATTGCCCCATCAAAACTGCCCCATCATATTGCCACCATCAAAACTGCCCCATCAAAACTGCCCCATCATATTCCTCTATTATAAGGGTCGGTTCAAACTAGGACGACTTGTCAGGCGACCTAGTCGCCTGACAAGTAGCGTCCCGTTCTGTACAATGGAACCGTTCTAGTTCGACTTAGAAAAAGGTTCCTGTACTACTTTTGGGGTGACTTGAGGCGACTTGCATAGACTTCTATACAGAAGTCGTTTTGCCAGTCGCCGTGGATGTCGTGTGCAGGTCGCCTCGGTGAGGCGACCTTCAAGTCATGCCGCCCCTAGTGTGAACCGAGCCTAAATCAGTACATGGTGTGTCTGTCCCCTCCCCCGGGCTCTGTAATCAGAGCTGAGATGCTCCAGCCACCTCTCCCCCTATTGATAACAGAAGCTTTGGTAACCATGGCAACAAAAGCAACACAGTACACTCTGATTAATGGCTAAAATTTCCTGAAATGACCTCTAAACAAAAAGCTTTTTCTCAAAAACTGTAAAAGATATCAAACTGAAAAGATACAGCCAGATGGCTGAATATTTTCTGAACATTTTAAAGTTTGTTTGGTGTCTGTAGGTGAAAGTATGAAGGAGCTGAAACTTTTGGGAGCGGAAGAAGATTTTAAGTATCTGAAACATGTTCCCATTGCCTTCAATGTTCAAAAAAAGTGATAAAAAGCTTAATATTTTAAAAAGTATCAATGATAGAAAAAAAGTTGAAAAAGTCCCATCATCAGCTGAAAGAGACGAACATTTTAATAGTTGAATGGTTTTAATAGCTGAAAGTATGCAGAAGTTATGCAGAGCCAAAAAACGTACAGAATAAAATTAAAACTAGAAAATGCATTTCCTGGGGAAAATGCGTGGGAATGCTGAATAGCTAAATTGCTAAAATGGCCGCCATCAAAACTGCCCCATCATACTGCCATCAAAACTGCCCCATCAAAATTGTCCCATTAAAACTGCCCCATCATATTGCCACCATCAAAACTGCCCCATCAGAATTGCCCCATCAAAACTGCCCCATCATATTGCCACCATCAAAACTGCCCCATCAGAATTGCCCTATCAAAACTGCTCCATCATATTGCCACCATCAAAACTGCCCCATCAGAATTGTCCCATCAAAACTGCCCCATCATATTGCCACCATCAAAACTGCCCCATCAGAATTGCCCTATCAAAACTGCCCCATCATATTCCTCTATTATAAATCAGTACATGGTGTGTCTGTCCCCTCTCCCGGGCTCTGTAATCAGAGCTGAGATTCTCCAGCCACCTCCCCCCCTGTGTATAACAGAAGCTTTGGTAACCATGGCAACAAAACAAACACAGTACACTCTGATTAATGGCTAAAATTTCCTGAAATGACCTCTAAACAAAAAGCTTTTTCCCCAAAACTGTAAAAGATTTCAAAATGAAAAGATATAGCCAGATAGCTGAATATTTTGTGAACATTTTAAAGTTTGTTTGGCGTCTGTAGGTGAAAGTATGAAGGAGCTGAAACTTTTGGGAGCGGAAGAAGATTTTAAGGATCTGAAGCATGCTCCCATTGACTTCAATGTTAAAAAAGTGTTAAAAAGCTTAATATTTTAAAAAGTATAAATGGTAGAAAAAAAAGTCGAAAAAGAGCACACATCAGCTAAAAGAGACGAACATTTTAATAGTTGAATGGTTTTATTAGCTGAAAGTATGCAGAAGTTATGCAGAGCCAAAAAATGTACGGAATAAAATTAAAAATAAACTAGAAAATGCATTTCCTGGGGAAAATGCGTGGGAATGCTGAATAGCTAAATTGCTAAAATGGCCGCCATCAAAACTGCCCCATCATACTGCTATCAAAACTGCCCCATCATACTGCCATCAAAACTGCCCCATCAGAATTGCCCCATCATATTGCCCCCATCAAAACTGCCCCCATCAAAACTGCCCCATCATATTGCCACCTTTAAAACTTCTCCATTAAAATTGTCCCCATCAAAACTGGCCCATCATATTGCCACCATCAAAACTGCCCCATCAGAATTGCCCTATCAAAACTGCCCATCATATTGCCACCATCAAAACTGACCCATCATAATTGCCACCAATAAAACTGCCCCATCATAATTGCCCCATCAAAACTGCCCCATCAGAATTGCCCTATCAAAACTGCCCATCATATTCCTCTATTATAAATCAGTACATGGTGTGTCTGTCACCTCCCCCGGGCTAAGTCCCGTCAAGTCACCGTGCGTCAGAGGGGGGCGGGGTCACCGGGTGGCCCCGCCCCCCGTTATTTAAGAACTGTCAGACGAGGAGCGCCGTCACACAGCGGGAGCCTCCCTCCATGCCAGCATGGGTGCGGAGCGGCCCAGAGAAGAAAATGAAGAAGAGAAGAAAAGAAGAAGAGAAGAAGATGAAGAAGATGAAGAGAAGAGCGGGAGCCTCCCCCCATGCCATGGGTGTGGAGCGGCCCGAGGAGAAAAAGATAGAAGACGCCGCGGAGGAGATGCTGGACGAGAACGCCGGAGGAAGAACCAGAAGAACCAGAAGATGAAGGAAGATAGAAGAAAGAAGAAGTATTTAAATAAAGGAATTGTCAAAAACTGTCTCTTGTCATTTTTAACATTTTTGACAGTTTTTTAGTGAAATGGTAGGTACCCCCTTACCATTTCTCACAGGGGGGGGCGGGATCTGGGGGTCCCCTTGTTAAAGGGGGCTTCCAGTTTCCAATAAGCCCCCCACCTGCAGACCCCCACAACCACCGACCAGGGTTGTGGGGATGAGGCCCTTGTCCTCATCAACATGGGGACAAGGTGTTTTGGGGGGCTACCCCAAAGCACCCTCCCAATGTTGAGGGCATGTGGCCTGGTACGGTTCAGGAGGGGGGGCCGCACTCTCATCCCCCCTCTTTTCCTACGGCCTGCCAGGTTGCATGCTCGGATAAGGGTCTGGTATGGATTTTTGGGGGGACCCCACGCCGTTTTTTTTTTTTTTTTGGCGCGGGGTTCCCCTTAAAATCCATATCAGACCTGAAGGGCCTGGTATGGAATTTAGGGGGACTCATACGTCTTTTTTTTTTTTTTTTTTTGGTTCGGGGTTCCCCTTTGGGGAATTCCCATGCCGTTTTTATCAATGAACTTCTATGTGTATTGTCGGCAATGCAATAGCCGCGGTAGTTTTAAATGAGTTTTTTCCTTCAAAATGTCATTTTGCTGTCAGACTGTTCTAAACACAGGAAACATGCGCCCCCTTACAGGCATACTATAGACACCCCCCAGGTACGAAATTTAAAGGGATATTACACTTTTATTGTTTGACTTTAAGCATTATTAAAATCACTGCTCCTGAAAAAACGGCCGTTTTAAAAAAATTTTTTTGCATTGATCCATGTCCCCTGGGGCAGGACCCAGGTCCCCAAACACTTTTTATGACAATAACTTGCATATTAGCCTTTAAAATGAGCACTTTTGATTTCTCCCATAGACTTTTAAAGGGTGTTCCGCCGGCATTCGAATTTGCCGCGAACACCCCAAATTGTTCGCTGTTCGGCAAACTTGCGAACAGCCAATGTTCGAGACGAACGTGAGTTCGACTCGAAGCTCATCCCTACGCAGAACCAAAAAACGTACGGAATAAAATTAAAATTAAAACTAGAAAATGCATTTCCTGGGGAAAATGCGTGGGAATGCTGAATTGCTAAAACGGACCCCAGCAAAACTGCCCCCATCATATTGCCATTAAAAAACTGCCCCATCATATTGCCATTAAAAAACTGCCCCATCAGAATTGCCCCATCAAAATTGTCCCCATCAAAACTGCCCCATCATATTGCCACCATCAAAAATGACCCCCATCAAAAGTGCCCCATCATATTTCCACCATCAAAACTGCCCCATCAGAATTGCCCCATCAAAACTGCCCCATCATATTGCCACCATCAAAACTGCCCCCATCAAAACTGCCCCATCTTATTGCCACAATCAAAACTGCCGCATCAGAATTGTCCCATCAAAACTGCCCCATCATATTGCCACCATCAAAACTGCCCCATCATAATTGCCCCTTCAAAACTGCCCCATCATATTCCTCTATTATAAATCAGTACATCGTGTGTCTGTCCCCTCCCCGGGCTCTGTAATCAGAGCTGAGATGCTCCAGCCACCTCCCCCCTGTGTATAACAGAAGCTTTGGTAACCATGGCAACAAAACAAACACAGTACACTCTGATTAATGGCTAAAATTTCCTGAAATGACCTCTAAACAAAAAGCTTTTTCTCAAAAACTGTAAAAGATATCAAAATGAAAAGATATAGCCAGATAGCTGAATATTTTGTGAACATTTTAAAGTTTGTTTGGTGTCTCTAGGTGAAAGTATGAAGGAGCTGAAACTTTTGGGAGCGGAAGAAGAATTTAAGGATTTCAAGCATGCTCCCATTGACTTCAATGTTAAAAAAAGTGTTAAAAAGCTTAATATTTTAAAAAGTATAAATGGTAGAAAAAAAGTTGAAAAAGAGCACACCTCAGCTAAAAGAGACGAACATTTTATTACTTGAATGGTTTTAATAGCTGAAAGTATGCAGAAGTTACGCAGAACCAAAAAACGTACGGAATAAAATTAAAAACTAGAAAATGCATTTCCTGGGGAAAATGCGTGGGAATGCTGAATTGCTAAAACGGCCCCCAGCAAAATTGCCCCCATCATATTTTCAAAAATAATTTTTTTTTTTCAGAAATATTTATTTTTTTTTCAAAAATATTTTTTTTTTTCAAAAATAATTTTTTTTTTCAAAAATAATTTTTTTTTTCAAAAATATTTTTTTTTTTTCAAAAATAATTTTTTTTTTTTTCAAAAATAATTTTTTTTTTTTTCAAAAATAATTTTTTTTTTTTTCAAAAATAATTTTTTTTTCAAAAATGATTTTTTTTTTTTTCAAAAATATTTTTTTTTTCAAAAATAATTTTTTTTTTCAAAAATAATTTTTTTTTTCAGAAATATTTTTTTTTTTTCAAAAATATATTTTTTTTTTCAAAAATAATTGCTGAATAGCTAAATTGCTAAAATGACCGCCATCAAAACTGCCCCATCAGAATTGCCACGATCAAAACTGCCCCATCATATTCCTCTATTATAATCAGTACATGGTGTGTCTGTCCCCTCCCCCCGGGCTCTGTAATTAAAGCTGAGATGCTCCAGCCACCTCCCCCCCCTCTGTGTATAACAGAAGCTTTGGTAACCATGGCAACAAAACACACACAGTACACTCTGATTAATGGCTAAAATTTCCTGAAATGACCTCTAAACAAAAAGCTTTTTCTCAAAAACTGTAAAAGATATCAAACTGAAAAGATATAGCCAGATAGCTGAATATTTTGTGAACATTTTAAAGTTTGTTTGGTGTCTCTAGGTGAAAGTATGAAGGAGCTGAAACTTTTGGGAGCGGAATAAAAATTTAAGGATTTCAAGCATGCTCCCATTGACTTCAATGTTAAAAAAAAGTGATAAAAAGCTTAATATTTTAAAAAGTATAAATGGTAGAAAAAAAGTTGAAAAAGAGCACACCTCAGCTAAAAGAGACGAACATTTTGATAGTTGAATGGTTTTAATAGCTGAAAGTATGCAGAAGTTACGCATTACCGAAAAACGTACGGAATAAAATTAAAAATAACTAGAAAATGCATTTCCTGGGGAAAATGCGTGGGAATGCTGAATAGCTAAATTGCTAAAACGGCCACCATCAAAACTGCCCCATCATATTGCCATCAAAATTGCCCCATCAAAATTGTCCCCATCAGAATTGCCCCATCAAAACAAAAAGTAATTTTTTTTTTCTAAAGTAATTTTTTTTTCAAAAGTAATTTTTTTTTCAAAAATAAATTTTTTTTTTCAAAAATAATTTTTTTTTTCAAAAATAATTTTTTTTTCAAAAATAATTTTTTTTTTCAAAAATAATTTTTTTTTTTTTTCAAAAATAATTTTTTTTTTTTCAAAAATATTTTTTTTTTTTCAAAAATTTTTTTTTTTCAAAAATAATTTTTTTTTTTCAAAAATAATTTTTTTTTTTTTCAAAAATAATTTTTTTTTTTTCAAAAATAATTGCTGAATAGCTAAATTGCTAAAACGGCCGCCATCAAAACTGCCCCATCATACGGCCATCAAAACTACCCCATCAGAATTGCCCCATTAAAACTGCCCCATCATATTGCCACCATCAAAACTGCCCCATCAGAATTGCTAAATCAAAATTGTCCCATCATATTGCCACCATCAGAATTGCCCCATCAGAATTGCCCCATCAAAACTGCCCCATCAGAATTGCCTTATCAAAACTGCCCCATCATATTGCCACCATCAAAACTGCCCCATCAGAATTGCCCCATCAAAACTGCCCCATCAGAATTGCCCCATCAAAACTGCCCCATCATAATTGCCCCATCAAAACTGCCCCGTCATATTGCCACCATCAAAACTGCCCCATCATAATTGCCCCATCAAAACTGCCCCATCAGAATTGCCCTATCAAAACTGCCCCATCATATTCCTCTATTATAAATCAGTACATAGTGTGTCTGTCCCCTCCCCCGGGCTCTGTAATCAGAGCTGAGATGCTCCAGCCACCTCCCCCCCTGTGTATAACAGAAGCTTTGGTAACCATGGCAACAAAACAAACAGTACACTCTGATTAATGGCTAAAATTTCTTGAAATTACCTCTAAACAAAAAGCTTTTTCTCATAAACTGTAAAAGATATCAAAATGAAAAGATATAGCCAGATAGCTGAATATTTTGTGAACATTTTAAAGTTTGTTTGGTGTCTCTAGGTGAAAGTATGAAGGAGCTGAAACTTTTGGGAGCGGAAGAAAAATTTAAGGATTTCAAGCATGCTCCCATTGACTTCAATGTTAAAAAAAGTGATAAAAAGCTTAATATTTTAAAAAGTATAAATGGTAGAAAAAAAGTTGAAAAAGAGCACACCTCAGCTAAAAGAGACGAACATTTTGATAGTTGAATGGTTTTAATAGCTGAAAGTATGCAGAAGTTACGCATTACCGAAAAACGTACGGAATAATAATAAGAAAAATAAATAAAAAAACGAATAACAATAGTGGGACTGCTAAAGCAGTCCCACTAATAAATAAAATCGAATAACAATAGTGGGACTGCTAAAGCATTCCCACTAACTAGAAAATGCATTTCCTGGGGAAAATGCGTGGGAATGCTGAATTGCTAAAACGGCCCCCAGCAAAATTGCCCCCATCATATTGCCATCAAAACTGTCCCATCATATTGCCTCCATCAAAACTGCCCCATCAGAATTGCCCTATCAAAACAGCCCCATCATATTGCCACCATCAAAACTGCCCCATCATATTGCCACCATCAAAACTGCCCCATCAGAATTACCCCATCAAAACTGCCCCATCATATTCCTCTATTATAAATCAGTACATGGTGTGTCTGTCCCCTCCCCCGGGCTCTGTAATCTAAGCTGAGATGCTCCAGCCACCTCCCTCCCTGTGTATAACAGAAGCTTTGGTAACCATGGCAACAAAACAAACAGTACACTCTGATTAATGGCTAAAATTTCCTGAAATGACCTCTAAACAAATGGCCGTATTTTAAAAACTATACATCCTATAGCGAAGATCTTTATATTGTGAGAATCACAAGACCCAGACCTAGATTTTTATACATAGTATGTCTCTGAAATATTAAAATTGAAGGCACGGTCGCAGTTTAGAAATTGCCCTTCAAATTTGAAGGGGCTAGAGTGTAGTTTCAATGAATGTCAATGGACGGCGTGAGTTGCAAACAAATGGTCATATTGTGAAAACTATCAGGACTATGGCTTAGCCGTGGACATGTTTAGTGGCAGCAGGGATAGCTGAACGTTTTGATATAAGATTTGTGTAGGTGGGCTTGAAAATGAGGGAGTGGCGGCAGTTTAGAAATCATGTTCTGATTTTCCAGCTTTTGTCCGCTCCCCTGGACTCTAATCAGAGCTGAGATGCTCCAGCCACCTCCCCCCCCTGTGTATAACAGAAGCTTTGGTAACCATGGCAACAAAACAAACAGTACACTCTGATTAATGGCTAAAATTTCTTGAAATGACCTCTAAACAAAAAGCTTTTTCTCATAAACTGTAAAAGATATCAAAATGAAAAGATATAGCCAGATAGCTGAATATTTTGTGAACATTTTAAAGTTTGTTTGGTGTCTCTAGGTGAAAGTATGAAGGAGCTGAAACTTTTGGGAGCGGAAGAAAAATTTAAGGATTTCAAGCATGCTCCCATTGACTTCAATGTTAAAAAAAGTGATAAAAAGCTTAATATTTTAAAAAGTATAAATGGTAGAAAAAAAGTTGAAAAAGAGCACACCTCAGCTAAAAGAGATGAACATTTTGATAGTTGAATGGTTTTAATAGCTGAAAGTATGCAGAAGTTACGCATTACCGAAAAACGTACGGAATAATAATAAGAAAAATAAATAAAAAAACGAATAACAATAGTGGGACTGCTAAAGCAGTCCCACTAATAAATAAAATCGAATAACAATAGTGGGACTGCTAAAGCATTCCCACTAACTAGAAAATGCATTTCCTGGGGAAAATGCGTGGGAATGCTGAATTGCTAAAACGGCCCCCAGCAAAATTGCCCCCATCATATTGCCATCAAAACTGTCCCATCATATTGCCTCCATCAAAACTGCCCCATCAGAATTGCCCTATCAAAACAGCCCCATCATATTGCCACCATCAAAACTGCCCCATCATATTTCCACCATCAAAACTGCCCCATCAGAATTACCCCATCAAAACTGCCCCATCATATTCCTCTATTATAAATCAGTACATGGTGTGTCTGTCCCCTCCCCCGGGCTCTGTAATCTAAGCTGAGATGCTCCAGCCACCTCCCCCCCTGTGTATAACAGAAGCTTTGGTAACCATGGCAACAAAACAAACAGTACACTCTGATTAATGGCTAAAATTTCCTGAAATGACCTCTAAACAAATGGCCGTATTTTAAAAACTATACATCCTACAGCGAAGATCTTTATATTGTGAGAATCACAAGACCCAGACCTAGATTTTGATACATAGTATGTCTCTGAAATATTAAAATTGAAGGCACGGTCGCAGTTTAGAAATTGCCCTTCAAATTTGAAGGGGCTAGAGTGTAGTTTCAATGAATGTCAATGGACGGCGTGAGTTGCAAACAAATGGTCATATTGTGAAAACTATCAGGACTATGGCTTAGCCGTGGACATGTTTAGTAGCAGCAGGGATAGCTGAACGTTTTGATATAAGATTTGTGTAGGTGGGCTTGAAAATGAGGGAGTGGCGGCAGTTTAGAAATCATGTTCTGATTTTTCAGCTTTTGTCCCCTCCCCGGGCTCTGTAATCAGAGCTGAGATGCTCCAGCCACCTCCCCCCCTGTGTATAACAGAAGCTTTGGTAACCATGGCAACAAAACACACACAGTACACTCTGATTAATGGCTAAAATTTCCTGAAATGACCTCTAAACAAAAAGCTTTTTCTCAAAAACTGTAAAAGATATCAAACTGAAAAGATATAGCCAGATAGCTGAATATTTTGTGAACATTTTAAAGTTTGTTTGGTGTCTCTAGGTGAAAGTATGAAGGAGCTGAAACTTTTGGGAGCGGAAGAAAAATTTAAGGATTTCAAGCATGCTCCCATTGACTTCAATGTTAAAAAAAAGTGATAAAAAGCTTAATATTTTAAAAAGTATAAATGGTAGAAAAAAAGTTGAAAAAGAGCACACCTCAGCTAAAAGAGACGAACATTTTGATAGTTGAATGGTTTTAATAGCTGAAAGTATGCAGAAGTTACGCATTACCGAAAAACATACGGAATAAAATTAAAATTAAAAATAAATAAAATCGAATAACAATAGTGGGACTGCTAAAGCATTCCCACTAAATAAAATCGAATAACAATAGTGGGACTGCTAAAGCATTCCCACTAATAATTAGAAAATGCATTTCCTGGGGAAAATGCGTGGGAATGCTGAATAGCTAAATTGCTAAAACGGCCGCCATCAAAACTGCCCCATCAGAATTGCCCCATCAAAATTGTCCCCATTAAAACTGCCCCATCATATTGCCACCATCAAAACTGCCCCATCAGAATTGCTCCATCAAAATTGTCCCATCATATTGCCACCATCAGAATTGCCCCATCAAAACTGCCCCATCATATTGCCACCATCAAAACTGCCCCATCAGAATTGCCCCATCATATTACCACCATCAAAACTGCCCCCTTCATATTGCCATCAAAACTGCCCCATTAGAATTGCCCCATCAAAATTGTCCCCATCAAAACTGCCCCATCAGAATTGCCCCATCAAAACTAAAAGTAATTTTTTTTTCAAAAGTAATTTTTTTTCAAAAATGAATTTTTTTTTCAAAAATAATTTTTTTTTTTTCAAAAATAATTTTTTTTTTTTCAAAAATAATTTTTTTTTTTCAAAAATTTTTTTTTTCTTTTTTTTTTTTTTTCAAAAATAATTTTTTTTCAAAAATATTTTTTTTTCAAAAATATTTTTTTTTTTTTCAAAAATATTTTTTTTTTTTCAAAAATAATTGCTGAATAGCTAAATTGCTAAAACGGCCGCCATCAAAACTGCCCCATCATACGGCCATCAAAACTACCCCATCAGAATTGCCCCATTAAAACTGCCCCATCATATTGCCACCATCAAAACTGCCCCATCAGAATTGCTAAATCAAAATTGTCCCATCATATTGCCACCATCAGAATTGCCCCATCAGAATTGCCCCATCAAAACTGCCCCATCAGAATTGCCTTATCAAAACTGCCCCATCAGAATTGCCCCATCAAAACTGCCCCATCAGAATTGCCCCATCAAAACTGCCCCATCAGAATTGCCCCATCAAAACTGCCCCATCATAATTGCCCCATCAAAACTGCCCCGTCATATTGCCACCATCAAAACTGCCCCATCATAATTGCCCCATCAAAACTGCCCCATCAGAATTGCCCTATCAAAACTGCCCCATCATATTCCTCTATTATAAATCAGTACATAGTGTGTCTGTCCCCTCCCCCGGGCTCTGTAATCAGAGCTGAGATGCTCCAGCCACCTCCCCCCCTGTGTATAACAGAAGCTTTGGTAACCATGGCAACAAAACAAACAGTACACTCTGATTAATGGCTAAAATTTCTTGAAATGACCTCTAAACAAAAAGCTTTTTCTCATAAACTGTAAAAGATATCAAAATGAAAAGATATAGCCAGATAGCTGAATATTTTGTGAACATTTTAAAGTTTGTTTGGTGTCTCTAGGTGAAAGTATGAAGGAGCTGAAACTTTTGGGAGCGGAAGAAAAATTTAAGGATTTCAAGCATGCTCCCATTGACTTCAATGTTAAAAAAAGTGATAAAAAGCTTAATATTTTAAAAAGTATAAATGGTAGAAAAAAAGTTGAAAAAGAGCACACCTCAGCTAAAAGAGACGAACATTTTGATAGTTGAATGGTTTTAATAGCTGAAAGTATGCAGAAGTTACGCATTACCGAAAAACGTACGGAATAATAATAATAAAAATAAATAAAAAAACGAATAACAATAGTGGGACTGCTAAAGCAGTCCCACTAATAAATAAAATCGAATAACAATAGTGGGACTGCTAAAGCATTCCCACTAACTAGAAAATGCATTTCCTGGGGAAAATGCGTGGGAATGCTGAATTGCTAAAACGGCCCCCAGCAAAATTGCCCCCATCATATTGCCATCAAAACTGTCCCATCATATTGCCTCCATCAAAACTGCCCCATCAGAATTGCCCTATCAAAACAGCCCCATCATATTGCCACCATCAAAACTGCCCCATCATATTGCCACCATCAAAACTGCCCCATCAGAATTACCCCATCAAAACTGCCCCATCATATTCCTCTATTATAAATCAGTACATGGTGTGTCTGTCCCCTCCCCCGGGCTCTGTAATCTAAGCTGAGATGCTCCAGCCACCTCCCCCCCTGTGTATAACAGAAGCTTTGGTAACCATGGCAACAAAACAAACAGTACACTCTGATTAATGGCTAAAATTTCCTGAAATGACCTCTAAACAAATGGCCGTATTTTAAAAACTATACATCCTATAGCGAAGATCTTTATATTGTGAGAATCACAAGACCCAGACCTAGATTTTTATACATAGTATGTCTCTGAAATATTAAAATTGAAGGCACGGTCGCAGTTTAGAAATTGCCCTTCAAATTTGAAGGGGCTAGAGTGTAGTTTCAATGAATGTCAATGGACGGCGTGAGTTGCAAACAAATGGTCATATTGTGAAAACTATCAGGACTATGGCTTAGCCGTGGACATGTTTAGTGGCAGCAGGGATAGCTGAACGTTTTGATATAAGATTTGTGTAGGTGGGCTTGAAAATGAGGGAGTGGCGGCAGTTTAGAAATCATGTTCTGATTTTCCAGCTTTTGTCCGCTCCCCTGGGCTCTAATCAGAGCTGAGATGCTCCAGCCACCTCCCCCCCCTGTGTATAACAGAAGCTTTGGTAACCATGGCAACAAAACAAACAGTACACTCTGATTAATGGCTAAAATTTCTTGAAATGACCTCTAAACAAAAAGCTTTTTCTCATAAACTGTAAAAGATATCAAAATGAAAAGATATAGCCAGATAGCTGAATATTTTGTGAACATTTTAAAGTTTGTTTGGTGTCTCTAGGTGAAAGTATGAAGGAGCTGAAACTTTTGGGAGCGGAAGAAAAATTTAACGATTTCAAGCATGCTCCCATTGACTTCAATGTTAAAAAAAGTGATAAAAAGCTTAATATTTTAAAAAGTATAAATGGTAGAAAAAAAGTTGAAAAAGAGCACACCTCAGCTAAAAGAGATGAACATTTTGATAGTTGAATGGTTTTAATAGCTGAAAGTATGCAGAAGTTACGCATTACCGAAAAACGTACGGAATAATAATAAGAAAAATAAATAAAAAAACGAATAACAATAGTGGGACTGCTAAAGCAGTCCCACTAATAAATAAAATCGAATAACAATAGTGGGACTGCTAAAGCATTCCCACTAACTAGAAAATGCATTTCCTGGGGAAAATGCGTGGGAATGCTGAATTGCTAAAACGGCCCCCAGCAAAATTGCCCCCATCATATTGCCATCAAAACTGTCCCATCATATTGCCTCCATCAAAACTGCCCCATCAGAATTGCCCTATCAAAACAGCCCCATCATATTGCCACCATCAAAACTGCCCCATCATATTGCCACCATCAAAACTGCCCCATCAGAATTACCCCATCAAAACTGCCCCATCATATTCCTCTATTATAAATCAGTACATGGTGTGTCTGTCCCCTCCCCCGGGCTCTGTAATCTAAGCTGAGATGCTCCAGCCACCTCCCCCCCTGTGTATAACAGAAGCTTTGGTAACCATGGCAACAAAACAAACAGTACACTCTGATTAATGGCTAAAATTTCCTGAAATGACCTCTAAACAAATGGCCGTATTTTAAAAACTATACATCCTACAGCGAAGATCTTTATATTGTGAGAATCACAAGACCCAGACCTAGATTTTGATACATAGTATGTCTCTGAAATATTAAAATTGAAGGCACGGTCGCAGTTTAGAAATTGCCCTTCAAATTTGAAGGGGCTAGAGTGTAGTTTCAATGAATGTCAATGGACGGCGTGAGTTGCAAACAAATGGTCATATTGTGAAAACTATCAGGACTATGGCTTAGCCGTGGACATGTTTAGTAGCAGCAGGGATAGCTGAACGTTTTGATATAAGATTTGTGTAGGTGGGCTTGAAAATGAGGGAGTGGCGGCAGTTTAGAAATCATGTTCTGATTTTTCAGCTTTTGTCCCCTCCCCGGGCTCTGTAATCAGAGCTGAGATGCTCCAGCCACCTCCCCCCCTGTGTATAACAGAAGCTTTGGTAACCATGGCAACAAAACACACACAGTACACTCTGATTAATGGCTAAAATTTCCTGAAATGACCTCTAAACAAAAAGCTTTTTCTCAAAAACTGTAAAAGATATCAAACTGAAAAGATATAGCCAGATAGCTGAATATTTTGTGAACATTTTAAAGTTTGTTTGGTGTCTCTAGGTGAAAGTATGAAGGAGCTGAAACTTTTGGGAGCGGAAGAAAAATTTAAGGATTTCAAGCATGCTCCCATTGACTTCAATGTTAAAAAAAAGTGATAAAAAGCTTAATATTTTAAAAAGTATAAATGGTAGAAAAAAAGTTGAAAAAGAGCACACCTCAGCTAAAAGAGACGAACATTTTGATAGTTGAATGGTTTTAATAGCTGAAAGTATGCAGAAGTTACGCATTACCGAAAAACATACGGAATAAAATTAAAATTAAAAATAAATAAAATCGAATAACAATAGTGGGACTGCTAAAGCATTCCCACTAAATAAAATCGAATAACAATAGTGGGACTGCTAAAGCATTCCCACTAATAATTAGAAAATGCATTTCCTGGGGAAAATGCGTGGGAATGCTGAATAGCTAAATTGCTAAAACGGCCGCCATCAAAACTGCCCCATCAGAATTGCCCCATCAAAATTGTCCCCATTAAAACTGCCCCATCATATTGCCACCATCAAAACTGCCCCATCAGAATTGCTCCATCAAAATTGTCCCATCATATTGCCACCATCAGAATTGCCCCATCAAAACTGCCCCATCATATTGCCACCATCAAAACTGCCCCATCAGAATTGCCCCATCATATTACCACCATCAAAACTGCCCCATCATATTGCCACCATCAAAACTGCCCCCTTCATATTGCCATCAAAACTGCCCCATTAGAATTACCCCATCAAAATTGTCCCCATCAAAACTGCCCCATCAGAATTGCCCCATCAAAACTAAAAGTAATTTTTTTTTCAAAAGTAATTTTTTTTCAAAAATGAATTTTTTTTTCAAAAATAATTTTTTTTTTTTCAAAAATAATTTTTTTTTTTCAAAAATTTTTTTTTTCTTTTTTTTTTTTTTCAAAAATAATTTTTTTTCAAAAATATTTTTTTTTCAAAAATATTTTTTTTTTTTTCAAAAATATTTTTTTTTTTTCAAAAATAATTGCTGAATAGCTAAATTGCTAAAACGACCGCCATCAAAACTGCCCCATCATACTGCCATCAAAACTGCCCCATCAAAATTGTCCCCATTAAAACTGCCCCATCATATTGCCACCATCAAAACTGCCCCCATCAAAACTGCCCCATCATATTGCCACCTTTAAAATTGCTCCATTAAAATTGTCCCCATCAAAACTGCCCCATCATATTGCCACCTTTAAAACTGCTCCATTAAAATTGTCCCCATCAAAACTGCCCCATCATATTGCCACCATCAAAACTGCCCCATCAGAATTGCCCCATCAAAACTGCCCCATCATATTGCCACCATCAAAACTGCCCCATCAGAATTGCCCTATCAAAACTGCCCCATCATATTCCTCTATTATAAATCAGTACATGGTGTGTCTGTCCCCTCCCCCCGGGCTCTGTAATCAGAGCTGAGATGCTCCAGCCACCTCCCCCCCTGTGTATAACAGAAGCTTTGGTAACCATGGCAACAAAACACACACAGCACACTCTGATTAATGGCTAAAATTTCCTGAAATGACCTCTAAACAAAAAGCTTTTTCTCAAAAACTGTAAAAGATATCAAACTGAAAAGATATAGCCAGATAGCTGAATATTTTGTGAACATTTTAAAGTTTGTTTGGTGTCTCTAGGTGAAAGTATGAAGGAGCTGAAACTTTTGGGAGCAGAAGAAGAATTTAAGGATTTCAAGCATGCTCCCATTGACTTCAATGTTAAAAAAAAGTGATAAAAAGCTTAATATTTTAAAAGTATAAATGGTAGAAAAAAAGTTGAAAAAGAGCACACCTCAGCTAAAAGAGACGAACATTTTGATAGTTGAATGGTTTTAATAGCTGAAAGTATGCAGAAGTTACGCAGAACCAAGAAACGTACGGAATAAGAAGAAGAAAAATAATAAAAAAACGAATAACAATAGTGGGACTGCTAAAGCATTCCCACTAACTAGAAAATGCATTTCCTGGGGAAAATGCGTGGGAATGCTGAATAGCTAAATTGCTAAAATGGCCGCCATCAAAACTGCCCCATCATTCTGCTATCAAAACTGCCCCATCAGAATTGCCCCATCAAAATTGTCCCCATTAAAACTGCCCCATCATATTGCCACCATCAAAACTGCCCCATCAGAATTGCCCCATCAAAACTGCCCCATCATATTGCCACCATCAAAACTGCCCCATCATATTGCCACCATCAAAACTGTCCCATCAGAATTGTCCCATCAAAACTGCCACCAATAAAACTGCCCCATCATAATTGCCCCATCAAAACTGCCCCATCAGAATTGCCCTATCAAAACTGCCCCATCATATTCCTCTATTATAAATCAGTACATGGTGTGTCTGTCCCCTCCCCCGGGCTCTGTATTTAGAGCTGAGATGCTCCAGCCACCTCCCCCCCCTGTGTATAACAGAAGCTTTGGTAACCATGGCAACAAAACAAAACACAGTACACTCTGATTAATGGCTAAAATTTCCTGAAATGACCTCTAAACAAAAAGCTTTTTCTCAAAAACTGTAAAAGATATCAAACTGAAAAGATATAGCCAGATAGCTGAATATTTTGTGAACATTTTAAAGTTTGTTTGGTGTCTCTAGGTGAAAGTATGAAGGAGCTGAAACTTTTGGGAGCAGAAGAAGAATTTAAGGATTTCAAGCATGCTCCCATTGACTTCAATGTTAAAAAAAGTGATAAAAAGCTTAATATTTTAAAAAGTATAAATGGTAGAAAAAAAGTTGAAAAAGAGCGAACCTCAGCTAAAAGAGACGAACATTTTGATAGTTGAATGGTTTTAATAGCTGAAAGTATGCAGAAGTTACGCAGAACCAAAAAACGTACGGAATAAGAAGAAGAAAAATAATAAAAAAACGAATAACAATAGTGGGACTGCTAAAGCATTCCCACTAACTAGAAAATGCATTTCCTGGGGAAAATGCGTGGGAATGCTGAATAGCTAAATTGCTAAAATGGCCGCCATCAAAACTGCCCCATCATACTGCTATCAAAACTGCCCCATCAGAATTGCCCCATCAAAATTGTCCCCATTAAAACTGCCCCATCATATTGCCACCATCAAAACTGCCCCATCAGAATTGCCCCATCAAAACTGCCCCATCATATTGCCACCATCAAAACTGTCCCATCATATTGCCACCATCAAAACTGTCCCATCAGAATTGTCCCATCAAAACTGCCACCAATAAAACTGCCCCATCATAATTGCCCCATCAAAACTGCCACCAATAAAACTGTCCCATCAGAATTGTCCCATCAAAACTGCCACCAATAAAACTGCCCCATCATAATTGCCCTATCAAAACTGCCCCATCATATTCCTCTATTATAAATCAGTACATGGTGTGTCTGTCCCCTCCCCCGGGCTCTGTATTTAGAGCTGAGATGCTCCAGCCACCTCCCCCCCCTGTGTATAACAGAAGCTTTGGTAACCATGGCAACAAAACAAAACACAATACACTCTGATTAATGGCTAAAATTTCCTGAAATGACCTCTAAACAAAAAGCTTTTTCTCAAAAACTGTAAAAGATATCAAACTGAAAAGATATAGCCAGATAGCTGAATATTTTGTGAACATTTTAAAGTTTGTTTGGTGTCTCTAGGTGAAAGTATGAAGGAGCTGAAACTTTTGGGAGCGGAAGAAGAATTTAAAGATTTCAAGCATGCTCCCATTGACTTCAATGTTAAAAAAAAGTGATAAAAAGCTTAATATTTTAAAAAGTATAAATGGTAGAAAAAAATTTGAAAAAGAGCACACATCAGCTAAAAGAGACGAACATTTTGATAGTTGAATGGTTTTAATAGCTGAAAGTATGCTGAAGTTACGCAGAGCCAAAAAACGTACGGAATAAAATTAAGTAGATTAAAAATAAATAAAATCGAACAACAATAGTGGGACTGCTAAAGCAGTCCCACTAACTAGAAAATGCATTTCCTGGGGAAAATGCGTGGGAATGCTGAATAGCTAAATTGCTAAAATGGCTGCCATCAAAACTGCCCCATCATACTGCCATCAATACTGCCCCATCATACTGCCATCAAAACTGCCCCATCAGAATTGCCCCATCAAAATTGTCCCCATTAAAACTGCCCCATCATATTGCCACCATCAAAACTGCCCCATCAGAATTGCCCCATCAAAACTGCCCCATCAAAACTGCCCCATCATATTGCCACCATCAAAACTGCCCCCATCAAAACTGCCCCATCATATTGCCACCTTTAAAACTGCTCCATTAAAATTGTCCCCGTCAAAACTGCCCCATCATATTGCCACCATCAAAACTGCCCCATCAGAATTGCCCTATCAAAACTGCCCATTATATTGCCACCATCAAAACTGCCCCATCAAAACTGCCCCATCATATTGCCACCATCAAAACTGACCCATCATAATTGCCACCAATAAAACTGCCCCATCATAATTGCCCCATCAAAACTGCCCCATCAGAATTGCCCTATCAAAACTGCCCCATCATATTTCTCTATTATAAATCAGTACATGGTGTGTCTGTCCCCTCCCCCGGGCTCTGTATTCAGAGCTGAGATGCTCCAGCCACCTCCCCCCCTGTGTATAACAGAAGCTTTGGTAACCATGGCAACAAAACAAACACAGTACACTCTGATTAATGGCTAAAATTTCCTGAAATGACCTCTAAACAAAAAGCTTTTTCTCAAAAACTGTAAAAGATATCAAACTGAAAAGATATAGCCAGATAGCTGAATATTTTGTGAACATTTTAAAGTTTGTTTGGTGTCTGTAGGTGAAAGTATGAAGGAGCTAAAACTTTTGGGAGCGGAAGAAGAATTTAAGGATTTCAAGCATGCTCCCATTGACTTCAATGTTAAAAAAAGTGATAAAAAGCTTAATATTTTAAAAAGTATAAATGGTAGAAAAAAAGTTGAAAAAGAGCACACATCAGCTAAAAGAGACGAACATTTTGATAGTTGAATGGTTTTAATAGCTGAAAGTATGCAGAAGTTACGCAGAACCAAAAAACGTACGGAATAAAATTAAAATTATTAAAAATAAACTAGAAAATGCATTTCCTGGGGAAAATGCGTGGGAATGCTGAATAGCTAAATTGCTAAAATGGCCGCCATCAAAACTGCCCCATCATACTGCCATCAAAACTGCCCCATCAGAATTACCCCATCAAAATTGTCCCTATTAAAACTGCCCCATAATATTGCCACCATCAAAAATGCCCCCATCAAAACTGCCCCATCATATTGCCACCTTTAAAACTGCTCCATTAAAATTGTCCCCATCACAACTGCCCCATCATATTGCCACCATCAAAACTGCCCCATCATATTGCCACCATCAAAACTGCCCCATCAGAATTGCCACCATCAAAACTGCCCCATCAGAATTGCCACCATCAAAACTGCCCCATCAGAATTGCCCCATCAAAACTGCCCCATCAGAAGTGCTTTTCAAAACTGCCCCATCATATTGCCACCATCAAAACTGCCCCATCAGAATTGCCCTATCAAAACAGCCCCATCATATTGCCACCATCAAAACTGCCCCATCAGAATTGTCCCATCAAAACTGCCCCATCATATTCCTCTATTATAAATCAGTACATGGTGTGTCTGTCCCCTCCCCCGGGCTCTGTAATCAGAGCTGAGATGCCCCAGCCACCTCCCCCTGTGTATAACAGAAGCTTTGGTAACCATGGCAACAAAACAAACACAGTACACTCTGATTAATGGCTAAAATTTCCTGAAATGACCTCTAAACAAAAAGCTTTTTCCTAAAAACTGTAAAAGATATCAAACTGAAAAGATATAGCCAGATAGCTGAATATTTTGTGAACATTTTAAAGTTTGTTTGGCGTCTGTAGGTGAAAGTATGAAGGAGCTGAAACTTTTGGGAGCGGAAGAAGATTTTAAGTTTCTGAAGCATGCTCCCATTGACTCCAATGTTAAAAAAAAAGTGATAAAAAGCTTAATATTTTAAAAAGTATAAATGGTAGAAAAAAAGTTGAAAAAGAGCACACCTCAGCTAAAAGAGACGAACATTTTGATAGTTGAATGGTTTTAATAGCTGAAAGTATGCAGAAGTTACGCATTACCGAAAAACGTACGGAATAAAATTAAAATTAAAAATAAATAAAATCGAATAACAATAGTGGGACTGCTAAAGCATTCCCACTAATTAAAACTAGAAAATGCATTTCCTGGGGAAAATGCGTGGGAATGCTGAATTGCTAAAACGGCCCCCAGCAAAATTGCCCCCATCATATTGCCATCAAAACTGTCCCATCATATTGCCACCATCAAAACTGCCCCATCAGAATTGCCCCATCAAAACTGCACCATCATATTGCCACCATCTAAACTGCCCCATCAGAATTGCCCTATCAAAACAGCCCCATCATATTGCCACCATCAAAACTGCCCCATCATATTGCCACCATCAAGACTGCCCCATCAGAATTACCCCATCAAAACTGCCCCATCATATTCCTCTATTATAAATCAGTACATGGTGTGTCTGTCCCCTCCCCCTGGCTCTGTAATCAAAGCTGAGATGCTCCAGCCACCTCCCCCCCCTGTGTATAACAGAAGCTTTGGTAACCATGGCAACAAAACAAACAGTACACTGATTAATGGCTAAAATTTCCTGAAATGACCTCTAAACAAAAAGCTTTTTCCCAAAAACTATAAATCCTACAGCGAAGATCTTTATATTGTGAGAATCACAAGACCCAGACCTAGATTTTGATGTATAGTATGTCTCTGAAATATTAAAATTGAAGGCACGGTCGCAGTTTAGAAATTGCCCTTCAAATTTGAAGGGGCTAGAGTGTAGTTTCAATGAATGTCAATGGACGGTGTGAGTTGCAAACAAATGGTCATATTGTGAAAACTGTCAGGACTATGGCTTAGCCGTGGACATGTTTAGTGGCAGCAGGGATAGCTGAACGTTTTGATATAAGATTTGTGTAGGTGGGGTTGAAAATGAGGGAGTGGCGGCAGTTTAGAAATCATGTTCTAATTTTTCAGCTTTTGTCCCCTCCCCTGGGCTCTGTAATCAGAGCTGAGATGCTCCAGCCACTTTCCCCCCTGTGTATAACAGAAGCTTTGGTAACCATGGCAACAAAACACACACAGTACACTCTGATTAATGGCTAAAATTTCTTGAAATGACCTCTAAACAAAAAGCTTTTTCTCAAAAACTGTAAAAGATATCAAACTGAAAAGATATAGCCAGATAGCTGAATATTTTGTGAACATTTTAAAGTTTGTTTGGTGTCTCTAGGTGAAAGTATGAAGGAGCTGAAACTTTTGGGAGCAGAAGAAAAATTTAAGGATTTCAAGCATGCTCCCATTGACTTCAATGTTAAAAAAAAGTGATAAAAAGCTTGATATTTTAAAAAGTATAAATGGTAGAAAAAAAGTTGAAAAAGAGCACACCTCAGCTAAAAGAGACGAACATTTTGATAGTTGAATGGTTTTAATAGCTGAAAGTATGCAGAAGTTACGCATTACCGAAAAACGTACGGAATAAAATTATTAAAATTAAAAATAAATAAAATCGAATAACAATAGTGGGACTGCTAAAGCATTCCCACTAAATAAATAAAATCGAATAACAATAGTGGGACTGCTAAAGCATTCCCACTAAAAATAAATAAAATTGAATAACAATAGTGGGACTGCTAAAGCATTCCTACTAACTAGAAAATGCATTTCCTGGGGAAAATGCGTGGGAATGCTGAATAGCTAAATTGCTAAAACAGCCGCCATCAAAACTGCCCCATCATACTGCATTCAAAACTGCCCCATCAGAATTGCCCTATCGAAATTTTCCCAATTAAAACTGCCCCATGAGAATTGCTCCATCAAAATTGTCCCATCATATTGCCACCATCAGAAATGCCCCATCAAAACTGCCCCATCATATTGCCACCATCAAAACTGCCCCATCAGAATTGCCCAATCATATTACCACCATCAAAACTGCCCCATCATATTGCCACCATCAAAACTGCCCCCATCATATTGCCATCAAAACTGCCCCATTAGAATTGCCCCATCAAAATTTTCCCCATCAAAACTGCCCCATCATATTGCCACCATCAAAACTGCCCCATCAGAATTGCACCATCAAAACTGCCCCATCATATTGCCCCCATCAAAACTGCCCCGATCAAAACTGCCCCATCAAAACTGCCCCATCAGAATAGCCCTATCAAAACTGTCCCATCATATTGCCACCATCAAAACTGCCCCATCAGAATTGCCCCATCAAAACTGCCCCATCAGAATTGCCCTATCAAAACTGCCCCATCATATTGCCACCATCAAAACTGCCCCATCATATTGCCACCATCAAAACTGTCCCATCAGAATTGCCCCATCAAAACTGCCCCCATCATATTGCCCCATCAAAACTGCCCCCATCATATTGCCACCATCAAAACTGCCCCCATCAAAACTGCCCCATCATATTGCCACCTTTAAAACTGCTCCATAAAAATTGTCCCCATGAAAACTGCCCCATCATATTGCAACCATCAAAACTGCCCCATCAAAACTGCCCCATCATATTGACACCATCAAAACTGCCCCATCAGAATTGCCCCATCAAAACTGCCCCATCAGAATTGCCCTATCAAAACTGCCCCATCATATTGCCACCATCAAAACTGCCCCATCATATTGCCACCATCAAAACTGCCCCATCAGAATTGCCCCATCAAAACTGCCCCCATCATATTGCCCCATCAAAACTGCCCCCATCATATTGCCACCATCAAAACTGCCCCCATCAAAACTGCCCCATCATATTGCCACCTTTAAAACTGCTCCATAAAAATTGTCCCCATGAAAACTGCCCCATCATATTGCCACCATCAAAACTGCCCCATCAGAATTGCCCCATCAAAACTGCCCCATCATATTGCCACCATCAAATCTGCCCCATCAGAATTACCCCATCAAAACTGCCCCATCATATTCCTCTATTATAAATCAGTACATGGTGTGTCTGTCCCCTCCCCCGGGCTCTGTAATCAGAGCTGAGATGCTCCAGCCACCTCCCCCCTGTGTATAACAGAAGCTTTGGTAACCATGGCAACAAAACAAACACAGTACACTCTGATTAATGGCTAAAATTTCCTGAAATGACCTCTAAACAAAAAGCTTTTTCTCAAAAACTGTAAAAGATATCAAACTGAAAAGATATAGCCAGATAGCTGAATATTTTGTGAACATTTTAAAGTTTGTTTGGCGTCTGTAGGTGAAAGTATGAAGGAGCTGAAACTTTTGGGAGCGGAAGAAGATTTTAAGTTTCTGAAGCATGCTCCCATTGACTCCAATGTTAAAAAAAAAGTGATAAAAAGCTTAATATTTTAAAAAGTATAAATGGTAGAAAAAAAGTTGAAAAAGAGCACACCTCAGCTAATAGAGAAGAAAATTTTGATAGTTGAATGGTTTTAATAGCTGAAAGTATGCAGAAGTTACGCAGAACCAAAAAACGTACGGAATAAAATTATAATTAAAACTAGAAAATGCATTTCCTGGGGAAAATGCGTGGGAATGCTGAATTGCTAAAACGGCCCCCAGCAAAATTGCCCCCATCATATTGCCACCATCAAAACTGCCCCATCAGAATTACCCCATCAAAACTGCCCCATCATATTCCTCTATTATAAATCAGTACATGGTGTGTCTGTCCCCCTCCCCCGGGCTCTGTAATCAGAGCTGAGATGCTCCAGCCACCTCCCCCCCTGTGTATAACAGAAGCTTTGGTAACCATGGCAACAAAACAAACACAGTACACTCTGATTAATGGCTAAAATTTCCTGAAATGACCTCTAAACAAATGGCCGTATTTTAAAAACTATACATCCTACAGCGAAGATCTTTATATTGTGAGAATCACAAGACCCAGACCTAGATTTTGATACAGTATGTCTCTGAAATATTAAAATTGAAGGCACGGTCGCAGTTTAGAAATTGCCCTTCAAATTTGAAGGGGCTAGAGTGTAGTTTCAATGAATGTCAATGGACGGTGTGAGTTGCAAACAAATGGTCATATTGTGAAAACTATCAGGACTATGGCTTAGCCGTGGACATGTTTAGTGGCAGCAGGGATAGCTGAACGTTTTGATATAAGATTTGTGTAGGTGGGCTTGAAAATGAGGGAGTGGCGGCAGTTTAGAAATCATGTTCTGATTTTTCAGCTTTTGTCCCCTTCCCCCGGGCTCTGTAATCAGAGCTGAGATGCTCCAGCCACCTCCCCCCCTGTGTATAACAGAAGCTTTGGTAACCATGGCAACAAAACAAACACAGTACACTCTGATTAATGGCTAAAATTTCCTGAAATGACCTCTAAACAAAAAGCTTTTTCTCAAAAACTGTAAAAGATATCAAACTGAAAAGATATAGCCAGATAGCTGAATATTTTGTGAACATTTTAAAGTTTGTTTGGTGTCTCTAGGTGAAAGTATGAAGGAGCTGAAACTTTTGGGAGCGGAAGAAAAATTTAAGGATTTCAAGCATGCTCCCATTGACTTCAATGTTAAAAAAAGTGATAAAAAGCTTAATATTTTAAAAAGTATAAATGGTAGAAAAAAAGTTGAAAAAGAGCACACCTCAGCTAAAAGAGACGAACATTTTGATAGTTGAATGGTTTTAATAGCTGAAAGTATGCAGAAGTTACGCATTACCGAAAAACGTACGGAATAAAATTAAAATTAAAAATAAATAAAATCGAATAACAATAGTGGGACTGCTAAAGCATTCCCACTAATTAAAACTAGAAAATGCATTTCCTGGGGAAAATGCGTGGGAATGCTGAATTGCTAAAACGGCCCCCAGCAAAATTGCCCCCATCATATTGCCATCAAAACTGTCCCATCATATTGCCACCATCAAAACTGCCCCATCAGAATTGCCCCATCAAAACTGCACCATCATATTGCCACCATCTAAACTGCCCCATCAGAATTGCCCTATCAAAACAGCCCCATCATATTGCCACCATCAAAACTGCCCCATCATATTGCCACCATCAAGACTGCCCCATCAGAATTACCCCATCGAAACTGCCCCATCATATTCCTCTATTATAAATCAGTACATGGTGTGTCTGTCCCCTCCCCCTGGCTCTGTAATCAAAGCTGAGATGCTCCAGCCACCTCCCCCCCTGTGTATAACAGAAGCTTTGGTAACCATGGCAACAAAACAAACACAGTACACTGATTAATGGCTAAAATTTCCTGAAATGACCTCTAAACAAAAAGCTTTTTCCCAAAAACTATAAATCCTACAGCGAAGATCTTTATATTGTGAGAATCACAAGACCCAGACCTAGATTTTGATGTATAGTATGTCTCTGAAATATTAAAATTGAAGGCACGGTCGCAGTTTAGAAATTGCCCTTCAAATTTGAAGGGGCTAGAGTGTAGTTTCAATGAATGTCAATGGACGGTGTGAGTTGCAAACAAATGGTCATATTGTGAAAACTGTCAGGACTATGGCTTAGCCGTGGACATGTTTAGTGGCAGCAGGGATAGCTGAACGTTTTGATATAAGATTTGTGTAGGTGGGGTTGAAAATGAGGGAGTGGCGGCAGTTTAGAAATCATGTTCTAATTTTTCAGCTTTTGTCCCCTCCCCTGGGCTCTGTAATCAGAGCTGAGATGCTCCAGCCACTTTCCCCCCTGTGTATAACAGAAGCTTTGGTAACCATGGCAACAAAACACACACAGTACACTCTGATTAATGGCTAAAATTTCTTGAAATGACCTCTAAACAAAAAGCTTTTTCTCAAAAACTGTAAAAGATATCAAACTGAAAAGATATAGCCAGATAGCTGAATATTTTGTGAACATTTTAAAGTTTGTTTGGTGTCTCTAGGTGAAAGTATGAAGGAGCTGAAACTTTTGGGAGCAGAAGAAAAATTTAAGGATTTCAAGCATGCTCCCATTGACTTCAATGTTAAAAAAAAGTGATAAAAAGCTTGATATTTTAAAAAGTATAAATGGTAGAAAAAAAGTTGAAAAAGAGCACACCTCAGCTAAAAGAGACGAACATTTTGATAGTTGAATGGTTTTAATAGCTGAAAGTATGCAGAAGTTACGCATTACCGAAAAACGTACGGAATAAAATTATTAAAATTAAAAATAAATAAAATCGAATAACAATAGTGGGACTGCTAAAGCATTCCCACTAAATAAATAAAATCGAATAACAATAGTGGGACTGCTAAAGCATTCCCACTAAAAATAAATAAAATTGAATAACAATAGTGGGACTGCTAAAGCATTCCTACTAACTAGAAAATGCATTTCCTGGGGAAAATGCGTGGGAATGCTGAATAGCTAAATTGCTAAAACAGCCGCCATCAAAACTGCCCCATCATACTGCATTCAAAACTGCCCCATCAGAATTGCCCTATCGAAATTTTCCCAATTAAAACTGCCCCATGAGAATTGCTCCATCAAAATTGTCCCATCATATTGCCACCATCAGAAATGCCCCATCAAAACTGCCCCATCATATTGCCACCATCAAAACTGCCCCATCAGAATTGCCCAATCATATTACCACCATCAAAACTGCCCCATCATATTGCCACCATCAAAACTGCCCCCATCATATTGCCATCAAAACTGCCCCATTAGAATTGCCCCATCAAAATTTTCCCCATCAAAACTGCCCCATCATATTGCCACCATCAAAACTGCCCCATCAGAATTGCACCATCAAAACTGCCCCATCATATTGCCCCCATCAAAACTGCCCCGATCAAAACTGCCCCATCAAAACTGCCCCATCAGAATAGCCCTATCAAAACTGTCCCATCATATTGCCACCATCAAAACTGCCCCATCAGAATTGCCCCATCAAAACTGCCCCATCAGAATTGCCCTATCAAAACTGCCCCATCATATTGCCACCATCAAAACTGCCCCATCATATTGCCACCATCAAAACTGTCCCATCAGAATTGCCCCATCAAAACTGCCCCCATCATATTGCCCCATCAAAACTGCCCCCATCATATTGCCACCATCAAAACTGCCCCCATCAAAACTGCCCCATCATATTGCCACCTTTAAAACTGCTCCATAAAAATTGTCCCCATGAAAACTGCCCCATCATATTGCCACCATCAAAACTGCCCCATCAAAACTGCCCCATCATATTGACACCATCAAAACTGCCCCATCAGAATTGCCCCATCAAAACTGCCCCATCAGAATTGCCCTATCAAAACTGCCCCATCATATTGCCACCATCAAAACTGCCCCATCATATTGCCACCATCAAAACTGCCCCATCAGAATTGCCCCATCAAAACTGCCCCCATCATATTGCCCCATCAAAACTGCCCCCATCATATTGCCACCATCAAAACTGCCCCCATCAAAACTGCCCCATCATATTGCCACCTTTAAAACTGCTCCATAAAAATTGTCCCCATGAAAACTGCCCCATCATATTGCCACCATCAAAACTGCCCCATCAGAATTGCCCCATCAAAACTGCCCCATCATATTGCCACCATCAAATCTGCCCCATCAGAATTACCCCATCAAAACTGCCCCATCATATTCCTCTATTATAAATCAGTACATGGTGTGTCTGTCCCCTCCCCCGGGCTCTGTAATTAGAGCTGAGATGCTCCAGCCACCTCCCCCCTGTGTATAACAGAAGCTTTGGTAACCATGGCAACAAAACAAACACAGTACACTCTGATTAATGGCTAAAATTTCCTGAAATGACCTCTAAACAAAAAGCTTTTTCTCAAAAACTGTAAAAGATATCAAACTGAAAAGATATAGCCAGATAGCTGAATATTTTGTGAACATTTTAAAGTTTGTTTGGTGTCTCTAGGTGAAAGTATGAAGGAGCTGAAACTTTTGGGAGCGGAAGAAAAATTTAAGGATTTCAAGCATGCTCCCATTGACTTCAATGTTAAAAAAAAGTGATAAAAAGCTTAATATTTTAAAAAGTATAAATGGTAGAAAAAAAGTTGAAAAAGAGCACACCTCAGCTAAAAGAGACGAACATTTTGATAGTTGAATGGTTTTAATAGCTGAAAGTATGCAGAAGTTACGCATTACCGAAAAACGTACGGAATAAAATTAAAATTAAAAATAAATAAAATCGAATAACAATAGTGGGACTGCTAAAGCATTCCCACTAATTAAAACTAGAAAATGCATTTCCTGGGGAAAATGCGTGGGAATGCTGAATTGCTAAAACGGCCCCCAGCAAAATTGCCCCCATCATATTGCCATCAAAACTGTCCCATCATATTGCCACCATCAAAACTGCCCCCTCAGAATTGCCCCATCAAAACTGCACCATCATATTGCCACCATCTAAACTGCCCCATCAGAATTGCCCTATCAAAACAGCCCCATCATATTGCCACCATCAAAACTGCCCCATCATATTGCCACCATCAAGACTGCCCCATCAGAATTACCCCATCAAAACTGCCCCATCATATTCCTCTATTATAAATCAGTACATGGTGTGTCTGTCCCCTCCCCCGGGCTCTGTAATCAAAGCTGAGATGCTCCAGCCACCTCCCCCCCTGAGTATAACAGAAGCTTTGGTAACCATGGCAACAAAACAAACACAGTACACTGATTAATGGCTAAAATTTCCTGAAATGACCTCTAAACAAAAAGCTTTTTCCCAAAAACTATAAATCCTACAGCGAAGATCTTTATATTGTGAGAATCACAAGACCCAGACCTAGATTTTGATGTATAGTATGTCTCTGAAATATTAAAATTGAAGGCACGGTCGCAGTTTAGAAATTGCCCTTCAAATTTGAAGGGGCTAGAGTGTAGTTTCAATGAATGTCAATGGACGGTGTGAGTTGCAAACAAATGGTCATATTGTGAAAACTGTCAGGACTATGGCTTAGCCGTGGACATGTTTAGTGGCAGCAGGGATAGCTGAACGTTTTGATATAAGATTTGTGTAGGTGGGGTTGAAAATGAGGGAGTGGCGGCAGTTTAGAAATCATGTTCTAATTTTTCAGCTTTTGTCCCCTCCCCTGGGCTCTGTAATCAGAGCTGAGATGCTCCAGCCACTTTCCCCCCTGTGTATAACAGAAGCTTTGGTAACCATGGCAACAAAACACACACAGTACACTCTGATTAATGGCTAAAATTTCTTGAAATGACCTCTAAACAAAAAGCTTTTTCTCAAAAACTGTAAAAGATATCAAACTGAAAAGATATAGCTAGATAGCTGAATATTTTGTGAACATTTTAAAGTTTGTTTGGTGTCTCTAGGTGAAAGTATGAAGGAGCTGAAACTTTTGGGAGCAGAAGAAAAATTTAAGGATTTCAAGCATGCTCCCATTGACTTCAATGTTAAAAAAAAGTGATAAAAAGCTTGATATTTTAAAAAGTATAAATGGTAGAAAAAAAGTTGAAAAAGAGCACACCTCAGCTAAAAGAGACGAACATTTTGATAGTTGAATGGTTTTAATAGCTGAAAGTATGCAGAAGTTACGCATTACCGAAAAACGTACGGAATAAAATTATTAAAATTAAAAATAAATAAAATCGAATAACAATAGTGGGACTGCTAAAGCATTCCCACTAAATAAATAAAATCGAATAACAATAGTGGGACTGCTAAAGCATTCCCACTAAAAATAAATAAAATTGAATAACAATAGTGGGACTGCTAAAGCATTCCTACTAACTAGAAAATGCATTTCCTGGGGAAAATGCGTGGGAATGCTGAATAGCTAAATTGCTAAAACAGCCGCCATCAAAACTACCCCATCATACTGCATTCAAAACTGCCCCATCAGAATTGCCCTATCGAAATTTTCCCAATTAAAACTGCCCCATGAGAATTGCTCCATCAAAATTGTCCCATCATATTGCCACCATCAGAAATGCCCCATCAAAACTGCCCCATCATATTGCCACCATCAAAACTGCCCCATCAGAATTGCCCAATCATATTACCACCATCAAAACTGCCCCATCATATTGCCACCATCAAAACTGCCCCCATCATATTACCATCAAAACTGCCCCATTAGAATTGCCCCATCAAAATTTTCCCCATCAAAACTGCCCCATCATATTGCCACCATCAAAACTGCCCCATCAGAATTGCACCATCAAAACTGCCCCATCATATTGCCCCCATCAAAACTGCCCCGATCAAAACTGCCCCATCAAAACTGCCCCATCAGAATAGCCCTATCAAAACTGTCCCATCATATTGCCACCATCAAAACTGCCCCATCAGAATTGCCCCATCAAAACTGCCCCATCAGAATTGCCCTATCAAAACTGCCCCATCATATTGCCACCATCAAAACTGCCCCATCATATTGCCACCATCAAAACTGTCCCATCAGAATTGCCCCATCAAAACTGCCCCCATCATATTGCCCCATCAAAACTGCCCCCATCATATTGCCACCATCAAAACTGCCCCCATCAAAACTGCCCCATCATATTGCCACCTTTAAAACTGCTCCATAAAAATTGTCCCCATGAAAACTGCCCCATCATATTGCCACCATCAAAACTGCCCCATCAAAACTGCCCCATCATATTGACACCATCAAAACTGCCCCATCAGAATTGCCCCATCAAAACTGCCCCATCAGAATTGCCCTATCAAAACTGCCCCATCATATTGCCACCATCAAAACTGCCCCATCATATTGCCACCATGAAAACTGCCCTATCGGAATTGCCCTATCAAAACTGCCCTTCATATTGCCACCATCAAAACTGCCCCCATCAAAACTGCCCCATCATATTGCCACCTTTAAAACTGCTCCATAAAAATTGTCCCCATGAAAACTGCCCCATCATATTGCCACCATCAAAACTGCCCCATCAGAATTGCCCCATCAAAACTGCCCCATCATATTGCCACCATCAAATCTGCCCCATCAGAATTACCCCATCAAAACTGCCCCATCATATTCCTCTATTATAAATCAGTACATGGTGTGTCTGTCCCCTCCCCCGGGCTCTGTAATCAGAGCTGAGATGCTCCAGCCACCTCCCCCCTGTGTATAACAGAAGCTTTGGTAACCATGGCAACAAAACAAACACAGTACACTCTGATTAATGGCTAAAATTTCCTGAAATGACCTCTAAACAAAAAGCTTTTTCTCAAAAACTGTAAAAGATATCAAACTGAAAAGCTATAGCCAGATAGCTGAATATTTTGTGAACATTTTAAAGTTTGTTTGGTGTCTCTAGGTGAAAGTATGAAGGAGCTGAAACTTTTGGGAGCGGATAAGGAATTTAAGGATTTCAAGCATGCTCCCATTGACTTCAATGTTAAAAAAAGTGTTAAAAAGCTTAATATTTTAAAAAGTATAAATGGTAGAAAAAAAGTTGAAAACGAGCACACATCAGCTAAAAGAGACGAACATTTTAATAGTTGAATGGTTTTAATAGCTGAAAGTATGCAGAAGTTACGCAGAGCCAAAAAACGTACGGAATAATAAGAATAATAAATAAAAAAACGAATAACAATAGTGGGACTGCTAAAGCATTCCCACTAACTAGAAAATGCATTTCCTGGGGAAAATGCGTGGGAATGCTGAATTGCTAAAACGGCCCCCAGCAAAACTGCCCCCATCATATTGCCATCAAAACTGCCCCATCATATTGCCACCATCAAAACTGCCCTATCATATTGCCACCATCAAAACTGCCCCATCATATTGCCACCATCAAAACTGCCCCATCAGAATTGCCCCATCAAAACTGCCCCATCAGAATTGCCCTATCAAAACTGCCCCATCATATTGCCACCATCAAAACTGCCCCATCAGAATTGCCCCATCAAAACTGCCGCATCATATTCCTCTATTATAAATCAGTACATGGTGTGTCTGTCCTCTCCCCCAGGATCTGTAATCAGAGCTGAGATGCTCCAGCCACCTCCCCCACTGTGTATAACAGAAGCTTTCGTAACCATGGCAACAAAACAAACACAGTACACTCTGATTAATGGCTAAAATTTCCTGAAATGACCTCTAAACAAAAAGCTTTTTCTCAAAAACTGTAAAAGATATCAAAATGAAAAGCTATAGCCAGATAGCTGAATATTTTGTGAACATTTTAAAGTTTGTTTGGCGTCTGTAGGTGAAAGTATGAAGGAGCTGAAACTTTTGGGAGCGGAAGAAGAATTTAAGGATCTGAAGCATGCTCCCATTGACTTCAATGTTAAAAAAAAGTGTTAAAAAGCTTGATATTTTAAAAAGTATAAATGGTAGAAAAAAAGTTGAAAAAGAGCACACATCAGCTAAAAGAGACGAACATTTTAATAGTTGAATGGTTTTAATAGCTGAAAGTATGCAGAAGGTACGCAGAGCCAAAAAACGTATGGAATAATAAGAATAGTAAATAAAAAAATGAATAACAATAGTGGGACTGCTAAAGCAGTCCCACTAACTAAAAAATGCTTTTACTGGGGAAAATGCGTGGGAATGCTGAATTGCTAAAATGGCCGCCACCAAAACTGCCCCATTACACTGCCATCAAAACTGCCACATCAGAATTTCCCCATCAAAATTGTCCCCATTAAAACTGCCCCATCATATTGCCACCATCAAAACTGCCCCATCAGAATTGCCCCATCAAAACTGCCCCATCATATTGCCCCCATCAAAACTGCCCCATCATATTGCCACCTTTAAAACTGCTCCATTAAAATTGTCCCCATCAAAACTGCCCCATCATATTGCCACAATCAAAACTGCCCCATCAGAATTGCCCCATCAAAACTGCCCCATCATATTGCCACCATCAAAACTGCCCCATCAGAATTGTCCCATCAAAACTGTCCCATCATATTGCCACCATCAAAACTGCCCCATCAGAATTGCCCTATCAAAAATGCCCCATCATATTCCTCTATTATAAATCAGTACATGGTGTGTCTGTCCCCTCCCCCGGGCTCTGTAATCAGAGCTGAGATGCTCCAGCCACCTCCCCCCTGTGTATAACAGAAGCTTTGGTAACCATGGCAACAAAACAAACAGGTGTACACTCTGATTAATGGCTAAAATTTCCTACAATGACCTCTAAACAAAACGCTTTTTCTCAAAAACTGTAAAAGATATCAAACTGAAAAGATGTAGCCAGATAGCTGAATATTTTGTAAAATTTTAAAGTTTGTTTGGCATCTGTACGTGAAAGTATGAAGGAGCTGAAACTTTTGGGAGCGGAAGAAGATTTTAAGTTTCTGAAGCATGCTCCGATTGACTTCAATGTTAAAAAAAAGTGATAAAAAGCTTAATATTTTAAAAAGTATAAATGGTAGAAAAAAAGTTGAAAAAGAGCACACATCAGCTAAAAGAGACGAACATTTTAATAGTTGAATGGTTTTAATAGCTGAAAGTATGCAGAAATTACGGAGAACCAAAAAACGTACGGAATAATAATAAGAAAAATAAATTAAAAAAAACGAATAACAATAGTGGGACTGCTAAAGCAGTCCCACTAATTAAAAATAAACTAGAAAATGCATTTCCAGGGGAAAATGCGTGGGAATTCTGAATAGCTAAATTGCTAAAATGGCCGCCATCAAAACTGCCCCATCATACTGCCATCAAAACTGCCCCATCAGAATTGCCCCATCAAAATTGTCCCCATTAAAACTTCCCCATCGTATTGCCACCATCAAAACTGCCCCATCAGAATTGCCCCATCAAAACTGCCCCATCATATTGCCACCATCAAAACTGCCCCCATCAAAACTGCCCCATCATATTGCCACCATCAAAACTGCCCCATCAGAATTGCCCCATCAAAACTGCCCCATCAAAACTGCCCCATCATATTGCCACCATGAAAACTGCCCTATCGGAATTGCCCTATCAAAACTGCCCTTCATATTGCCACCATCAAAACTGCCCCATCAGAATTGTCCCATCAAAACTGCCCCATCATATTGCCACCATCAAAACTGACCCATCATAATTGCCACCAATAAAACTGCCCCATCATAATTGCCCCATCAAAACTGCCCCATCATAATTGCCCCTTCAAAACTGACCCATCATATTCCTCTATTATAAATCAGTACATGGTGTGTCTGTCCCCTCCCCCGGGCTCTGTATTCAGAGCTGAGATGCTCCAGCCACCTCCCCCCCTGTGTATAACAGAAGCTTTGGCAACCATGGCAACAAAACAAACACAGTACACTCTGATTAATGGCTAAAATTTCCTGAAATGACCTCTTAACAAAAAGCTTTTTCTCAAAAACTGAAAAAGATATCAAACTGAAAAGATATAGCTAGATAGCTGAATATTTTGTGAATATTTTAAAGTTTGTTTGGTGTCTCTAGGTGAAAGTATGAAGGAGCTGAAACTTTTGGGAGCGGAAGAAGAATTTAAGGATTTCAAGCATGCTCCCATTGACTTCAATGTTAAAAAAAAGTGTTAAAAAGCTTAACATTTTAAAAAGTATAAATGGTAGAAAAAAAGTTGAAAAAGAGCACACCTCAGCTAAAAGAGACAAACATTTTAATAGTTGAATGGTTTTAATAGCTGAAAGTATGCAGAAGTTACGCAGAACCAAAAAATGTACGGAATAATAAAAATAAACTAGAAAATGCATTTCCTGGGGAAAATGCGTGGGAATGCTGAATAGCTAAATTGCTAAAACGGCCGCAATCAAAACTGCCCCATCAGAATTGCCCCATCAAAATTGTCCCCATTAAACTGCCCCATCATATTGCCACCATCAAAACTGCCCCATCAGAATTGCTCCATCAAAATTGTCCCATCATATTGCCACCATCAGAATTGCCCCATCAAAACTGCCCCATCATATTGCCACCATCAAAACTGCCCCATCAGAATTGCCCCATCATATTACCACCATCAAAACTGCCCCATCATATTGCCACCATCAAAACTGCCCCCATCATATTGCCATCAAAACTGCCCCATTAGAATTGCCCCATCAAAATTGTCCCCATCAAAACTGCCCCATCAGAATTGCCCCATCAAAACTAAAAGTAATTTTTTTTTTCAAAAGTATTTTTTTTTTTCAAAAATATATATTTTTTTTTTCAAAAATATATATATTTTTTTTCAAAAATATATATTTTTTTTTTCAAAAATAATTTTTTTTTTTCAAAAATAATTTTTTTTTTCAAAAATAATTTTTTTTTTTGCAAAAATATTTTTTTTTTTCAAAAATGATTTTTTTTTTCAAAAATAATTTTTTTTTTTCAAAAATATTTTTTTTTCAAAAATATATATATTTTTTTCAAAAATATATGAATATTTTTTCAAAAATAATTGCTGCCCCATCATACTGCCATCAAAACTGCCCCATCAAAATTGTCCCCATTAAAACTGCCCCATCATATTGCCACCTTTAAAACTGCTCCATAAAAATTGTCCCCATCAAAACTGCCCCATCATATTGCCACCATCAAAACTGCCCCATCAGAATTGCCCCATCAAAACTGCCCCATCATATTGCCACCATCAAAACTGCCCCATCAGAATTACCCCATCAAAACTGCCCCATCATATTCCTCTATTATAAATCAGTACATGGTGTGTCTGTCCCCTCCCCCGGGCTCTGTAATCAGAGCTGAGATGCTCCAGCCACCTCCCCCCCCTGTGTATAACAGAAGCTTTGGTAACCATGGCAACAAAACAAACACAGTACACTCTGATTAATGGCTAAAATTTCCTTAGATTGACCTCTAAACAAAAAGCTTTTTCTCAAAAACTGTAAAAGATATCAAACTGAAAAGATATAGCCAGATAGCTGAATATTTTGTGAACATTTTAAAGTTTGTTTGGTGTCTCTAGGTGAAAGTATGAAGGAGCTGAAACTTTTGGGAGCGGAAGAAGAATTTAAGGATTTCAAACATGCTCCCATTGACTTCAATGTTAAAAAAAAGTGTTAAAAAGCTTAATATTTTAAAAAGTATAAATGGTAGAAAAAAAGTTGAAAAAGAGCACACCTCAGCTAAAAGAGACGAACATTTTAATAGTTGAATGGTTTTAATAGCTGAAAGTATGCAGAAGTTACGCAGAACCAAAAAACGTACGGAATAAGAAGAAAAAAAATAATAAAAAAACGAATAACAATAGTGGGACTGCTAAAGCATTCCCACTAATAAAATCGAATAACAATAGTGGGACTGCTAAAGCATTCCCACTAATAAAATCGAATAACAATAGTGGGACTGCTAAAGCATATTGCCACCATCAAAACTGCCCCATCAGAATTGTCCCATCAAAACTGCCCCATCATATTGCCACCATCAAAACTGACCCATCATAATTGCCACCAATAAAACTGCCCCATCATAATTGCCCCATCAAAACTGCCCCATCAGAATTGCCCTGTCAAAACTGCCCCATCATATTCCTCTATTATAAATCAGTACATGGTGTGTCTGTCCCCTCCCCCGGGCTCTGTATTCAGAGCTGAGATGCTCCAGCCACCTCCCCCCCTGTGTATAACAGAAGCTTTGGTAACCATGGCAACAAAACAAACACAGTACACTCTGATTAATGGCTAAAATTTCCTCAAATTACCTCTAAACAAAAAGCTTTTTCTCAAAAACTGTAAAAGATATCAAACTGAAAAGATATAGCCAGATAGCTGAATATTTTGTGAATATTTTAAAGTTTGTTTGGTGTCTCTAGGTGAAAGTATGAAGGAGCTGAAACTTTTGGGAGCGGAAGAAGAATTTAAGGATTTCAAGCATGCTCCCATTGACTTCAATGTTAAAAAAAAGTGTTAAAAAGCTTAAAATTTTAAAAAGTATAAATGGTAGAAAAAAAGTTGAAAAAGAGCACACCTCAGCTAAAAGAGACGAACATTTTAATAGTTGAATGGTTTTAATAGCTGAAAGTATGCAGAAGTTACGCAAAACCAAAGCAGTCCCACTAATAAAATCGGATAACGATAGTGGGACTGCTAAAGCAGTCCCACTAAATAAAATCGAATAACAATAGTGGGACTGCTAAAGCATTCCCACTAATAAATAAAATCAAATAACAATAGTGGGACTGCTAAAGCATTCCCACTAATAAAATTGAATAACAATAGTGGGACTGCTAAAGCATTCCCACTAATAACAATAGTGGGACTGCTAAAGCATTCCCACTAATAAATAAAATCGAATAACAATAGTGGGACTGCTAAAGCAGTCCCACTAATTAAAAATAAATAAAATCGAATAACAATAGTGGGACTGCTAAAGCATTCCCACTAATAAAATCGAATAACAATAGTGGGACTGCTAAAGCAGTCCCACTAACTAGACTGGAAAATGCATTTCCTGGGGAAAATGCGTGGGAATGCTGAATAGCAGAATTGCTAAAACGGCCCCCATCAAAACTGCCCCCATCATACTGCCATCAAAACTGCCCCATCAGAATTGCCCCATCAAAATTGTCCCCATCAAAACTGCCCCATCATATTGCCACCATCAAAACTGTCCCATCAGAATTGCCCCATCAAAGCTGCCCCATCATATTGCCACCATCAGAATTGCCCCATCAAAACTGCCTCATCATATTGCCACCATCAAAACTGCCCCATCAGAATTGCCCCATCAAAACTGCCCCATCATATTGTACCCATCAAAACTGCCCCATCATATTGCCACCATCAAAACTTCCCCATCAGAATTGCCCTATCAAAATTGCCCCATCATATTGCCACCATCAAAACTGCCCCATCAGAATTGTCCCATCAAAACTACCCCATCATATTGCCACCATCAAAACTGCCCCATCAGAATTGTCCCATCAAAACTGCCCCATCATATTGCCACCATCAAAACTGCCCCATCAGAATACTTGGTCGAGTGGATGACCAAGCCGTCCTACTCCTCCTCATCCTCTCTCACCCATGCTCAGGGTACTTTGTCTGGCAAAGCAGCTGCCAACGTGGCCTCTTCCCTCGGCTCATTGGCATCAGTGACTCCTTCCCTAGCCCCACCATGTCCTCCTGAGGAGTCCCTCGAATTGTTTGACCACAGTGTTGGGTATATGCTCCAGGAGGATGCCCAGCATTTAGAAGGCTCTGATGATGATACTGAGCTAGATGAAGGCAGTAACATGAGCACGGACAGAGGGGGTGCCCAAGAAGGACAGCAATCTGGTAGTCATGCTCCCCCTGCTGCAGCATACTGCCAGGTTTGCTTCAGTGATGAGGAGGGAGGTCACTGACTCAACGTGGGTGCCTGATAGGAGAGAGGAGGAGGAGGAGGCACATCACCAACGAGGCAGGATGCCCTCCAGGGGCCAGCCTAAGGGCAGCACACTGACTGCATCACACCCCAAAGCTCCACATGTGCAAGGAGCTGCTGTCTCTGCGCGTTATTCCAAAAGTTCTTTGGTGTGGGCCTTTTTTTAAATGAGTGCATCAGATCGCACCGCTGCTATTTGCAACATATGTCTCAAGCGTATCTCGCGTGGCCAAAACATCTCCCGCTTGGGCACCACATGCTTGACCAGACATATGTTGACCTGCCATGCAGTTCGTTGGCAAGCGTATCTAAAAGACCCACACCAAAGAACAAAGAGGACCTCTCCTTGCTCCTTATCAGCTGAGATCTCCAACCCCACTATACCTTCAGTTCTCTCTGAGACCTGCACTGAGAGGAATGAAGGTGTAGAATTAGGTGTGTCACAGCCAAGTACTTGTGGGCAATCTGCTTTCGGTACACTGACGTCAGATTGTACCAGGCAAATTTCCCTACCCCAGCTGCTGCACCGCCGAAAGAAGTTCGCTACCACCCATCCACATGCCCAGTGGTTGAATGCTAGCTTGGCAAAATTGCTAGCACTTCAACTGCTGCCTTTTCAATTGGGAGTCTCTTCCCTTCCATGAGTTTGCGGAATGTGCGGTTCCTCCTTGGCAGGTACCCAAACACCACTTTTTCTCATGGAAGGCGATTCCGGCTCTCTACCGGCATGGGGAAGGCAATGTCTTGGCCTCCCTGGACAGGGCAGTCAGCGGTAAGGTGCATATTACCGCTGACTCATGGTCCAGCAGGCATGGACAGGGACGTTACCTAAGTTTCACTGCACATTGGGTGACTCTGCTGGCAGCTGGGAAGGATGCAGGACAAGGTGCAGTAGTGTTGGAGGTTGTTCCGCCACCACGCCTCCAAAATGCCACTACTAATGATTGTGACACACCTCTCTCCTCCACCCCCTCCTCTTCTTCTTCCTCCATGGCCTCTTCCTGTGCTTTGTCCTCGGAACCAGCGGTGCTCCGTAGCCATTCAAGGGGCTACGCAAGTATGCAGGCCAAAAGATGCCATGAGGTGCTTGAGCTGGTGTGCTTGGGAGACAGGAGCCACACTGGGGCAGAGGTTCTGTCAGCTCTGCAGGGGTAGTTTCAGATGTGGTTGACGCCACGCCAATTTAAGGCAGGAATGGTGGTTTGCGACAATGGCACCAACCTCCTCGCTGCCCTCCTACAGGGACAAATGACCCATGTGCCCTGTTTGGCTCACGTCCTTAACTTGGTGGTGCAGCGGTTCTTGGGCAGGTATCCGGGCTTACAGGATGTCCTGAGGCAGGCCAGGAAAGTCTGTGTGCATTTCCGCTGGTCATATAATGCCAGTGCTTGGCTGGCAGACCTCCAAAAGGAGTTTAACCTGCCCAAGAACCGCCTAATCTGTGACATGCCCACCAGGTGGAACTTAACATTGGCCATGCTGCAGCGGCTGCACACGCAGCAGAGGCCCATCAATGAGTACCTGTGCGACTATGGCACCAGGACAGGGTAATGGGAGCTTGTTTTTTTTTCCCCACGCCAGTGGGCCATGATCAGGGATGCATGCACTGTCCTGTCACCATTTGAAAAGGCCACGAGGATGGTGAGCAGTGACAGTGCATGCATCAGCGACACTGTCCCCCTTGTCCACCTGTTGGAGCACACGCTGCGTGGAATAATGGACAGGGCACTTGAGGCAGAACAGAGGCAGGAAGAGGAGGACTTCCTTAGCTCTCAAGGCCCCCTTTATCCAGACAGTGTTCCTGCGTGCCCGTCGATCACACAGGAAGAGGAGGAGGAGGAGGAGGATTGTGTCAGAGGTGGAGCCTGGCACTCAGCATCAGCAGCAGTCTTTAAGGGATAAGTCCCAAGAAACACATGGACTTGCACGTGGCTGGGAGGAGGTGGCTGTGGACCATGTTGTCCTTAGTGACATAGAGGACTCCGGACCGAATGCCTCAGCAAACCTACGCTGCATGGCCTCCCTGATCCTGCAAAGCCTGCGTAAGGATCCTCGTATTCGTGGTATCAAGGAGAAGGACCAATACTGGCTGGCAACCCTCCTTGATCCACGTTACAAGGGTAAGGTTGCGGACCTTATCTTGTCATCGCAGAGGGAGCAGAGGATGAAACATCTTCGGGAGGCCTTGCAGAAAGGTCTGTGCAACGCGTTCCCAGAGACTGGGAGGTTACAAACTCCTGTTTCTGGACAACGTGTTGCTGAGGCTTCGGTCAGTCAAAAAAGGAGCAGTGGAGAAGGTGGCCGTCTGACCGATGCGTTCAGACAGTTTTTTAGTCCGCAGCCCCAAGGTATGATCGGTTCCAGCAACCAACGCCAGCGTCTGTTTTACATGGTGCAGGAATACCTAGGGGCAAGATCTGACTTGGACACCTTTCCCACCGAAAATCCTCTGGGTTACTGGGTCTTGAGGATGGATCACTGGCCAGAGCTTGCACAGTATGCAATTGAGCTACTGTCCTGTCCTGCGTCCAGCTTTGCTTTGGAACGCACATTCAGTGCTGCTGGAGGCTTTGTAAACGATCACATGGTGCGTCTGTCCACTGACTCGGTCGATCGACTGACCTTCATAAAAATGAATCAGTCTTGGATCACCACCAGCTACCAAGCACCTGATGCTGATGTAACCAAATATTTTTTTTGAAATGTCAGACCCCTTCAAGACTGCCTATGCTGATGCTGAGTGACTATCCTGTTATGCTGAGTGACTATCACCTTGCTCCTCAATGATCATGCTGATAGCTTGTAAGAATATTTTTGGTTCTGGGCGCCGCCACCAGTGGCTAAGGCCCAATTTTTCAGCCCCTGTTTAGCAGGGGCATGTAATTGCAATTTTTGATGCAATACTTTGCAGCGGGGCTCGTTCCTGCATTCCAACTAGAGTATCTGTGAGGGGTTGCAGTGTTGTGGCACCAGCACCAGTGTCTAAGGCCCAATTTTTCTGCCCCTGTTCAACAGGGACATGTAATTACAATTCTTGATCCAATATTTCACAGCAGGGCCCGTTTCTGCACCCACCAAAAGTAACTGTGAGGCCTTACAGTGTTGTGGCACCAGCACCACCACCACCACCACCAAAGGCCCAATTTTTCTGCCCCTGTTCAACAGGTGCATGTAATTACAATTCTTGATCTAATATTTCACAGCAGGGCCCATTCCAGCTCCCACCAAGAGTAACTGTGAGGACTTACAGTGTTGTGGCAACACCACAACCACCACCAAAGGCCCAATTTTTCTGACCCTGTTCAACAGGGGCATGTAATTACAATTCTTGATCTAATATTTCACAGCAGAGCACGTTCCTGCACCCACCAAGAGTAACTGTGAGGGCTTACAGTGTTGTGGCAACACCAACACCTAAGGCCCCAATTTCTGCAGAGTATATAGGGCCCCTACTTTCAAGCATCCAACTTACAAACGACTCCTACTTGCAAATGGAAGGAGATAAAAGGAAGTGAGATGAAATCTACCCCTAGGAAGGGAAATTCTCTCTTGTAAGAGTTAATATGGGAAAAACGTGTCTCCTTTCCACTGATGCTTTATCACCAATCCTTGTTTCACTAAAAACCCCAAATTTTCAAAAAACATTTGTCATTGGGACAGAAAGTGAGGTAAAATCTTCTGAAGAGGTGCACAGACAGCAAAACAAATGTCACAGTATTATAATAACCCTTCCCTATGTTTTCCAAAAAGCTTAAAAATTGATTTTTTGGCTGGAGCTACACTTTAAAAATGTGCCAGTTCAAAATTACAAACAGATTCTACTTAACAACAAACCTACAGTCCCTGTCTTGTTTGCACCGCCTGTATACTGCTGTTCAGGGGGCCTGGGGCCCCACGCCTTTCTTTTTTTTAATTTGGGTGCGGGGTTCCCCTTAATATCCATACAAGATCCAAAGGGCCTGGTAATGGACTGGGGGTGTACCCAAGCCATTTGTCTTACTGATTTTCATCCATATTACCGGGACCGGACATTAAATTAAGGCCGTAAGCAGTTTTAAATGACTTTTATTACTTTAAAAGTGTCATTTTGTGCAGGGACTGTTCTAAGCACGGGAAACACGCGCCACTTTACAGGCATACTATAGTCACCCCCCAGGTATGATATTTAAAGAAATATTTCACTTTTTTTTTTCTCACTTTAAGCATCATTAAAATCACTGCTCCCGAAAAAACGTCCATTTTTAAAACTTTTTTTTGCATTGATACATGTCCCCTGGGGTAGGACCCGGGTCCCCAAACACTTTTTAGGACAATACCATGCAAATTAGCCTTTAAAATTAGTACTTTTAATTTCGAACGTTCGAGTCCCATAGATTTCAATGGGGTTCTAACGTTTGTGCGAATTTTCGGTCCGTTCGCAGGTTCTGGTGCGAACCGAACCAGGGGGTGTTCGGCTCATCCCTAGTTGTGAGTGCACGTAGGTCTGCGTGTGCACTTAGGTCTGTGAGTGCACATAGTTCTGCGAGTCGATGTAGTTCTGCGAGTGGTCTGCGAGTGGACGTAGTTCTGCGAGTGGACGTAGTTCTGCGAGTGGACGTAGTTCTTTGAGTGGTCTGCGAGTGCACGTAGGTCTGCGAGTACCTGTGTATTGTCTTGTTGAGTACCTGTGTATTGTCTTGTTGAGTACCTGTGTATTGTCTTGTTGAGTACCTGTGTATTGTCTTGAGTATTAGTGTCAGGAAGCTAGTTGTTAGGTAATCTGGACAGGGTATAATCCCCAATTCTCATTAAATTTAATAGGTACGATGCCCAGCGGGGGTGGAGAGGCAACTTGTTGTACATCTTGCGGCATGTATGCGTTCCTTGATCATCCGATCAAGGGTGAATACTGCTGTGCAAAATGTAAGCGCATTGTTTCCCTGGAAGCCCAGGTTCTGAATCTGGGGAAGCAACTGTCAGCACTGAGAAGTCCCTCCACACTAAAGAAGAGCCAGGAGATGGAGGGTGGGGAGGAGATGACGTGAGGCGTCAGCTGGGAGGGGAGGAGCTGTCTGTGTGTCAGTGAATCGGCATCTCGGCGGCTCTGTCAGCTGGATGAGCAGCCACGAGGACGGGGGCAGCGAAGAATTCGATATCCAGCATCGGATGAGAGCCCCGACCTTAGTTGAGAACTGGGGCGCAGTGGCACGGCGCTGATAGGGGGTCGGCTGTGCCCTCCCCGGGAGACGCTTGCGGGCTTCTCTCTGCCCCCTCGTCTCTCCCTCTGAGCCCGATGGTGGCGGCGGGAGGGGGAGGATCCGACTAACCCGCTCCACTCACCCACCTCTCTGATCGAGCACCCCACAGGCCTATTGTGCCCCAAAGGTGGTTCCCACAAAGGAAAGTAAAGCAGCAAGTAGCAGGGACGCCTCCATCCAAACCAAGCTACACAGATGGCGGTAAACTGGTAAGAGATATGCCTTTCTACGGAGTCCTGAGGTAAGAAAACACTAGGAATGGCTGCCTGAAAAGTATGAAATATTGCCAAAGTGGAACTTTAAGGTATGACAGTACCTAAACAGCAAAAAGGGGACACCGTATTTTACTGGAAATAGAGGTTGATTCAACTACTATTGAAAGATTGCGAACTGACCTCCACACCTGATGCATATATCATCCCAGTTGCTATACACCATAGTGAAATCAAATTATTTTGACATTGTATAAATACACTGTGAACTATGTTGGTTCCGCTGGCAGCTAATAATCTGCGGTAAACTGAAGGTATAACAGCACTGATGAATATTGTGTTTAGGTATATATAATAGGGGAGATACCAAGTTACTATATGTGACTGAGATACCTTAATACACGGCAATATTTTTCTATGATAAACTTAAAGTAATAAAGAAAATCCCGAAGAGGTAATCCCTGGACCATATAGAAGGGTCAATATAAATGGGAGTAAGCGCTCACGAATCAGCGGTTGGTCCTTTGGTATATTGGTCACTCATTAGGATATTGGTATGCGGAGCTAAGATAACCACCTGGATTTAGTCCCAAGATATGCTTGCTTGCTTAAAGGGGATGCTGCGATATTGAGGTTATGTTGGGATAAATATAAGAGGACCCAGGATACCGATCATAAATACCAACATCCGGGCTGGCTGAGATCTCACACATTCCTAGAAATGTTGCAAGATATTTAATAAAATACGGGACATTTAACTTTATCAAGGACACAACAACTAATTACATCTTCCTTCCCTTCTTTCTCTTTTTTGAGACGGATTGCTACCATTACTCTTTGGTCCTTTTTGTAGTCAGGTGGAACCGCATAAGATAGGCAGCACATGTCGCACCCGGTATTATTTTTCTCCTTCTGTTATTAGATATAGAAGACAGGCGATTTAGTCTGTTTCTACCCAAATATAAGTTTGGTAGCTAAAGTAACTGGGGCCTGGAGGAGTGAAATACAAACTCGGAAAAGATATTTACAAACCTAAGAATTAGGGAAAGGTAAAGGGGTAAGAAAAGGAAAACAGAGAGGGGAAGGGAAAGAGGGAAAAACCTGCCCTAGTACAGGATCACCGAAGAATTGTCCCATTGACAGTCCGAGGGTTTAAATCCATCTATAGAGCTCCCTGAGAGAAATAATGAGCAGAAACACAACCAAAGCAGGAAAAGGGGGCCCACTGAATACACCAAAGGACAATATCTCCGGCAGTATAAATGGGAGCTCAATTAAACAATACTGTAGCCACCGGGGGTAGCCCGGGGGCTCCCACCAAGAAGCTCAAACGTCTACTGCGCTTGACAAGAAGAAGAAAGGCCAGACTGAAAAGAGGGACCAGACTCCCAATCAATCTAGAGAGTCATCATTTATTGAAAACCCACAAGAGCCATCCAGAATGACGGAACCCCGACAGGACCTAGAACCCCCCTCAAAAAAAGAAATGGCAGAGATGTTTAAAGCACTTGAAGAATTGATTAAAACTGAAATAAGTACGCTGAGGACAGATCTAGGAAACCTCTTGGCCAGAGTTGAAAGGGCAGAGGACACAATGGACCAACAAGAGCGCGAGATCTCGGATTTAAAAAACCAAATTAAAACAACGCAACAAAATCAGATAAAAATTTGCTATAGAATTGAGGACCAGGAGAATAGAAGCCGCAGACAGAACCTGAGAATCCGAGGAGTGCCGGAAAAAAGTGGGGAGGACCTGAGGAAAATAGTAGCGGACATCTTCTCCCCACTTTTGGAGCTGAGAGGAGAGGACTTCCCAAAACTAGAACGGGTGCATCGAATAGGTAGACTAGATACTAGCCGATCAGAAAGAAGCCACGACATAATTGTCAGGTTTAGATTCTATACAGATAAAGAGAAAATATGGATAAAATTGAGGGGGCAAACCCCACTTTAATATGAAGAGGCTAATATTCAAGTTTTCGCAGACTTGGCCAAGGATACACTATTGAGAAGACGTCTGCTGAAACCCCTTTTGGAGCAAATGATAACCCAGAACATAAAGTACTCATGGGGATTCCCGGCCTGCCTAATTGGTAGTAAAGAGGGTAGAACGGCTAGGCTAAGATTCCCTGATGAGTTGGAAGATTTCTGTGGGAGATTAGGCTTGCGGGTGCCCGTGACGTTAAATTGGTCCAACGAAAGTTGGATAGAGCTGGGGATAGGGGTGGTGTGAGTGGAGGGGGGAGTGTTGGAGGAGGGTGGGCGGGACGGAGAAAAATTATTTACAAAAGAAGGAGTAAACCCAGATTGTAACGAGGAGCTGACTATAACATCCCGCCGCCGAGACAGCGATGACTGAGTAGCGGGCACGCTGACAGCTCCACCTTAAGAGTTGGAGACCAATTGAAGGATCACGATATACGGGATCCACTTTGGTCTGAGGGTCTAGAGATGACCAGAAAGGGGGAAGGGGGGCGGACTGGGGGGAGGGGGAGGGATGGGGGGGAAGGGGGGCGGACTGGGGGGAGGGGGAGGGATGGGGGGGAAGGGGGGTGGAATAAGGGTATCTCTCCAAGGTCTAAGCCAGAATGGGGTGAAATGGAGGTAGTTAAATGACACCAAATACAATAAAATGTATAACGTATAACGTCAAGGGTCTAAATATGGCCAACAAAAGAAGAAGTATTTTTAATGAGCTTAGACTGCTTGGACCAGAGGTGGTGTTCCTCCAGGAAACACATATTTCACATCAATCAAGACTGAGACTATTCTCGGGTGAATACCCGATCTGGTACCAAGGAGATACTATCTCAAGTAGATCAAGGGGTGTGGCCATCGGATTTGCAAAAAATACTAGGTTTGTGTTGGAAGAGAGACTAGTTGATACAGAAGGTAGATATATATTCCTAAGAGGCAGACTATATGAAAAAGAATATACATTGGCTAACATCTATGCGCCAAATAAGAACCCGATAGAATACGTAGCAAAAATTTTGGAGAAATTAACGAAGTTTAGACAAGGGCACTTGATATTAATGGGGGACTTTAACTTTTGCATGGACCCGGGACTAGATAGTACGGCTCGGGCACAGGCGCGGAACAGTGTACAATTAAGTAAGATTAAGCAAAAAATCACCAGCCTTCAGCTGGTGGATATATGGAGAGTGCAACACCCAAGGGGAAGGGATTACACGTTCTATTCGCCTGTGCACGAGTCGTACTCCCGGATCGATTATGGACTAATAGACCATAGAGAAATAGAGAAGGTGGTAGATTCCTGGATAGGTAACATAACCTAATCAGACCACGCACCACTGACCATAGAAATAAAAATAGGTGAAAAGAGTAGACCCCCAGGGCAATGGCGCTTAAATGAAGACCTGATAAGCGGGGACGAAGGGTTCAATAGAATTAGTAAAGAGCTAAGGGACTACTTTGTGAGTAATGACACGGGAGAAGTATCTGGGTCCACCTTGTGGCAGGCCCATAAAGTCTATATCAGGGGGGCATTAATCGAGATAGGGGCAAGGAAGAAGAAAGAGAGAGGGGAGAAAACCCAAAAACTAAGAGAGGAATTGGCCACACTAGAACAGAAACACAAGGCACAAATTGGACAACCTCCCCCAGCTCTATATAAACACTTAGTCATTAAAAGAGCGGAGCTAAAAACTTTAATGGAACAAGAAGTAAGAGCAAAATATAGAAAGATAATGGGGGACAGGTATCGCTGGGCCAATAAGCCGGGTAAGCTTTTAGCGAATATAGTGCAAAAACGGAAAGCGAGGACACCATGATTAAAAATTCGAGTGAGAGAATAAAAAATTATTTAGGGAAGGCAAGATTACCTAAGATCCCAGAAATCGAAAGAGAGTACATGGAAGCCCCAATCACCGAAGAAGAAATAAGAAAAGCAATAGCAGGTATGGCATCCGGGAAAAGCCCTGGCCCGGACGGCTTTACACTAACCTATTACAGGAAATTTAAAGAAATACTGATTCCTAGGATGTGCCAGTATTTTAATGGGCTGGGAGGGGATTATGACATGAGCCAGGAGGCCTTAAAGGCCTCAATTACGGTTATTCTGAAGGAGGGAAAAGAAAAAACCCTCTGCTCAAGTTATCGTCCTATCTCCCTTCTCAATATTGATACAAAACTTTACGCTAAAATACTGGCCGAGAGGTTAAAGGGATCATTGAACGCCCTGGTCAATCCAGACCAGGTGGGCTTTATTACTAAAAGGGAAGGGAAGGACAATGGGGTCAGGACATTACTCCTGTTACAAAAAATGAAGGAGAGCGGACCCCCAGGGCTACTACTGTCGGTTGATGCCGAAAAGGCCTTCGACAGGGTAGACTGGGGGTTCATGTTCCAGACCTTGGAGATCATGGGTCTTGGTCCCAAAATGTACCAGAGGATTAAAACTTTATACCACCACCCGACGGCAATGGTGGGGGTGAACGAATGCATGTCTCAGCCATTTGAAATGGGGAATGGTATGAGACAGGGGTGCCCTTTGTCCCCATTGTTATTTGTCCTTACTATGGAGCCCCTCCTGGCAACAATTCGCGTGGACCCGGGTATAAGGGGTATCAAGATCGGCGAAGACGAACATAAAGTCGCAGCTTATGCCGACGATGTATTATTCTATATATCGGACCCTGAAATTACCATGCCCAAGTTAGTTAAAGCCCTAAGGGAGTATGGGGAGTTGTCTAATTTTTAAATAAATATGGCAAAATCAGAAATATTAAACATAAATTTAAAGAAAAAAGAAATCAGTATATTAAAAAAAAGATATAGTTTTAGATGGACTAAAGAACTAATGTACCTGGGAATTAAGCTAGCCAACTCAATTAAAAAAATATTTACAATAAACTATATACCTCTTTTGGATACAATTAGAGCTGATTGTAAAAACTATGCAAAAAAAGCCATCTCATGGATCGGGCGTATCAATGTCATTAAAATGATGCTACTTCCCAAGATCACCTATCTATTCCAGATGATACCGCTACCACTACCCCTATATTACTTAAGAAAATTAAAAAACATAATAATGAGCTTCATTTGGAAAAATAAAAAACCAAGAGTCTCTCTCAAGATTTTAAAACAAAAGAAAATACACGGGGGCTTGGCTGTACCAGACGTTCAGAATTACTACAAGGCGGCAGTGCTGGCCAGATTAGTAGAATGGGCAAAGAGAGCAAATGAAAAACGTTGGGTAAGAATAGAAGAATATCTTAGCAAAGCAGCACTGGGAAGTTTGATATGGAACCCCCCTTATGCTAGAATATTAGGGGAAAACACACACATAATAACATGTAACGCACTTAAAATATGGGACGGGGTGTATAAGAATTTAAACGGGAACTATAATTCACCATTATTAGCACTTATAGATAATAATTTCTTCACGCCAGGCTTAGAAACCATGGGGGGAAAAGAAGCAGTATGGGGAAAGACACAATTAAGACATATCATAAAGGAGGGTAAAATTTTGACACTACAAGAAATTAGGAACGGGAGGGAGACACGTAGGTTGGATGAGTGGAGGTACCTCCAGTTGTGCCACTTCGTGATAAACTTCCCGCCCCGATCAGGGGAGGGGATAATTTGACGGACTTTGAAAGGTTGTGCGACATGGAAGATCCGAGAAACATTGTCTCAAAAATCTACAAGGCTCTGATGAAGGTTGACCGGCTGGAGATACCCCCATTTATAAGTAAATGAGAGAGGGAATTTGGCACAAAGAAAGGGGAAAACACAATTAAAAGAATTCTTAAAATGAGCTGTAACTCAGCAGCAGATGTACGGACAGCAGAAATGAACTACAAATGCATAAGTAGAAGTTACCTTACTCCAGAGATAATAAGCAAATTTCAAAATAGCTTGGCTTTATGCTGGCGGGGTTGCAACGAAATCGGAACGATGGCGCACCTTTGGTGGACCTGCCCTAAAATAAAATATTTTTGGAGTAAGATACTTGATCTAGTAAAGAAAATAACAGGAATAGAAGTCCCAGGAGACCCATGGGAGGTATTGTTCCATGGGGGAGTTGGAGATACTAAATAGTATAAGCAATCTTTGGTTCCCCATCTCCTGAACGCTGCAAAGCGAATTATCCCGAAGAACTGGCAGAGGAAGGAGAGCCCTGAGATATGGGAATGGATAGATTCCGTAGAAGAAACTTATCACCTGGAGACTAGGATAGCCCTGGAAGAGGAAACAAGAAATGTGAGCTCAGGGGAGTGGGAACGCTGGGTGAAATTTAAAAAAAACTGGTGTGGTATATAAGATTTAAAGCCTTGGTTTAGAGTATGTGACAAGAGAAAATTAGACCTTGGAGAGATAGGGGGGGTGGGGAGGGGAGAGGAGGGAGGGGGGGGCAAATAGAGAAGAAGGTAACTTTGTAGAAGTAGTTACCGTAGGACCTCCGCAGATGACAGAGGCATGAGATGGGAGAAACTATATAGGGGGTCTTAATGGGCTTGTTTTTTGGTATGATCTTTTTTTGATATGGCAATAGTCACGATGATGAGACAAAGGAGAGTGGGCTGGAAGATAAATGAACTGCAAAGTTGATTTAATGCCTCTCTATACGGTCGACTGAATGTGACAAGAAACAAGAAAAAAAAAAAATTAAAATAAATAAGAGCCAGGAACGTACACGGCAGGTGCCAGCACAGAGGTGGGTGGAAACAAAGAGGTGCAGGCACTAGCAAAGAGTAGATGAGTGACAGTCAGGAAGGGTATAGGGGGAAGTCTAAGGAAGGCTGATCCAGGGCTGGAGCATCCCAATAAGTACGCTCCATTGAGTGACATTGGTGAAACCAGTCAAGGACCTGCACTGCTGGAGCTGAGGGACTCTCCTAGCTGTAGGGGAAAGAACTTCTCCAGTGAGAATAGGGGGGAAGCGAAGGGAAAGGAAAGACAGATTCTGGTGGTAGGGGACTCAATTCTTAGAAGGACAGGGAGGCCAATCTGTAACAAAGACCTGAAGCGCCGAACAGTATGTTGTCTACCGGGCGCTCGGGTTCCGCACATCATGGATCTGGTGGACAGATTACTGGGAGGGGATGGGGAAGACCCAGCTGTCATGGTGCACGTTGGCACCAATGACAAGGTCAGAGGCAGATGGAGTGTCCTAAAGAACGATTTTAGGCACTTAGGAGCTAAATTGAGGAAAAGGACCTCCAAGGTAGTATTCTCAGGAATACTACCAGTACATCGAGCCACACCAGAAAGGCAGAGGGAGATGAGGGAAGTAAACAAGTGGCTAAGGAGCTGGTGTAGTAAGGAGGGGTTTGGGTTCCTGGAGAACTGGGCTAACTTCTCAGTCGATAACCAGTACAGTACTATAGAAGGGGCGGACTGCACCTAAATGAGGAGGGTGCAGATCAGCTGGGAATGAAGATGGCCAAAAAGTTAGAGGGGTTTTTAAACTAGGTTATGGGGGGAGGGTCCAGAGGTAGAGCTAGTCAGCGTGGAACATATTTCAGAGGGTAGTATTGGGGGCATTAGTGGTTGACCAAAGCGCATAAACCCAAGGTAAGTATAGTAGCAAGTCCTAGTTGCAATCTCGGAACACTCAATAAGAGGATAATATGTGACCACTCTAAACTACGTGGCATGTTCACCAATGCCAGGAGCCTGGCGGACAAGATGGGCTAACTAGAGATACTGTTGCACAAAGAGGATTTGGATTTTGTGGGAATTTCAGAGACCTGGTTCAACAGCTCTCATAATTGGCTGGCCAACATTCAAGGGTATACCCTTTATCGCAAGGATAGAGAGGGTAAAAAAGGGGGGTATGCCTATATATCAAGAATAATATATAAGTGAATGTGAGAGATGCCATCACTAAGGGAGCTAGGGAGGAGGTGGAATCTTTATGGGTAGAGCTCCAAAGGGATGCAGCTAAGGGGGAAATAATACTGGGAGTATGCTATAGGCCCCCTAACCTGAGGGAGGAAGTGGAGACAGATCTCCTATCACAATTTGGATTAGCAGCAAGCATGGGAAGCTTTATCATAATGGGGGATTTTAATTATCCAGACATAGACCGGGCAGGGGGAACTGCGCATTCATCTAACACTTGCCAGTTCCTAAATGTCTTGCAGGACAATTGTTTGGGTCAGATGGTAGACGCACCAACTAGAAATAAAGCGTTACTGGATCTACTGATTACCAACAATATAGACCTGATCACGGATGTGGAAATACGGGGCAATTTAGGTAACAGCAATCACAGGTCAATTGGCTTCAGAATAAATCACACAAATAGGAAACATAAGGGGAATACAAAGACACTAAATTTCAAAAGAGACAACTTCCCTAAACTTCAAACCTTGCTAGGACAAAATCTTAGGATCAAAGAATACGGAGGAGAGATGGGTTTGCTTTAAGAGCATATTAAATAAGGGCATTAGCCAATGCATCCCATTGGGTAATAAATGTAAAAGAGCGAACAAAAGTCCTGGATGGCATAACTCCAATGTAAAAATGCATATAAAAGAAAAGGAGAAGGCCTTTAAAAAATACAAGGTTGAGGAATCATCATCAGTATTCAGACTTTATAAAGAATGCAACAAGTAATGTAAGGGTGCAATAAGGACGGCTAAGATAGAACAGGAAAGACACAAAGCGTCGGAGAGCAAAAAAAAAATTTTTAAGTATGTAAACAGTAAAAAAGGGAGGACAGACCATATTAGCCCCATAAGGATTGAAGAAGGACATCTGGTTACAAAGGTTGGGGAGATGGCAAAGGTTTTGAATTTGTTCTTCTCCTCAGTCTTCACGAGGGAATCAGGGGGCTTCAGTAACCAAAAGTTCAGTGTTTATCCTCTAGACACATCACAGGAAGCACCTCCATGGTTAACAGAGGACAGAATTAAAATTAAGACTTGGGAAACTTAACATTAATAAATCATCGGGACCAGATGGCTTGCACCCGAGGGTACTTAGGGAACTCAGTCAAGTAATTGCCAGACCATTGTTCCTAATTTTTACTGACAGTCTACTGACTGGAATGGTACCAGCTGATTGGAGAAAAGCCAATGTAGCACCAATTTTTAAAAAGGGTCCAAAATACATCCCTGGGAATAGTATGTAAACTCTTGGAGGGGATGATAAGGGACTATATACAAGATTTTAGTAATGAGAACGGTATCATTCGCAGTAATCAGCATGTATTCATGAAGAATCGTTCTTGCCAAACCAATCTATTAACCTTCTATGAGGAGGTGAGCTGCCATCTAGATAAAGGAAGGCCCATAGACGTGGTGTATCTGGATTTTGCAAAAGCATTTGACACAGTTCCCCATAAACGTTTACTGTACAAAATAAGGTTCATTGGCATTGACCATAGGGTGAGTACATGGATTGAAAACTGGCTACAAGGGCGAGTTCAGAGGGTGGTGATAAATGGGGAGTACTCGGAATGGTCAGGGGTGGGTAGTGGGGTACCCCAGAGTTCTGTACTGGGACCAATCCTATTTAAATTGTTCATAAATGACCTGGAGGATGGGGTAAACAGTTCAATCTCTGTATTTGCGGACGGTACTAAGCTAAGCAGGGCAATCACTTCTCCGCAGGATGTGGAAACCTTGCAAGAAGATCTGAACAAATGAATGGGATGGGCAACTACATGGCAAATGAGGTTCAATGTAGAAAAATGTAAAATAATGCATTTGGGTGGCAAAAATATAAATGCAATCTATACACTGGGGGGAGAACCTCTGGGGGAATCCAGGATGGAAAAGGACCTGGGGGTCCTAGTTCCATGCAATGCCAAGCTGCTGCTAACAAAGCAACCAGAATATTGGGATGCATGAAAAAGGGGATCAACTCCAGAGATAAAACGATAATTCTCCCGCTCTACAAGACTCTGGTCCGGCCGCACCTAGAGTATGCTGTCCAGTTCTGGGCAACAGTCCTCAGGAAGGATGTACTGGAAATGGAGCGAGTACAAAGAAGGGCAACAAAGCTGATAAAGGGTCTGGAGGATAATAGTCATGAGGAAAGGTTGCGAGCGCTGAACTTATTCTCTCTAGAGAAGAGACCCTTGAGAGGGGATATGATTTCAATTTACAAATACCGTACTGGTGACCCCACAATAGGGATAAAACTTTTTTGCAGAAGGGAGTTTAACAAGACTCGTGGCAAGTCATTCAAATTAGAAGAAAAGAGGTTTAACCTTAAACTACGTAGAGGGTTCTTTACTGTAAGAGCGGCAAGGATGTGAAATTCCCTTCCACAGGCGGTGGTCTCAGCAGGGAGCATTGATAGTTTCAAAAAAACTATTAGATAAGCACCTGAACGACCGCAACATACAGGGATATACAACATAATACTGACATATAATCACACACATAGGTTGGACTTGTGTCTTTTTTCAACCTCACCTACTATGTAACATGCCGAATCTGGCAGCAGGTGATGGTGGCAAATGACAAATGACATCTGGCAGCAGGTGATGGTGACAAGTGACATGCTGAATCTGGCAGCAGGTGACAGTGATAAGTGACACGTGGCACCTGGCAGCAGATGACAGTGATAAGTGACATGTTAAAAACTGTAGGTGAACAAATATAAACCGCCCAAGAAATCTGTCCTACCACCACTGCGCTGTAAATGGAAAGAAATGAAGATAAATGAAACAAATAAAACTAAAAAGCTGCCACTTAAAATAGAAAATATATAAAGACTGAATTTCCCCCTACGGTGGAGATGGAAAAGTGGCGCTGGCCCTACTACTTGTGGGATGAACCCTAGTGACGTTTATAGTGCTAAGATTATACTTTAAGCCAGGGATCCTCAAACTACGGCCCTCCAGCTGTTACTGAACTACACATCCCATGAGGCATTGTAAAACACTGACATTTACAGACATGACTAGGCATGATGGGAATTGTAGTTCCTGAACAACTGGTGGGCCGTAGTTTGAAGACCCCTGCTTTAAGCAATACAAAAAATGCAACAGTAGGTGTAATGGATAACACCTCTACATTCGCATCTTAGTGTGAATAATGAAAAAAACTGAAGAAAAAAACTGAAGAAAGAAAATATAGTGAGTCAATATATAATGTGCAAAAAATACAAAAAATATATAAAAAGTGAGAAGTGAAAGTCCACATATAATGTGAAAAATAAGAGGGCAAGTCCAAAGATAAAAGTATCTCCACTTGATAGTGCTGCAAATCCAAGTGTCCACCACACCTCAGTGATGTGATTCCACTCCCTTGTGAATTTCCAACTCACCAGCTGTAAAGGCCTCCCACTCTCGTGTTTGGCCAAAATAAGCCTCAACCCACTCTTATAGGGTTTAAACAGCGCCACTGTTATCCACCGTTATATATTCCAGACTCTCTCCTTTGGATGATGTTTTCACATAAAGGATGAGAAGAAATGCTCCAATAGTGTAGTACCGTTTTAAAAGAATTTATTCAAAACCAAAACAAACGCCAATCCACTCACATGGTGAATAAAATCAATGGGCAAATTGATACATGGCAGCCAGATAACATCACAGCGAAACATGCAGCAGACAGTGATTCAACAGTACATGGCCACGGTGGATCCAGGGAGTATGAACGCCGATGACAGTGTCACCAGCCCGCAGCAGACAATCCTCCGCATCCATACACTGACCCTCGCTCCGTGCCCGTCTCTCCTTCCTCCTTCACTCTCCCTTCTAACTCACGTATAGGATTGCCGTGTAGACACGCTCCGACATGTTTCGTCACTGGGACTTAGTCATGGGGTTGGCTACTCGGCATGGCAATCACGAATTTATGCTAATTGACAGCTCAGGTGGGCGGGCGTCAATCGCTATGCGTCTACACGCTCCCTGTGTCCCCGTGTTCATGATTCAACACAGAACAATTCCTCATTAAACTCAGGTGGATAAATGTAATTCTAATCTCTATAAAAACAACAAAAGAGCCAAGATTTTTGTGGCTTCAAATTGCCAATGTATATAATATGATAAAAAACCTACAGATAGATAAATAAATTGAAAAGATTCAATGCAAGAGCCAATCATAGTGAACTCAGATGCGACTAAAGCACTGAATCCCAAATGATCAGATAAATATAATTCTAATCCTTATGAGACTTTATGGCTACACAATGCCAATGCATGTAATCTAATTAAAAAAAGCATACAAATAAATCAATGGAAATAGAAAATTAAAAAATGAAATAATGAAAAAAAAATATATATATATATAAATAATTTTTTATATATATGCAAGAACAATTCATAATGGATCCAGATGCGACAATAACACTGGGTCCCATATGAACAGAATCAATAAGCCGCAGTCTCAAAGACTACGGATTGATTAGAAAGAGAAAAAATAAAAACTAAAATAATTAATAAATAAATTACAATATCATTGTCAATCCCAAAATAGAACTTACATCGGCTAAACATTGTAACTTAGGGCAGGACTCTCGTCTCCACACCTAAAAAAAGTTCCCAGAAGAGTAAATTTAGTTAATAACTGTCATTAAGTAGTTTCAACAGCTGGATCTGAACTGAACCATATCAAACTAACTAAAAATTACTAATAAAGCAATTCAGATCCAGGTCAATGTTCATTCCTCTAGGAAATAAGCTTTTGAGGAGGAAGATCCATTGGGTTTCTCTCTGGGAGAGATCCCTAACCCGATTTGAGCCTCTCCATGATTGATGAACCACATCAAAACTACAAAACTGTAAAAGGCTTGGATCCTGATTGTGCTTCTCCTTAAAATGGAGAGACACACTGTGATACTGGAAACCTTTTTTAATATTCGCTAAATGCTTAGCAATTCGCACCTTTAGTAATCTCTTAGTGCGTCCCACATAGAACAATCCACAGGGACACCACAAGAGATACACTACAAAGGAGAAATATATGAACTCCCTGATCTTAAACGTTTCATTCTCAGCATTAGTAATTTGAGTGGCACCTCTATTGATCACCCGTACTGTTCTACAGCAGATACATTTTCTACATGCATAAAACCCCTGTAGGTCGATTCTAAAGGTTTGATGGTCTGGTTGGTTCAAAATTTTCTTAACTACCCTATGGCCGAAGTTCGCTGCCCGTCTATATATAAGTTTCGGGCAGTTGGGCAGAACCTCCCCCAAATGCCTATCTTTGCACAAAATGTGCCAATGTTTCTTAAAGATCATTTCAACATCTCTCTCTATGGTGATGGAAATTCGAAATGAACCCCAGCTGATGCTGACTCGTTGGTGGTCCAGTGTCCCTCCCCTTCAAACACTGTTCTCTAGGAGTATTTGCTACTTCCTGGATGATGTCATTAATCATGTTATTATCATAACCTTTTTGGAGAAATCTCTCTTTGAGTATGTTGGCTTGAGAAATATATGTGCTCAAATCCGAACAATTCCGTCGGACTCTAAGCATTTGTCACTTTGGTATGTTTTTTATCCAGGCGGAATGGTGCCCACTCCTGATAGAGAGATAACTATTACGGTCTGTGACCTTGAAAAAAACTTTTGTACTTATGATACTATTAGTCTTAAGTATGGTGACATCTAAAAAATTGACCATAGTATCGCTAATGACATAGCCAATCGAATATTGTTGGAATTGTCATTCAGGTGGGTTATAAAGTCTATCGCAGATTCCCTCGACCCCTCCCAAATGAACAGGAGGTCATCTATGAACCTGCGGTAGAAAAGCAATTGTGGTGGTCTCCTATTGAATACTTGTCTATCCTCCCATTCAGCGAGAAATAAGTTGGCGAGGCTAGGAGCATACTTCGCTCCCATAGCCACGCCAACTCGTTGTGAAAAGAAGTCTCCATCATACCAGAAATAATTATGTGTCATGCAGAAGTCTAAAGCATGACCTACAAAGACCTTCTGCATGTGTGGGATGTCATCTCTCTTACTAAGCGCCCAGTTAAGTGCTAGTGCCGCATCCTCATGCTGAATAATGGTGTATAACGAGGCCACATCAGCGTTACCAAGTATGAGTCTGAGGATGGGTTTAATCTGATCTTTTGTATGGAAAGAAGAAGGTCGGTGGTATCCTTCAAATAAACTTTAGTAGCTTTCACGCTAGGTTGGAGGAACTTGTCTAAAAATTCCCCCAATCTAGCAGTAACTGACTGTATCCCATTCAAAATGGCCCATGCTGGTGGCACTCTGCTGTCTTTGTAAATTTTGGGCAGAGTATATATTATAGGAATCCGACATGAACTAGGAACAAGATAACATTTCTCCTTCAAATTTAGAGCATTAATGCCAAACCCCCACTCAACCAAAGTGCTTAATTGCGTTCTATAGCTATTGGTAGGATCTGATGGTAATATACAGTAAGTGATTTGATCACTCAAAATCTCCAACAATTGGATATGATAAAAGTCTTTTTCCAAAATAACAACCCCTCCCCCCTTATCCGCTGGTCGGATGATTATGTCATTTCTCTCTTCTAATGCTTTAATACCATTCATAATATAGTCAGGATTGACTCTTTTCATTGGGTTTAATTGTTCTAAATCACTTAAAACAAAATTCTTAAACACTTCAATGAAGTGGTTTTTCGAGTTTTGGGGGTTGAATAATGATTTATTCTTCAGACCTGTATCTAATCTGGTAGAATTGGTACTAGATCCCCCACTCGGGGCTGCTGGGTGACTGAGAAAATGTTTTTTAATATTTAAAGTGCAGATAAATTTATGGGTGTCTATATATACCTCAAACTTGTTAATAGGTTTCCTTGGTGCACATTTCAGACCTAAACTTAAAATATTTATTTCATTATTGTTGAGTTGTACCTTACTTAAATTGAAGATCCCATCCTTCAAGTGTCCCTCAATCTCTTTCTTGGGTTGTTTGCGTCTGCCTGCTCTACAGCCCCTTCTTCTCTTGGGAACAGTATAGGATCTCTGTTTGGATACTGATCCATTCCATTCCTCCCTCCCTTGTTGCTGAACGGGCGGGTGTTCCCTCTCGGGGTCCCACCACCCCTCCCCCCCTCCCCTGATGTCCTAAAAAAGGTGCTGGACCCGATGTTGGATAATTATAATATTGCCCATTGGGGTCATAATCCATCAAGGGGGCATACCTATTCTGAGTAGAAATATGGTCTCCCCTATCTGAGTAGTAGTCATGGGGTGGAGTGGGATACCCCTCTTGATAGGGTTGGGGGTATTAATGAGTATTGTAATTGGCAGACTCGTTGATTCTGTGTGGTTGTCCCTGGCGCAATTGAGGATATTGATAATGTTGTTGTCGATATCCATCCCTGGCTCCATTCAGAGGCCTTGGTGAGCGGTATCCCTCCCCTTGTTGGTGGCCAACAAATTGACAGCCACCCCCATATTGCAACCGTGGGACTCCACGATTATATCCCAGTGTGTTCTGCTCGACTTTACCCTTCCCACTCCTAGTACCTGAAGATTTCTCATGTGGGTTCACATGTGAGGAATTGGGGACTGTAATCTCTTTGTTGGATTCCATGGCCTCATTGCTCCCCGAGATAGAGTTCTGCCACAGGTAAATTTTATTATTTTTGAAATCTGAAGAGTCTCTAATATATTTTTTAACTTTTTTCTTTTGTGCCTCACGATCTAACTTTTCCAGTTTTTTCTTCATACTGTTATTAAATTCAACGATGGGATTAGTATCTTTAATAGGTTCTAATTTCCTTTCTATAATATTATTCTGTTCATTAATTTTCGCTAATTTGAACTGTTTCCTAGTTAAAACTAGATCCTGCAACTCCATACCCACTTTGTTAAAAAATTCGGCCCATTCATTCATAAAAGCAGGGTCAGTAAGCCCATCCTGAGGGGGGACTTCCAACCTTAAACTTCTAAAAATGAGTTTTTCTTTAAGATAGTGTTCAAAGGTGAATACATCCCACCAGGTCTTAAGTTGCTTTTCAAGTAAATGATCTAAATTTTTTAATAGAGCTACGGTGTCTTCCTCACACTCTCATCAGACCAGAGAACCTTATTTCTCACCATCTTGGAGTCCTTTGGGTGTTTTTTAGCAAACTCCATGCGGGCTTTCATGTGTCTTGCACTGAGATGCGGCTTCCGTTAGGGCCACTAATGCCCCGACTGGTGGAGGGCTGCAGTGATGGTTGACTTTCTACAACTTTCTCCCATCTCCTGACTGCATCTCTGGAGCTCAGCCACAGTGATCTTTGGGTTCTTCTTTACCTCTCTCACCAAGGCTCTTCTCCCCCGATAGCTCAGTTTGGCTGGACGGCCAGCTCTAGGAAGGGTTCTGGTCGTCCCAAACATCTTCTATTTAAGGATTATGGAGGCCACTGTGCTCTTAGGAACCTTAAGTTCAGCAGACATTTTTTTGTAACCTTGGCCAGATTGTGGCCTTGCCACAATTCTGTCTCTGAGCTCTTCAGGCAGTTCCTTTGACCTCATGATTCTCATTTGCTCTGACATGCACTGTGAGCTGTAAGGTCTTATATAGACAGGTGTGTGGCTTTCCTATTCAAGTCCAATCAGTATAATAAAACACAGCTGGACTCCAATGAAGGTGTAGAACCTTATCCAGGATGATCAGAAGAAATGGACAGCACCTGAGTTAAATATATGAGTGTCACAGCAAAGGGTCTGAATACTTAGGACCATGTGATATTTCAGTTTTTCTTTGATAATAAATCTGCAAAAATGTCATCAATTCTGTGTTTTTCTGTCAATATGGGGTGCTGTGTGTATATTAATGAGAAAAAAAATGAACTTAAATGGTTTTAGCAAATGGCTGCAATATAACAAAGAGTGAACAATTTAAGGGGGTCTGAATACTTTCCATCTTCACTATATAATTTAAAATTCACATACACATTTGACCAATCAAGAATAACCTTTCTGGATGTGTAAATCTTTACAGACGATACAGGAATGATTTGTTCTACCCTGTTTAGGAAACCATCTGTGGGAAATACCGTATTTATCGGCGTATAACACGCGCCGGCGTATAACACGCACCCCAAGTTTAGGAGAGAATTTTAAGGAAAAAAACTTTTAGGAGGGAAGTTTAAGGAAAAGAAACTTACATTAAAATGCCCATCAATGCAGCCTCATCAGTGTTCATCTGCAGCCTTGTTAGTGTCATTGCAGCCTTTTCAGTGTCAGTGCAGCCTTGTCAGTGCAGCTTTGCCCCAGTGCAGCCTTGTCAGTGCAGCTTTGCCCCAGTGCAGCCTTGTCAGTGCAGCCTTGTCTGTGCAGCCTTGTCGTCTGTGCAGCCTTGTCCCCAGTGCAGCTTTGTCCCCAGTGCAGCCTTGTCAGTGCAGCCTTGTCCCCAGTGCAGCCTTGTCAGTGCAGTCTTGTCCCCAGTGCAGTCTTGTCCCCAGTGCAGCCTTGTCCCCAGTGCAGCCTTGTCCCCAGTGCAGCCTTGTCCCCAGTGTCCATGCCTCCTGCTGCTGCCGCCGCCGCCATACACATGGTAGTAGTTTTAAATATGGCGCCGCGGAGTTCGGAGGGACTCGGCGCCGCTCACAGTCCCGCCCAGTCCCGCCCTATGATGGACATAACACAGGTCCAATGGCGGGACTGGGCGTGACTGTGAGCGGCGCCGGAAAGAGCCGAATACACCCGACTATGTGTATCTCGGCTCTGTGATTTCGGCGGCGCTCGTTCAGCTCCGCCGAGCCCCTCCGAACTCCGCGGCGACATATTTGAAACTACGGCGATCGCCGACATTCACATAGCGATAGCGGGGATCGGCGTATAACACGCACCCACGACTTTCCCCTGATTTTAAGGGGAAAAAAGTGCGTGTTATACGCCGATAAATACGATAGTTTGCTACACGCTAGTAGTTCGCATCCTGAAAAACTGATCAAAAGCATACCATTGAGTCAATTCTTAAGACTTAAACGTAACTGCATACATGATGCAGATTTTCAAAGGGAAGCCAATGCTTTACGCGATCGCCTTTTGATTAGGGGTTATAGGAGCACATGCCTAAGTAAAAGCGTTCAATCGAGTGAAAAATCTTAATAGACATAGGCTGCTGTACAAACCTAGGCAAGACAAATCCTCTACATCAACGCAAATCATTACGAAATATAACCAACATGCTAAGATACGCAAAATTTATAACAAATACTGGTATCTATTGACCGCTGATCAAAAAGTCTGTAAATTTATTAAACTTCATTCAGAAATAACCTATAGGAGATCCCGTTCACTTATGCCCCGTACACACGGTCGGACTTTGTTCGGACATTCCGACAACAAAATCCTAGGATTTTTTCCGACGGATGTTGGCTCAAACTTGTTTTGCCTACACACGGTCGCACAAAGTTGTCGGAATTTCCGATCGACAACCACGCGGTCACGTACACCACGTACGACGAGACTAGAAAAGGCCGGTTCAGAACCAAGCGCGGCACCCTTTGGGCTCCTTTTGCTAATCTCGTGTTAGTAAAAGTTTGGTGAGAGACGATTCACGCTTTTTCAGACTCGTGGCTTTCAGATCGTTTTCTGCCGTTCAGTTTGTGCTTGTGGGTTTGTATCTGCTCTTCAGTGCGTGCAAGCAAGTTCCGCGTGACTTTAAGTAGTCATTGTATTCTTGTTCGTTTGTTACTGGTTTTCAGGTCGCTCTTCACAGGCCTTGCTGTTCTTCAGTGCGTTCTGTTACTTCGTTCTGAGCAGCCGACCGTTTTCTAGCTCTGTTTCGTATGTGTACTCCTCGTAGAGTTCGTGCTGTGTGGGGGCTTGGTGTTGGGGTCCTGACCTTGACACAAGTCCAGTCCATGAACAGGGTGGGGAGGAGTTCATGGACCAAGAATTGGTTGCTTCAGCGTGACCAGTTCTCTCATATGCCTTTGTTCCGTGAGATCCGTGAGAAATATCCTGATGATTTCAGGAACTTTCTCCGGATGACGGACCCCGTATTTCACCGTTTGTTGGCTTCGCTGACCCCCTATATCAGCAGGCAGGATACCTGCATGAGGCAAGCCATCACTGCGGAGCAGAGGTTGGTCGCTACCTTGCGGTATTTGGCCACAGGGAGAAGTCTGCAAGACTTGAAGTTCTCGACAGGCATCTCCCCCCAGGCTCTTCTTTGTGGACATTTACTGCTTGTGTTTGTTTGAGCTGACCCTGACAGAAATGTGTGGAGTGCAGAAAATGTCGTGATTGTGTAACCTTACAAAGCACTGTTGGCTGTTATTTACTAAATGCAAAGACACTTTTCACTACAAGTGCACTTGCAACTGCACTGAAACTGCACTTGTAGTGCAAAGTGGATTTGCCCTTAGGAAATAACCCCCATTTTCTCATAAAACAACAATTACATCACCCCAAAAGTGTTGTAGTGTTGAAACAATAATCCACACATTCTTGATTAACAATCTTTTTAATACCAGCACAATCACATGTGCATTTACCAAAGGTTTTTCTGACAAACCAACATGTTTGTTGTATAACAATTTTTGTGGTGTCATTATCCAAAATCAAAATGTGCATTTTATAAAAAACAGGCCTGTGTAAAACCCACAAGAAAGACACAAATCTTGATCTTACAAAGTTCACATTTGGTAGAACTGGAAGGCAATATCAGACATGAGTATTTAGGAACTGTGTTTGATATTGCGTTCAGATGGGGGGAAATCACCCCTGGAAAAGCCAAATTTGGAAGATGCACACCAATTTCCCAATGTCAACATGTGCTATCTGCCATCAGGGGGGATCAAGGGATGTGTTTTGGGGGAGAAAGCCCTTCCTCACCGCTACTTTATGATTGAGGAAGGGGTTGCACCCCCAAAACGCGTCCATTGATCTCCCGTGATGGCAGATAGCACATGTTGGCACACTGTGTGCATCCTCCAAATTTGGCTTTGGGAAAAATCACAAAAACATTTCGCACATTGTAGCACACAAAAGAAGAAAGTGATTTGGAGGGGTTTTAAACTCGCCCCAAAACATCAATGATGTTTTTATATTTTGGAATAACATCATTGATGTTTTGCTTGATGTTTTCCAATTGTAAATTACACCCCATGATCTCCCCGATCAGGATCTGGGCACTTTTGGATGTGAAAGGATCTTCATCCACAACCTCACGATCACCTAAAAAGAGAGGAACCCCAAAAAAATTAGGTCTAAAAAATATGCCGCCATCCATCTCTTATCTGAGCCTGTGGTTGCAGACACTCACCTGTTGTGGTGACTAGTTCCACCACGTCTTCTTCCTCCTGCTCATCTTGTGTTGGGGGGATTTCCCCTTCTTCCAGGGGGGGAGGGGGGGCTCTGGTCTTCTCGGATGAGGGGTGTCCTCCGAGTCTTTTCTCCCCTATGTAAAACAAAAATGGAATAATTAGCACACAGATATTTGATGGCAGAACTATAAAGATGAAACATTGCTTTTTTAATGCCCTTTGTAAAGCTGCAATACTTTACCTGTTTTGTACAAGCTTCACAGATGGAGACCCCCCTATAGTATACACTGGAGCACCTGTGTGGCCCCCCTAATAAAAATGGTGTTCTGGGGTCCCACACTAGTGCTCCAGTGTCCAGATGTGAAAACAGCTGCTCAGTGTCCTCTCCTTACACACAATCTAGTTTGCATTTCATTCTAGTAACAAACCCATCTACACAACCCAATTCTTTGAAGACAAGTATAGGGCGTCAAAATGGTGGCCAAATGCATATGGCCTAAACAATGGTATTTTATCGTCTGAAATTAAAATGTGTGATCCGAACGAATAATGTGCCCATGAACATGAAAGTTGCCATTTTAAACTGTACAACAGTTCCTAAAAGCACATGGAGCAGCACGAACGTAATAAACACAAGAACAATAGGAACACAGCACAACTACTTACTTTTTTGCAGCACTCTCCGGATCTTTCTGTACTGCTCATGTTCTCGTAATTTCAGGTCTGACCACCGCTTCCTGAGCTGATCTTTCGATCGGCGTACCCCAAATTTCCGGTGCAGACCCCTGACCACTTTCGCCATGATCTTGCCCTTTCGGACATTGTGGTTGGGGTAAGGCCCATACTTTCCATCATAGTCGGCCTTCTTCAGGATGTCTACCATCTCCAACATCTCCCCAAAGGACATATTTGAGTCCTTTAATCTCCTTCTGGATCTGGACGTTTCAGGCTCCGGCCTTTCCTCCTCCTCCTCCTCCTCGTTGCTGTAATTAGCACGATCCTGCTGTCTATCCGCCATGTGCTCTTCCTCCACTGCGCCGAACAAAAAGGGGCGGGGAATAGAATAGAAAGAACGTCAGGGGCGGGCGGAGTTATACGCATGCGCAGTGTGTATAAATCGTAACGCGCGCGCGTCTTACGTACGATCTGTGAGCAGAGGAAGGGGCATCGGAGACGCCGATCGTGCTAACGAAGGTAGGATCTAAACTTGGGCCTATACTGCTTCGAAACGGAAATCTATATTGTAACAAGATTAGGGGAGTTTGGCCTGACATTAGGGTTTGTCTTGTGTTGTGTCTTGCAGAGAAAATGGATGGGTTCAACGACCACAATTTCCTGCCCCTGTTTATTGACAAGTACAGGGTGCTGCCCTGTCTGTGGCAAGTGAGACACCCCCACTATAAACACAAACAGAAGAGGCAGGCAGCGCTGGAGAAACTGCTGGAGTTGGTGAAGCCGGTGGTCCCCACAGCAACCATCCCTTATTTAAAAGCAAAAATTGGTGGCCTGAGGAGCACATATCTTAGGGAGCGCACTAAGGTCACAGATTCCCTGAGGTCCGGAGCTGCAGCAGATGACGTTTATGTCCCCAGGCTGTGGTACTATGAGAGACTGCGATTTCTGTCAGACCACACTGAAGTCAGGGAATCCCTCTCTACTCTTCCTTCCACGCTTCCTTCCATACCAGCTGAGGCTTCCGATGTCCAACCTGGGACTTCCAGCCAGGAAGAAGTGGAGGAGCCCAGCTGGAGTCAGGTATAGTATTCTTGTACAGATTTCTGGCCAATAAATAAATGATGTTTACTAGATGTTATTATTGATCATTAATTGAAAGTGTTTTACATATCAATAGACAGTAGTGGGCACCCAAAATTGGGACAAGAATGAAAAATGCTGGGCTCAGAAGGATAGTCTGTTATATTTGTTAACATTCAATTTGCAGCAGTCAGGAGGTGAATATTGTGTGTGATTGATGAATAAAATACTAAAACTATGTCCCTTTTTCATACCCAGGAAGACCTCAGCCAGGAGGAGGTTGTGGAATGTGGCAGTCAGGAGGAGGCGGGGATTATTAGTGTCAGCCAGGAGGAGGCGGGGATTAGTGTCAGCCAGGAGGAGGCGGGGCTAAGTGTCAGCCAAGAGAAGCCTGGGACAAGTCGCAGCCTGACTGAGTCTCAGGTTCCTCCCCTCCGCCTGCCATACAAAAGGGCCAGGAAGGCCACTCCCAGTCCTGTGCAGGATTCAGCATACAGGCTGATCCAGGAGGCTTCGGCGTCCCTCAGAGCCTTCCCCAGTCCTGAAGAGGCCTTTGCCTGCATGGCTGCCACCAAATTGCTGGGCATGCAGGAGGGCCAACGCAAGATCTCTGAGGACCTGATTTATAAAGTCCTACGTAAGGGGGAGAGTGGGGAACTGACACACAAGACGGATGTCATTGAGATGGACGATACTCCTCCTCCTCCTGCTGCCACAACTCCACCACCACAGCCAAAGGCTGGAAGGAAGCGTGGAAGGAAGACCAAAGAGTGATGACCCTGGGTTCAGTCTGGTCTGACAGAAGATGCAGTCTCTCGTATGACCACAGCCTGGGGACACAGATGTCATCTGCTGCTTTCCGGATCTCTGGGACTTCTGGACCAGACTGCCCTCCCTTAGATATGGACTCCTCAGGCCATCAATTTTGCTTTTAAATAATTGATGTCTGCCCTGGGGGTCCAAGGCTTCACCCACTTCTGCAGTTTCTCCAGCGTTGCCTCCCTCTTTGTTTATAGTTGTGACCCCTTAATAAAAAATTTTTCGGTAAATTCTACTCTCCTGTGTGTGTTTTTATCCAAAAAGGACAGTTTGTTGGTGACGATTCAGGTACATTTCTAACATAAAATGTGAAATTAACAAGGGACAACAACACCAAACAATCTCCTACAGATTAAATAGAACAACATATCAATGGTGTTGTGGGAACTTGTCACAAAAAACACACAAACATTTTCGGGAGTACAAATCAAAATCACCAAAAAAAAAAATTAAAAAAGAGAAACACAAAAAAAGATTCTACAATAAAGTCAAAAAAAAAAAAAAAATATGTTGTCAGATGTGAGAAATCAAAATATATTGAGGGAATCCCGATAAATAGTAACAAAAGAAGTTTGTGAGAAGTGTGTGTGAATATGAGCATCAAAACTAATATATTCTTGGCACATTATAAAGAAGAGAGTGCGCTGTATTAAACCATTTTGAACATTGCAGCGTGATGAAAGTGCTGTATCCATTGCGAACGCTAAGTTTACCAGAACGAGCTGTCCCGTGTCGGAATTTCTTCTGAGCATGCGTGGCACTTTGTGCGTCGGAACAGGCCACACACGGTCGGAATTGACGCGATCAGATTTTGTTGTCGGAAAATTTTATCTCCTGCTGTCCAACTTTGTGTGTCGGAAAATCCGATGGAAAATGTCCGATGGCGCCCACACACGGTCGGAATTTCCGACAACACGCTCCGATCGGACATTATCCATCGGAAAATCCGACCGTGTGTACGGGGCATTAGAGACACTCTGGTCACTAGCCACTACAGCAGTACAAATATGGTTAAAAATAAGTCGCCTGGGACTTACCCATGCGGCAAATGTAATTTTTGCCGATTTATCATTGCAGGAAGGAGCACTGAGCTCCCCAACGGAAATCTATGGACTCCAAAACACAGAACCAACCGTCAGTTGGTTGGCTCTGTGTATTTAATGCAATGCCATTGTGGAGCCTTTTACGTGGGTAAAATGAAGTGACCACTGTTTTGTAGAATCAGGGACCATGTATCCCTGATTTCGAAACATAAAAGGGAGACATCCATAAGCCGCCATGTGAGATTGTATCATAACTTCAATCTCAAGTCAATTGGCTTTTTCAGCCTGAAACGTCTACCTCAACATGAACCTGGAGGGGACATTGACAACAAGCTTCTCCAGCTGGAGACCAGGTGGATCTACACACTACAGGCCACCTGCTCTCCAGGTTTGAATGAGGGGATTAGTTGCAAGCCTTTTCTGTGAATTGTGTCCCCCCCCTTTTTTTTTTTCTTGGGAGCAGCCATGTTTGCATCTTGAGCCCCTCCTGACCACAGTTTCTCTGTCATTCATGGTTTTTCTTTTCCTTTATGCCATATTTTTGGGTCCTCTGGTGATCCTGTGTGCCTGTGCCCTGGCATTGGCCTAGCTGCTACCTACTAGATGGTGTTGTTGGCCACTCACCCGCCGGGTAGCAAATGGAAATCTAAATTATCAAATGATACATGTGATACAATTGTGTATAGATTTTGATCACTTGTCTACTTTGATTGAGTATTGATAAATGGAAAGTATATGCATGGCTTCGTTGGGCTTGGATGTTATTGAGGGGTTGGTGGGTGGGTTTTGTTTTTTTTCTGTCACATCGTTCCTCTGGCTGGGGCCTGTCCTGTCCCTGTCTTTTGACTCCTGTACGAACGCCCGAAGGTTGTGCATTGGGAGTAGTAATGCACCCGTATGGGTGACATTGTCCCGATGGCATCACGGCTGTATATTACATCTGCAGGATGGCTTTCCTGTCCTGCACTGTCTGCAGGGTCTGTCTTTCACCCTGCTAGACGGAAACCGGATGCGGTCATCGATTCCGGTTTCCGGATGTCAGTCTGTGCTGCATGCACCTCCTCCTTTGCGTCCGCGAGGCGTCAGTGCGGCGTGACGTGACATGTCTGCTTTGGCACCACAGGGGGGGGATATTTTAACCTCAGATTGCGCAGATGCATGTTGACACAGCCCAGGAGCTCATGGTACTTGACAGCGGGGTTTTTGTAAGGTAATTTTTTCATTTTGGCTCTGTGACTGCCTGTGTTCCCACTTGGAAATCTGAAGGATTCCATATTGATCCTGATACACTCTTTATGTTGCAGAGATCGCCTCCAGCCTTCTTTCCTTTCTGGCAATTTGGCTTTGTGCCTCTCTGCCACCCCCATGCATTTTCTCATTTTTTGTGCCTATTGAGGATGGGATTAGCTTAAGCAACAGTCATTATGAGGTGAGAATACCTCTTATTCTATATACACTTTTTGCATTATGAGATGGGGGTTGGGTGTTTTCGTAGAAGACAATGTCAGATAGATGCCTATATGTCTTATTAGTTGTGTGGATGACGTTAAGCTTACCATACGAAGTGAATCTATTGATATTGTTAATGACTGCCCTGTCTGCATGAGCTCTGGGCGTGTACACTATTATACTTATAGAGATATGGGAGTGTGGTGAGTACGGTTCATTTACTATTGGTCATGGACTGGTGCTTCCTTTACCCTCAAGCTGTTTTATAATTACTTATACTTTGATGTATAATTCATTGCAGATATTGCTGCACTGCTTACCTGTTTGACCTAAGTGAAAACCAAATCTCCCCCTACGGGAAGTCTGACACTTCAGGGACTGGTCTGGGGTCCAGGTGGTGGGGGCATGTGACTCCCCTTCTCCCCCCCTCCTCCCGGCGGTGCTCACTCCGGGACCCATCAAGGTACGGGGCAAGGGTTCCAGGTTGTGGGGGTTGGGTTGTTTTTGTTTTGTTTTTTATTATTTTTATTTCATACCAACGTGAATCATGCACTTACAATGCTATATCGTGTTAAAATTGAATTTTTTTCTCTGTGTATTGTGATATGTTAATTTAAATTTTTTGTTTTCTGTTTATACACCTAAGGCTCTATACAAGTCATTGGTTTTAATTTTTAATACATGAATGCGTTTGTCCTTTTCCTGATGAAGCCGACTTGGTGAAACATGTCGAAATTTTAGGACGCAGGAACTCTGAATTTGCAACTCCAGTTTTTTCATTAGGTCAGGGTTTAGATAGGTGTGCATACCCAGGACCATGACTGTAACTGTGGTTGCATATTTTTTTGTGTCTTAAATGTGTATATTTTTTCTTCGAATAAATGATTTATACTTTTATTAAATAGTTTTTCTGTGTATACATGAAGTACCTTTAACCACTTCCGGACCGCCGCACGCCGATGTACGTCCAAACTTTGAAGGGGGATATCGTTGTTATGGCAGCAGCTAGCTGCCATAACCCCGGTATCCCTGTTTTCATGCGGCGGCCGGCTTTCTGATAAAAGTGGTCCCTGCGGCAGATTCGCCGCAAGATCACTTTTATCGGTGGTGGGAGAGGGACCCCAGATCTCATATTTAAGAGGTCCTGTCATGCTTTTTTCTATTACAAGGGATGTTTACAATCCTTGTAATAGGAATAAAAGTGACACCATTTTTAAAAAAAAAAACTGTGTAAAAATAAATAAAATAATGTAAAATAAATAATAAAAATGTTAAATTTTTTTTTTAAAAAACCCCGTCCCGAGGAGCTTGTGCGCAGAAGCGAATGGATATACGAGTAGCTCCCGCATATGAAAACAGTGGTCAAACCACACATGTGAGGTATCACCGTGACCGGTAGAGCGAGAGCAATAATTCTAGCCCTAAACCTCATCTGTAATGCAAAATATGCAACCTGTAGAATTTTTTAAACGTCGCCACTGGAGATTTTTGAGGGTAAAAGTTTAACGCCATTCCACGAGTGGGCGCAATTTGGAAGCGTGACATGTTGGGTATCAATTTACTTGGCGTAACATTATATTTCACAATATAAAAAAAATGGGCTAACTTTACTGTTGTCTTTTTTTTTTCAAAAAAGTGCATTTTTTCCAAAAAAAAGTGCGCTTGTAAGACCGCTGCGCAAATACGGTGCAAAAGTATAAGGACCACCATTCTATTCTCTAGGGTGTTAGAAAAAAAAACATATATAATGTTTGGGGGCTCTAAGTAATTTTCTAGCAAAAAAAAAAACCTGTTTTAAACATGTAAACATCTAAAATCCAAAACGAGGCTGGTCCTTAAGTGGTTAAAGTCCCATTCAAAATTATTTTTCTCTTTAACACTATAATCTGCTAGTTAGTTTAAGTTCTGTATTCTCAGACCATGACAGACTGTAACAGTTTTTGCAAGGCACACAAATAAGAAAATATAGCTTACAGCAGCATCTTTGCTCTGTACCTTTCTATATAAAGCTTATGTGGTGCACAGCGGTCTGGGACATTGTCCTGTGTAAAGGGGAACACCAAAGGCATGACTAGGAGTCATGGAAGCAGATGGCATGGTTACTATAGTTGCTATGTCAGCCATGTTTAAGGGCTTGGGCATTTGAGTATTAATAATATGTAATGATATGTAATGATATGAAATGTACACCAATGTATTGACCACCCCCTTGTTCCCTATTATGATTGGCTAATAATAACATATATAAGTGGTATACCCGCCCAGAATTAAATCAGATAGCTTTGAACATTTAGACTTTGCAGTCATCTCTTTTGTGTTCATCAAGAAGCTATCTCCTCAGTACTGAGAGGGTCTTGTGGGTGTGGTAATTGCTGTGAATATACCCAGCTGGTCTTGTCAGGTATATAAAAATACCGTTTGATTCCACTTCACTTTACATTGTAGCAAAGTGTCATTTCTTCGGTGTTGTCACATGAAAAGATAGAAGAAAATATTTACAGAAATGTGAGGGGTGTACTTACTTTTGTGAGATACTGTATGTTAAGTCTATGAATGGTAAGTAATGTCAGTGTAATATTTTCAGGCATTTATTAGCTCTCACGGAGATCACAGGACACCTCCTGACAACCTTTAATGTGCTTTTCTCTCCAGAAGGATGACGCCATGTTTATTCAGGCACCCTTCAGGGTCACCATCTACTTCTTGGGCTGAGATGCCAGCATAGAGATGACACAATCATGTACATCCTGGTGCCTGTGCATTTCTTGGCTGTGTTTACAAATGTCTTGGGACAGATCAGCCACTGCTACGAATTCTTGTGAGTCTTCCAAGTCTTCCTTGTGACTTGCTACAAAGTTACAATGTTTGCTTTTTTTGAAAAACTATACTGCTGCTGTCTATTGTGACCTCTCAAGAATTTCTTCATGCAGACTTATGAAGTTACCAAAAGCTGTATAATATGGAAGTAAACCATATAAGAGAGGCGATGTACCCTAAAGACCCTCTACTTTCTCTTGTCCAGCATTATATTAACCCCTCCAGTCCAGGTTTGAAGAGGTATATTGGATCTGAAAACACATTTATTCTCTCTCCTATTTTTAGGTAGAAACTCTGCCACATCGATCCAGCCACAAGATTCGGAGAAGACATTCGCCCCCCAGGCAGCCCCATCTATCTTTAGAGCCATTTCTTTAGAAAATAATATTTTTGCTAAACTCTTTAGGTGACTCTCTGTGTGCTGCACTCATTGGACTGTGGAGACCCCTCCTGGTCACATCCTGCATTGCAGGTTATCATACGCATTCCATCATTATCCGCTTGACCTCCGGAAGATTTACCCCCCTTCCTTACCAAGCCATTTTTTGCAATACGGCACTGCGCTACTTTAACTGACAACTGCGCGGCCGTGCGACGCTGTACCTAGATAAAATTGATGTCCGTTTTTTCCCCATAAATAGAGCTTTCTTTTGGATGTATTTAATCACCTCTGCTGTTTTTTTTTTTTTGCGCTATAAACAAAGAAAGACTGACAAGTTTGAAAAAAAAAATTATATTTTTAACTTTCTGCTATAAAACACATCCAATAAAAAAAATGTAAAAAAATCTAATTTCTTAAATTTTTCAATCAATTTAGGCTAATATGTATTCTGCTACATATTTTTGGTTAAAAAAATCCCAAAAAGCTTATAATGATGTTATAGCGTCTACAAACTATTGCTGCGTACACACGATCGGATTTTCCGACAACAAATGTTCGATGGGAGCTTTTTGTCAGAAATTCCGACCGTGTGTAGGCTCCATCGGACATTTTTTGTCGGAATTTCTGACAACAAAAATTTGAGAGCTGGTTCTCAAATTTTACGACAACAAAATCCGAATCCGTTGTTGGAAATTCACAAAGTACACAATTTGGACGCACAAAGATCCACACATGCTCGGAATCAAGCACTGGCTATTGAACTTCATTTTTCTCGGCTCGTTATACGTCTTGTACGTCACCGCGTTCTTGACATTCGGAATTTCTGACAACATTTATGCGACCGTGTGTATGCAAGACAAGCTTGAGCCAACATCCGGCGGAAAAAAATCCCAGGATTTTGTTGTCGGAATGTCCGATCATGTGTACGCAGCATATGGGATATTTTTCTTTATATTTTTTTCTTTCTTTTTTTTTTTTTACTAGTAATGGTGGCGATCAGAAACTTATAGCGGGACTGCGATATTGCAGTGGACAAATCTGACACTTTTTTGGGAACAATGACACTAATACAGAGATCAGTGCTACAAAATATGCACTGTCACTGTACTAATGACACTGGCTTGGAAGGGGTTAATATCAGGGGTAACCAAAGGGTTAAATGTGGGCCTAGCCAGTGTTTCAGTGTAGTGAGGGGGGGTGCTTTTTACTAGGGGAAGGCATGGATCAGTGTTTCTGCTTTACAGGAACACAGGATCCGTGTCCTCTGTACTGACAGAATGACAATCTGCCTTGTTTACATAAGCAGACTGCTGTTCTGGCTGTGTACAGAGCGATCAGCGGGTGCCGGGGGACATTGGGTCTGGGAGACCTGCTGATCAGCTCCTGCTGTGAACACTATTTTTCTAGGTAAATATGTTTCTAAAGGTGCTGTTGACATGAAATTTTCACCACATGTCAGTAACAACCCATGCAATCCATACATACAAAGCAGTGGTGGCCTGTCCATTAGGGGCCTCTATGCCTGCATCCGGCCCCCTTATCTACATGCGGGGCACTGGACGCATGGATTCCAATCAAGTTTTTTTTTTTTTTAGAAGCATATGATTAGAGCCTGAGGCTCTAATGGGCTTAAAAAAAGGATGGGCCCGGGGGGGGCAAAGCATTGAGCCCTGAGCCCACCCGGTTGTGAGACCTGTTTCCCAATTGATGGAAAGGAGAAGCAAGTCCATTGACCTAGGAGGAGGAGGAGGATGGGGAAGGTATGGCGGCGGGCTCCTGCCGCTCTGTCCTTGGAAGATGTGTGCAGCATGGCCAAGAGCCTGGGCTCCAAGCGGCAGAGGCTCACCGAGCAGCAGTGGCAACCTAGAGGGTGGCTATTGGAGTTGCAGCCCTGAATCTGGGGCCCGTAGCCCCGAGTCTCTTGCCGCAGGGTCCCTGCCTAACCAACGGGTCGCGGCTGCGGCGGGTGGGCGGGCGGTTTGCATTAGAGGCGAGTGGGCGAACGAGCAGAGATGATATCATCTCTCACTGCCGCCCACCCCCAAAAAATTGCAACCAGGAGCAAGTGGTATGGGATCCCGATCAAATGACCACATGACAACCAATCACAGGGTTCATATGATGGAGAATTTTCTTCCATTAACATCTACTTAAAGGGCCACCAGGTGGCAGCAGCAAGGAGTTATGGGTTCATTTAAATTTCTGGATTGCAGTCACTAGTGTACAGTATGTTATGAATGGCACCCAGCACACTAGAACAGTGGTCTCCAAATTGTGGGCCCTTTAATTGCCTTTATCTGGCCCTTGGGGCACTATTCCTTCTACTGATACCAACAATGGGGGCATAATTCTTGCGACTGACACAAACAACAGAGCACTATTCCACTGACATCAATGATGGGCATCCTTCCACCTACTGACACCAATGATGGGTCACTATTCCTTCCACTCACACTAACAATCGGGAATTATTTTTCCCACTTGCACAAATAATGGGGCACTATTCCACTCACTGACACCAATGATGGGGCCCTATTCCTCCCACTGACACCAAAGAGGGGGTACTATTCCTCCCATTGACACCAATGATGGGCATCCTTCCACCTACTGACAACAATGATGGGGCATTTTTCTTCCCACTTGCACTAATGATGAGGCACTATTCCCCCCACTGAGACCAATGATGGGGCACTATTGATCTTTTATTGAAAAGAATCAAGCAACCAATTTTATATAAAAGTAAAAAACAAAACCATAGTATAAAACTTCAACAGAAATCCAAGGAATACACATCCATGTTCAGAATATTTACAATATATACATAATCCCATACCAAAACATTTTTAGTAAACTATTTACAAAAAGCATCAGAGAGGGCCTAAGAGGCACAACCCATCACCTATGTACATTTATCAAAAATTAATCATAAATTATAAAATCTAGGGTGATAAGTGACAGACAGCCACACCCGGGAAAGAGACTCCTGGCAGTCAGGGAGGCTTGAAACCCCTCCACGCCTTCAACCAAGCCCTCTGACTCCGCTTGTCTCTCTCAAGCACCCGAATCTTCCCCACCTCTTGCAAAATGTCACATACCACCACCTCAACAGGAAGGATTTTATGCCAAGTGCAGACCTGACACCGTGCATTCCAGGTGAAATAATGGACTACTAGGCTAACTAGAAAAAGTGTATCCAAACAAAAAACCCCACCAGTATTGAATGCTCCGTACACCCACTCAGCATAACCCAGCCTGGAGAGGAAAGGAACACCGAGGACCCGCCCCACCTGTTTGTACACCTCTATGTTAAAAGGCAGAAAATGGTCCATAGTCTCCTCCTCACCTGCACACTCCTCCCGAGGACAGCTACGATCCATCCCACTGCGGAATTTCAAATTGCCCCGAACATAGAGCCTCCCATGGAAGCACAACCAGGCCAGATCCCTAAATTTAGGGGGTACTCTGTCCAAATTAATAAGTCTTAACCCTGCCCTCAAAACTGGGCCTGGGCAATCCTTTAAGGCCAGTGGGTCATGAAAGACTTTGCTCAAGACTCGACTCATAAGGACTTTCCTCGGAACCGATCTGAGATCTTCAGCCGACAATTGCCACTGCCGCAGTAACTTCAGGCACGGAGCGACATAGGCTGGTAGCTGACCACAGTGACCCCTGAGATTCTTCACTTGGCCACCTTCTTCCCAAAGTCGTAGAAAAGGCCTAAACCAAGATCTAAATATGCCTACCCATCCAGGAGGTTCCACTGCAAGCATATTACCAATGTTAAATTTGAGAAATAGCAGCGAAAAGAAAAGAACTGGGTTGACCATACCTAAGCCACCATCCCTCCTGGATAGATAGGTGACATTCCTCTTGATGGGGTTCAGTCTTTTCCCCCACAGCATCTGGAAGAACACACTACTGACCCTAGCATAGAGAGACACTGGCAAGATGCAGACAAAGCTGACATACAAGAAGATCGGTATCAGGTAAGTCTTAATCAGATCAACCCTTTCCCTCATAGATAACTTCCATCTCTTCCAGCTGACCACCTTAGTATTGGCAATTTCCAGTCTGCCTTCCCAGTTTTTGAGGTCATAATCGCTGGGTCCAAATTCAATGCCTAGAATCTTAATCCTTTCCAGTGCCCCGGAAAAGGTGTCCGGAGGATCAAACCCCTCACCTTCCTTTCCCATCCAGAAAACTTCTCTTTTCCTGATTGATCTTCGAGCCCGATGCTTCAGAGTAACGTGATGCCAGAGATACCAGCTCCTCTGCTTCATCGGTCCCAGTGAAATCACTGACACATCGTCCGCATAGGCAACAACCCTCAAAGGCGGCTCACCCGGGAGCCCCACTGGCACCCCACACAACATGCCGCTCTCTAGCCTCCTGATGAAGGGTTCGATTGCAAACACATAGAGCAGGGGACTCAGGGGACAACCCTGATGCACTCCAGAGCCAGCCTCAAAGGACTGCCTAACCATTAACAAGAGGAAAGCTTTCTGCCCCCTTATACAAGACTTTCAACCAATTGACAAAACCACCCGGCAGACCATACTTACTAAGGAGCAACCACAGGTACTCATGGTTAACACGATCAAAAGCCTTTGCCTGATCCAATGTCAGCAAATACTTTCCCCAGCCTGCAGCCCTGCACCGCTCCAAGGCCTCCCGGACAGCTAAAACCACTGTGAAGGTGCTCCTACCCTGGACCGAACAGTGCTGATGGTGAGAAAGCAAAGACTCTGCTACTGACGATAGGCGCCATAAAAATATCTTTGCCAGTATCGACATTAAGAAGGCTGATGGGGTGCCAATTCTCAATTATCGAAGGATCTTTACCCTTCAAAGAAGAATCACAGCTGAGTGCTTCATGGAAGGGGGAAGTACCCCCTCGGCAAGGCAACTGTTAAAAACCTCTACCAATTGTGGGGCCAGAATAGACTTAAAAGCTTTGTAAATTTCAGCCGTCAAGCCATGTGGTCTGGGTGACTTTTTGATGCCAAGCTGTTCAATTGCCCTCATCACCTCTTCAACTGTGACATCTTCATCATTTAGACCTGGAGTAGAGTCCAAAAAGCTTTCCATCTTGTCATGGTCAAGCTCTTTCCTCCCAAGAAGGTCAGCATAAGAGGACCTCATGACCTCCAGGATCCCTGACCTGGACTTTGTCAAGGAACCTGTACTATCCTTAAGGCCAACGACCATTTTAACAGCTACACCTTGTTTGCAGTTCTGGTAAGGGTCAGGCGAGTGGTACTTCCCATAGTCCCTTTCCAGAACCAAAGAGGCATGCCGGTCATATTGACACTTCCTGAGAAGGAGTTTCACTTTGGAGATTGCCTGAGGATCTCCTCCTCTCGAGACAAGAATATCCAGCTTCCTCCGTAAACGTTGGTAGGTCATGTATTTATTAAACTGCTTTCTATTGGCTAGGCCCCTGAAGAATCCAGCGATCCTCTTTTTGGTCAGCTCCCACCACTCAGCCTTGCTGCTACAAAAGTCCAGGATGGTCACCTGTGCCTGAAAGAATTCCTCAAATGATTGTCTAACATGTTCTTCCTTGAGTAGAGTCGAATTCAATCTCCAGATGCCCTTACCCCTCTGAGGGGCATCTGAAGCATTCAGGACCACAGATAGCATACAGTGATCAGAGAACTCTACTGCCTGCACCACTGGGGGCGAGAAAGCAGAGGTTTCCTTAAAAAAAAACCTATCTATCCTACTCTGACTATTACCTCGATGAAAGGTGAACCCAGTGTCATCCGGGAGGTGCTTAATGTGCACATCCACAAGACCAGCATCCCTAACCATACTGTTTAAAGAAATGCTATCATATGCCAGCCTGTCCTTGAAGTCCTTCCTGTCCTTGGGCCTAGTTACTGTATTAAAGTCACCTCCAAAGACCACTTGCCGGGATGTAAAAAGAAATGTCTTGATCCTTGTAAAAAGGCACTTCCTGTCCCACTTTGTGTGCGGCCCATAGACATTAATTAGGCGCAGGACCTGCCCTCCCACAAGGATGTCTAAGACCATACATCTCCCAATCTCCACCTCAATAACCCGCCGGACAGTTACCATGCCGGTTTTAAACAACACCGCCACACCGCCGTAAGGCTCGGCCGCAAGAGACCAGTAAGATGGACCATACCTCCACTCTCTCTTGGCCATATGAATATCTGCCAAGAAGGTGAGCCTAGTCTCTTGCAAAAATAGAATTTCAGCATCTAATTGGCTGAACAAAAAGAAGGCCATAGAACAAGCTCTTACTGACTTAATGCTGGCAACATTTATTGTCACCACTTTTAACGGAGGGGGAACCGCCATTTGGGTTATTGGGTGGATTGCTTCTTAGCTCCCCTCTGCTGCTCATCACCAGAAGCCTCTCTCTTTCTTGAGGCCGCCTCAAACTCCATTTCGGAATCAGAACTTCACTCCGAAGAAGCTCCAGATAAGAAATATCACAATTAGAGGACCTATGACGGTTGGAGACAGGCACTGGAGCCCGTTCTGTCCTCACCGCCTGCTTCTTCCACTTCCCAACCTTCCTTCTCTCCTCCAGGTACTGCAGGTCCGCTTCAGAGATGCCCTCACCTCTTGTTCTTTGATGTCTTTACAGAAGATTTCTTTACAGAGGAAGAAGTAACCTTTTTAGTACATGCTACCACTCCTGGTGGGGGGGGTGCTCCCTTTGAGTCAGACTTAGGAGAGGTAGACTCCTGGGGGGGAACTGACTCGGGGGGCACAGACTTGGAAGGTTCTGACACAAGAGGAGAGGGTACAGTAGGCGGAGGGGACACAGAGACAGATACAGAAGGAATACTTACAGACACAGGAGGGGTGGCCACAGGAACTGGAGAGGGATCCTGAACAGGACCAGGGGAGTCGGTCACCGCAGAGGAGGATGGTACACCAGGGGCCTCACCCTCCATCCTGTCCAGCCCTGACAAGTCATCTAGTACCTCCTTCTCCATATTGTGCCAGGCTTCAGGACCTCTGCTATAGGGGTGGCCAAGGCGCAGGCACAGTTTGCACCTGATCATCTCGGTGCAGTCCTTGGCCATATGACCCTGACCCCGACACACTGAACATATTAAGGCTGAACAGGAGGAGATCAAATGTCCCTTTTCTCCACAGCGGTGACATAGCTTCGGGTGACCAGGGTAGAAAATAGTCATCCTATCCCTCCCTATAAAAGCTGAGGAGGGCAGGTGACGGACAACATTCCTATCCCTGGCCAACCTGACTGTAACCGACCAACCCCCAGTCCAGATGTTACGTTCATCAAGTATTTTATCGGGCTTAGTCAATACCTCAACATAATTCTTTAACCAGACCTCTAAATCTCGAGCAGGAACACTCTCATTAGTGAGAATAATTGTGATTTTTTTCACTGTAGACCTTTGCGAAACCGCAACTGGGGCCAGACCTTCCCATTCGGGTCTTGACCTGCACCGAGCCTCATATCGCTCCCAGAACAGGTCAAGACCCTCTGGCCTAGTGAAACTAATAGTATCGTTTGCCCCAAAACCCATCTCCAAAATCATATCCACCACTGCACGCCGTGCTGGAGGGATTGCATCACCTTCCCATTTAAGAATCACTACATTTCGTCTCAGACCCCCAGCAAAAGCCAGAGACCCAAGACCAGATCCTGGGGTGCTCAAAGTGGTAGGCTGCAGGGGGAAAACCCGCTTGGGGCGGAGCTACCAGGAGCAGAGTGTACCACCTGAGCAAATGTAGGCTTATCAGGGCCAAGGCCCCACACTGATGTCACAGTCTGCACATTACAATTATTATTATTATCTGCTGGAACGGAGTTGGTAGGACTGTCCATCACACTTGTACTGGGACCATTGTTCATCACACTTGTACTGGGATGATTTTTATCAGTCACATAAACATTCATATTCCCATCAGGAATAGTCACAGTTTCTGATGCAATACCAGCTGTCTCCTGAAGCTGTGCTGTAGAGTCTTCAGCAGCTGTGGGGCAAACAGCTTTAGACTCAGCTAAAGGGGGGTTAATTGGCTCTGCTGAATCTTGCAGTTCCTCTGCAGGAATGTCATTTTTGTAAATGCATTTTTTGCTATACTGCAGCATCAGCAGGTACAGCATTGCCACACATGGGACTAGCAGCCTGATTGTCACTGGGCACATTGTCAGTATCAGTCACAAAAACAGATTTATGCACCACATGGGGCTTGACAGGCTTTACCTTCTCAGGCACATTATCAGTAATGTCCTCTTCATGAAACACCAACCGATCTTCCCGCAAAGGAGACTCCATTGCCTGGATGGCCCTGAGCATGCCTCCTGAGTCCTGGGAAGGCATAGGGCTGCTTACCTCTCCCTGAGGGGGCAGGGGGTCTGAACTGGGGGTCTCCTCCTCCACCTCCATTTTTGTCATCCTGACAAACCTTCAGTCATTGCAGAATTTTTCCTTAAAGGGCCCATCTCTGCCTTCCATCATGGCCAGAATGGTTTCTTGGTGTTCAACCTGGACCTTGGCCAGTACAGAGGAACGCATGTCACCTGATGGCCCAGGAGATGGCTGGGAGCTTCCAGCAGGAGAGGCCCCGCTGGCCTCCATGGCTTCCCCAGAAAGGGGCCAGGAGAGCTGGGAGAGATTTCACCACCACTCCCCTCTCACACAGATCACCTGGAGGAGCTCCAGAGACTCCTTCCTCCTGACACACCTGTGCTCCAATGATGGGTGGGGCACTATTCCTCCCACTGACACTAATGATGGGGCACTATTCCTCCCACTGACACCAGTGATGGGGCCCTATTCCTCCCTCTGACACCAATGATGGGGCCCTATTCCTCCCACTGACACTAATTATTGGGCACAATTCCTCCCACTGAGACCAAAGATGGGGCACTATTCCTCCCATTGACACCAATGATGGGGCCCTATTCCTCCCATTAACACCAATGATGGGGCACTATTCCTCCCACTGACACCAATGATGGGGCCCTATTCCTCCCACTGACACCGATGATGGGGCACTATTCCTCCCACTGACACAGATGATGGGGCACTATTCCTCCCACTGACACCAATGATGGGGCACTATTCCTCCCACTGACACCAATGATGGGGCCCTATTCCTCCCACTGACACTAATTATTGGGCACAATTCCTCCCACTGAGAACAAAGATGGGGAGCTATTCCTCCCATTGACAACAATGATGGGGCTCTATTCCTTCCACTGACACCAATGATGGGGCATTTTTTCAACCATTGACACCAATGATGGGGCTCTATTCTTCCCACTAAAGATTTGGCATTGTTTACGACCACTGACACCAGGATATTTTCTACTACCAATGGCCTCAGTCCGGCCCCTCTAAAGTCTGAAGGACAGTAAACTGACCCTTTGTTTAGATAGTTTGGAGACTCCTGTACTAGAGGCAACACACCTGTGTTGAAACGCTTCGCAACGCACACTGGTGCCTTGTGGGGTTTTAAAAAATGGGTCGTGTTTTTTTTTTAGCAAGTTGAGGTGTGTTGGCAGCACGCAAGGAAACACAGGTTACGCGCCACAAAGAAGAAAATGGGCCCTTTATATACACTATGTTGTCAAAAGTATTGGGACACCTGCCTTTACACGCACATGAACTTTAATGGTATCCCATTCTTCCCAGGGTTCAATATTGAGTTGGCCCACCCTTTGCAGCTAATAACAAATAGCAAATAACGCAATCTGCACTCTAATTCTTCCCAAAGGTGTTCTTTTGGGTTGAGGTCAGGAGTCTGTGCAGGCCAGATAAGTTCCTCCACCCCAAACTCGCTCATCCATGTCTTTATGGACCTTGCTTTGTGCACTGGTGGGCAGTCATGTTGGAACAGGAAGGAGCCGTCCTTCAGACTAAGACTGGGATGCTATTAAAGTTCTTGTGTGTGTAAAGTCATGTGCCCCAATACTTTTGGTAATATAGTGTAGTCTATAATTTTTGTTTTAATATAAAAGAATCAGACAGGCATTGTAGCTGCAGATTTTATTATGAGGAGAGGATACACAGAATATTGGGAGCTGATACAGATGGGGGGTAAGGTAGACAGATGACAGATGGGGGGGGGGGGGCGATACTCTACAGCTCAGGTCGGCACAGCGGTCTGTAAATTACTTGTTGCTGTGGACGCAGTTGCTGGAGGGACAGTCCCAGTGGAAGCCGATGGTGTTGATGGCGGAGCCGGAGCTTCCGCTGATGTACCTCAGGAAGGTGCCGGGCAACAGAGGGGAGCTGCTGAAGGCGGTTCCGATATCTTTGCCGAAACTGAACATGCGCCCCTTGTTGGTGATAAATACCAGCCGCTGGACGGTGGAGGTATATCTCCCATTTACCCGGCTAATGTGCTCTCCGGGGTGAAGGAGAATTTCCTCCAGATCACCCGATGTGCCCCCGCGGTACTCTGACCATGTTGTCCCATATCGCACCTGGATCCTGTGGAGGGAACAAACCCACGTCATTCTTCAGAAGAGAAATAGAGAAAGAATATCTAAAATTGTTACATAAGATAAATAATATGAATAAAACTGACATAAGCAGGGCAGGACTTAGGGTGGTGGGGCCCCCTGGGCTTGAGTCACTTTCGGGCCCTACCCTTCTATACATATGCACAGCTCTATAAAACAGAAATAGAAAAGGACAAGGTGCGCCAGACTCAGTGCAGTATTAAAGAACTTCTGTTTAATTGGACCAGACAAAACAGGAAAATGGCTACTCACAAAAGTAGATAATATATAAGCGTATAGGTGGGGGATACTGTACTGGTATTCATCCTGGGTCCACGATTAATAAAAGTAATAAAAATGGATAAAATGATAATTACCGTATTTATCGGCGTATAACACGCGCCAGAATTTAACACGCACTCCAAGTTTAGGAGGGAATTTTAAGGAAAAAACTTTTAGGAGGGAAGTTTAAGAAAAAAAAACTTACATTTAAATGCCCATCAATGCAGCCTTATCAGTGTCCATCTGCAGCCTTGTCAGTGTCAGTGTAGCCTTGCTCCAGTGTCATTTTCAGACTTGTCAGTGTAGCCTTTCAGTTTAAAAATGGTACCGCCGAGATACAGAGACGGATTGCTGCCAGTGCTGCAGCTATTTCCCCCCAAAATCACATGATTTATGCATTGGTTTAACCACTTCAATACCGGCCGATTTCACCCCCTTCCTGCCCAGGATCATTTTCCGCTTTCAGCGCTGTCACACTTTGAATGACAATTACGCGGTCATGCAACACTGTAGCCAAGTTACATTTTTTTTTTCATTTTTTTGAGACAGATAGAACTTTACTTTGGTGGTATTCACCACTGGGATTTTTTCTTTTTTGCTAAACAAATGAAAAAAAGATTGAAAAATTTGAAATAAAAAAATCATTTCTGTAATACAATTTCACAAATTAATCATTTTCTTCTTCACTGATGGGCACAGATAAGGCACCACTGATGGGCGCTGATAGGAGGCACTGATATGCTGCACTGATGAATACTGATTGTTACTGATGAGGCTGCACTGATGGGCACTGATGAGGTGGCGCTAATAGGCACTGATGAGGCAGCACTGATGAGCATTGATAAGGCTGCACTGATGGGCACTGATGAGGCGGCACTAATAGGCACCGATGAGACTGTACAGATGAGGCGGTACTAATAGGCACTGATGAGGCAGAACTGATGAGGCTGCTCTGATGGGGACTGATGAGGTGGCACTGATGAGGCAGCACTGATGAGCACTGATGAGGAAGCACTGGTGGACACTAATTAGCATGAATGAGGTTGCACTGATTGTCACTGAAGAAGTTGCATGGATGGGCACTGATGAGGCTGCACTGGTGGGCACTGATGAGGCAGCACTAATAGGCACTGATGATGCTGCACTGATGAGCACTGATGAGGCAGCACTGGTGGGCACTGATTAGCACTGCACTGACGGGGCGGCACTGATGGGCACTAATGAGGTGGCATTGATTGTTACTGAAGAGGCTGCACTGATAGGCACTGATGAGGTGGCACTGGTGGGCACTAATGATACTGCACTGATAGGCACTGATGAGGCTGCACTGATGGGCACTGATGAGGCGGCACTAAAAATTACTTTACACATGTAACAATGAAATACACAAAATAAAACACAAATGCAAAAATCAAAAAATTACAAAGCAGTTCCTCTATCGAAATTGCATGTACTGTACATTCATCCTGTGTGAATGGGGCAAGATCAAATGTTCTTCAGTCTATTTTCTCTGCAATTGGAATGTGTGAATGGGGAAAATACCACATTATGGCCACAAGATGGTGATGAGGAGCACAATTATTTTTCAATAGTCATGTCATAGTCCTAACTCAGGGATCTCCAAACTACACCACATCTGCCCCTCTGCAAGGTCTTATCCGGCCCACCGCTAGGGTCAGTGAGGTATACTCAGTTTGCACTGATTGAGGATTCAGGTCAGCAGAGGTCGCCCATGGTCTCCACTTTAACCCCCCCAACGCGCACCCAGACTTTGTAAAAGGGTGACTCTAATGGGGACCCTGATGTAAGGGGCATTATGATGGGGACTCTGATAGGGACTCAGGTGTAAAGGGGGTCTCTGATGTAAGAAGGGCCCCGATGTAACAGGGAACCCTGACTTATGGGAGGACTCTAATGGGGACCCTGATGTACCATGGGACTCTAATGGGGACCCAAATGTAACAGGGAATTCTAACGGGTGCCCTGATTTAAGGGTGGGCTCTAATACAATCCCTGATGTAAGGGGGACTCTAATGAAGACCCTGGCGTAAAGGTGGACTCTGACAGGGACCCTGATGTAAGGGACACTCTAATGGGGACCCTGAAATAAGGGTAAACTCCAATAGGGACCCTGATGTAAGGGGGGACTGTAATGGAGATCCTGATGTAAGGGGCGAGTCTCAGGGCTTTTTTTCAGTGGGAACGCAGTTCCGGCACCTCCTGGACTGACTGTATGTAATGGTAAGGTGTGCTGGGGTGTGTTGCAGGGTATTGACACTCACTGCTGGGGGATCTATTCTAGCTGGAGGGGATATATTTTGCAGGGCGGGTCTATTGTTGCTAAGGGGGTCTATTGTTGCTGGTGGGGGACCTATTGTTGCTGGGGGGTGGGTCTTATGTTGCTGGGGGGTCAGTTGTTGCTGAAAGAGATCTACTGTTGGGGGGAGGGGTCTCTAGTTGATGGCTGCCGGAGAGTCTTTTAATGCTGGCTGTGCGGAGATCTGTTGATGCTGCTGGGAGTCTATTGTTTTTTTGTTTGTTTTTTCTTCCCACTTCAGTGACTTCATTAGGGAGGGTTATTTCAACTTCCCAGTTCAAATTTTTATCCCTTCCCATTTTCACATCATTGTGGGATTTTCCATTCTTTTATACATTTATTTAGAAAAGAAAGAAAAATATTTATTTCAAGTTTTATAAACTACGAAAAGACCTCCTTTCCCCAATCGAACTTTTCACCCTCCCTCCCCCCACAGGTTTGTTTCAGTCTATCCCCCGTCTTCGTGCCTCAGGACCCTGTGCCTTCTAACATCTTCCCCCAGTATTTGTTTGAGGTTTTTAATTTATTCCATACACCCCAGATGTTATTAAATTTTTTGATTTGGTCTTTGTCTCTACTCCTAGGAAATTCCACTTTGCTATAATAATCCACTTGTTTGAACCCATCTCTTATATCTGGTCCTTCGCTGCCTAGCCACCTCTTTGGGATCAGTCCCTTCGCAGCATTCAAGAACTTTGGAATTATTGTTTTTATGTATTGTTTCCTTGGGGATTTAGAGATGTGGAATAAACATGTCAACACATTAGACATGTGCATTCGTTTTCGTCCGAATGCATTTTCGTCCGAATTTCAGGTATTTACGTTATCGTTTTAACAAACGATAATGAAAGTGCAGAATCCGAAAAACGAAAGATCCGACATAAACAAATTTATTTATTTCGTTTTCGTTGCTACAACAGTTCGATATAGATAGGAGATTTGACATGATAATGACAATAACAATCTGTGTCCATCAAACCTGTGGTCGAATGTGCCTAACCTTAACTCTATTAGTCCAAGATTATTCTACATAGAGAGAAAAGATTCGACATAGAGAGAAAAGATTAAACGTAGGGAAGAAAAGATTCGACGTAGGGGAGAAAAGATAAAGAAAAATAATGATGATGATGAATGTTATTGGCTGATTGTAACCAAAGAGGTGGAGCAGTAAAATAGCTAGAACTAAGTACACACATACTTTGGCTTATCGTGTCTGTTGAAAGTACAGTTTAGCTGCTCCGTCGAATCTTCTTTGAACATTCGTCAGACACTATAAGCCTTCAATGACAGATTCGACCTTAATTTGGATTTTTGGAAGAATGCAATTTTTAACGAAAAACAAAATAAGTAAAAACAAATTTCGGGAGTAACTAAATCAATTTATTTTTCGGACGAAAACAAATCCTGAAACGAAATATTTCAGTGTGCACATGTCTACAACACATTATAGTCTATCTTCTCTTCTGTTATCTCATTTATAAGATCGACTATTTCCAGCCAATATTTCTTTATTTTTGGACATTCCCACCAAATATGTGTCATCGTAGCTCTCCCTCCACAGTTTCTCCAACAACATGGCGAGCTATCCGGTTTGTATTTCTGAATTCTCACTGGGGTTAGATACCACCTCGCCAGGAATTTATAATTCATCTCGATGGTGTTCATGTCCCAGGCTTGGTTGTATCCATCCCCGATCATCCTCTCGACCTGCTGTTCTTCAAATGTAATATCCAGTTCTTTTTCCCATCTTTCTATATAGGAGGGTCTTCCTAATCCTTCAAGGTCTGTCAGTATTCCATAGATTTTTGAGATTCCATTTTTCAGTGGAATTTGTGTGGCGCACAGTTTTTCCAATGGGTTTAGCTCTCCTCTGTCTCCAGCGAATTTACAAAGTGATGTAATTGAAATAGTTCCCGTTCTCTCATCTTCCACCCATTTGTGACTTCTAATTCTAGTGCTGTTTTCTTCTTCCCTTTTATAGTGATGTCTTTAACTTGTGGATTTTTTGTTTCAAATTTTAAAAATATTTCTTTTCCGGGTATAAAAAAATTTGTTCCTGTGAGCGAGATCAAGGGTGAGTTGTATACCCATTTTTCCTTCCGATGAAGTGCGTCCCATACTTTAAATATGTTTTTAGTCAGTTCGTGTGATTCTAAATCCAGTGTTCTAAACTTACTTGGTGTCCAAATATTTTTGTGCAATGTGGTTCTACTTAAAGTGTTTTCTATCTCACCCCACTTTTTTTCCCTATTTTCTTTTGTCCACTGTACCATACGTGCTAATATTACTGCCTTATAGTACCTTATTATATCTGGAGAAGCTAAACCACCATGCTTTCTCTTCCTGATCATTAGTGTATAATTTACTCTTGGCTTTTTATTATGCCATATATATTTTATCTGCATTTTTTTTATTATATTGAAAAAGCTCTGAGGGATCGCAATAGGTAACATCTGGAAGTTGTACATTATTTTCGGTAATATCACCATTTTGTACATATTTAATCTACCCATCCAGGATGTTGCTTGTAGACTTATCTTTTTTATTTCTTCCTTTATCTCGTTTATTAATGGGATGTAATTTGCCGGGTATATTCTCTCATAGTTTGATGTTTTTTTGATTCCCAGATATGATAGTTCGCCTTTTACCCACGTAAATGGATATTCTCTTTGAAGAGCAAGAACTTCATTTTTTCCCAATCCAATATTTAGTATTTCTCTTTTATAGGGTTAATTTTGAAATTAGAGAGTTCTCCATAATCTTTTATTTCTTTAATTATATTCGCCAGCGTTGTCTTAGGGTTTGTTACGTACATTAAAATATCATCGGCATACGCCGCAATTTTATATTCTTTATCCCCCACTCTCGCTCCCCCTATCCCCAGGGTCGCCAAAAAGGGTTCCAATGACAGGACATATAGGAGTGGCGAGAGCGTGCAGCCTTGGCGCGTTCCATTGTACATCTCAAAAATTGGTGAGAGTCTCCCGTTAACCTTAACCGTTGCCGTGGGCCCATTATATAAATTTTTGATCCACTTCATGATTTTAGGACCCAGTCCGAGATGCTGCATTGTATCCATCATAAATCCTCAGTCTACCCTGTCGAATGCTTTCTCTGCATCAATCGACAGGAGTAGTACTGGGGATCCAGTCTTCTTCTTTCGCAGCATCAATAATGTTTTAATACTGTTGTCTCTTCCTTCTCTGCCCGGAATAAATCAGGTCTGGTCCGGGTCTATCCAAAGTGTCATGAGTTTTTTTAATCTACTGGCTAAGATTTTGCGTAAATTTTTGTATCCGCATTTAATAAGGCTATGGGCCTGTAGCTAGAGCAATTGGTTTTATCATTTTCCTCCTTGGGGATTATTGTTATATATGCTAGTAATGTTTCTCTTCTTACCTCTTCATCTTCTCCAATTTTGTTCAAATACTCGCAGAACCTTGGTATCAACTGTTCCTGGAATTTTTTATAATATTTAATCGTGAACCCGTCTGGCCCGGGACTTTTTCCTGAAGGTGTATCTTTTTTTGCCGTCCTGATTTCATCTTGCGTTATCTTTTTTTCCAACTCTCTCAGTTGTTCAGATGTGGTTTGTGGTAAATTAGCTCTTTTTAAATAGGTTTGAATCTTCTTCCTTCTTGCTTCTTTTTCGGATTGTGGTTCTTGTTTTTTTATTGAATAAAGTGAACTATAATATTGCGAAAAGGCTTGCGCGATATCTGTTGTTGTGTGTTTTATTTCTCCCTTATCATTTTTTATTTTCTCTATATAATTTAGAGTCTTCTTTTTCTTTAACATGTTAGCGAGATATTTACCCGGTTTGTTTCCATCCTTATATTTATTTTGCAATACCCTGTTATGTTCTTTTCTCTCTTCGTGTTCCATTAGTTCTTTTAATTGATCTCTTTTTAGGGTCAAAGCCCTATATGTTTCTTTTTCAACTTGGTTTTTGTGTCTTTGTTCCAGGTTATGAATTTCTTTTATCAATCGCATTCTGTTTTTGTTTCTTTCTTTTTTCCTACCCCAATCGATATTAGTTTGCCCCTAATAACTGATTTATGTGCTTCCCATATAGTTGCTCTTGACAAATCAGGGGTGTCATTCTCCGCAAAGTAATTTTCAATCTCTTCCGTTATAATTTTTTCGGTTTCGCTGTCGTCTAATAGAGCTTCATTAATTCTCCATGTGCCTCGCCCCATGGATTCCCCATGTATTTTCATCTTCAACCTTACAGGGGAATGATCTGATATTGTTGTGACTCCCATTGTTGTTTCTATTACCTCCTCTGAGCTTCTGTGCTCCACCATGATGTAATCCAATCTGGAGTCCGTTCCATGGACTGTAGAGTAATATGTGTAGTCTGTTATGCTCGGATGTTGCACCCGCCATGCGTCCACTAATTGATATTCAAACAATTTCTTTTTGATCTTCCCTAGTTGTGATGCTTCTCTTTCCTGTGCTTCTGACGTACTGTCTAATTTGTGATCCATGGGGAAGTTGAAGTCTCCAGCCAGTATCAGTTTACCCTGTTTGATCTCTGTCAGATCTTTCAATACTTCCTTTAGATAATTTTTGGGGTTTTTGTTGGGGCAATAGACATTGGCTAGCGTAAATCTCATACCCAGTATTGTCCCTATGAGGAAGAGAAAGCGTCCTGGGACAGTTTTTCTTTTCTCTGTTACAAAACAGATGTTATTCCTAAATCCTATTGTGACTCCTTTTGCCTTTCTGATTGGTGAAGCTCCATAATACCACGTCGGGATATTTTTAGAACATTTGACATTTGATTCCTGAGTGATATGTGTTTCCTGTAGAAAAATTATTCCGGCCATACTTCTTTATAGTTCTTGTAGTATTATCCGTCTCTTTTTAGGTGAATTCAAAGCTGGGAGTCTATTGTTGCTGGGGGGGGGGGGATTTTGTTGTGGGTTGCTCCATTGTTGTTAGGGGGATCTATTGTTGCTGGCTGCAGGGGATCCATTTTACTGCTTTTCTTGATATCATTACCAAATTCCATACAAATTACTTAGCAACACAAAATGATACTTGGTTCTGTATTGTCTAAAAGGGGCGGTACTGGGAGGTGGGTAGGGGATTGAACCAAGAGATGGTGCTCGGAGGTGGGTAGGGATGGAGAAAAGGGGTGCCTCGGAAAGGGGGAGTTCCTGCATCTATTGTCTGAGAAAAAAAGCCCCGGTGAATCTAATGCAGACTCTGATGTAAGGGGGACTCTAATGGGTATCCTGGTGTAAGATAGGGACTCTAATGGGGATCCTGATGTAAATGGGGGAGTCTAATGGGGATCCTGTTGTAAGGGGGGAGTCTAATGGGGATCCTGATGTAAGGTAGGGACTCTAATGGGGATCCTGATGTAAAGGGGGAGTCTAATGGGGATCCTGGTGTAAGGGGGAGTCTAATGGGGATCCTGATGTAAGGTAGGGACTCTAATAGGGATCTTGATGTAAAAGGGGGAGTCTAATGGGGATTCTGATGTAAAGGGGGAGTCTAATGGGGATCCTGATGTAAATGGGGGAGTCTAATGGGGATCCTGTTGTAAGGGGGAAGTCTAATGGGGATCCTGATGTAAGGTAGGGACTCTAATGGGGATCCTGATATAAAGGGGGAGTCTAATGGGGATCCTGGTGTAAGGGGGAGTCTAATGGGGATCCTGATGTAAGGTAGGGACTCTAATAGGGATCTTGATGTAAAAGGGGGAGTCTAATGGGGATCCTGATGTAAAGGGGGAGTCTAATGGGGATCCTGATGAAAAGGGGGGAGTCTAATGGGGATCCTGGTGTAAGGGGGGAGTCTAATGGGGATCCTGATGTAAGGTAGGTACTCTAATAGGGATCCTGAGGTAAAAGGGGGAGTCTAATGGGGATCCTGATGTAAAGGGGGAGTCTAATGGGGATCCTGATGTAAAGGAGGGAGTCTAATGGGGATCCTGGTGTAAGGGGGGAGTCTAATGGGGATCCTGATGTAAGGTAGGGACTCTAATAGGGATCCTGATGTAAAAGGGGGAGTCTAATGGGGATTCTGATGTAAAGGGGGAGTCTAATGGGGATCCTGATGTAAGGGTGGAGTCTGATGTGGACCCTGATATAAGGGTGGACTCTTAAGGTTACCCTGATGTAAGGGGGACTCTAATAAGGATTCGGATGTAAGGGGGAGTCTAATGGGGACCCTGATGTAAGGGGGAACTCTAATTGGGGCCCCGATGTAAGGGGGGGTCTAATGGGGACCCTGATGTAAGGGAGGTCTAATGGGGACCCTGATGTAATGGAGGTCTAATGGGGACCCTGATGTAAGGGGGGAGTCCAATGGGGATCCTGATGTAAAAGGCAATCTAATGGGGATTAGACATCCTCCAAAGGTCCCTCAATAATTTTGGGGGACCTTTTCAGGGGTTTGTGTGCCATTTCTTTATTTTAAATAGAAGCCATATGGGAAATGCCATTTGCCATCAGTTAAAAAACATTTTTCCTTTGTACCAGTCACTGCTCCCGGCCCAGTGGAAGTTTTAAATGTTGTTCTGCACTGTTACACGTTCCCAGAACAGTGCCCCGAGCCAGAGCCGGTACAAGGCAGGGGCGGAAGGGGCGGATGCCCTGGGCGATACAATTTGCAGGAGGGAGGGGGGCGCAGGTGAAGTGTCAGCAGTGTGTTTCACAGAAAGCACTAGCCGGTGCCGCTAATAGCTGTGCTAGGTACCTTCCTGCACCCGGCACAAGCCTAGACAGAGACAGACCCCACCAGCCCTTCCCTGTCAGCACTTCACTCCCCTATGAAGACGATTCTTAGTCCCATCCCGGCGGCGTGATGTCACTCACGGCCAGAGGCGGGATGGGAGGAGCATAGAGAGCTGCTGCTGAAGCTGCGACCTGGAGGTGGAGGTGCCGCCGAGGAGGAACCAGGTCAGCAAAGTGTGTATATGATTGCACCAAATTAAGCACCAAACAGATAATGATTTCCAAATGCCATCTGCAGATTAATACATGAACTGTCTGGATCAGATGAGGGGAGGAGGCTGAGGGGGGGATAATTACCAATGCTACCTATTTTTAATTTCGGTAATATGCAGTATGGGGGGGGTTAATGTACTGCCACTGGTCACTGATGCATTAGTAGCTGACCAGTGGCAGTACATTAACCCCCCTCCATGCTGCATATTACAGAAATGAAAAATAGCAATGGTAATTAACCCCCCAGCCTCCTTCCCTCCCCCATTCGGATCCAGACAGTTAATTTATTAATCTGCAGGAGGTTCATAAACAAACTCTCTGGATCTGATTGGGGGAGGGGAGGAGGCATCTGGTAGCAGGTGACAGTGGTAAGTGACATGTTGCATCTAGCAGCAGGTGACGGTGCTTCCTTCAGCCTGCTAATTAAGGGGAGTGGTTAATTGGTCACAGATGCTTGAGGCCTATATAACCTTGTGTAGAACTCATTGTGAGCCTGCTCATTTTTGAGTCTGCTGGAACTCTGTCCAAGTGGAACTGGTCTAAGTGGTGAGTTAAAACCAAAGTTGGTGGAACTGGTCTAAGTGGCGAGTTAAAACCAAAGTTGGTGGAACTGGTCTAAGTGGTGAGTTAAAACCAAAGTTGGTGCAACTGGTCTAAGTGGTGAGTTAAAACCAGAGTTTAAAACAGGATATTATAACAGGCGTCATAGTACCTGTGTAGTGTAAGTACCTGAGTGTTGTCTGAGTAGTGTGTGTGGATCGTTAGTACTTGTGTATTGTGTACTGTATACTTGTGTGTTGCGAGTGGTCTGCGAGTGCACGTAGTTCTGCGAGTGCACGTAGGTCTGCGAGTACCTGTGTATTGTCTTGAGTATTAGTGTCAGGAAGCTAGTTGTTAGGTCATTTGGACAGGGTATAATCCCCAATCCTCATTAAATTTAATAGGTACGATGCCCGGTGGGTGTGGAGAAGCAACTCTTTGTACATCTTGCGGCATTTATGCGTTCCTTGATCATCCGATCGAGGGTTAATACTGCTGTGCAAAATGTAAGAGCATTGTTTCCCTGGAAGCCCAGGTTCTGAATCTGGGGAAGCAACTGTCAGCACTGAGAAGTCCCTCCATACTAAAGGAGAGCCAGGAACGTACACGGCATGTGCCGGCAGGGGCCAGCACAGAAGTGGGTGGAGACAAAGAGGTGCAGGCACTAGCAAAGAGTAGATGGGTGACAGTCAGGAAGGGTAGAGGGGGAAGTCTAAGGGAGGCCAACCCAGGGCTGGAGCATCCCAATAAATACACTCCATTCAGGGCCAGATTAAGAGCATCATGGGCCTGGTGCTGAGGATTTTGGTGGGCCTTTTTATGGAAACAAAATGAAAATGCAAACAATTTTTCGCTAAAACGAATTAAATATACTCTCACCAGTAATACCAGCTGTGCAGCCTCTGAGCAGCAGCAACACCACCAATACCACCTGCTATGCGGTCTCTCACCAGCAGCAACATAGGGAGACCACATTTCCAAACTGTCATTCAGAGACAACCCCCTCTTCCCAAAAAAAGATGAGGGTGGGGGATGTAGTCTCGGGGTTGGCAGGGAAATCGGCGGTGGAGGTGATTTGTCAGGCAAATGGCTGGTGTTAGTACTTAAAATCAATCATCCTGACACCATGCTTGATATGGTGTCAGGATGATCAAATTCCATTATTTCAGTTACTACATTGTAATATATAGTGAAATAGTTCAACTCACCATCGTGCAGAATCAGTGGGACCTGAGCTTGTCACTTGCCACCAGATGCAGCTTGTCACTTGCCACCCATAGCCTGCCACCAAATGTAGCGTATCACTTTCCACAGTTGCCTGCCGCTAGATGCAGCATGTCACTTGCCACCACCAGCCTGCCACCAGATACAGTGTGCCACTTGCAACCAGATACAGTGTGCCACTTGCTACCCACAGCCTGCCACCAGATACAATGTGCCAATTGCCACCAGCAGCCTGCCACCAGATACAGTGTGCCACTTGCCAACAGCAGCCTTTCACCAGATACAGTGTGCCACTTGCTACCGACAGCCTGTCACCAGATACAGTGTGCCACTTGCCACCAGCAGCCTGCCACTAGATACAGTGTGCCACTTGCCACCAGATACATTGTGCCACTTGCCACCAGATACAGTGTATATATAAAGATATTATGAGAACTGCCCTACCCACCAATAATATCTCCACCGCGCCTACTAGAGTCAAATAATGAAGACCATGAAATCATATGTGTGTATAATTTAGAAATGAAATTTTGTGGTGAATTGACTCCCCACAATTAGTGCAAAGCTGCCCCTTTAAAATAAATCTGTCTAAAAAATATTTTATCTAGTGTGCCAATATTACCACAAACCTCCTCCAGGCACCAAAAGAAAAAATAAGAGGCGCTAAAAATCAATTAGAATATTCATGTGCTTAAAACCAGTGATGGTGTGACTACCCAAAAAGGTGTCCTGATAGCTTAGTGTATTCAATAAAATGTGAGCAACAATATGAGATAAAAAACAAAAAAAAAATTAATTATATTAAAACGCACTCAATGCGTTTTAAGTGTAGTAACAATACAGTGATGGTGTGACCCTCTCAATATATGATACTCCCAATCAATAACATATCAATACATCTCCAGTGATAAAGGTGCAATATATTCATGCCAAGCATGCATTAACATAAATCTAATGCAATGACATCACTATCAGAAAATCAGTCCAAGAAACGACATGACATCACACGTGATAAAAAGTGTCCTCAAAAAGTGATCAATCTTGATGCAGCAAAGTGATAAAGTGAATCTTCCACCTCTCCCTTGGTGCAGATACAGTGTGTCACTTTCCACCAACAGCCTTCCACCAGATAGTGTGCCACTTGCCACCAGCAGCTTGCCACCAGATACAGTGTGCCACTTGCCACCAGCAGCCTGCCACCAGATATAGTGTGCCACTTGCCAACCACCAGATACAGTGTGCCACTTGCCACCGGCAGCCTGCCACCAGATACAGTGTGCCACTTGCCAACCACAGCCTACCACCAGATACAGTGTGCCACTTGCCACCGGCAGCCTGCCACCAGATACAGTGTGCCACTTGCCACCAGCAGCCTGCCACCAGATACAGTGTGCCACTTGCCAACCACAGCCTACCACCAGATACAGTGTGCCACTTGCCACCAGCAGCCTGCCACCAGATACAGTGTGCCACTTGCCACTAGCAGCCTGCCACCAGATACAGTGTGCCACTTGTCACCTGCAGCCTGTCACCAGATACAGTGTGCCACTTGCCACCAGCAGCCTGCCACCAGATACAGTGTGCCACTTGCCAACCACAGCCTACCACCAGATACAGTGTGCCACTTGCCACCAGCAGCCTGCCACCAGATACAGTGTGCCACTTGCCACTAGCAGCCTGCCACCAGATACAGTGTGCCACTTGTCACCTGCAGCCTGTCACCAGATACAGTGTGCCACTTGCCACCAGCAGCCTGCCACCAGATACAGTGTGTCACTTGCCACCAGCAGCCTGTCACCAGATACATTGTGCCACTTGCCACCAGCAGCCTGCCACCAGATACATTGTGCCACTTGCCACCAGATACAGTGTGCCACTTGCCACCAGCTCCCTGCCACCAGATACAGTGTGCCACTTGCCACCAGCAGCCTTCCATCAGATACAGTGTGTCACTTGCCAACCACAGCCTACCACCAGATACAGTGTGTCACTTACCACCAGCAGCCTTCCACCAGATAGTGTGCCACTTGCCACCAGCAGCCTGCCATCAGATACAGTGTGCCACTTGCCACCAGCAGCCTACCACCAGATACATTGTGCCACTTGCCAACCACAGCCTACCACCAGATACAGTGTGTCACTTACCACCAGCAGCCTTCCACCAGATAGTGTGCCACTTGCCACCAGCAGCTTGCCACCAGATACAGTGTGCCACTTGCCACCAGCAGCCTGCCACCAGATATAGTGTGCCACTTGCCAACCACCAGATACAGTGTGCCACTTGCCACCGGCAGCCTGCCACCAGATACAGTGTGCCACTTGCCACCAGCAGCCTGCCACCAGATACAGTGTGCCACTTGCCAACCACAGCCTACCACCAGATACAGTGTGCCACTTGCCACCAGCAGCCTGCCACCAGATACAGTGTGCCACTTGTCACCTGCAGCCTGTCACCAGATACAGTGTGCCACTTGCCACTAGCAGCCTGTCACCAGATACAGTGTGCCACTTGCCACTAGCAGCCTGCCACCAGATACAGTGTGCCACTTGCCACTGACAGCCTGTCACCAGATACAGCGTGTCACTTGCCACCAGCAGCCTGCCACCAGATACAGTGTGCCACTTGCCACCAGCAGCCTGCCACCAGATACAGTGTGCTACTTGCCACCAGCAGCCTGCCACCAGATACAGTGTGCCACTTGCCAACAGCAGCCTTTCACCAGATACAGTGTGCCACTTGCTACCGACAGCCTGTCACCAGATACATTGTGCCACTTGCCACCAGCAGCCTGCCACTAGATACAGTGTGCCACTTGCCACCAGATACATTGTGCCACTTGCCACCAGATACAGTGTGCCACTTGCCACCAGCAGCCTGCCACCAGATACAGTGTGTCACTTGCCACCAGCAGCCTGTCACCAGATACATTGTGCCACTTGCCACCAGATACAGTGTGCCACTTGCCACCAGCAGCCTGCCAACAGATACAGTGTGCCACTTGCCACCAGCAGCCTGCCACCAGATACAGTGTGCCACTTGCCACTAGCAGCCTGCCACCAGATACAGTGTGCCACTTGTCACCTGCAGCCTGTCACCAGATACAGTGTGCCACTTGCCACCAGCAGCCTGCCACCAGATACAGTGTGTCACTTGCCACCAGCAGCCTGTCACCAGATACATTGTGCCACTTGCCACCAGCAGCCTGCCACCAGATACATTGTGCCACTTGCCACCAGATACAGTGTGCCACTTGCCACCAGCTCCCTGCCACCAGATACAGTGTGCCACTTGCCACCAGCAGCCTTCCATCAGATACAGTGTGCCACTTGCCAACCACAGCCTACCACCAGATACAGTGTGTCACTTACCACCAGCAGCCTTCCACCAGATAGTGTGCCACTTGCCACCAGCAGCCTGCCATCAGATACAGTGTGCCACTTGCCACCAGCAGCCTACCACCAGATACATTGTGCCACTTGCCAACCACAGCCTACCACCAGATACAGTGTGTCACTTACCACCAGCAGCCTTCCACCAGATAGTGTGCCACTTGCCACCAGCAGCTTGCCACCAGATACAGTGTGCCACTTGCCACCAGCAGCCTGCCACCAGATATAGTGTGCCACTTGCCAACCACCAGATACAGTGTGCCACTTGCCACCGGCAGCCTGCCACCAGATACATTGTGCCACTTGCCACCAGCAGCCTGCCACCAGATACATTGTGCCACTTGCCACCAGATACAGTGTGCCACTTGCCACCAGCTCCCTGCCACCAGATACAGTGTGCCACTTGCCACCAGCAGCCTTCCATCAGATACAGTGTGCCACTTGCCAACCACAGCCTACCACCAGATACAGTGTGTCACTTACCACCAGCAGATTTTCCACCAGATAGTGTGCCACTTGCCACCAGCAGCCTGCCATCAGATACAGTGTGCCACTTGCCACCAGCAGCCTACCACCAGATACATTGTGCCACTTGCCAACCACAGCCTACCACCAGATACAGTGTGTCACTTACCACCAGCAGCCTTCCACCAGATAGTGTGCCACTTGCCACCAGCAGCTTGCCACCAGATACAGTGTGCCACTTGCCACCAGCAGCCTGCCACCAGATACAGTGTGCCACTTGCCAACCACAGCCTACCACCAGATACAGTGTGCCACTTGCCACCAGCAGCCTGCCACCAGATACAGTGTGCCACTTGCCACTAGCAGCCTGCCACCAGATACAGTGTGCCACTTGTCACCTGCAGCCTGTAACCAGATACAGTGTGCCACTTGCCACTAGCAGCCTGTCACCAGATACAGTGTGCCACTTGCCACTAGCAACCTGCCACCAGATACAGTGTGCCACTTGCCACTGACAGCCTGTCACCAGATACAGCGTGTCACTTGCCACCAGCAGCCTGCCACCAGATACAGTGTGCCACTTGCCACCAGCAGCCTGCCACCAGATACAGTGTGCTACTTGCCACCAGCAGCCTGCCACCAGATACAGTGTGCCACTTGCCAACAGCAGCCTTTCACCAGATACAGTGTGCCACTTGCTACCGACAGCCTGTCACCAGATACAGTGTGCCACTTGCCACCAGCAGCCTGCCACTAGATACAGTGTGCCACTTGCCACCAGATACATTGTGCCACTTGCCACCAGATACAGTGTGCCACTTGCCACCAGCAGCCTGCCACCAGATACAGTGTGTCACTTGCCACCAGCAGCCTGTCACCAGATACATTGTGCCACTTGCCACCAGATATAGTGTGCCACTTGCCACCAGCAGCCTGCCACCAGATACATTGTGCCACTTGCCACCAGATACAGTGTGCCACTTGCCACCAGCTCCCTGCCACCAGATACAGTGTGCCACTTGCCACCAGCAGCCTTCCACCAGATACAGTGTGCCACTTGCCAACCACAGCCTACCACCAGATACAGTGTGTCACTTACCACCAGCAGCCTTCCACCAGATAGTGTGCCACTTGCCACCAGCAGCCTGCCATCAGATACAGTGTGCCACTTGCCACCAGCAGCCTACCACCAGATACATTGTGCCACTTGCCAACCACAGCCTACCACCAGATACAGTGTGCCACTTGCCACCGGCAGCCTGCCACCAGATACAGTGTGCCACTTGCCACCAGCAGCCTGCACCAGATACAGTGTGCCACTTGCCAACCACAGCCTACCACCAGATACAGTGTGTCACTTTCCACCAACAGCCTTCCACCAGATAGTGTGCCACTTGCCACCAGCAGCTTGCCACCAGATACAGTGTGCCACTTGCCACCAGCAGCCTGCCACCAGATATAGTGTGCCACTTGCCAACCACCAGATACAGTGTGCCACTTGCCACCGGCAGCCTGCCACCAGATACAGTGTGCCACTTGCCACCAGCAGCCTGCCACTAGATACAGTGTGCCACTTGCCAACCACAGCCTACCACCAGATACAGTGTGCCACTTGCCACCAGCAGCCTGCCACCAGATACAGTGTGCCACTTGCCACTAGCAGCCTGCCACCAGATACAGTGTGCCACTTGCCACTAGCAGCCTGCCACCAGATACAGTGTGCCACTTGTCACCTGCAGCCTGTCACCAGATACAGTGTGCCACTTGCCACTAGCAGCCTGCCACCAGATACAGTGTGCCACTTGCCACTGACAGCCTGTCACCAGATACAGCGTGTCACTTGCCACCAGCAGCCTGCCACCAGATACAGTGTGCCACTTGCCACCAGCAGCCTGCCACCAGATACAGTGTGCTACTTGCCACCAGCAGCCTGCCACCAGATACAGTGTGCCACTTGCCACTAGCAGCCTGCCACCAGATACAGTGTGCCACTTGTCACCTGCAGCCTGTCACCAGATACAGTGTGCCACTTGCCACTAGCAGCCTGCCACCAGATACAGTGTGCCACTTGCCACTGACAGCCTGTCACCAGATACAGTGTGTCACTTGCCACCAGCAGCCTGCCACCAGATACAGTGTGCCACTTGCCACCAGCAACCTGCCACCAGATACAGTGTGCTACTTGCCACCAGCAGCCTGCCACCAGATACAGTGTGCCACTTGCCAACAGCAGCCTGCCACCAGATACAGTGTGCCACTTGTCACCTGCAGCCTGTCACCAGATACAGTGTGCCACTTGCCACTAGCAGCCTGTCACCAGATACAGTGTGCCACTTGCCACTAGCAGCCTGCCACCAGATACAGTGTGCCACTTGCCACTGACAGCCTGTCACCAGATACAGCGTGTCACTTGCCACCAGCAGCCTGCCACTAGATACAGTGTGCCACTTGCCACCAGCAGCCTGCCACCAGATACAGTGTGCTACTTGCCACCAGCAGCCTGCCACCAGATACAGTGTGCCACTTGCCAACAGCAGCCTTTCACCAGATACAGTGTGCCACTTGCTACCGACAGCCTGTCACCAGATACAGTGTGCCACTTGCCACCAGCAGCCTGCCACTAGATACAGTGTGCCACTTGCCACCAGATACATTGTGCCACTTGCCACCAGATACAGTGTGCCACTTGCCACCAGCAGCCTGCCACCAGATACAGTGTGTCACTTGCCACCAGCAGCCTGTCACCAGATACATTGTGCCACTTGCCACCAGATACAGTGTGCCACTTGCCACCACCAGCCTGCCACCAGATACAGTGTGCCACTTGCCACCAGCAGCCTGCCACCAGATACAGTGTGCCACTTGCCACTAGCAGCCTGCCACCAGATACAGTGTGCCACTTGTCACCTGCAGCCTGTCACCAGATACAGTGTGCCACTTGCCACCAGCAGCCTGCCACCAGATACAGTGTGTCACTTGCCACCAGCAGCCTGTCACCAGATACATTGTGCCACTTGCCACCACCAGCCTGCCACCAGATACATTGTGCCACTTGCCACCAGATACAGTGTGCCACTTGCCACCAGCTCCCTGCCACCAGATACAGTGTGCCACTTGCCACCAGCAGCCTTCCATCAGATACAGTGTGCCACTTGCCAACCACAGCCTACCACCAGATACAGTGTGTCACTTACCACCAGCAGCCTTCCACCAGATAGTGTGCCACTTGCCACCAGCAGCCTGCCATCAGATACAGTGTGCCACTTGCCACCAGCAGCCTACCACCAGATACATTGTGCCACTTGCCAACCACAGCCTACCACCAGATACAGTGTGTCACTTACCACCAGCAGCCTTCAACCAGATAGTGTGCCACTTGCCACCAGCAGCTTGCCACCAGATACAGTGTGCCACTTGCCACCAGCAGCCTGCCACCAGATATAGTGTGCCACTTGCCAACCACCAGATACAGTGTGCCACTTGCCACCGGCAGCCTGCCACCAGATACAGTGTGCCACTTGCCACCAGCAGCCTGCCACCAGATACAGTGTGCCACTTGCCAACCACAGCCTACCACCATATACAGTGTGCCACTTGCCACCAGCAGCCTGCCACCAGATACAGTGTGCCACTTGCCACTAGCAGCCTGCCACCAGATACAGTGTGCCACTTGTCACCTGCAGCCTGTAACCAGATACAGTGTGCCACTTGCCACTAGCAGCCTGTCACCAGATACAGTGTGCCACTTGCCACTAGCAGCCTGCCACCAGATACAGTGTGCCACTTGCCACTGACAGCCTGTCACCAGATACAGCGTGTCACTTGCCACCAGCAGCCTGCCACCAGATACAGTGTGCCACTTGCCACCAGCAGCCTGCCACCAGATACAGTGTGCTACTTGCCACCAGCAGCCTGCCACCAGATACAGTGTACCACTTGCCAACAGCAGCCTGTCACCAGATACAGTGTGCCACTTGCCACCAGCAGCCTGCCACTAGATACAGTGTGCCACTTGCCACCAGATACATTGTGCCACTTGCCACCAGATACAGTGTGCCACTTGCCACCAGCAGCCTGCCACCAGATACAGTGTGTCACTTGCCACCAGCAGCCTGTCACCAGATACATTGTGCCACCTGCCACCAGATACAGTGTGCCACTTGCCACCAGCAGCCTGCCACCAGATACATTGTGCCACTTGCCACCAGATACAGTGTGCCACTTGCCACCAGCTCCCTGCCACCAGATACAGTGTGCCACTTGCCACCAGCAGCCTTCCACCAGATACAGTGTGCCACTTGCCAACCACAGCCTACCACCAGATACAGTGTGTCACTTACCACCAGCAGCCTTCCACCAGATAGTGTGCCACTTGCCACCAGCAGCCTGCCATCAGATACAGTGTGCCACTTGCCACCAGCAGCCTACCACCAGATACATTGTGCCACTTGCCAACCACAGCCTACCACCAGATACAGTGTGCCACTTGCCACCGGCAGCCTGCCACCAGATACAGTGTGCCACTTGCCACCAGCAGCCTGCCACCAGATACAGTGTGCCACTTGCCAACCACAGCCTACCACCAGATACAGTGTGTCACTTTCCACCAACAGCCTTCCACCAGATAGTGTGCCACTTGCCACCAGCAGCTTGCCACCAGATACAGTGTGCCACTTGCCACCAGCAGCCTGCCACCAGATATAGTGTGCCACTTGCCAACCACCAGATACAGTGTGCCACTTGCCACCGGCAGCCTGCCACCAGATACAGTGTGCCACTTGCCACCAGCAGCCTGCCACCAGATACAGTGTGCCACTTGCCAACCACAGCCTACCACCAGATACAGTGTGCCACTTGCCACCAGCAGCCTGCCACCAGATACAGTGTGCCACTTGCCACTAGCAGCCTGCCACCAGATACAGTGTGCCACTTGCCACTAGCAGCCTGCCACCAGATACAGTGTGCCACTTGTCACCTGCAGCCTGTCACCAGATACAGTGTGCCACTTGCCACTAGCAGCCTGCCACCAGATACAGTGTGCCACTTGCCACTGACAGCCTGTCACCAGATACAGCGTGTCACTTGCCACCAGCAGCCTGCCACCAGATACAGTGTGCCACTTGCCACCAGCAGCCTGCCACCAGATACAGTGTGCTACTTGCCACCAGCAGCCTGCCACCAGATACAGTGTGCCACTTGCCACTAGCAGCCTGCCACCAGATACAGTGTGCCACTTGTCACCTGCAGCCTGTCACCAGATACAGTGTGCCACTTGCCACTAGCAGCCTGCCACCAGATACAGTGTGCCACTTGCCACTGACAGCCTGTCACCAGATACAGCGTGTCACTTGCCACCAGCAGCCTGCCACCAGATACAGTGTGCCACTTGCCACCAGCAGCCTGCCACCAGATACAGTGTGCTACTTGCCACCAGCAGCCTGCCACCAGATACAGTGTGCCACTTGCCACTAGCAGCCTGCCACCAGATACAGTGTGCCACTTGCCAACCACAGCCTACCACCAGATACAGTGTGCCACTTGCCACCAGCAGCCTGCCACCAGATACAGTGTGCCACTTGCCACTAGCAGCCTGCCACCAGATACAGTGTGCCACTTGCCACTAGCAGCCTGCCACCAGATACAGTGTGCCACTTGTCACCTGCAGCCTGTCACCAGATACAGTGTGCCACTTGCCACTAGCTGCCTGCCACCAGATACAGTGTGCCACTTGCCACCAGCAGCCTGTCACCAGATACAGCGTGTCACTTGCCACCAGCAGCCTGCCACCAGATACAGTGTGCCACTTGCCACCGGCAGCCTGCCACCAGATACAGTGTGCTACTTGCCACCAGCAGCCTGCCACCAGATACAGTGTGCCACTTGCCACTAGCAGCCTGCCACCAGATACAGTGTGCCACTTGTCACCTGCAGCCTGTCACCAGATACAGTGTGCCACTTGCCACTAGCAGCCTGCCACCAGATACAGTGTGCCACTTGCCACTGACAGCCTGTCACCAGATACAGCGTGTCACTTGCCACCAGCAGCCTGCCACCAGATACAGTGTGCCACTTGCCACCAGCAGCCTGCCACCAGATACAGTGTGCTACTTGCCACCAGCAGCCTGCCACCAGATACAGTGTGCCACTTGCCACTAGCAGCCTGCCACCAGATACAGTGTGCCACTTGCCACTGACAGCCTGTCACCAGATACAGCGTGTCACTTGTCACCTGCAGCCTATCACCAGATACAGTGTGCCACTTGCCACCAGCAGCCTGCCACTCCCTCCAGGACTCTTCCAGGATGGGTAGAAGGGACAGGGCCTGCATAGTCAAACAAATCCCTGAAGCCCCCACCCCTCCTGATCTGGGATGGTATGGCTGTGTGTAAAATGAATGCCAGGAGTATTGATCAGACCAAGTTCTATAGAGGGGGGTGTGTACAGCCTTTGGGCTCACACTGGTTTGCTGCAGTTTGGCCGCACTGCTTGTGTATCTGCAGTTTTAGCTTGCAGTCCTATTGATTTTGGTGCGCTTTCAGAAAAAACATGCAACCTAATAGAAATCAATAGGACTGTCGGTAAAACGCAGGAAAACTGCGGATACACCAGCAATGGGCCAAAACACAGCAAATGAGTGTGAACCCACCTAAAAGTACAAGGAGCCAAATCTACATATTGACTGCAGTTATAACAGCCATTGCTGAAGATAAAGGTAAAAGAGGGGGAGAGAAGGGAGATAAGAGGCCAGTCACTGAGCTCACACTTGGATGGGAAGCTTATCACTCACATATCTGTTTACCTTCTATCTGCCAGCTGCTCTGTTCATAATTTCCCAGCCCACAGGGCTCCTTCACTGCACACAGAGAGAGAGGAGAGAGGGGAGGGGGAAGGCAGAGCCATTTGTGTAGGGGGGGAACTGTGCACTGTGACACTGTACTAAACACAGTGAGCCAACACAGATGCAGCCAGACACCCCTACATTTACACACAGCTTCTCCTGTCCTATAGAAGTTTATGGGCAGGAGAAAGTCGGGCTTATAATGCTGACTGGGAGGGCCGATTTTAAGGCATGGGCCTGGAGCTGCAGCTCCATCAGCCCCTATGTTAATCCGGCCCTGACTCCATTGAGTGACATTGGTGAAACCAGTCAGGGACCAGCACTGCTGGAGGTGAGGTGCTCTCCTAGCTGCAGGGGAAAGAACCCCTCCAGTGAGAATGGGGGGGAAGCGAAGTGAAAGGAAAGACAGATTCTGGTGGTAGGGGACTCAATTCTTAGAAGGACAGAGAGGACGATCTGTAACAAAGACCTGAAGTGCCGAACAGTATGTTGTCTACCGGGCGCTCGGGTTCGGCACATCACAGATCTGGTGGACAGATTACTGGGAGGGGCTGGGGAAGACCCAGCTGTCATGGTGCACGTTGGCACCAATGACAAGGTCAGAGGCAGATGGAGTGTCCTAAAGAACAATTTTAGGAACTTAGGAGCTAAATTGAGGAAAAGGACCTCCAAGGTAGTATCCTCAGGAATACTATCGGTACATCGAGCCACACCAGAAAGGCAGAGGGAGATTAGGGAAGTAAACAATTGGCTGAAGAGCTGGTGTAGTAAGGAGAGGTTTGGGTTCCTGGAGAACTGGGCTGACTTCTCGATAACCAGTACTATAGAAGGGACGGACTGCACCTAAATGAGAAGGGTGCAGATCAGCTGGGAATGAAGATGGACAAAAAGTTAGAGGGGTTTTTAAACTAGGTGATGGGGGGAGGGTCCAGAGGTAGAGCTAGTCAGCGCAGAACATATTCCAGAGGGTAGTATTGGCGGCATTAGTGGTAGGTTGACCAAAGTGCATAAACCCAAGGTAAGTATAGTAGCAAGTCCTAGTTGCAATCTCGGAACACCCAATAAGAGGATAATATGTGACCGGTCTAAACTACGTGACGATAAACTATCAATGCCTGGAGCCTGGTGGACAAGATGGGTGAACTAGAGATACTGTTGTACAAAGAGGATTTGGATTTTGTGGGAATTTCAGAGACCTGGTTCAACAGCTCTCATGATTGGCTGGCAAACATTCAAGGGTATACCCTTTATCGCAAGGATAGAGAGGGTAAAAAAGGGGGAGGGGTATGCCTATATATCAAGAATAATGTACAAGTGAATGTGAGAGATGACATCACTAAGGGAGCTAGGGAAAAGGTGGAATCCTTATGGGTAGAGCTCCAAAGGGATGAAGCTAAGGAGAAAATAATACTGGGAGTATGCTATAGGCCCCCTAACCTGAGGGAGGAAGGGGAGACAGACCTCCTATCACAATTTGGATTAGCAGCAAGGATGGGAAGTGTTATCATAATGGGGGATTTTAATAATACAGACATAGACTAGGTGGAGGGAACCACGCATTCTTCTAAGGCTCGCCAGTTACTATATGTCTTGCAGGACAATTGTATGGGTCAGATTGTAGACGCACCAACTAGAAATAAAGCGTTACTTAATCTACTGATTACCAACAATACAGACCTGATCACGGATGTGGAAATACAGGGCAATTTAGGTAACAGCGATCACAGGCCAATTGGCTTCAATATAAATCACACAAATAGGAAACATAAGGGGAATACAAAGACACTGAATTTCAAAAGAGCCAACTTCCCTAAACTATAAACCTTGCTAGGAGGCATAAATTGGGACAAAATCTTAGGAACAAAGAACACGGAGGAGAGCTGGGTTTGCTTTAAGAGCATATTAAATAAGGGCATTAGCCAATGTATCCCATTGGGTAATAAATTTAAGAGTGAACAAATGTCCTGGATGGCTTAACTCCAAAGTAAAAATGCATATAAAAGCAAAGGAGAAGGCCTTCAAAAAATACAAGGTTGAGGGATCATCATCAGCATTCAGACTTTATAAAGAATGCAACAAGAAATGTAAGGGTGCAATAAGGACGGCTAAGATAAAACACGAAAGACACATAGTGGAGGAGAGCAAAAAAAATTCCCAAGAAATTCCTTAAGTATGTAAACAGTAAAAAAGGGAGGACAGACCATATTGGCCCCATAACGAATGAGGAAGGACATCTGGTTAGAAAGGATGGGGAGATAGCGAAGGTATTGAATGTATTCTTCTCCTCAGTCTACACGAGGGAATCAGGGGGCTTCAGTACCCAAAAGTGCAGTGTTTATCCTCATGACACAACACAGGAAGCACCTCCATGGGTAACAGAGGACAGAATTAAAATTAGACTTGAGAAACTTAACATTAATAAATCACCGGGACCAGATGGCTTGCACTCGAGTGTACTTAGGGAACTCAGTCAAGTAATTGCCAGACCATTGTTCCTAATTTTTACTGACGGTCTACTGACTGGAATGGTACCAGCTGCTTGGAGAAAAGCCAATGTAGCACCAATATTTAAAAAGGGCCCAAAATACAGCCCTGGGAATTCCAGACCAGTTAGCCTAACATCAATAGTATGTAAGCCCTTGGAGGGGATAATAAGGGACTATATACAAGATTTTAGTAATGAGAACGGTATCATTTGCAGTAATCGGCATGTATTCATGAAGAATCGTTCTTGCCAAACCAATCTACTAACCTTCTATGAGAAGGTTAGTTGCTATCTAGATAAAGGAAGGCCCGTAGATGTGGTATATCTGGATTGTGCAAAAGTATTTGATACAGTTCCCCATAAACGTTTACTGTACAAAATTAGGTCTGTTGGCATAGACCATAGGGTGAGTACATGGATTGAAAACTGGCTACAAGGGCGAGTTCAGAGGGCGGTGATAAATGGGGAGTACTCTGAATGGTCAGGGGTGAGTAGTGGGGTCCTCCAGGGTTCTGTGCTGGGACCAATCCTGTTTAATTTGTTCAAAAACGACCTGGAAGATGGGATAAACAGTTCAATCTCTGTATTTGTGGACAAAACTAAGGCAATAACTTCTCCACAGGATGTGGAAACCTTGCAAGAAGATCTGAACAAATTAATGGGGTGGGCAACTACATGGCAAATGAGGTTAAATGTAGAAAAATGTAAAATAATGCATTTGGGTGGCAAAAATATGAATGCAATCTATACACTAGGGGGAGAATTTTTGGGGGAATCTAGGATGGAAAAGGACCTGGGGGTCCTAGTAGATGATAGGCTCAGCAATGGCGTGCAATGCCAAGCTGCTGCAAGCAAAGCAAACAGAATATTGGCATGCATTAAAAAGGGGATCATCCCCAGAGATAAATGATAATTCTCCCACTCTACAAGACCCCGGGGCCAGCCGCACCTGGAGTATGCTGTCCAGTTCTGGGCACCAGTCCTCAGGAAGGATGTACTGGAAATGAAGCGAGTACAAAGAAGGGCAACAAAGCTAATAAAGGGTCTGGAGGATATTAGTTATGAGGAAAGGTTGCGAGCACTGAACTTATTCTCTCTGCAGAAGAGACGCTTGAGAGGGGATATGATTTTAATATGCAAATACTGTACTGGTGACCCCACAATAGGGATAAAACTTTTTTTTTTCGCAGAAGGTAGTTTAACAAGACTCGTGGCCACTCATTAAAATTAGAAGAAAAGAGGTTTAACCATAAACTACGTAGAGGGTTCTTTACTGTAAGAGTGGCAAGGATGTGGAATTCCCTTCCACAGGCGGTGGTCTCAGCGGGGAGCATCGATAGTTTCAAAAAACTATTAAATAAGCACCTGAACGACCACAGCATACAGGGATATACAATGTATTACTGACACATAATCACACATAGGTTGGACTTGATTGACTTGTGTCTTTTTTCAACCTCACCTACTATGTAACATGCTGAATCTGGCAGCAGGTGATAGTGATAAGTGACACGTGGCATCTGGCAGCAGGTGACGTTGGTAAGCGACATGTTGCTCTGAGCCCTGTGCTGATAATTAATACAGGGCTCTTTACAGAGGGAATAATCTCTTTTTTCTTTTCCCTGCAAAGCAGGAAGAAGAACAAATTGATCTGCAGTAAAAAGCAGCACACACAGGAAACATAGTTGATTCCCACTGACACTGACTCTTTCTTTACACCCGGGGGGGGCAGAGTTTGCCATCTTTGCCCTGGTCACCGAAAGACCTTGTCCCGGCACTGCCCTGAGTATTTTGATTGGACAGATTTGGCTCCCATTGGGTTCGGCATCTGAACTTCCTTGAAGTTTGCCCAACTCTGTTCTCTAAACCCAGAGCAGCTGAGCTCAGTGATAATATAGAATAGGGAGAGACACTGAGAATCCCCCCAATATACACATGTATTAGTATGAAGCTGGTGAGAAAAGGAAAAAGTGTGTCTCACCCGGTGATGTATCGACGGTTGCTACGAACTCTCAGGGCTGTGATTTCTCCATCCAGTTGGTTTCCAGACTGTGAAAATTGCTTTCCATCCGGACCGCCATGTTCACCGGAGTACAAGGAGCTGCGCTGCTGAGCTGAGGAATAAAGGAGGCAAAACAGCTGTGACATCACTATTCTCTGTATATAATATATTACACAGAAGTGACATCACCACTCTCCAGATATAAGATATACTATAGAAGAGTGACATCACTATTCTCTGTATATAATATATTACACAGGAGTGACATCACCGCTCTCCAGATATAAGAAGAGTGACATGAGATATGAATATATCAGATGAGAGAAGAGGATCTCTTACCTGCAGCGATGGCGCACACACTGACAAGGATCCACAGCAACATTCTGTTATAAAACAAAATTTACATTATTATATAATACATATGCAGCAGAGCATTGCACCTCAAATACTGCACAACACTATCCTTAATACTGAAAGTATTGCCCCTCAAATAGTGAACAGTACTGTCCCCAGTACTGCAGAGCATCGCACCTGAAATACTGCGTAGAATTGCCCTCAGTAGTGCAGAGCATTGTAGCTTCAATACTGCACAACACTATCTCTAATACTGCGTAGCACCGCCCCCAGTCCTGCAGAGCATCACACCTCAAACACCGCACAGCACCGCCCCCAGTCCTGCAGAGCATCACACCTCAAACACCGCACAGCACCGCCCCCAGTACGAAGAAGAAGAAAAAGATTGAGGTAATGCCAGGGGTTTTCTGGTACGACTTATTGAAGTTTAACACTTGGAGGCAAAAGTGCTTCTTTGCAAGCGGATCTCACAAGATTCATCACTGTAATTGTGGACTTTTAAAGTGAAGTTGTGGTTTTATTCATTTGAAACACTGAAAGCTCATCATACAGTTTTAATTAGCGCTACACCATTTATTACATCAATTACTGTGCAATCCTCGCATGTTGTGTTAGCTGCTTTTACATTATCTGATCATAGTAAATGAGTATTTAATTCATTTGATCATCAGAGCCATCTAGTGGCCATAATGCAGTATTTTCTCCTGGAGAGAATATAGTGACATTTGACTTGGCCACCCATTTGCACAGAATGAATGTACATGCAGTTGCATAGAACAAATAGCTCTGATATATATATATATATGGCTGGGGGAGCACATTGCAATGGCTTCTATCCTTAAGGCTTCTATCTCTAAGTGATTCTTTCTACAAGTGATATGCACTTCAATCTCTGCTTCAAGTTCTGCCTCACCTAATCATTCCTTCTCTGTCTCTTTACAGGTATGTGTCAGCTCAACCACATCTTCCACCGTTAAATGAAATTGGGATTTGCTTGCTGTCTCTGCGTGTGTGTCTTTGGTATGTGCCAGATCAACCACATCTTCCACCGTTAAATGAAATTGGGATTTGCTTGCTGTCTCTGGGTGTGTGTCTTTGGTATGTGGCTTTCTCTATCTGTTGCCCTGTGTGCATAACCATGACGTTGTTTTTTGTTGCTCTGGACTGTCTTACCTAACTTTTATGTGTTGATCTTATCTTGGCCTCTGGCCTCTTGCTTTTCTGACTTTAGAAGCTAAAAGTCCACTTTGATTGTTAGGCATTCTTATAGTCACTCATGATTAATTAATGAACTTCAACCCCACCCTTATAACAGTATAAATTTGAGCATCCTTAAGGGGTCAGCACATTGCTAGGGGAGCACATTGCAATGGCTTCTATCCTTAAGGCTTCTATCTCTAAGTGATTCTTTCTACAAGTCTTATGCACTTCAATCTCTGCACTTCAGCGATTGAACGAAGCAAACAAATATAGCAATCTGCACTGGAAAGCACCTAACAGACTGCAGGTGACCCTGTCTCTCTAATAAGCTCTCCTTCCACTCTGTAACATGCACTCTCCACTCACCCCCACTCTCCACCCGCCTGCTTATACATATCACCCTGCCTTCTGTCCTCTCCCTACTACTGCTCCTACCAACCATCTTGCTCATTCTACATCCATATACTGATAAAACCTCCAGTACTCTGAGACATGCCCCTTCACATAAATCACATTCCCACATTACCTCCCTCACCCTGCTGCTTCTCCTAATCTCTGATGACATATCCCCAAACCCTGGGCCACCATCATCTGTCTTTGCCCAACGCTCCCATCCCCCTACACCCTCTGGCAGGAGCCGCAACCCACAGAACTTGGTCTCTATTCCTCTTTCCAAAACCAGCCCCCCCTTTTCCTGTGCCCTGTGGAATGCACGTTCTGTCTGCAACAAACTCACTGCCCTTCATGACCTCTTTATCACAAATTCCTTTAACCTACTTGCCATTACTGAAACCTGGCTTCATGAATCAGATACTATTTCTCCTGCTTCCCTCTCCCATGGGGGCCTTCTCTGGACTCACTCCCCCAGACCAAGTGGACGGAAGGGAGGTGGAGTGGGAATCCTTCTAGCCCCATGCAGCACCTATCAGGTACTTCACCCACCTCCCTCTCTGACACTCTCCTCTTTTGAGGCACATTGCATTCGTCTATTCTCTCCCATTTCTCTAAGAATTGCTGTCATCTACCGGCCCCCTGGACCAGTATCAGCCTTTCTTGATGACTTCTCTGCCTGGCTACCCTACTTTCTCTCTTCTGAAATCCCCACAATTATTCTTGGGGACTTCAACATCCCTGTTAACACTAACACTACTATTACTTCTAAACTTCTCAGTCTAACCTCATCGCTTGACCTGAAGCAATGGATACAGGCTCCTACCCACTCCAACGGCAACACCCTTGACCTTGTCTTCTCCTATCTGTGCACTCCGTGCAACCTTTCCAACAATCCACTCCCACTCTCTGATCACCACCTTATTAGTTTTGCTATCTCCCTGTCTTCCACATCTTCTCCCTCCAACCGCCTAACAGTTACACGTAGAAACCTTTGCCACCTCAACCTAGCTACTTTCATCTACAACAGCTCACTGTCTTCCTCCCTAGACAAGCTTGCCCCCCTCACTACACGCAGAATTAGGCCCCAACTGCTACAACCCTGGCAAACAGATGACACCAGAAGTCTCAGAAAACGTAGCCGCGCTCTTGAGCGCCTGTGGCATAAGACTAAGACCCAGGAAGACTTCACACAATATAAATCTGCCCTCCTAAAATACTACTCCTGCCTTCACACTGCCAAACAGACCTACTTTATCACACTCATGAACACCTTCTCATCCAGTGAGGGTTAAAAAGCCCTCACTGGACCCCACCAATCTCAACAACTTACGTCCCATCTCCTTACTCTCCTTCTCCTCCAAACTTCTTGAAAGACTGGTCTACAACCGACTAAGCGACCATCTGACCATGAATAAACTTCTTGATCCCCTTCAGTCCGGTTTTTGCCCTCAACACTCCACGGAAACTGCTCTCCTTAAACTCTCAAATGACCTATTAATGGCTAAAGCCAATGAACACTATTCTGTACTACTTCGCCTGGATCTCTCTGCTGCCTTTGACACAGTGGACCACTCCCTCCTCCTCAAAAAACTCCACTCCTTTGGTCTCTGTGACTGTACTCTTTGCTGGTTCTCATCCTACCTATCCCACTGCTCCTTCAGTGTCACTTACAACTCTACTTCCTCCTCTCCTCTTCCTTTCTCCATTGGGGTCCCCCAAGGTTCTGTTCTTGGACCTCTCCTTTTCTCAATCTACACCACCTCCTTGGGTCAGTTGATTGCCTCCCACGGCTTTAAATATCATCTCTACACTGATGACACCCAAATCTATCTCTCCACCCCCCAGCTCTCTCCATCTGTCTCCTCACGCATTACCAACTTACTAGCAGACATATCAGCCTGGATGTCACATCACTTCCTCAAACTCATCCTATCCAAAACCGAGCTCATGATATTTCCTCCCTCAGGTGCCACTTCCCCTGATTTCCCTGTCAATATCAACAGCTCAACTATCAACCCATCTCCCCACGCCAAGGTCCTAGGTGTAATCCTGGACTCTGAACTAACCTTTTGACCCCACATTCTATCACTATCCAAAACTTGCCGCCTCAATCTCCGCAACATCTCCAAGATACGCCCCTTCCTAACCAATGTCACCACAAAGCTTCTAATCCACTCCCTGGTCATCTCCCGCCTCGACTACTGCAACTCCCTCCTCATTGGTTTACCTCTAAATAGGCTATCCCCACTTCAGTCCGTCATGAACGCTGCTGCCAGGCTCATCCACCTCACAAACCGCTCAGCGTCTGCTACACCCCTCTGCCAATCCCTCCATTGACTGCCACTCAGTCACCGAATTAAATTCAAGATACTAACCATAACTTACAAAGCCATCCACAACCTGGCCCCCAGCTACATCTCTAACCTAGTCACAAAATACCAACCTAATCGTTCTCTTCGCTCCTCCCAAGACCTCCTGCTCTCAAACTCCCTTGTCACCTCATCCCATGCTCGCCTTCAGGACTTTTCCAGAGCCTCCCCCATCCTCTGGAATGCTCTACCCCATTCCGTCTGATTTTCTCCTACTTTATCCACTTTCAGACGATCCCTGAAAACTCATCTCTTCAAAGAAGTCTATCTGGCTCCCACCTAACAACTGTACATTTATCTTCTCAATCAGCACATCACCCACAGTTATTACCTCTTGTATCTCTTGACCTTCCCTCTTAGATTGTAAGCTCTAAGGAGCAGGGCCCTCTGATTCCTACTGTATCCAAGTGTATTGTATTTGTACTGTCTACCCTCAAGTTGTAAAGCGCTACCTAAACTGTTGGCGCTATATAAATCCTGTATAATAATAATAAATAATAATATATATAAAACATTTTTTATAAATACACCCCTTGGTGTTGCCCCCCACCCCCGTCTTACACTGACACCCTAGACACAGCCATTATGACATTATGACAAGTACAGACAAATTGAAGCCCTGAGAGCAGTGGTGGCCCATCCATAGGGGGCGCCAGGGCGCCGCACCCTCTCCTGTAGTCACCAAAAAAAATAAAAAAATTTTTTTTTTTAAATGTCCCCTTTAAGAAAAAAAAATGTCCTTTAACTAAGTGCACTGTGTTCAGGTGCCGGACACAGTGCACTATGGGAAGGGCCACGTCAATGCAATCACAAGATTGCAGACCTGGCACTTCATCTGCAGGATTTTTACCTGCTCTGTGGTGCAATCGAAATCACCCAGCAGCTTCCGCTCGTAGAATCACTACGGATGGGAGCATTGTTGTTTAAATGTAGAGGTTACTTCCGGGTTTCGTGGAAAAGATGGAAACCGGAAGTGATGTCGGCAGGCTGCAGCTCCGTTGTTTGCATTGGCCTGAGCGGTGCTGGAAGGTAAGTATGAGAGAGAGCACGCCACGCAGCATACAAGGGATTCGGTCGGCGGTACTAGACAGTTCTGAATTCACTGTGTAGTAATATGACTGAACAGAAGTGACTCCATCTTTATATAAGTTCATATAAGATTAACTTGGGTTAATCTGCTAGCTATCTAAATGTATATGGAAAGAGGTCAGCACCAGACAAGAAACATATAATACAAATGTACCAACATCCCTACAAAATTATAGTGGTAAAGAGAAAATTTATTGGGCATGGGACTTTAGAGGTACTTCATGTACACACAGAAAAACAATTTAAAGTGGCGGGCCACCCTAAAATAGAAAATAGCATGAAAAATCTTTAAAAAAATATATATATTTTTTTAAACTTACCTGAACCCTTGTTGCTAGGCAGTCTTCCTAATCTGCCTCTTCCTATTCCACAATGTGTTCTGCTCCTAGCTGAGCAGCCCCGTTGCCTTCTGGGAACTGTGTGTGTTCCCAGAAAACCACGGGGCCATTCACAGATCGCCGCACAGCTCACGCGTGTGCAGTAGGAAACTGACAGTGAAGCCGCAAGGCTCCACTGCCTGTTTCCCTTACTTAGGATGGCGGTGTCGGGACCTGAGAGCCGAGGGATGGGTCGGCCTCGGGCAGCCGACATCACGGGCACCCAGGACAGGTAAGTCTACTTATTTAAAGTCAGTTGCTACAGTGTTTGTAGCTGCTGACTTTAAAAAAAAATTATAGTGGCCGAAATCCCACTTTAATAAAAGTATAAATCATTTATTCGAAGAAAAAATATACACATTTAAGACACAATAAAATATGCAACTACAGTTACAGTCATGGTCCTGGGTTTTGCACACCTATCTAAACACTGACCTAATGAAAAAACTGGAGTTGCAAATACAGAGTTCCTGCGTCCTAAAATTTCAACATGTTTCGCCAAGTCAGCTTCATCAGGAAAAGGACGAAGGCATTCAGGTATTAAAAATTAAAACCAATGACTTGTATAGAGCCTTAGGTGTATAAACAGAAAACAAAAAATTGAAATAAATTAACATATCACAATACACAGAGAAAAAAATTCAATTTTAACATGATATAGCATTGTAAGTGCATGATTCACGTTGGTATGAAATAATAAAATTAAAAAAAAAAACCATAGAGGCCCTGTATAACTCAATCCCACATGCTAGAGGGGTTGGAGTTGTTTCTCTGTGAACGTGACCTTGACTCTTGGAAATATAACGAATTTGTTATTGAGTTGTTGGAATTTATCTTAACAGACAATGTTTTTGTATTTAAAGGTTCCCACTACCTCCAGGTGCAGGGTGTTGCTATGGGGGCCAAGTGTACCCCCTCTTATGCTAACCTGTACCTGGGGGAGTGGGAACGTGACCTGTTTTCGGATGAGTCAAGGTCGGCGGATATTGGTCTAATTATTTCATGTCATCGTTACATCGACGATGTATTCATGGTATGGGCAGGATCAAAAGAAAACTTGCAAAAATTCTTGGAAAGTCTACAAGTGAATACATATAATTTAAAATTCACATACACATTTGACCAATCAAGCATAACCTTTCTAGATGTGGAAATCTTTACAGACGATACAGGGATGATTTGTTCTACCCTGTTTAGGAAACCATCGGCGGGAAATAGTTTGCTACACGCTAGTAGTTCGCATCCTGAAAAACTGATCAAAAGCATACCATACAGTCAATTCTTAAGACTTAAACGTAACTGCACACATGATGCAGATTTTCAAAGGGAAGTCAATGCTTTACGTGATCGCCTTTTGATTAGGGGTTATAGCAGAACATGCCTAAGGAAAGCATTCAATTGAGTGAAAAATCTTAATAGACATAGGCTGCTGTACAAACCTAGGCAAGATAAATCCTCTACATCAACGCGAATCATTACGAAATATAACCGACAACATGCTAAGATACGCAAAACTTATAACAAATACTGGTATCTATTGACCGCTGATCAAAAAGTCTGTAAATTTATTAAACCTCATCCAGAAATAACCTATAGGAGATCCCGTTCACTTAGAGACACTCTGGTCACTAGCCACTACAGCAGTACAAATATGGTTAAAAATAAGTCCCCCGGGACCCATGCGGCAAATGTAATTTTTGCCGATTTATCACTGCAGGAAGGAGCATTGAGCTCCCCAATGGAAATCTATGGACTCCAAAACACAGAACCAACTGTCAGTCAGTTGTCTCTGTGTATTTAATGCAATGCCATTGTGAAGCCTTTTACGTGGGTAAAACAAAGCACCCACTGTTTTGTAGAATCAGGGACCATGTATCGCTGATTTCAAAACATAAAATGGAGACATCCATAACCCGCTATGTGGGATTGTATCATAACTTCAATCTCAAGTCAATTGGTTTTTTCAGCCTGGAACATATACCTCAACATGAACGTGGGGGGGACATTGACAACAAGCTTCTCCAGCTGGAGACCAGGTGGATCTACACGCTACAGGCCACCCGTTTTCCAGGTTTGAACGAGGGGATTAGTTACAAGCCTTTTCTGTGAATTGTGTCCCCCCCCCCTTTTTTTTTTCTTGGGAGCAGCCATGTTTGCATCTTGAGCCCTCCTGACCACAGTTTCTCTGTCATTCATGGTTTTTATTTTCCTTTATGCCATATTTTTGGGTCCTCTGGTGATCCTGTGTGTATGTGCCCTGGCATTGGCCTAGCTGCTACCTACTAGATGGTGTTGTTGGCCACTCACCCGCCGGGTAGCAAATGGAAATCTAAATTATCAAATGATACATGTGATACAATTGTGTATAGATTTTGATCACTTGTCTACTTTGATTGAGTATTGATAAATGAAAAATATATGCATGCCCTTGTTGGGTTTGGATGTTATTTTGAGGGGTTGGTGGGTGGGTTTTGGGTTTTTGTTTTTTCTGTCACATCATTTCTCTGGCTGGGGTCTGTCTTATCCCTGTCTTTTGACTCCCGTACAGATGCCCAAGGGTGTGCATTGGGAGTCGTAATGCACCCGTATGGGTGACACTGTCCCGATGCATGCCCGCCCCGAGGTGCATTTTCTTTCATGGCATCCCAGCTGTATATTACATCTGCAGGACAGCTTTCCTGTCCTGCACTGTCTGCAGGGTCTGTCTTTCACCCTGCTAGACGGAAACCGGATGCGGTCATCGTTTCCGGTTTCCGGATGTCAGTCCGTGCTGCATGCACCTCCTCCTTTGCGTCTGCGGGGCGTCAGTGCGGTGTGACATCACACGCCCACTTTGGCGCCATGTGGGGGGAGATTTAAACCTCGGATTGCGCAGATGCATGTTGACACAGCCTGGGAGCTCATGGTACTTGACAGCGGGGTTTTTGTAAGGTAATTTTTTCATTTTGGCTCTGTGACTGCCTGTGTTCCCACTTGGAAATCTGAGGGATTCCATATTGATCCTGATACACTCTTTATGTTGCAGAGATCACCTCCAGCCTTCTTTCCTTTTTGGCAATTTGGATTTGTGCCTCTCTGCCACCCCCATGCATTTTCTAATTTTTTGTGCCTATTGAGGATGGGATTAGCTTAAGCATCAGTCATTATGAGGTGAGAATACCTCTTATTCTATATACACTTTTTGCGGGGGGGAGTGGTCATGACGTAGGACGTCGGACGGGAGGGGAGGAGATGGAGGTGGGTGGGCTGGCCGGCGCTGAGCGGCCTTGTGGAGAAACAAACGAACAGCACAGCGGAAGGTACGGAGAAGAGGGGATTCCGAGTGCCGCTCTATACAAACACAGACAGACTCTTTCCAGAAAGCAGTAGATGCGGCCGCGGCGCCGTGACAATCCCTGCTGTCCGTTCTGAGTCTCTCGGTCCCCCTCCCTCCCCCTCCCTCTCTCCCCCCTGTAGCATAGCAGCAAAGTAAAGAGCTCTGGGTCTAAGAATCATCCCTGCTGACAGGGACACAGAGCGGAAGGCTGAGCGGATGAAGCTGCACACAAGCACCTGAGCCTGACAAGTAACAGAGAGCTGATATCATCTCCAGAAGACGCCGCACACACTGGCTTAGGGACTGGGGTAAGAACTGTCTCACGAACCCAGCTCAAGAGGTAAGAGAATAAAACAGCACTCTCTATGTTAAACAAGGATGAAGGAAGGCTGAAGGTATGAGCTATATATTTTTCTTTTAAGAGACTTTACTTTTGGAACACTATTGTCTGCATTCTGTTGGTATTCTGTGGATTGAGTGGACGCTGCTGATGGTGATCAGCTTCCTCTATGCTGCTTGTGACCGTAATTCTTGCGATACTATCTGATTGAGTAATGTCCAGGGCAATAATCCCAGTGTAACAAAGTAACAAAGTACCAATAAAAAGCTCGGGGTTAAAGTGTACTATCTCCGGCAGCATTAGAAAACCCCAGAATATCCCTAAGAATACATAGGTCAACCCAAACCGCAGTATAGGAATATAAAATTTACAGTATATAATATATAAAACATCCCCAAGATACGGAAATACACCATGAGCAGAACTGCAACAAAAAAACGGGAAGGGGGGGTACCTAAGACCCCCAAAGACAACACCGCAGGGAGCTCAGCCACGGGGAGCTCAATTAAGCAATATATGACCCGGGGAGGCAGCCCGGGAAAAACCCACCCTGAGCCCCCATGCAGATGGGAAAACGTGGGAGAACAACAGGGGAGCTCAGACGCCCGATCACTCCAGAGATGAGCTTTTAGCGGAGAATACTCTAGAGACAACTAGATTGGAAGAACATAGATTGGATACACAATACCCCTCGAAAAATGAAATTTCTGAAATGTTTAAATCATTAGAAACCTCAATTAAACTGGAAATACATGCCCTAAGGACAGATCTGGGGAATATATTGGCCAGAGTCGAGAAAACAGAAGACACAATAGACAAACAAGAGCGGGACCTTTCTGACTTAAAAGATCAATTTAAAATCATTCAACAAAACCAAATAAGAATCCGCTATAGATTAGCAGACCAGGAAAATAGGAATCGTAGACAAAACCTAAGGAAGATCATTGCGGCAATCTTTACCCCCATCCTGGAATTAGATGGAAGAGACTTCCCAAAAATTGAGCGGGTCCACCGGGAAGAAAGGTTTTATACTAGACGAATGGAAAGAAGCTGGGACATAATAGTGAGGTTCAGATTCTATGAAGATAAAGAAAATCTATGGATAAAGTTAAGAGGGAAAACCCCACTTCAATACGAGGAGGCAAGGATACTAGTCTTTGCTGATTTAGCTAAAGACACTTTGGTTAGAAGGCGCCACCTTAAGCCCCTCCTAGACCAAATGTTAAAAAAAAATATAAAATACACGTGGGGTTCCCTGCTTGCTTACTTGGAAGTAAAGATGGCAGAACAGCAAGGCTTAGATTTTCCGAAGAACTGGAGGACTTCTGTGAGAAGTTGGGTATCCAAGCTCCCCCACTACTGGACTGGTTTAATGATCAGTGGGTTGATTTAGGAATGGGGCCTATGTAAAATTTCTGGGGTTTGGTTGGGGCGCTGGGTGGGGGGGGTGAAGGGAGATGGATTTTGCTAAAGTAAATAGGCTGCTCGGAGTTAGCCAGCCCAACGGGTCGCCGTGTTAAACTCTCGTCATAATACACACCGAGAGCTCCACCCTTGGAGGTGGCGACCGAGAGAGGCTCACGATATGCGGGTCCCTCAAAGGTCTAGGGGTCCACTTGGGACTGGGAAGAGGGGGAGGGGGGAGGGGGGGGGATGGGGGGAAAAGGGGAGGGGGGAATGGGGGAGATGGGGGTGGGAAGGGGTCAATAGGGATTAAAGGGGGGGAGGAGGGTGATGTGGAGGGGAATAGGGGTGTGATGACTGGGGGGGAAGGGGGAGGGCGAGGGATCTCTCCAAGGCCAAAAAGAAAAAAGGGTTCATCTATTACAGCAGAAAGATAGCTAGGTCTATGTTAAAATTTATAACATACAATGTCAGAGACCTAAACATGATTAAAAAACGAAGAAACATTTTTAATAAGCTTAAAATATTAGGCCCTGATGTGGTGTTTCTCCAGGAGACACATATCACACAACAGTCAAAGCTAAGATTGTTCTCAAGCGATTTCCCGTCCTGGTACCAAGGTGACACTATATCAAGTAGAACTCGAGGGGTGGCCATTGGGTTTGCAAAAGGAATAAGCTTTGTGCTGGAGGACAGATTAGTGGACCCAGAGGGTAGAATCCTCTTTATTAGAGGCAGATTAAATGAAGGGGAATATACCTTGGCTAATATTTACGCACCTAACAAAAACCCAATGAAATATCTCGGGCATGTCCTAGAAAAATTGATGGAGTTCAGGAAAGGACACTTGATTCTGATGGGGGACTTTAATTTCTGTATGGACCCAAGAATGGACAGTACGGCCCGTGCACAGGAGGTGAATGATAGCCAATTAAAGGTGCTGAAACAAAAACTATCCAGGTACCAATTGGTAGATATTTGGAGGGTCCAACACCCAAGTAGATGGGATTACACGTTCTTCTCCCCTGTGCACGCTTCTTACTCTCGGATCGATGTTGGCTTTATAGAACACAGTGAAATAGATGAGGTTGCGGATTCTAAGATAGGTAATATAACCTTTTCAGATCATGCTCCTATTTCATGGAAATGAAAATAGGAGGTGGGGTGGGGACCCGGGGTCAGTGGTGCCTCAACGAGGAATTGATTCAGGAGGAGGAGGGATATGCCTTGGTTAGAAAGGAACTGGAGAACTACTTCCTAATAAATGACAACGGGGAAGTTTCAGGATCCACATTATGGGAGGCACATAAAGCCTATATCAGGGGGGTCCTAATTAAGATGGGAGCTAGGAAGAAAAGAGAGAGACGAGAGGAAATTTTAATTTTAACAGGGGAAGTAGATAAGCTGGAACAGGACCATAAAAAACAACCGGGTCAGCAACCCTGTGAGGTATACCAACAGTTGATAATTAAAAGGACAGAGTTAAAAAAGGCACTGGAGCTGGATTCAAGAAGAGCATACAGTAGATTCATAAGGGACAAATACCGCTGGGGTAACAAACCAAGTAAATTTTTGGCAAAAATGATACAAAAGAAGAAAACTAGAAATTTTATTGAGAAAATTCAGACTAAAAGATGGCCGTTTAGAATATTCATATAGAAAGATAGCGGAAATTTTTAAGAACTACTACCAAGGCTTGTATTCTGTTAGCACACATGATCCCCACTCTAAAAACAGGGGAGAGAAAAATAATAACTATTTAAAGAAAGCTAAGCTACCCACAGTCTCAGACTCAACCAGGGAACTCTTGGAGGCGCCAATATCGGAAGACGAAATTAGAAGAGCACTAACAGGGGGGCCTCCGGGAAAAGCCCTGGCCCGGATGGGCTCACACTGTTTTATTACAAAAAATTTAAAGAGATACTAGTCCCAAGACTCTGCCACTATATGAATGGTTTGGGGGATAGCTATGAGATGAGCAGAGATGCCCTTCAGGCCTCCATCGCAATTATCCCAAAGGAGGGCAAAGAGAAAACACTCTGTTCAAGCTGTCGACCTATCTCTCTGCTCAACACTGACACAAAGTTATATGCGAAGGTCTTGGCAGAGAGGTTAAAGGAGTCTATGAACCTTTTGGTTAACCCGGATCAGGTGGGGTTTGTCCCCAGAAGGGAGGGGAGAGACAATGGGGTAAAGACCCTTCTTCTGCTGCAGAGGCTAAGGGAGAGTGGACCCCCAGGACTACTGCTGTCAATTGATGCCAAAAAGGCTTTTGACAGAGTAGACTGGGGGTTCATGTTTCAAACCTTGGAGATCATGGGAATAGGACCCAAGATGATCCGGCGGATAAAAACGCTGTACCATCACCCCACGGCCATGATAAAAGTCAATGGGCTGAAATCTCAACCCTTTGAGATGAGAAACGGCACGAGACAGGGTTGTCCCTTATCTCCGCTGCTTTTTGTCCTGACCCTCGAGCCACTCCTGGCAACAATACGTAGAGACCTAGACATAAGAGGCATAAAAGTGGGGGAAGACGAACACAAAATCGCAGCATTTGCTGATGATGTGTTGTTCTACATAACAGAACCAATGGCCTCCCTACCCAAATTAGTGGAAGTTTTGAGAAAGTATGGAGAGCTCTCCAATTTTCAAATAAACTCAGCAAAATCTGAAATATTAAATATTAATCTAAACAAAACAGAGGTAAAGAACGTGAAGAGAATATCAGACTTCGGGTGGACCAAGGAATTAAGGTACCTGGGAATTAAATTAACAAATTCAATAGAGAGGATATATAATATAAACTATATCCCCCTACTTGATGATATCAGATTAGATTGTAAGAGATTCGCCAGTAAACCCCTCTCATGGATAGGCCGCATTAATATTACAAAGATGGTCCTGCTCCCTAAAATAACGTACCAATTCCAGATGATCCCTGTCCCACTCCCCCAATACTACTTAACAAAATTAAAAAAGATAATAATGAATTTCATTTGGAAAAATAGAAGGCCAAGAGTCTCCTTCCAGACATTAAAACAAAGCAAAGCAGATAGCGGACTGGCCGTACCAGACGTACGGAATTATTATAAAGCCATAGTCCTATCAAGATTAGTGGAGTGGGCAAAAAGAGATAATGAAAAAAGATGGGTAAAAATAGAAAGTACACTTAGTAAGACACATTTAGGAAATATTATTTGGAATCCCCCACATTCTAGAACTTTAGATAATATTCACGTAATTACACAAAACGTTTTTAACATATGGGATGGGGTATACAAGAAAGTGATAGGGAAATATAATTCACCATTGTTGGCACTTAAAGACAATGAATATTTTGCACCGGGTACAGAAAGTGTAGGAGGAAAGGAGGCATTTGGGGGGTTAACACAGGTAAGAGAAATAGTTAAAGATGGTAAAATAATAACACTTCAACAATTTAGACAAGGTAGGGGAACACGTGGGATAGATGAGTGGCGATACCTCCAATTAAAACATTTCGTGAGCAGGTTACCACATCCCATCAGGTCAGGGGAAGATCTGACAGAGATGGAAAAGTTATGTGATCTTGAAGACCCGAGAAATACAATTTCGAAAAAATACAAAATCCTGATGAGGACAGAAAAATTGGAGATACCGCCATTCATTGAGAAATGGGAGAGGGATTTGGGCACGAAGAAAGATAAAAACACAATTAGTAAAATTCTTGATAGGATTTTTAATTTAACATTAGATATACGTTCAGCAGAAATGAACTATAAATGTATAAGCAGAAGCTATATAACCCCTGAGATATTAAGTAAATACCAGAGCGGTGCTTCGGCATTCTGTTGGCGTGGCTGCCAAGATATAGGAACAATGGGCCACATCTGGTGGAATTGCCCCAAAATAACATTTTTTTGGAAGAAGACTCTTGCTTTAATAAAGATAATTACTGGCATAGAAGTGGTGGAAGATCCGTGGGTGATCCTGTTCCATGGGGGGGAGGGAGAAACAAATAAATACAAGCAGACCAGGGGCGTTGCTAGGTGGCAAAAAGACCAGGGGCTTCAGCCCGAAGTCCGATGTTGGCACCGATGGGGGGGTCGTGAGTGGTCATGGCACGGGGTTTTTTGGCTGAGCGCTGGGGTTGTGTGGCAGGGGGTAAGCTTACTTGCTGGTTGCTGCCTGGGGCTTAGCAGTGCCCATCAATTTTGACCACTAATCTCAGCTACCTGACACACTGACCTACCTAACATACACTGACCTGACATACATACATACACCTACCTAACATACACTGACCTGACATACATACATACACCTACCTAACATACACTGACCTGACATACATACATACATACATACACCTACCTAACATACACTGACCTGACATACATACATACATACACCTACCTAACATACACTGACCTGACATACATACACCTACCTAACATACACTGACCTGACATACATACATACATGTATGTATGTCAATAAACCTACCTAACATACACTGACCTGACATACACTGACCTGACATACATACATACATACATACACCTACCTAACATACACTGACCTGACATACATACATACACCTACCTAACATACACTGACCTGACATACATACATACATACATACACCTACCTAACATACACTGACCTGACATACATACATACATACATACATACACCTACCTAACATACACTGACCTGACATACATACATACATACATACACCTACCTAACATACACTGACCTGACATACATACATACATACACCTACCTAACATACACTGACCTGACATACATACATACATACACCTACCTAACATACACTGACCTGACATACACTGATCTGACATACATACATACACCTACCTGACATACACTGACCTGACATACATACATACACCTACCTAACGTACACTGACCTGACATACATACATACACCTACCTAACATACACTGACCTGACATACATACATACACCTACCTAACATACAGTGACCTGACATACATACACCTACCTAACATACACTGACCTGACATACATACATACACCTACCTAACATACACTGACCTGACATACATACATACACCTACCTAACATACACTGACCTGACATACATACATACACCTACCCAACATACACTGACCTGACATACATACATACACCTACCCAACATACACTGACCTGACATACATACATACATACATACATACACCTACCTAACATACACTGACCTGACATACATACACCTACCTAAATTACACTGACCTGACATACATACACTGACCTGACATACATACATACACCTACCTAACATACACTGACCTGACATACATACATACATACACCTACCTAACATACACTGACCTGACATACATACATACATACACCTACCTAACATACATACATACACCTAACATACACTGACCTACCTAACATACACTGACCTGACATACATACATACACCTACCTAACATACACTGACCTGACATACACTGACCTACCTAACATACCGTGACATACATACACTGACCTCACCTACCTGACCAGGAGACAGACTTCATGTGTCCAGGTGTCCTGCAGTTCAGTTCAGCTGTAGTGTGCGGTGTGCAGCCCACGCATCATGTGGCACAGCAGGCAGCCAGAGGAGAGGAGAGGAGACTGCTTGAATTTCATCGCCTGGACCTTGGAGCTCCAAGCTTTGTCCTGCACGTAGATATACAAAGTAGAGCCTGCCTCCCAGTCCCAGCACGGCCAGCAGGCACAAGGCGGTATGGAGAAGACTCTTCTGCCTCCTGCTGCACACTCCGGTGCCCATGATCAGACACACCAAGATCCGGAGCTCTTCACTCTGCCATCCGCCCCCAGCACAGCTCCTCTTCAGGTTATCCTCATCCCCGCCTCCTCTACAATAATCGGTGCAGTCACTGGAAGTGGTACATCTCGCCAGATCGCTCCTCCGCTGCCCTGATCTATCTGAGCGGGGAGCGGGGATCTCAGTGATGTGGCGCGGCGGATTGTAATTCCCGCCTTCTGGAGCGTGCAGCGCCTATGATGGACGTCACACGTCCCGCGGTCCCAGCATTGGACCAGTGGGATGTCCATCATAGCTCCAGAAGGCGGGACCTGTATGTCATTCTGCCACACTCGGCCGCACTCGGATCAGATCGGTCCCCGCTCGTCAGGGGCCGGCGGCGCTCGGGGCTAACAATTAAACAGTGCCTTCTTGACACTCGGGGCTTTTCGGGGACCAATTCGGGGCTTCAGCCCCCCCTAGCCACCCCCTCCCGACGCCCCTGCAGCAGACCCTGATAACGTTTCTTTTGAATGCTGCAAAGAGATTGATACCGAAGGGTTGGCAGAGGAAGGAGGGCCCAGAGACATGGGAATGGTTTGACGCAATAGAGGAAACATACAACAACGAGATACTGGGGAATACTACAGAGGAAGCAGGTAGTGGGAATATAGAGGCTTGGGAAGGTTGGAAAAAATGTAAAAAAACCTGGAGATACGCCAAGGAATTGAATGCTTTGAATTAGAAATGGAGAGCTGAAGAGAAATTGGCCTTGGAGAGAGGGGAAACGGGTTGGGATGGGAGGGAGGGGATGGGTGGTGGGGGGAATAAATGATGAGAGGAGACTCAATAGGCGTTCAGGGCCAGCTATTGTACACAAGGAGGTGCAATGTTTTGTACATTAGAATTATTTGTTTTTGTTGTGGCATAATGCTACGATGATGAGACAGTGAGAGGGTGATTGTACAATATGATCTACAAAGTTGATTAAATCCCCTCGAAAAGGTCGACTGAAGTGGCAAAAAAGAAAAAAAAAAATATATACACTTTTTGCATTATGAGATGGGGGTTGGGTGTTTTCGTAGAAGACAATGTCAGATAGATGCCTATATGTCTTATTAGTTGTGTAGATGACGTGAAGCTTACCATACGAAGTGAATCTATTGATGTCGTTAATAACTGCCCTGTCCGCATGAGCTCTGGGCGTGTACACTATTATACTTATAGAGATATGGGAGTGTGGTGAGTACGGTTCATTTACTATTGGTCATGGACTGGTGCTTCCCCTACCCACAAGCTGTTTTATAATTACTTATACTTTGATGTATACCGTATTTATCGGCGTATAACACGCGCCGGCGTATAACACGCACCCAAGTTAAGGAGGGAATTTTAAGGAAAAAAACTTTTAGCAGTAAAGTTTAAGGAAGAAAAACTTACATTAAAATGCCCATCAATGCAGCGTTATCGGTGTCCATCTGCAGCCTTGTCAGTGTCAGTGCAGCCTTGCCCCAGTGTCCATTGCAGCCTTGTCAGTGCAGCTTTGCCCCAGTGCAGCCATGTCAGTGCAGCCTTGTCAGTGCAGCAATGTCAGTGCAGCCATGTCAGTGCAGCTTTTCTCCAGTGCAGCCTTGCCCCCATGCAGCCTTGCCCCAGTGCAGCCTTGTCCCCAGTGCAGCTTTGCCCCCATGCAGCATTGCCCCAGTGCAGCCTTGCCCCCCCGTGTAGCTTTGTGGGATCGCCGCGATCCCTGCCGTCATACACAGCCCTGTGTAAATTTAAATATGGCGCCGAGACTGCAGGGACTCTGCGGAGCGCTGATACACATAGCCGAGAGTCCTCGGGTTTCCTCGGCGCCGCTTACAGTCCCGCCCAGTTCCGCCCTATGGGCGGGACTGTAAGCGGCGCCGAGAAAACCCGAGGACTCTCGGCTATGTGTAGCTCCGCTCCGAAGAGTCCCTGCAGTCTCGGCGCCGTATTTGAATTTCCACACGGCTGTGTATGTCGGCGGCGATCGCGGCAATTGCCGCGATCGCTCCGATCACGCACAATTGGGGGGGGATCGGCCTATAACACGCACCCACGATTTTCCCCTGATTTTCAGGGGAAAAAAGTGCGTGTTATATGCCGATAAATACGGTAATTTGTTGCAGATATTGCTGCACTGCTTACCTGTTTGACCTAAGTGAAAACCAAATCTCCCCCTACGGGAAGTCTGACACTATAGGGAGTGGTCTGGGGTCCAGGCGGTGGGGTCATGCGACTCCCCTTCTCCCCCCCTCTCCCGGCGGTGCTCACTCCGGGACCCATCAAGGTACGGGGCAAGGGTTCCGGGTTGTGGGGGTTGGGTTGTTTTTGGGGTTTTTTTTTTTATTATTATTATTTCATACCAACGTGAATCATGCACTTACAATGCTATATCGTGTTAAAATTGAATTTTTTTCTCTGTGTATTGTGATATGTTAATTAATTTAAATTTTTTGTTTTCTGTTTATACACCTAAGGCTCTATACAAGTCATTGGTTTTAATTTTTAATACATGAATGCGTTCGTCCTTTTCCTGATGAAGCCGACTTGGTGAAAAATGTCGAAATTTTAGGACGCAGGAACTGTATTTGCAACTCCAGTTTTTTCATTAGGTCAGGGTTTAGATAGGTGTGCATACCCAAGACCATGACTGTAACTGTAGTTGCATATTTTATTGTGTCTTAAATGTGTATATTTTTTCTTCCAATAAATGATTTATACTTTTATTAAATTGTTTTTCTGTGTATACATGAAGTACCTTTAACCACTTCTGGACCGCCGCACACCAATGTACGTCCAAACTTTGAAGGGGGATATCGTTGTTATGGCAGCAGCTAGCTGCCATAACCCCGGTATCCCCGTTTTCGTGCGGCGACCGTCTTTCTGCTAAAAGTGGTCCCTGCAGCGGATTCGCCGCAAGATCACTTTTATCGGTGGCGGGAGAGGGACCCCCTCCCGCCGCGATCCGGTGCCCTCCGCCGCTTACCGAAGCCGTCGGTAGCGGTGGAGGCGATCGCGTCCTACTCCGTGCTGTGCCTGGAGACGAGTGAGGCTAAGATGGTGCCCACTCGTCTCCATGACATTGCCCCCCCTGTGTGAAATGGTAAGGGGGTACCCCCCTACCATTTCACTAAAAAAGTGTCAAAAATGTTAAAAATGACAAGAGACAGTTTTTGACAATTCCTTTATTTAAATGCTTCTTCTTTCTTCTTTCTTCTTTCTTCCTTCATCTTCTTCTTCTTCTGGTTCTTCTGGTTCTTCTGGTCCTTCCTCCGGTGTTCTCGTCCAGCATCTCCTCCGCGGCGTCTTCTTCCCTTCTTCTCGGGCCTCTCCGCATCCATGATGGCATGGAGGGAGGCATCCGCTCTTCTCTTCATCTTCTTCTCTTCTTCATCTTCTTTTCTTCTTCTCTTCTTCATCTTCTTCTCTTCTTCATCTTCCTCTCCGGGCCGCTCCGCATCCATGCTGGCATGGAGGGAGGCTCCCGCTGTGTGACGCTTCTCCTCTTCTGATGGTTCTTAAATAACAGGGGGGGGCCCCCCTCTGACGCACGGTAAATTGACGGGACTTCCCTGTGATGTCACGGGGAATGCCACAGGGAAGTCCCGTCATGTCCCGTGCGTCAGAGGGGGGCGGGGTCACCGGGTGCCCCCCCCTTTATTTAAGAACCGTCAGAAGAGGAGAAGCGTCACACAGCGGGAGCCTCCCTCCATGCCAGCATGGATGCGGAGGGGCCCAGGGAAGAAGATGAAGAAGAGAAGAAGAAGAGAAGAAGATAAAGAGAAGAGCGGGAGCCTCCCTCCATGCCATCATGGATGCGGAGCGGCCCGAGGAGAAGAAGGGAAGAAGACGCAGCGGAGGAGATGCTGGACGAGAACACCGGAGGAAGAACCAGAAGAAGAAGAAGATGAAGGAAGATAGAAGAAAGAAGAAGAAAGAAGAAAGAAGAAGCATTTAAATAAAGGAATTGTCAAAAACTGTCTCTTGTCATTTTTAACATTTTTTACAGTTTTTTAGTGAAATGGTAGGGGTACTCTTGTACCCCCTTACCATTTCACACAGGGGGGAGGGCCGGGATCTGGGGGTCCCCTTGTTAAAGGGGGCTTCCAGATTCCAATAAGCCCCCCGCCCGCAGACCCCCACAACCACCGGCCAGGGTTGTGAGGATGAGGCCCTTGTCCTCATCAACATGGGGACAAGGTGTTTTGGGGGCTACTCCAAAGCACCCTCCCAATGTTGAGGGCATGTGGCCTGGTACAGTTCAGGAGGGGGGCGCTCTCTCGTCCCCCCCTCTTTTCCTGCGGCCTGCCAGGTTGCGTGCTCGGATAAGGGTCTGGTATGGATTTGTGGGGGGGACCCCACGCCGTTTTTTTAATTTTGGCGCGGGGTTCCCCTTAATATCCATACCAGACCTGAAGGATCTGGTATGGAATTTAGGGGGACCCCCACGTCATTTTCTTTTTAAATTTTGGTTGGGGTTCCACTTAATATCCATACCAGACCTGAAGGGCCTGGTATGGAATTTAGGGGGAACCCCCACGTCATTTTTTTTTTTTAATTTTGGCCGGGGTTCCCCTAATATCCATACCAGACCTGAAGGGCCTGGTATGAAATTTAGGGGGACCCCCATGTCATTTTTTTTTTAAATTTTGGTTTGGGGTTCCCCTGTGGGGAATTCCCATACCGTTTATATCAATGAACTTCTATGTGTATTGTCGACCGCGAGTAGTTTTAAATGACTTTTTTTCCTTTGAAATGTAATTTTGCTGTCAGACTGTTCTAAGCACAGGAAACATGCGCCCCTTTACAGGCATACTATAGACACCCCCCAGCTACGAAATTTAAAGGGATATTACACTTTTATTGTTTGACTTTAAGCATTATTAAAATCACTGCTCCTGAAAAAACAGCCTTTTTTAAAACTTATTTTTGCATTGATCCATGTCCCCTGCGGCAGGACCCAGGTCCCCAAACACCTTTTATGACAATAACTTGCATATAAGCCTTTAAAATTAGCACTTTTGATTATTCATGTTCATGTCCCATAGACTTTACCGGTGTTCGCGTGTTCGAACAAACTTTTTTCCTGTTCGCATGTTCTGGTGCGAACCGAACAGGGGGGTGTTCGGCTCATCCCTAGTTATGAATGGCACCACGTACACTAGAGCAGTGGTCTCCAAATTGTGGGCCCTTTGCTTGCCTTTATCTGGCCCTTGGGGCACTATTCCTCCTACTGACACCAACAATGGGGGCATAATTCTTGCCACTGACACCAACAACAGAGCACTATTCCACTGACACCAATGATGGGCATCCTTCCACCTAGGGATGGGCGAACGGTTTGGCCCGAGCATAAGTTCAGGCTGAACTTTGGTTGTTCGGATGTTCTGCAGAACACCAAACAATATGCGGTGTTCGGGGAAAATTCAAAAGCCGCCGGAACACCGTTAAAGTCTATGGGACATTAACATGAAAAATTAAACATTTTAAAGGTTTATATGCAAGTTATTGTCATAAAAAGTGTTTGGGGACCTGGGTCCTGCCCCAGGGGACATGTATCAATGCAAAAAAAAGTTTTAAAAATGGACGTTTTTTTGGGAGCAGTGATTTTAATAATGCTTAGTGAAACAATAAAAGTGTAATATTCCTTTAAATTTCATACTTGGGGGGTGTCTATAACGGCATTGGATTCCCCCACAGGGGAACCCTGAAAGAAAATTTAAATAAAAAAATGCGTGGGGCTCCCCCGAAATTTCATACCAGGCCCTTCAGGTCTGGTATGGATATTAAGGGGAACCCCGCACCAAAATAAAAAAATGGGGTGGGAGTCCCCCTCAAAATCCATACCAGACCTTAAGGGTCTGGTATGGATTTTAAGGGGGAACCCCGCACCAAAATTTTTAAAAAATGGCGTGGGGTCCCCCCAAAAATCCATACCAGATGCTTATCCGAGGACGCAGGCTGCAGGAAAAGAGGAGAGGACAAGAAAGCGCCCCCCTTCTGAACCGTACCAGGCCACATGCCCTCAACATTAGGAGGGTGCTTTGGGGTAGAGGCCCCCCCAAAGCACCTTGTCCCCATGTTGATGGGGAGAAGGGCCTCATCCCCAAAACCCTTGCCCGGTGGTTATGGGGGTCTGCAGGCGAGGGGCTTATCGGAATCTGGAAACCCCTTTAACAAGGGGACCTTCAGATCCTTGCCCCCCCTGTGTGAAATGGTAATGGGGTACAAATGTATCCCTACCATTTCACAAAAAAAAGTGTAAAAAATGGTAAAGACAAGAGACGTTTTTTTACAATTTCTATATTAATGTTTTCTTCTTTCCCCGCTTCTTCTTCCATCTTCTTCGGGTCTTCTTTCGGTTTTCTTCCTCCATCTTGTTCTTCCCCCGCTTCTTCGTCTTCTTCCTCCGATCCTCTGCTTCTTTCTTCGGTCTTCTCGCCCACATCTTCCTCCGGCGTCTTCTTCCCTGCTTCGTTCTACGGACCATCCGCATCCATGGGAGTTTCCCGCTGTGTGACGCTTCCGTTCTTCTGACACTTCTTATATAACTGAGGGCCACCCAGTGACCCCGCCCCCTCTGACACACGGGGACTTCCCTATGGCTTTCCCCGTGATGTCAGAGGGGGCGGGGTCACCAGGTCAGTTATATAAGAAGTGTCAGAAGAACAGAAGCGTCACACAGTGGGAACCTCCCATGGATGCGGATGGTCCGGAAAAAGAAGCAGGGAAGAAGACACCGGAGGAAGATGCGGATGAGAAGACCGAAGGAAGAAGCAGAGGATCGGAGGAAGAAGAAGATGGAGGAATACAACCGAATGAAGACCCGAAGAAGATAGAAGAAGAGGGGAAAGAAGAAAACATTAATAAAGGAATTGTCAAAAACCGTCTGTCTTTTTTAACATTTTTGACATTTTTTTTGTGAAATGGTAGGGGTACATTTGTACCCCAAACAAAGAGCAAAGGACACTCATAGAAGAGAAGACATAGCAGCTGCACACCCCAGAAAAATGACAAAAAAGGAAATGGTCCCCCAAGGGGGCTTTCTAGGCAGCAAGGAGTAATGACTATGTCAGAAGGTTAAATATGGTAGAAATGCTTTATTTCAAGGTTACAAAAATTATCTTATAATGACATAATTGTTTAAAATAATTGTTATAAAAGGTATAACAATATACATCATCAAAACATGAGCTGTGGTACATGGATAAAAAGCAGCGCCGTCAACATGACAATACACAGTAAAAAAGCATTGTGATCAAAAACCGTATACAAAGGTATTGGTGCGATTTATATTGCGATCCTGACGCGTTTCAACCCCCACGGGTCTTCTTCAGAGGATTATATAGACTGTGGAAGCATTGACATAAGTTGTAATATTAAATAAGTAACACGAGGTGAGAGGGTGAATGAACAATATTAAAAAATTAATTAAATAATTAATCACATATATTTACCAATCACGATGAATTGAACCGTATATGATGTTCTCATATATGAAGAAACCCTCTCAACATTCCTCGATGGTCGGCGTGGTCAGCAAGAAATGGGGAGGAGAGCAAACACACTGCTGCTGCGCGCCTTGCGAGGAGTCACACTATAAGGAGTCCTGGGTGGCTAAGGAAGGCCCAGAGGGGGGAGCACGTAGAGCCTGCAGTCCAGGAATTGTAAAGATTGCATTAATCGAGCAGCCTAAAAAAGGGATGGTGAGAAGATATGGTTGTATGTCTGTGCGCTGAATAGTTTTATAATTCTGTAACTCTGGTTGCGGCTTGAAAGTCCGTGTGAGGATGGGAAGTGGTGGATGTGAGGGAAGGGAAGCGAAAAAGCAGGGGAAGGGAAGGCAATTAGGGGGGGGGGACAGGGGGGGTAGGGAAGAAAAAAAAAAGGGAGGGGAGGAGGAAAGAGGGGGAAGGGAAAGTGTGGGAAAGAGGGAAATTACCGATCAAGGGCCAGTAGCAACCAGGTAGATATATGGGAAGATGAGTGGTGAGTGTTGTTGCAAAAATAGGTGCAAATGAAGGTGAGGGCTGATAGGAAAAGTGCAGCAGTGGGTAGGGTGCAAGGGTGAAAGGGTGGAAGTGAAGAGGGATGACTGTGAGTGTATGTGCTGGTGTGCGGTACTCAGGTAAAAAATCAAAACGGTGAAAATAAAAGTATGGAAAACAAACCAAACCCAATGTGTGTGTGTACCAATTGCCAAGGGTCAGTGAGAAGGAGGAAGTGCAGGGGGAAGGTGAGGAAAGGCGGTGTGTGATGAAATTATGCATAAAGTGAGTATCTTAAAAATACCTTAATACCTACAGTATGTGATTGTTGATTCAGTTTAAGCCTCAGGGGGTCACTTATGGGTGTACCGCCTGGGTATGGATACAATCAATGGTAGTGATCTATAGAAATTAAAAGGTAAGCAGTATGTATAAGGTTCTAAATGACGGTCAATGTACAGAGACAAAGTGTCTAATGCAGTAGGGTAGTATGAATAATCTCACCAGTCCTTAGTTGCCGCTGCAGACATGTGCGTATTCAAATGAAATCTGTGGGATAACAACACATCTCCACAGTGTTTGATCGCCTTTTATGAGGAGGCCTATCAATTTGCCAATTACTTGGATTCTATGCAGGTGCCACTGCTCAGCCCTCCGGAAACCCTCTTGTCCATCAGGAATAATGGCGCCGAAGCGTCACCTCCGATGGGGCTCCCTCGGCATTCCGGAGGGAATTCCCCGATACCACCGCTGTGTCCGCCGCAGCTGCGTATGCGCCGTGACATCACGCGCACGCGCGGTGGGATCACGCGCACGTGGGAACGACCAAGGCGCGCGGACATAGTCCGGAACGCCGCTGGCAAGTACAAAACTGCATTCCGGGTGGTGCTGCCACCCGGTGGATGCATAGGGAGACACAGGGCCCTTGTGTCTCCCCACCCTGCCAGGAAGGAGCGTCGCAGCGGGAGTCCCGCCCCCATTAGGCTGGCTGATCAAGGAAAGTGTGAGCGTTGATTAAAGGGGAAAAAAGAATTAGTAAAGGATATCTTACAAAGGGATCAAAGTTTTATAATCAATACATGTCAATGCTTAACTTACATTGCCTATGTGGTAATCAAAGTATTCTGATCGGCACATGTTGGTGCTCGGTTTTTGTTGCCTAATCACTAGTGCACCGCATGCTGAAGTGCACCACCCATGTAGCATCAGTATTAGATAATTTGCATGACTTAACTGTGAATGTACATTGATGTAGATATTAAATTTAGAAGCTGTGAACTGTGTGATGCAATTCAACGTCCATATGTCGTCAAAGCTAATTGAATATAATACTGATGTTAATGTAATTACAATTACAATTAAGGTTTATACATCACGGGAGAGGTAAGATGGAAAATAATTACCAAATGAACGATGGAAACAAAATGAGGCAATTTACAGCAATGATCTCACATTATATCCAATTAAAGGAATATGGAGGCCTCCAAGGACTACTATGTCAAGGTGCTGAGCCAGGGAATCCTATATATAAACCTCCAATAACTGTTGTATTAAAGAATTAGAACAGAGAGACCTGAAAAAATGGTCTATGTTGAATCTTAGTAGCTAAAAATGAACACATACGGAATTCCAGACAGGGTATATGGGGGTGTTCAGGAAAGATATTGAATGATAAATCAGTTGTAGGGTTGATAGGGGGGTGCGCTCATCCCTAGGCGCCCGTTCCCCTAGGTAGGGGCACCGGGTTGTGGGCGTCGGGTTGTGGGCGCATCATCCTCAATGTGTTCTACCTGAAGAGAAACCTCGTAAGAAAGGAGCAAAAGAGATGGATTCGTTAAGGCCTGGAAATGATGTGGCCTGTAACTGAAAAATCCACCTCTGCTCTTTCTGTAATAGGGTCTTGTTCCAATCACCCCCTCTGTCTGGTATCCGTATTCTATACAAAGCAGTGAATGTTACTTTGGGTACAATGTAACCATGTGTGGAGACAACATGTCTCCGAACTGGGAGGTATGGGTTGCCTACTTGCATACTATACATATGCTTGGATATGCGTCTCCAAAATTCCTGTTTGGTTTTACCTATATAATAGGCACCACATTCACACTCCATGGGAAGGTTTTGTCTTTTCTTATTAGTGGACAGTAAGAACAGTGTCCACATGGAAAGGATCCGGCTATAGAGCAGTGTTGGGATCTTTTTTGTTCACTTTTGTATTCGCTTGGGACTAATTTGTCTTTTATTGAGGTCGCCCGTTTGTATGTTATCGCAGGTTGACTGGGAATTAGGTGTCTGAGCTTGGGATCATCAGTTAGAATATTCCAGTGCCATTGTAAAATATTTCTGATGGCCATGTGTTGGCGTGAATAGCGCATCACAATCTGAGTAGGATTGTGATCCGCTTTCATGGATGGTTTAGGTTTGAACAAAAGGTTAAGTCCAGTTTGTTTTATAGTTAGGTTATATGCCTTTTTCAGGCATGACCGACTGTACCCGCGTGCTAGTAGTCGGCTCTGGAGGTTACCGGCCTCTCTGATGAACAGGCTGCGTCAGAGTCGCAAATACTGCCCGTATGGGATGGAATTCTTGAGTGGTAGGAGGTGGAAGCTATGCGTGTGGAGTACTGTATTACCCGCGGTGTTCTTACGAAAAAGGGTGCTAGATATTTTCCTTTCAGGTGTAGTTGAGAGCAAGACATCCAAGAATGTGACACTGTCCCGATTATATGTCATAGTGAGTTTCAAATTGCGATCATTGATGTTGATTAAATCAAAAAACTCAAGAAGTTTGGCCTCAGGTCCCTCCCAGACGACGAAAATGTCGTCTATATACCTAAGCCACTTGGTGATGTGGCTAGTGTATAAGACGAGACCCTCGTCATCCAGGAGTGACTGCTCCCACTCCCCCAGGTACAGATTGGCGTAGTACGGGGCGCAACAAGTCCCCATAGCCACGCTCTGCACCTGGAGGTAGTGGGAGCCATCAAAACAAAAATAGTTGTGATACAGTATGTATTCCAAGCTGTTTAGAATAAATTTGTTTAATGCAGGGTCATATCGTGAGCTGTGCTAAAAAACCCTCTTTATCGCAGAAAGACCTGCAGTGTGAGGGATGCTGCTGTAAAGAGCCTCTACGTCAATAGTGACGAGGATGGAATGATCTGTTAGAGTAAGATTATTGATGATTTGTAAAAATTGTATCGTGTCCCTGACAAAGGATGGCAACGATAGAACAAAGGGTTGAAGGTGTGCGTCAATCACTCGACTTAAGTTTTCCGATATGGCCCCATTGCCAGAGACAATGGGACGACCGGTCGGGTTTTGTGGATTCTTATGGATTTTAGGAAGGCTGTAAAAAGTAGCCACTTTGGGATGTTTGGTTCTGATAAATTCATAAAGATCCTTAGTGATGGCGCCGGTGTGATAGGCACGATCAACCAAATTGTAAAATGTGCGATTGTATTCATTGATGTTTAAAATGGAAATTTGTTTATACCATTCCTTATTTTGTAGGATATTCAAGCACATAGCTGTATAGTCTTCATTGTCCATAATCACTACGTTGCCCCCCCTGTCAGAGGATTTAATTACGGTCATGCAAGAGCATGATTTTCTTCGGCAGTTAAATTCTGTGGGTGATGTTGGGTTCGGGACAGTTTAGATATGTCACAAATGGTCTGTTTTAAGAAAATAGTTACATTTGGATTGGTATTGGAATTTGGAAATGAAGTGGAGGCTTTTTTAAACATAGTGAGAGGGTTTGGAGTTGATTTCTCAACCCCATCCAATAGAGCATCAAGATTGATTTGATCGATCAGATCTATTGTATTTTTTTCTTCGTCAAGGAGGGTTAGGTCTCGTAGAGCTTTGAAGTCTTTTATAATATATGTTGGACAGTCGACAGTGTCATGGTTAGAGTCATCTTTCACATGCAGATACTTCAGCAGTATTCTGGGTGCGAAAAGTTGGATGTCTGTAATAGCTTCAAAGACATCAAAATTTTGTTCAGGACTGTTAGTTCTCGCGATAATACTTGGATTTCAGCAGCCGATAGCTCAAAAGAGGATAAGTTGATGACACTCAGGTGGTTTGCTGGATCCGGACCACAAAAGGGTCCAGACCTCTGTTTCCCTTGTTTGTTTGTGGTGATCTGGATCCCCGTACCGAGTTTAAAGATTTCTGTGAACTCAACTTGGTATTACTTGAAAGAGAGTGAGTATTGGAATGTCTGGGAGTCTCTTGTGACCGAGAGGTATTGTCATTGGTCCCCAAGGTGGGTGTCTGACCCAAAGCCGCAGATGGATCTATATCTGTGGGTGGATCAGAACTAACACCCGCGAAGACCACATCTGTGTCCGCGGGATCTACGTCTACTGTGTGTTTCTTGGGGTCTTGTTCAAATGAGTCCCTATTATTGCGATCTCTTTTTTGTTTGCCACGTCCTCGATTGCGGCGGGAGGAATTCCGACCCGATTCAATAGGGGGGTGGCATTGGATTTGGGGTTTCTTGGTTTGTTGGTTTTAGATTCCCGACGTGGGTGATTATTGGATTGGGCTGAGTGAGTGTTCCATCGATAAGCCCGTCCATCAGAGAAGGCCGATTTGTCCCTCCAAAACTGAATTTCCTTATTTTGTAGAATACCCAGGTTAAATGTGGATAAATTATCTTTAATATTGGCTTGTAGTTCCAAAAATAAAGTATGTTGAGCATACAGAACCAGGGCCAATTCCAAATTGTTGATTACCGTATCCAAAAGTGTGATCCGTTTCTCATATTCCCTAGAGAGGATGGCCATCATCTCCTGGGAACATGATTTCAAATTCGGTTCCCATTCGATCTTACATTCATCACTTATAGAATCAAGGTTGGGGAAAATTTGGACACGCTATCCATAGGGATTGATCTGTTCCTTGATATATCTGTCAAACGTTTTAGTGTGCCAGAAGAGGGCCGACTTCCTCTCGAGCACTTTGGTTAGTTTATGAAATAGAGATGAAGTGGATAATTCTATTTGATATCCCTGTTCAAAAGTGTGTTCATACTCAGACATTAGGTTCGTCCAATCGGTGCCCACAAACTTACTCATCTTACCACTAAACCTGGAGACAATTAACAAAACTGCATACCATACAATATGAACTTGGACAGTTTTTTACAACACAAAAATCAGCTCACAGCTCATGTCTTGACTCAGGTGTCCAAAAGGGGGGGAGGGGGAAAACAATTTGTACCCCATTACCATTTCACACGGGGGGCTGGGATCTGGGGGTCCCCTTGTTAAAGGGGTTTCCAGATTTTGATAAGCCCCTAGCCCGCAGACCCCCATAACCACCAGGCAAGGGTCGTGGGGATGAGGCCCTTCTCCCCATCAACATGGGGACAAGGTTCCCTTTGGTCGGCCGCTACCCCAAAGCACCCTCTCAATGTTGTGGGCATGTGGCCTGGTACTGTTCAGGAGGGGGGGTGCTCTCTCATCCCCTCCTCTTTTCCTGTGGCCTGCCAGGTTGCGTGCTTGGATAAGGGTCTGGTATAGATTTTTGGAGGGACCCCACGCCATTTTGTTGTCATTTTGGCGCGGGGCTCCCCTAAAATCCATACCCGACCTGAAGGGTCGGGTATGGATTTTGAGGGGGCCTCCCACACTTTTTTTTTCTAATTTTGGTTCGGGGTTCCGTTGTGGGGGAATCCCATGCCATTTTTATCAATGAACTTTTATCAGGAATTATTATTCCCACTTGCACAAATAATGGGGCACTATTCCACTCACTGACAACAATGATGGGGCACTATTCCCCCTCATTGACACCAATGACGGGGCACTATTCCTCCCACTGACACCACACTGACACCAATGAGGGGGCACTATTCCTCCCACTGACACCAATGAGGGGGCCCTATTGATCTTTTATTAAAAGAATCAAGCAACCAATTTTATACAAAAGTAAAAAACAAAACCATAGTACAAAACTTCAACAGAAATCCAAGGAATACACATCCATGTTCAGAATATATACAATATATACATAATCCACTACCAAAACATTTTCAGAAAACTATTTACATAAAGCAGCAGAGAGGGCCTAAGAGGCACAACCCATCACCTATGTACGCAGCCATTTATCAAAAATTAATCCAAAAAATAATCTAGGGTGAAAAGAGACAGACAGCCACACCCGGGAAAGAGACTCCTGGCAGTCAGGGAGGCTTGAAACCTCTCCACGCCTTCAACCAAGCCCCCTGACTCCGCTTGTCTCTCTCAAGTACCCGAATCTTCTCCACCTCATGCAAAATGTCATACACCACCACCTGAACAGGAAGGATTTTACGCCGAATGCAGACCTGACACCGTGCGTTCCAAGTGAAATAATGGACTACTATGCTAACTAGAAAAAGTGTATCTAAACAAAAAACCCCACCAGTATTGAATGCTCCATACACCCACTCAGCATAACCCAGCCTGGAGAGGAAAGGGACACCGAGGGCCCGCCCCACCTGTTTGTACACCTCTATGTTAAAAGGGCAATGAAGCAGAAAATGGTCCATAGTCTCCTCCTCACCTGCACACTCCTCCCGAGGACAGCTACGATCCATCCCACTTCGGAATTTCAAATTGCCCCGAACATAGAGCCTCCCATGGAAGCACATCCAGGCCAGATCCTTGAATTTAGGAGGTACTCTGTCCAAATTAATAAGTCTTAACCCTGCCCTCAAAACTGGGCATGGGCAATCCCTTAAGGCCAGTGGGTCATGAAAGACTTCGCTCAAGACTCGACTCATAAGGACTTTCCTCGGAACCGATCTGAGATCTTCAGCCGACAATCGCCACTGCCGTAGTAACTTCAGGCACGGAGCAACATAGGCTGGTAGCTGACCACGATGACCCCTGAGATTCTTCACTTGGCCACCTTCTTCCCAAAGTCGTAGAAAAGGCCTAAACCAAGATATAAATATGCCTGCCCATCCAGGAGGTTCCACTGCAAGCATATTACCAATATTAAACTTGAGAAAAAGCAGTGAAAAGAAAAGAACTGGGTTGACCATACCTAAGCCACCCTCCCTCCTGGATAGATAGGTGACATTCCTCTTGATGGGGTTCAGTCTGTTCCCCCACAACATCTGGAAGAACACACTACTGACCCTAGCATAGAGAGACACTGGCAAGATGCAGACAAAGCTGACATACAAGAAGATCGGAATCAGGTAAGTCATAATCAGATCAACCCTTTCCCTCATAGATAACTTCCATCTCTTCCAGCTGACCACCTTAGTATTGGCAATTTCCAGTCTGCCTTCCCAGTTTTTGAGGCCATAATCGCCGGGTCCAAATTCAATGCCTAGAATCTTAATTCTTTCCTGGGGCACTGGAAAGGTGTCTGGGAGATCAAAACCCTCACATTCCTTTCCCATCCAGAAAACTTCACTCTTTTCCTGATTGATCTTGGAGCCTGATGCTTCAAAATACCGTGATGTCAGAGAGACCACCTCCTCTGCTTCATCCGCCCCAGTGACAATCACGGACACATCGTCCGCATAGGCAACAACCCTCAAAGGCGGCTCACCCGGGAGCCCCACTGGCACCCCACACAACATGCTGCTCTCTAGCCTCCTGATGAAGGGGTCGATTGCAAACACATAGAGCAGGGGACTCAGGGGACAACCCTGGCGCACCCCGGAGCCAACCTCAAAGGACTCCCCAACCCAACCATTAACAAGAGGAAAGCTTTCTGCCCCCTTATACAAGACTTTTAACCAATCTACAAAACCACCCGGCAGACCATACTTACTAAGGAGCAACCACAGGTACTCATGGTTAACACGATCAAAAGCTTTTGCCTGGTCCAATGTCAGCAAATACTTTCCCCAGCCTGCAGCCCTGCACCGCTCCAAGGCCCCCCGGACAGCTAAAACTGCTGTGAAGGTGCACCTACCCTGGACCGAACAGTGCTAATGGCGAGAAAGCAAAGACTCTGCTACTGACGATAGGCGCCAGAAAAATATTTTTGCCAGTATCTTTCTATCGACATTAAGAAGGCTGATGGGGCGCCAATTCTCAATCATCGAAGGATCTTTACCCTTTGAAAGAAGAATCACAGCTGAGTGCTTCATGGAAGGGGGAAGTACCCCCTCAGCAAGGCAACTGTTAAAAACCTCTACCAAATGTGGGGCCAGAATAGACTTAAAAGCTTTGTAAAACTCAGCCGTCAAGCCATCCGGTCCAGGTGACTTTTTGATGGCAAGCTGTTCAATTGCCCTTATCACCTTCCTCCCAAGAAGGTCAGCATAAAAGGACCTCACGACCTCCAGAATCCCTGACCTGGACTTTGTCAAGGAACCTGTACTGTCCTTAAGGCCAACGACCGTTTTAACTGCTACACCTTGTTTGCAGTTCTGGTAAGGGTCAGGTGAGTGGTACTTCCCATAGTCCCTCTCCAGAACCAAAGAGGCATGCCGGTCATATTGACACTTCCTGAGAAGGAGTTTCACTTCGGAGATTGCCCCAGGATCTCCTCCTCTCGAGACAAGAATATCCAGCTTCCTCCGTAAACGTTGGTAGGTCATGTATTTATTAAACTGTTTTCTATTGGCTAGGCCCCTGAAGAATTCAGCGATCCTCTTTTTGGTCAGCTCCCACCACTCAGCCTTGCTGCTACAAAAGTCCAGGATGGTCACCTGTGCCTGAAAGAATTCCTCAAAGGATTGTCTAACATGTTCTTACTTGAGTAGAGTCGAATTCAGTCTCCAGATGCCCTTACCCCTCTGAGGGGCGTCTGAAGCATTCAGGACCACAGATAGCATACAGTGATCAGAGAACTCTACTGCCTGCACCACTGGGGGTGAGAAAGCACAGGTCTCCTTAAAAAAAAACCTATCTATTCTACTCTGACTATTACCTCGATGAAAGGTGAACCCAGTGTCATCCGGGAGGTGCTTAATGTGCACATCCACAAGACCAGCATCCCTAACCATACTATTTAAAAAAACGCTATCATATCCCAGCCTGTCCTTGAAGTCCTTCCTGTCCTTGGGCCTAGTTACTGTATTAAAGTCACCTCCAAAGACCACTTGCCGGGATGTAAAAAGAAATGGCTTGATCCTTGTAAAAAGGCACTTCCTGTCCCACTTTGTGTGCGGCCCACAAACATTAATTAGGCGCAGGTCCTGCCCTCCCACAAGGACGTCTAGGACCATACATCTCCCAATCTCCACCTCAATAACCCGCCGGACAGTTACCATGCCGGTTTTAAACAACACCGCCACACCGCCGTAAGGCTCGGCCGCAAGAGACCAGTAAGATGGACCATACCTCCACTCTCTCTTGGCCATATGAATATCTGCCAAGGAGGTGAGCCTAGTCTCTTGCAAAAATAAAATTTCAGCATCTAATTGGCTGAACAAAAAGAAGGCCATAGAACGAGCTCTTACTGACTTAATGCTGGCGACATTTATTGTCACCACTTTTAACGGAGGGGGAACCGCCATTTGGGTTATTGGGTGGATTGCTTCTTAGCTCCCCTCTGCTGCTCATCACCAGAAGCCTCTCTCTTTCTTGAGGCCGCCTCAAACTCCATTTCGGAATCAGAACTTCGCTCCGAAGAAGCTCCAGATGAAGAGATATCCCAATTAGAGGACCTATAACGGTTGGAGACAGGCACTGGAGCCTGTTCCGTCCTCACCACCTGCTTCTTCCGCTTCCCAACCTTCCTTCTCTCCTCCAGGTACTGCAGGTCAGCTTCAGAAATGCCCTCATCTCTTACTTTTTCCTGTGAAGTCTTTACAGAAGACTTCTTTACAGAGGAAGAAGCGACCTTTTTAGTACCCACTACCACTCCTGGTGGGGGGGGGTGCTCCCTTTGAATCAGACTTAGGAGGGGTAGACTCCTGGGGGGGAACTGACTCGGGGGGCACAGACTTGGAAGGTTCTGACACAAGAGGAGGGGATACAGTAGGCTGGTGGGACACAGAGACAGATACAGAAGGAATACTTACAGACACAGGAGGGGTGGCCACAGGAACTGGAGAGGGATCCCGAGCAGGACCAGGGGAGTGAGTCACCGCAGAGGAGGATGGTACACCAGGGGCATCACCCTCCATCCTGTCCAGCCTTGACAAGTCATCTATTACCTCTTTCTCCATATTGTGCCAGGCTTCAGGACATCTGCTGTAGGGGTGGCCAAGGCGCAGGCACAGGTTGCATCTGATCATCTCGGTGCAGTCCTTAGCCATATGACCCTGACCCTGACACACTGAACATATCAAGGCTGAACAGGAGAAACTCAAATGCCCCTTTTCTCCACAGCGGTGACACAGCTTCGGCTGACCAGGGTAAAAAATAGTCATCCTATCCCTCCCTATAAAAGCTGAGGAGGGCAGGTGACGGACAACATTCCCATCCCTGGCCAACCTGACTGTTACTGACCAACCCCCAGTCCAGATGTTACGCTCATCAAGGATTTTGTTGGGCTTAGTCAAAACCTCACCATAGTTCCTTAACCAGACCTCTAGGTCCCGAGCAGGAACACTCTCATTGGTGAGTATGATGGTGATCTTTTTCACTGTTGACCTTTGCGAAACCGCAACTGGGGCCAGACCTTCCCATTCAGGTCTTGACCTGCACCGAGCCTCATATCGCTCCCAGAACAGGTCAAGACCCTCTGGCCTGGTGAAACTAATGGTATAATCCCGTGTCCCAGCAACATGTATTAGAGCATACAGATCGTTTGCCCCAAAACCCATCTCCAGAATCAAATCCACCACTGCACGCCGTGCTGGAGGGATTGCACCACCTTCCCATTTGAGAATTACCACATTTCTTCTCGGACCCCCAGCAGAAGCCAGAGACCCAAGACCAGATCCCGGGGTGCCCAAAGTGGTAGGCTGCAGGGGGAAACCCCGCTTGGGGGCGGAGCTACCAGGAGCAGAGCGTACCACCTGAGCAAACGTGGGTTTATCAGGGCCAAGGCCCCACACTGAAATCACAGTAGTCTGTACATTACTATTATTATTCACTGCTTGAACGGAGTTGGTAAGACTGTCTATCACACTTGTAGTGGGACCGTTGTTCATCACACTTGTACTGAGAGGATTTTTATCAATCACACAAACATCCACATTCTCATCAGGAATAGTCACAGTTTCTGCTGCAATACCAGCTGTCTCCTGAAGCTGTGCTGTAGAGTCTTCAGCAGGTTTGGGGCAAACAGCTTTAGACTCAGCTAAAGGGGGGTTAATTGGCTCTGCTGAATCTTGTAGTTCATCTGCAGGAATGTCATTTTTTAAACGCAAACTTTGCTGCACTGCAGCATCAGCAGGCACAGCATTGCTACACATAGCAGCCTGATTGTCACTGGGCACATTGTCAGTATCAGTTACAAAAACTGTTTTATGCACCACATGGGGCTTGACGGGCTTTACCTTGTCAGGCACATTATCTGTCATGTCCTCCTCATGGAACACCAGCCGATCACCCCGCAAAGGAGACTCCTTTACCTGGATTACCCTGAGCATGCCTCCTGAGTCCTGGGAAGGCATGGGGCTGCTTACCTCTCCCTGAGGGGGCAGGGGGTCTGAACTGGGGGTCTCCTCCTCCACCTCCATCTTTGTCATCCTGGCAAACCTTCGGTCATTGCAAAATTTTTCTTTGAAGGGCCCATCTCTGCCTTCCATCATGGCCACAATGGTCTCCTGGTGTTCAACCCGGACCTTGGCCAGTTGGATCTCCGGATCCATGGATCCACGTCTCTGGCTATATAAGCCCTCACGCTGCCTTCTCAAGCGCTTCACCTCCGCTCTGAGCTTGTACAGCTTGTCTCTTTCTCTATTCAGGACCTTAATCCCGGCCACCACTCGCTCCTGAATTGCCTCTGAGCCTTCATTCTCACCAGGGGCAGAGAGATCACAAGCCATATTTTACACAGGGGCAGGCATGTCACCTGATGGCCCAGGAGATGGCTGGGAGCTTCCAGCAGGAGAGGCCCTGCTGGCCTCCATGGCTTCCCCAGAAAGGAGCCAGGAGAGCTGGGAGAGATTTCACCACCACTCCCCCCTCACACGGATCACCTGAAGCAGCTCCAGACAGCTTCCTCCTGACACACCTGTGCTCCAATGATGGGTGGGGCACTATTCCTCCCACTGACACCAATGACGGGGCACTATTGATCTTTTATTAAAAAGAATCAAGCAACCAATTTTATACAAAAGTAAAAAACAAAACCATAGTACAAAACTTCAACAGAAATCCAAGGAATACACATCCATGTTCAGAATATATACAATATATACATAATCCACTACCAAAACTATTTACATAAAGCAGCAGAGAGGGCCTTAGAGGCACAACCCATCACCTTAGTACGCAGCCATTTATCAAAAATTGATCCAAAAAATAATAATCTAGGGTGATAAGAGACAGACAGCCACACCCGGGAAAGAGACTCCTGGCAGTCAGGGAGGCTTGAAACCCCTTCACACCTTCAACCAAGCCCCCTGACTCCGCTTGTCTCTCTCAAGTACCCGAATCTTCTCCACCTCATGCAGAATGTCATACACCACCACCTCAACAGGAAGCAGGCCCGGACTGGCCATAGGGCACACCGGGCATATGCCCGGTGGGCCGGGGCTGCCGGGCCACATGTCAATATCGGGCCTGACTGACTTCCTGAGCAGCTGCTTGAGCCGGCCCTGCTCACGCGCTGCCGGCCTCTCCGCGGCCGGCTCTGCGGAGAGGGCCGCATCCATGTCTGGCCAGGGTCACCAGTCCCCACCGCCCACTCCTAAGGCATCTGGGCTGCTCCGTGGGTCGGGGCCGCTCACCCGGCCTCACCACGGTCAGCTCCGCGGCCGTCCTACTATTCAGTTCAGGGGGGCGGAAATGAAGGGGTCAGGTGACCATGAAGGGGGAGGAGCTGCCTAGAGGAATTCCCTTCTGCCTGATGTCGGAAAGGTGTGTCTGCAGCCACAGATACCAGGGCCTGGACAAGACTGCTAGAAAGTAAGTGATGCCACCCTGCCTCTTTGGAAAAAAAATTTGTTTTACACGCAGCATGATGAGAGCACTCAGGTAGTTCAGCATCACTTTTTACTGTGTAAAAGAGACCACTAACCAGACCAAATCATGCTCTCATCATGCTGTGTGTAAATGCAGGTGTAAAACATTGTGTGAGAGAGGGACAGTTCTTGGGCCCAAAAGGTGTACTGAATTTAAAGTGTATATATGATTTTTTTTTTCTTTTGTGTTTGTAATTGTGGTATATTTAGTACTAGCTGGCTGGGTAAGTTCAGTGTTAGCAAAAAATCATACATACACTTTAAATTCAGGACACCTTTTAGATTATATTATATAGAATTGTGGGTAATATATTTTTAATGTGCCCTAAAATTCACTGTTATCTCTTAGCTTGGGTTCACACTAGATGTCGTGCGAATTCACAGCAAATTTGCTGTGGTTTCAGCACTGCATCTAAAATCGCAACCTGTCCATGTGAACCAATTGCAAAGTGTATGTCAAGTTAAAAACACCCGGCAATCGATTTGCAAAACGCAGCACAGTTTGCCAAATCAGATCGCATGGGTGAGAACACCCATGCATTCTGATTCTGGCGTGGACAATAAAGGGTTCTGCACCAGTTTGATGTGAATGCAGTGCGATTTGAGCCATACAAATCCATGGCTCAAATCACACCCCAGAGACACCACATGTAATTAACACAGGAACGTGCTGTGATTCCTGTGCGAATTACACGTGGTGTCTCACACCGCAGTAGTGTGAACCCGGGCTGAAGCCTTAAAGCCAGCTGCAGCATTCCCCTTGGCAGGGGTGAGCTTAGGTGTGTTTGGATCCTAATCTGAACCAGTGGCAGCTGGTGCTCAAAATTTTTGGGGGGCGCAAACAAACTGAAAAAAAACCCATCAAATCAACGCAGCTACTGTGCCCATCAAACGCAGCCTCTATGCCCATCAAACGCAGCCATTGTACCCATCAAACACAGCCACTGTGCCCATCAAACGCAACCACTGTGCCCATCAATTGCCGCCACTGTGCCCATCAATTGCCACCACTGTGCCATCAATTGCCGCCACTGTGCCATCAATTGCCGCCACTGTGCCATCAATTGCCGCCACTGTGCTATCAATTGCCGCCACTGTGCCCATCAATTGCCGCTACTGTGCCCATCAATTGCCGCCACTGTGCCATCAATTGCCACCACTGTGCCATCAAACGCAGCCACTGTGCCCATAAATTACCGTCACTGTGCCATCAAACGCAGCTACTGTACCCATCAATTGCTGTCAGTGTGCCCATCAATTTCCGCCAGTGTGCCCATCAACTGCTGCTACTGTGCCCATCAACTGCTGCCAGTGTGCCCATCAACTGCCGCTACGAGCCCATCAACTGCCGCTACTGTGCCCACCAATTTCTGCCAGTGTGCATCCCCCGCCCGCCACTTACCTGTCTCGGTGGGGCAGTGGGTCACGGTGGCGATGTCCTCCATGCTTGATGTCTTCTCCCATCCTCTGCTATGATTGGACGCCTGATAGGCACCGTCCAATCACAGCACCTGGCATGTCAGCCAATCAGGTGACAGACAGATAACAGACCGGAGCACCTGAATGGCTAAGAAGCGGTTCAGTGTTAGGATAGCAAATGACACAACGCTGAGTGAACAGCAAACGCCCAGCATGGCGCCCCGCTGTTCGACTTTTTGGACGCCTATTAGAGACTATGGCTCTAATAGGCTCTAATATATTAGAGCACATGGCTCTAATCAGGTGCTTTCAAAAAACACCTCCGCCGCTGTAATTTAGGTGCCCGGCGCCCGAAAAGGGGTTAGGCACCTGAATAGGGGGTGGCAGCGGTGACCATAGATAGATAGATTCATTGATGGTTAAAAAACAAACATTTCATGCTTCCCTGATGTGTATTAAAAAAAATAAAAAATGGGCTGCTCAGCCTAAAATGCCCGGGCCTATTTTTTGTCCCAGTCCGGGCCTGACAGGAAGGATTTTATGGCGAATGCTGACCTGACACCGTGCATTCCAGGTAAATTAACGGACTGCTAGGCTAACTAGAAAAAGTGTATCCAAACAAAAAACCCCACCAGTATTGAATGCTCCATACATCCACTCAGCATAACCCAGCCTGGAGAGGAAAGGAACACCAAGGGCCCGCCCCACCTGTTTTTACACCTCTATGTTAAAAGGGCAATGAAGCAGAAAATGGTCCATAGTCTCCTCCTCACCTGCACACTCCTCCCGAGGACAGCTACGATCCACCCCACTGCAGAATTTCAAATTGCCCCTAACATAGAGCCTCCCATGGAAGCACAACCAGGCCAGATCCCTAAATTTAGGGGGTACTCTGTCCAAATTAATAAGTCTTAACCCTGCCCTCAAAACTGGGCCTGGGCAATCCCTTAAGGCCAGTGGGTCATGAAAGACTTCGCTCAAGACTCGACTCATAAGGACTTTCCTCGGAACCGATCTGAGATCTTCAGCCGACAATCGCCACTGCCGTAATAACTTCAGGCACGGAGCGACATAGGCTGGTAGCTGACCACGATGACCCCTGAGATTCTTCACTTGGCCACCTTCTTCCCAAAGTCGCAGAAAAGGCCTAAACCAAGATCTAAAAATGCCTACTTGAGAAAAAGCAGTGAAAAGAAAAGAACTAGGTTGACCATACCTAAGCCACCCTCCCTCCTGGATAGATAGGTGACATTCCTCTTGATGAGGTTCAGTCTGTTCCCTCCACAACATTTGGAAGAACACACTACTGACCCTAGCATAGAGAGACACTGGCAAGATGCAGACAAAGCTGACATACAAGAAGATCAGAATCAGGTAAGTCTTAATCAGATCAACCCTTTCCCTCATAGATAACTTCCATCTATTCCAGCTGACCACCTTAGTATTGGCAATTTCCAGTCTGCCTTCCCAGTTTTTGAGGCCATAATCGCCAGGTCCAAATTAAATGCCTAGAATCTTAATTCTTTCCTGGGGCACTGGAAAGGTGTCTGGGAGATCAAACCCCTCACCTTCCTTTCCCATCCAGAAAACTTCACTCTTTTCCTGATTGATCTTGGAGCCTGATGCTTCAGAATACCGTGATGTCAGAGAGACCACCTCCTCTGCTTCATCCGCCCCGGTGACAATCACCGACACATCGTCCGCATAGGCAACAACCCTCAAAGGCAGCTCACCCGGGAGCCCCACTGGCACCCCACACAACATGCCGCTCTCTAGCTTCCTGATGAAAGGGTCGATTGCAAACACATAGAGCAGGGGACTCAGGGGACAACCTTGACGCACTCCAGAGCCAACCTCAAAGGACTGCCTAACTCCACCATTAACAAGAGGAAAGCTTTCTGCCCCCTTATACAAGATTTTCAACCAATTGACAAAACCACCCGGCAGACCGTACTTACTAAGGAGCAACCACAGGTACTCATGGTTAACACGATCAAAAGCCTTTGCCTGATCCAATGTCAGCAAATACTTTCCCCAGCCTGCAGCCCTGCATTGCTCCAAGGCCTCCCGGACAGCTAAAACCGCTGTGAAGGTGCTCCTACCCTGGACCGAACAGTGCTGATGGCGAGAAAGCAAAGACTCTGCTACTGACGATAGGCACCAGAAAAATATCTTTGCCAGTATCTTTCTATCGACATTAAGAAGGCTGATGGTGTGCCAATTCTCAATCATTAAAGGATCTTTACCCTTTGAAAGAAGAATCACAGCCGAGTTCCTCATGGAAGGGGGAAATATCCCCTCTGCAAGGCAACTGTTAAAAACCTCTACTAAATGTGGGGCCAGAATAGGCTTAAAAGCTTTGTAAAACTCAGCCGTCACGCCATCCGGTCCAGGTGACTTTTTGATGGCAAGCTGTTCAATTGCCCTCATCACCTCTCCAACTGTGATCTCCTCTGTCAAATTCATCAATGGGACATCTTCATCATTTAGACCTGGAGTAGAGTCCAAAAAGCTTTGCATCTTGTCACGGTCAAGCTCTTTCCTCCCAAGAAGGTCAGCATAAAAGGACCTCACGACCTCCAGAATCCCTGACCTGGACTTTGTCAAGGAACCTGTACTGTCCTTAAGGCCAACGACCGTTTTAAATGCTACACCTTGTTTGCAGTTCTGGTAAGGGTCAGGCGAGTGGTACTTCCCATAGTCCCTCTCCAGAACCAAAGAGGCATGCCGGTCTGATTGACACTTCCTGAGAAGGAGTTTCACTTCGGAGATAGCCCCAGGATCTCCTCCTCTCCAGACAAGAATATCCAGCTTCCTCCGTAAACGTTGGTAGGTCATGTATTTATTAAACTGCTTTCTATTGGCTAGGCCCCTGAAGAATCCAGCGTTCCTTTTTTTGGTCAGCTCCCACCACTCAGCCTTGCTGCTACAAAAGTCCAGGATGGTCACCTGTGCCTGAAAGAATTCCTCAAAGGATTGTCTAACATGTTCTTCCTTGAGTAGAGTCGAATTCAATCTCCAGATGCCCTTACCCCTCTGAGGGGCGTCTGAAGCATTCAGGACCACAGATAGCATACAGTGATCAGAGAACTCTACTGCCTGCACCACTGGGGGTGAGAAAGCAGAGGTCTCCTTAAAAAAAAAACCTATCTATCCTACTCTGACTATTACCTCGATGAAAGGTGAACCCAGTGTCATCCGGGAGGTGCTTAATGTGCACATCCACAAGACCAGCATCCCTAACCATACTATTTAAAAAAACGCTATCATATCTCAGCCTGTCCTTGAAGTCCTTCCTGTCCTTGGGCCTAGTTACTATATTAAAGTCACCTCCAAAGACCACTTGCCGGGATGTAAAAAGAAATGGCTTTAACCTTGTAAAAAGGCATTTCCTGTCCCACTTTGTGTGCGGCCCATAGACATTAATTAGGCGCAGGTCCTGCCCTCCCACAAGGATGTCTAAGACCATACATCTCCCAATCTCCACCTCAATAACCCGCCGGACAGTTACCATGCCGGTTTTAAACAACACCGCCACACCGCCGTAAGGCTCGGCCGCAAGAGACCAGTAAGGTGGACCATACCTCCACTCTCTCTTGGCCATATGAATATCTGCCAAGGAGGTGAGCCTAGTCTCTTGCAAAAATAAAATTTCAGCGTCTAATTTGCTGAACAAAAAGAAGGCCATAGAACGAGCTCTTACTGACTTAATGCTGGCGACATTTATTGTCACCACTTTTAACGGAGGGGGAACCGCCATTTGGGTTATTGGGTAGACTCCTGGGGGGTAAATGACTCGGGGGGCACAGACTTGGAAGGTTCTGACACCTGAGGAGAGGGTACAGTAGGCAGGTGGGACACAGAGACAGATACAGAAGGAATACTTACAGACACAGGATGGGTGGCCACAGGAACTAGGGAGGGATCCTGAGCAGGACCAGGGGAGTCAGTCAGAGGAGGATGGTACACCAGGGGCCTCACCCTCCATCCTGTCCAGCCTTGACAAGTCATCTAGTACCTCCTTCTCCATATTGTGCCAGGCTTCAGGACATCTGCTGTAGGGGAGGCCAAGGCGCAGGCACAGGTTGCACCTGATCATCTCGGTGCAGTCCTTGCCCATATGACCCTGACCCCGACACACTGAACATATCAAGGCTGAACAGGAAGAGCTCAAATGCCCCTTTTCTCCACAGCGGTGACACAGCTTCGGCTAACCAGGGTAGAAAAGAGTCATCCTATCCCTTCCTATAAAAGCTGAGGAGGGCAGGTGATGCACAACATTCCCATCCCTGGCCAACCTGACTGTTACTGACCATTCCCCCAGTCCAGATGTCTCATCAAGGATTTTGCTGGGCTTAGTCAAAACCTCACCATAGTTCCTTAACCAGACCTCTAGGTCCCGAGCAGGAACACTCTAATTGGTGAGTATGATGGTTATCTTTTTCACCGTTGACCTTTGCGAAACCGCAACTGGGGCCAGACCTTCCCATTCAGGTCTTGACCTGCACCGAGCCTCATATCGCTCCCAGAACAGGTCAAGACCCTCTGGCCTGGTGAAGCTAATAATATATTCCCGTGTGCCAGCTACATGTATTAGAGCATACAGTTCGTTTGCCCCAAAACCCATCTCCAAAATCATGTCCACCACTGCACGCCGTGCTGGAGGGATTGCACCACCTTCCCATTTGAGAATTACCACATTTCTTCTTGGACCCCCAGCAGAAGCCAGAGACCCAAGACCAGATCCCGGGGTGCCCAAAGTGGTAGGTCGCAGGGGGAAAACCCGCTTGGGGGCGGAGCTACCAGGAGCAGAGCGTACCACCTGAGCAAATGTAGGCTTATCAGGGCCAAGGCCCCACACTGAAGTCACAGTAGTCTGTTCATTATTATTATTTGCTTGGACTGAGCTGGGACGATTGTCCATCACACTTGTACAATTGCTATCAGTCACACACACGTTCAATTTCCCATCAGGAATAGTCACAGTTGCTGCAATACCAGCTGTCTCCTGATGCTGCACTGTAGAGTCTCCAGCAGCTATGGGGCAAACAGCTTTAGACTCAGCCAAAGGAGAGTTAATAGGCTCTGCTGACACCTGTAGTTCCTTTTCAGAAATGTCCTTTTTTAAAGTGGTGTTCCGGCTGAAATTATACTTTTTAAATAAAAATACTCCTATAATACACAAGCTTAATGTATTCTAGTAAAGTTAGTCTGTAAACTAAGGTCTGTTTTGTTAGTTTATAGCAGTAGATTGTTATTTTATAAACTTACAGCAGGCCGTGGCCATCTTAAGTGTGGGCATCTGAAGCCAGACCTTATTTCTTCCTGGATCTCATCCTTGCAGATCTCGCACATGCTCAGTGCAGCACAAGCAGTGTAATAGGTTTCAGGTCAGGTTTCCATAGCAATGGCAGTTTCAGAGGAAGTTGCCGCCCCTTCCCAGAAGGCATTGCAAACAGGAAATGATGCGATGGGCCACGGCCAGGGAGGAGAAAGTGAAAAATTAATACAGCAGATACACAGTAGGTGCTGAGAAAAAAAAATATATCCAATTTGTTTACAGTGCACAGTTTGGTGAGGGATGCTGAAGAGTTGTAAAAGTGGGTGGAACTCCACTTTAAATGCAGCTCTTGCTGAGCTGCAGCATTAGCAGGTACAACATCGCTACACATAGCATTAGAAACTTGATTGTCACTGGGCACACTTTCAACATTGCTCATGGTGTTAGATGACACAAAAACAGATTCATCTCCTGCTTGGGGCTTGACATTATCAGGCACATTATCTGTTATGTCCTTATCACCAAACGCCAGCTGATCCCCCCGCACAGGAGACTCCATTACCTGGATGGCCCTGAGCATGCCTCCTGAGTCCTGAGAAGGCATGGGGCTGCTTACCTCTCCCTGAGGGGGCAGGGGGTCAGAACTGGGGGTCTCCTCCTCCACCTCCATCTTTGTCATCCTCGCAAACCTTTTATCATTGCAAAACTTTTTCTTAAATGGTCCATCTCTTCCTTCCATGATGGACACAATGGTCTCCTGATGTTCCACCCGAACCTTGGCCAGTTGGATCTCCGGATCCATGGACCCACGTTTCTGGCTATGCAAGCCCTCACGCTGCCTTCTCAAGCGCTTCAGCTCCGCTCTGAGCTTGTACAGCTTTTCTCTCTCCTTATTCAGGACTTTAATCCCGGCCACCACTCGCTCCCAAATGGCCTTGGAACCTTCATCCTCACCAGCGGTAGAGAGATCCCCAGCCATGGTTTGTACAGGGGCAGGTATGTTACCTGATGGCCCAGGAGATGGCTGAGAGCTTCCAGCAGGAGAGGCCCCGCTGGTCTCCATGGCTTCTCCAGAAAGGGGCCAAGAGAGCTGGGAGAGATTTCACCACCACTCCCCTCTCACACAGATCACCTGGAGGAGCTCCAGAGACTCCTTCCTCCTGACACACCTGTGCTCCAATGATGGGTGGGGCACTATTCCTTCCACTGACTCCAGTGATGGGACCCTATTCCTCCCACTGACACCAATGATGGGACCCTATTCCTTCCACTGACTCCAATGATGGGACCCTATTCCTCCCACTGACACCAATGATGGGACCCTATTCCTCCCACTGACACCAAACTAAAGATTTGGCATTATTTACGACCACTGACATCAGGATATTTTCTACTACCAATGGCCACAGTCCGACCCCCCTAAAATCTGAAGGACAGTAAACTGACCCTTTGTTTAGATAATTTGGAGACTCCTGTACTAGAGGCAACACACCTGTGTTGAAACGCGTTGCAACGCACACTGGTGCCTTGTGGGGTTTTAAAAAATGGGTCGTGTTTTTTTAGAAAGTTGATGTGTGTTGACAACACGCAAGAAAACACACGTTAACGCGCCACAACAAAGAAAATGGGCCCTTTATATACACTATGTTGTCAAAAGTATTGGGACGCCTGCCTTTACACGCACATGAACTTTAATGGCACCCCAGTCTTAGTCCGGAGGGTTAAATATTGAGTTGGCCCACCCTTTGCAGCTATAACAGCTTCTTCTGGGAAGGTTTAGGAGTGTGTCTATAGCAATGTTTGACCATTCTTCCAGAAGTACATTTGTGAGGTCAGGCACTGATGTTGGACAAGAAGGCCTGGCTCACAATCTGCACTCTAATTCATCCCAAAGGTGTTCTTTTGGGTTGAGGTCAGGAGTCTGTGCAGGCCAGATAAGTTCCTCCACCCCAAACTCGCTCATCCATGCCTCTATGGACCTTGCTTTGTGCACTGGTGGGCAGTCATGTTGGAACAGGAAGGAGACATCCTTCAGACTAAGACTGGGTTGCTATTAAAGTTCTTCTGTGTGTAAAGGCAGGCGTCCCAATACTTTTGGTAATATAGTGTAGTTGACTATAGTTCTCCTTTCAGAAAGCCTATAATTTTGTTTTAATATAAAAGAATCAGACAGGCATTGTAGCTGCAGATTTTATTATGAGGAGAGGATACACGGAATATTTTGTGCTGATACAGATGGGGGGTAAGGTAGACAGATGACAGACAGGGGGGGCGATACTCTGCAGCTCAGGTCGGCACAGCGGTCTGGAAATTACTTGTTGCAGTGGACGCAGTTGCTGGAGGGATAGTCCCAGTGGAAGCCGATGGCGTTGATGGGGGAGTTGGAGCGTCCGCTGATGTATTTCAGGAAGGTGTCGGGGAACAGAGGGGAGCTGCTGAAGGCGGTTCTGATATCTTTGCCGAAACTGAACATGCGCCCCTTGTTGGTGATAAATACCAGCTGGCGGATGTTGGATTTATATTTCCCGTTTACCCGGCTAATGTGCTCTCCGGGGTGAAGGAGAATTTCCTCCAGATCACCCGATGTGCCCCCGCGGTACTCTGACCACGTCGTCCCATATCGCACCTGGATCCTGTGGAGGGAACAAACCACGTCATTCTTCAGAAGAGAAATAGAGAAAGAATATCTAAAATTGTAACATAAGATAAATAATATGAATAAAACTGCCATAAGCAGGGCAGGACTTAGGGTGGTCCGGGCCCCTGGGCTTGAGTCACTTTCGGGCCCTACCCTTCTATACATATGCACAGCTCTATAAAACAGAAATAGAAAAGGACAAGGTGCGCCAGACTCAGTGCAGTATTAAAGAACTTCTGTTTAATTGGACAAGACAAAACAGGAAAATGGCTACTCACAAAAGTAGATAATATATAAGCGTATAAGTGGGGGATACTGTACTGGTATTCGTCTTGTGTCCATGATTAATAAAACCAATAAAAATGGATAAAATGATAATTACCGTATTTATCGGCGTATGACACGCACCGCAAGTTTAGGATCGAATTTTAAGGAAAAAACTTTTAGGAGGGAAGTTTAAGGAAAAAAACTTACATTTAAATGCCCAACAATGCAGCCCTATCAGTGTCCATCTGCAGACTTGTCAGTGTAGCCTTTCATGTCCAGTGTATCTCGGCGGCTTTCGAAAAGGGCCGGGGCCCACGAGCTTGAGCCAAGTCAAGCCCAATGGTAAGTCCGGCTCTGGCCATAAGCCCCACACCAGCCTTAGGTTACCTGGCAAAAAAAAAACAAATGCCATGGCATCCGATTCCCATTGCTGCCAGTGCCGCAGCTATTTCCCCAAAAATCACAAGATTTATGCATTGGTATAACCACTTCAATACCGGGCGATCTCACCCCCTTCCTGCCCAGGCTCATTTTCCGCTTTCAGCGCTATCACACTTTGAATGACAATTGCGCGGTCATGCAACACTGTACCCAAATTACATTTTTTTTTTTCATTTTTTTGAGACAGAGAGAACTTTCCTTTGGTGGTATTCAATCACCACTGGGATTTTTTCTTTTTTGCTAAACACATGAAAAAAAAGATTGAAAATTTTGAAAAAAAAAACCCTTTTTCATCATTTCTGTAATACAATTTTACAAATTAATAATTTTCTTCTTCACTGATGGGCACAGATTAGGCACCACTGATGGACACTGATAGGAGGCACTGATATGCTGCACTGATGGATACTGATTGTTACTGATGAGGCTGCACTGATGGTCACTGATGAGGTTGCACTGATGAGGCGGCACTAATAGGCACTGATGAGGCAGAACTGATGAGCACTGATGAGGCTGCACTGATGGGCACTGATGAGGCGGCACTAATAGGCACTGATGAGGCAGCACTAATAGGCACTGATGAGGCAGAACTGATGAGCACTGATGAGGCTGCACTGATGAGCACTGATGAGTCGGCACTGATGAGACTGTACTGATGAGGCAGCACTGATGAGCACTGGTGGACACTAATTAGCACGAATGAGTTTGCACTGATTGTCACTGAAGAGGTTGCATGGATGGGCACTGATGAGGCTGCACTGATGAGCACTGATGAGGCAGCACTGGTGGGCACCGATTAGCACTGCACTGATGGGGCAGCGCTGATGGGCCCTAATGAGGTGGCATTGATTGTTACTGAAGAGGCTGCACTGATAGGCACTGATGAGGTGGCACTGGTGGGCACTAATGATACTGCACTGATAGGCACTGATGGGCACTGATGAGGCAGCACTAAAAATGACTTTACACATGTAACAATGAAATACACAAAATAAAACACAAATGCAAAAATTAAAAAATTACAGAGCAGTTCCTCTATCGAAATTGCATGTATTGTACATTCACCCTGTGTGAATGGGGCAAGATCAAATGTTCTTCAGTCTATTTTCTCTGCAATTGGAATGTGTGAATGGGGAAAATACCACATTATGGCCACAAGATGGTGATGAGGAGCACAATTATTTCTCAATAGTCATGTCATAGTCCTAAATCAGGGACCTCCAAACTACACCACATCTGGCCAGGCCTGTGCTGGCCATCGGGACTACTGGGAGTTTCCCGGTGGGCCGATTGGCAGTGGGCCACTACACTTCTCTGACTGTCAGTGTCTCTCTCCGAGTCTCCATTGTCATTAACGCCGGGCGGCTCCGCTCCTGCACTCGGCGGGCGTCGCCGGCGTCACACAAACACCGGCATCATCACGCTAGCTGCCACTATTCACTCCCCCAGGCACTCCCCCTAACATTATAGCCTTGGGCGGCCTCTTTGTCCTGGCGCCGTGACGTCACTCACGGCCGGAGGGACATAGGAGGAGGCGGAGCCAGGGCGTAGCGTTGCAAGCAAGCCTGCAAGACTGCAACCAAGAGGAGCCGAGGCCGAGCCAGCGCCGCTGAGGAGGAGGATTCGGAATTTCGGAACCATACCAGAACCAAGTTGCAGGCAGCAAGTACAGAGTACAGTGACAGTCAGACCAAATCTATAGTGTGATTCATCATTCAAGTAAGCACTAATAACTTTACTAATAATAATAGTAAATAACTGAATATGCAGCATGGCGGGGGGGAGGGGGGAGGGGTAAATCTGTACTGTAAATGTACTGCCACTGGTCATGGTTAAATTATTCATCAGTTACCATGGCCAGTGGCATTAAATTAATAATTGACCAGTGGCATTAAATTAATATTAATGCCACAGTGGCATTAATATTAATTTAATGCCACTGATCAATTATTAATTTAATGCCACTGACCACGGTAACTGATGAATAATTTATTGCCACTGGTCAATTATTAATTTAATGCCACTGGTCAATTATTAATTTAATGCCACTGGTCAATTATTAATTTAATGCCACTGGCCACGGTAACTGATTAATAATTTAATGCCACTGGTCACAGTAACTGATTAGTAATTTAATGTCACTGGTCATGGTAATTGATGGATAATTTAATGCCACTGGTCACGATAACTGATTAGCAATTTAATGTCACTGGTCATGGTAATTGATGAATAATTTAATGTCACTGGTCACGATAATTGATGAATAATTTAATGCCACTGGTCACGATAACTGATTAGTAATTTAATGTCACTGGTCATGGTAATTGATGAATAATTTAATGTCACTGGTCACGATAATTGATGAATAATTTAATGCCACTGGTCACGATAACTGATTAGTAATTTAATGTCACTGGTCATGGTAATTGATGAATAATTTAATGTCACTGGTCACGGTAATTGATGAATAATTTAATGTCACTGGTCACGGTAATTGATGAATAATTTAATGCCACTGGTCACAATAACTGATTAGTAATTTAATGTCACTGGTCATGGTAATTGATGAATAATTTAATGCCACTGGTCACGGTAACTGCGGTAACTGATTAGTAATTTAATGTCACTGGTCATGGTAACTGATTAATAATTTAATATCACTAGTCATGGTAACTGATTAATAATTTAATGTCACTGGTCACGGTAACTGATTAATAATTTAATGTCACTGGTCACGGTAAATGATTAATTTAATGCCACTGGTCTCGGTAACTGATGAATAATTTAATGCCACTGGTGAACTAATTTACTGCCACTGGTCACGGTAACTGATGAATGAATTTACTAGTGCCACTGCTGCTCATGGTCACTGATGAATGAATTTACTAGTGCCACTGCTGTCATGGTCACTGATGAATTAATTTGCGGCCACTGGTCATGGTCACTGATGAATTAATGTACTGCCACTGGTAGTCATGGTCACTGATGAATTAATGTACTGTCACTGCTGGTCATGATCACTGATAATGAATGAATGTACTGCCACTGGTCACTGATGAATTAATGACTGACCACTGGTCAGCCATTAATTCATCAGTGACCAGTGGCAGTACATTCATTCATCAGTGACCAGTGGCAGTTCATGAGTTCATCAGTGACCAGTGGCAGTACTGGCATTCTTGGCAGCAGCACTGCTTGGGGAATCATTGCTGGGTTGGCTGAGAGCTCTGCTGAAGTGCTCATCCACCAATGAGCTGATATCTCCCTAGAAATATGTGGAACAGGACACTTCTGGAGGCCTCTCCTTCTCTGGGCTGCAGAGCAGAGATTTTTTGCGCAATTGCGTATAGTTTATATACTGTTTTTGTGTGTGTTTGCAAAATTAAAGTGGGCCGGTCTGGATGAAGTCCAGGGCCAAATTTTTGTCCCAGTCCAGCCCTGCATCTGGCCCTCTGCAAGGTCTTATCCGGCCCACTGCTAGGGTCAGTGAGGTATACTCAGTGTGCACTGATTGAGGATTCAGGTCAGCAGAGTTCGCCCATGGTCTCCACTTCAACCCCCCCAACCAACACCCAGACTTTGTAAAGGGTGACTCTAATGGGGACCCTGATGTAAGGGGCATTATGATGGGGACTCTGATAGGGACTCAGGTCTAAAGGGGGTCTCTGATGTAAGAGGGGCCCCGATGTAACAGGGAACCCTGACTTATGGGAGGACTCTAATGGGGACCCTGATGTAACAGTGAATTCTAACGGGTACCCAAACTTAAGGGTGGGCTCTGATATAATCCCTCATGTAAGGGGGACTCTAATGAAGACCCTGGTGTAAAGGTGGACTCTGACAGGGACCCTGATGTAAGGGTAGACTCCAATAGGGACCCTGATGTTAGGGGGGACTGTAATGGAGATCCTGATGTAAGGGGTGAGTCTCAGGGCTTTTTTTCAGCGGGAACGCGGGGGAACGCAGTTCCGGCACCTCCTGCACTGGCTGTATGTAATGGTAAGGGGTGCTGGGGTGTGTTGCAGGGTATTGAAGCTCACTGCTGGGGGATCTATTCTAGCTGGAGGGGATATATTTTGCAGGGTGGGTCTATTGTTGCTAAGGAGGTCTATTGTTGCTGGTGGGGGACCTATTGTTGCTGGGGGTGGGTCTTATGTTGCTGGGGGGTTAGTTGTTTGCTGAAAGAGATCTACTGTTGGGGGGGAGGGGTCTATTGTTGATGGCTGCCGGAGAGTCTTTTAATGCTGGCTGTTCGAAGATCTGTTGATGCTGCCGGGGGTCTATTGTTGCTGGGGGGGGAAACTTTGTTGTGGGTTGCTTCATTTCTGTTAGGGGGATCTATTGTTGCTGGGTGCAGGGGATCTATACTGCTTTTCTTGATATCCTTACCAAATTCCATACAAATTACTTAGCAACACAAAATGATACTTGGTTCTGTATTGTCTAAAAGGGGCAGTACTGGGAGGTGGGTAGGGGATTGAACCAAGAGATGGTGCTCGGAGGTGGGTAGGGATGGAGAAAAGGGGTGACTCGGAAAGGGGGAGTTCCTGCACCTATTGTCTGAGAAAAAAAGCCCTGGTGAGTCTAATGCAGACCCTGATGTAAGGGGGACTCTAATGGGGATCCTGATGTAAAGGGGGAGTCTAATGGGGTTCCTGGTGTAAGGGGGGAGTCTAATGGGGATCCTGATGTAAGGCAGGGGCTCTAATAGGGATCCTGATAAGAAGGGGGAGTCTAATGGGGATCCTGGTGTAAGGGGGAGTCTAATGGGGATCCTGATGTAAAGGGGGGAGTCTAATGGGGATCCTGATGTAAAGGGGGAGTCTAATGGGGATCCTGATGTAAGGGGGACTCTAATGGGGATCCTGATGTAAAGGGGGAGTCTAATGGGGATCCTGGTGTAAGGGGGAGTCTAATGGGGATCCTGATGTAAGGTAGGGACTCTAATGGAGATCCTGATGTAAAGGGGGGAGTCTAATGGGGATCCTGATGTAAGGGGGACTCTAATAAGGATTCGGATGTAAGGGGAAGTCTAATGGGGACCCTGATGTAAGGGGGGACTCTAATTGGGGCCCCGATGTAAGGGGGGGTCTAATGGAGACCCTGATGTAAGAGAGGTCTAATGGGGACCCTGATGTAAGGGGGAGTCAAATGGGGATCCTGATGTAAAAGGCAATCTAATGGGGATTAGACATCCTCCAAAAGGTCCCTCAAAATTTTTGGGGGACCTTTTCAGGTGTCTGTGCGCCCTTTCTTTATTTTAAATAGAAGCCATAAGGGAAATGTCATTTGCCATCAGTTAAAAAACATTTTTCCTTTGTACCTGTCACTGCTCCTGGCCCAGTGGAAGTTTTGCATGTTGTTCTGCACTGGTACACATTCCCAGGGCAGTGCCCCGAGCCAGAGCCGATACAAGGCAGGGGCGGAAGAGGCGGATGCCCTGGGCGGTACAATTTGCAGGAGGGAGGGGGGCGCAGGTGAAGTGTCAGCAGTGTGTTTCACAGACAGCACTAGCCGGTGCCACTAATAGCTGTGCCTGTACTGTAGTCGTCTGTATCTGTCTCTGTAACAATGTGCCAAGTACACTCCTACACCCGGCACAAGCCTAGACAGAGACAGACCCCACCACCCCCCCTGTCAGCCCTTTACTCCCCTATGAAGACGATTCGTAGTCCTGTCCTGGCGGCGTGACGTCACTAACGGCCAGAGGTGGGATGGGAGGAGCATAGAGAGCTGCTGCTGAAGCTGCGACCTGGAGGTGGAGGTGCCGCCGAGGGGGAACCAGGTCAGCAAAGTGTGTATATGATTGCACCAAATTAGGCACCAAACAGATAATTACATAGTAGATTACATAGTAGGTGAGGTTGAAAAAAGACACAAGTCCATCAAGTCCAACCTATGTGTGTGATTATGTGTCAGTATTACATTACATATCCCTGTATATTGCGGTCATTCAGGTGATTATCTAATAGTTTCTTGAAGCTATCAATGCTTCCCGCTGAGACCACCGCCTGTGGAAGGGAATTCCACATCCTTACCGCTCTTACAGTAAAGAACCCTCTACGTAGTTTAAGGTTAAACCTCTTTTCTTCTAATTGTAATGAGTGGCCACGAGTCTTATTAAACTCTCTTCTGCGAAAAAGTTTTATCCCTATTGTGGGGTCACCAGTACAGTATTTGTAAATTGAAATCATATCCCCTCTCAAGCGTCTCTTCTCCAGAGAGAATAAGTTCACTGCTTGCAACCTTTCCTCATAACTAAGATCCTCCAGACCCTTTATTAGCTTTGTTGCCCTTCTTTGTACTCGCTCCATTTCCAGTACGTCCCTCCTGAGGACTGGTGCCCAGAACTGGACAGCATACTCCAGGTGCGGCCAGACCAGAGTCTTGTAGAGCGGGAGAATTATCGTTTTATCTCTGCAGTTGATCCCCCTTTTAATGCATGCCAATATTCTGTTTGCTTTATTAGCAGCAGCTTGGCATTGCATGCCATTGCTGAGCCTATCATCCACTAGGACCCCCAGGTCCTTTTCCATCCTAGATTCCCCCAGAGGTTCTCCCCCCAGTGTATAGATTGCATTCATATTTTTGCCACCCAAATGCATTATTTTACATTTTTCTACATTGAACCTCATTTGCCATGTAGTCGCCCACCCTATTAATTTGTTCAGGTCTTTTTGCAAGATTTCCACATCCTGCAGAGAAGTTATTGCCCTGCTTAGCTTAGTATCGTCTGCAAATACAGAGATTGAACTCTTTATCCCATCCTCCAGGTCGTTTATGAACAAATTAAATAAGATTGGTCCCAGCACAGAACCCTGGGGAACCCCACTACCCACCCCTGACCATTCTGAGTACTCCCCATTTATCACCACCCTCTGAACACGCCCTTGTAGCCAGTTTTCAATCCATGTACTCACCCTATGGTCCATGCCAACGGACCTTATTTTGTACAGTAAACGTTTATGGGGAACTGTGTCAAATGCTTTTGCAAAATCCAGATACACCACGTCTACGGGCCTTCCTTTATCTAGATGGCAACTCACCTCCTCATAGAAGGTTAATAGATTGGTTTGGCAAGAACGATTCTTCATGAATCCATGCTGATTACTGCTAATGAAATCATTCTTATTACTAAAATCTTGTATATAGTCCCTTATCATCCCCTCCAAGAGTTTACATACTATTGATGTTAGGCTAACTGGTCTGTAATTCCCAGGGATGTTTTTTGGGCCCTTTTTAAATATTGGTGCTACATTGGCTTTTCTCCAATCAGCTGGTACCATTCCAGTCAATAGACTGTCTGTAAATATTAGGAACAACGGTCTGGCAATCACCTGACTGAGTTCCCTAAGTACCCTCGGATGCAAGCCATCTGGTCCCGGTGATTTATTAATGTTAAGTTTCTCAAGTCTAATTTTAATTCCGTCCTCTGTCAACCATGGAGGTGCTTCCTGTGTTGTGTCATGAGGATAAACACTGCAGTTTTGGTTACTGAAGCCCCCCGATTCACTTGTGAAGACTGAGGAGAAGAATAAATTCAATACCTTTGCCATCTCCCCATCCTTTGTAACCAGATGTCCTTCCTCATTCTTTATGGGGCCAATATGGTCTGTCCTCCCTTTTTTACTGTTTACATACTTAAAGAATTTCTTGGGATTTCTTTTGCTCTCCTCCGCTATGTGTCTTTCATGTTCTATCTTAGCCATCCTAATTGCACCCTTACATTTCTTATTGCATTCTTTATAAATTCTGAATGCTGAGGATGATCCCTCAACCTTGTATTTTTTGAAGGCCTTCTCCTTTGCTTTTATATGCATTTTTACATTGGAGTTAAGCCATCCAGGATGTTTGTTCGCTCTTTTAAATTTATTACCCAATAATGATTGCCAAATGCCATCTGCAGATTAATAAATGAACTGTCTGGATCAGATGAGGGGAGGAGGCTGAGGGGGGATAATTACCAATGCTACCTATTTTTAATTTCGGTAATATGCAGCATATGGGGGGGGTTAATGTACTGCCACTGGTCACTGATGCATTAGTGGCTGACCAGTGGCAGTACATTAACCCCCCCATGCTGCATATTACAGAAATTAAAAATAGCAATGGTAATTCACCCCCCAGCCTCCTTCCCTCCCCTATTCAGATCCTGACAGTTAATTTAATAATCTGCAGCAGGTTCATAAACAAACTGTCTGGATCCGATTGGGGGAGGGGAGGAGGCATTTGGCAGCAGGTGACGATGGCAAATGACACGTGGCATCTAGCAGCAGGTGACGGTGCCAAATGACACGTGGCATCTGGCAGCAGATGATGTTGGCAAGTGACATCTGGTTGGAAGCTAAACAGTGTGGACCCTGAGTGGAGAGTGAACAAGTCTTGCTTTTTGACTGCTGGTGATTGCTGGGTTGCATTTTTTAGGTTGTTTTTGGGGCTTTTCCTTGTAGCTTTTTAACACCATTTTCTGACACTCTTTAAACAGTTTTTTTTTTTCTTTGCTTCCTTCAGCCTACTAATTAAGGTTGAGTGGTTAATTGGTCACAGGTGCTTGAGGCCTATATAACCCTGAAGAACTCATTGTGAGCCTGCTCATCTTTGAGTCTGCTGGAACTCTGTCCAAGTGGAACTGGTCTGAGTGGTGCGTTAAAACCAGAGTTGGTGGAACTGGTCTAAGTGGTGAGTTAAAACCAGAGTTTAAAACAGGAGATTATAACAGGGGTCATAGTACCTGTGTAGTGTGAGTACCTGAGTGTTGTCTGAGTAGTGTGTGTGGATCTTAGTACTTGTGTATTGTGTACTGTATACTTGTGTGTTGCGAGTGCATATAGTTCTGCGAGTGTTCTGCGAGTGCACGTAGGTCTGCGAGTACCTGTGTATTGTCTTGTTGAGTACCTGTGTATTGTCTTGTTGAGTATCTGTGTATTGCCTTGTTGAGTACCTGTGTATTGTCTTGTTGAGTACCTGTGTATTGTCCTGTTGAGTACCTATGTATTGTCTTGTTGAGTACCTGTGTATTGTCTTGTTGTGTACCTGTGTATTGTCTTGAGTATTAGTGTCAGGAAGTCAGTTGTTAGGTAATTTGGACAGGGTATAATCCCCAATCCTCATTAAATTTAATGGGTACGATACGGTGTGGAGAGGCGACTTGTTGTACATCCTGCGGCATGTATGCGTTCCTTGATCATCCGATTGAGGGTGAATACTGCTGTGCAAAATGTAAGAGCATTGTTTCCCTGGAAGCCCAGGTTCTGAATCTGGGGAAGCAACTGTCAGCACTGAGAAGTCCCTCTATAGTAAATAAGAGCCAGGAACGTACACGGCAGGTGCCGGCAGGGGCCATCACAAAGGTGGGTGCAGACAAAGAGGTGCAGGCACTAGCAAAGAGTAGATGGGTGACAGTCAGGAAGGGTAGAGGGGGAAGTGCCAGGGAGGCCGATCCAGGGCTGGAGCATCACAATAAGTACACTCCATTGAGTGACATTGGTGAAACCAGTCAGGGACCAGCACTGGGGGAGCTGGGGGACTCTCCTAGCTGCCAGGGGAAGAACTCCTCCAGTGAGAATGGGGGGGAAGCGAAGTGAAAGGAAAGACAGATTCTGGTGGTGGGGGACTCAATTCTTAGAAGGACAGAGAGGACGATCTGTAACAAAGACCTGAAGCACCGAACAGTATGTTGTCTACCGGGCGCTCGGGTTTGGCACATCATGGATCTGGTGGACAGATTACTGGGAGGGGCTGGGGAAGACCCAGCTGTCATGGTGCGCGTTGGCACCAATGACAAAGTCAGAGGCAGATGGAGTGTCCTAAGGAACGATTTTAGGGACTTGGGAGCTAAATTGAGGAAAAGGACCTCCAAGGTAGTATTCTCAGGAATACTACCGGTACATCGAGCCACACCAGAAAGACAGAGGGAGATTAGGGAAGTAAACAAGTGGCTGAAGAGCTGGTGTAGTAAGGAGGGGTTTGGGTTCCTGGAGAACTGGGCTGACTTCTCGATAACCAGTATAGTACTATAGAAGGGACAGACTGCACCTAAATGAGGAGAGTGCAGATCAGCTGGGAATGAAGATGGACAAAAAGTAAGAGGGGTTTTTAAACTAGGTGATGGGGGGGGGGGGTCTAAAGGTAGAGATAGTCAGCGCGGAACATATTCCAGAGGGTAGTATTGGCAGCATTAGTGGTAGGTTGACCAACCAAAGCGCATAACTCCAAGGTAAGTATAGTAGCAAGTCCTAGTTGCAATCTCAGAACACCCAATAAGAGGATAATATGTGACCGGTCTAAACTACGTGGCATGTTCACCAATGCCAGGAGCCTGCGGACAAGATGGGCTAACTAGAGATACTGTTGTACAAAGAGGATTTGGATTTTGTGGGAATTTCAGAGACCTGGTTCAACAGCTCTCATGATTGGCTGGCAAACATTCAAGGGTATACCCTTTATCGCAAGGATAGAGATGGTAAAAAAGGGGGAGGGGTATGCCTATATATAAAGAATAATAAAAATCAATTATATATTTTTTATATATTTTTTTCATTTTTTTTTTTCATTTTTTTCACTTTTTTATTATCATTTTTCATTATCACTTTTTACACTCAGTACCACCATTTTGGTATTTTTGTCACCTTTTCACAGTGGTTGAGAGTACATTTTTTTATTATATGTCATTTGATGTTTTATATCACTGTCAGTATGATTTTTCGTGTATTGCATTTTATTGATATATTCCAGAATACACATTTTCTAGCACTTTGCACTTTATAGTATAGCATAACATTTTGGTATATTTTCACGTGTATATAAATATATATGTCCTTCTTTATTTTTTCATTGATTTATTACTCATTATTTAATATTAATTTGTACACTTTTTTGAACAGCACCAATTCCCCCATTAGAGTATCTCTCTTATATATAAAGAATAATGTACAAGTGAATGTGAGAGATGACATCACTAAGGGAGCTAGGGAGGTGATGGAATCCTTATGGGTAGAGCTCCAAAGGGATGAAGCTAAGGGGGAAAATAATACTGGGAGTATGCTATAGGCCCCTAACCTGAGGGAGGAAGTGGAGACAGATCTCCTATCACAATTTGGATTAGCAGCAAGGATGGGAAGTGTTATCATAATGGGGGAATTTAATTATCCAGACATAGACTGGGTGGAGAGAACCACGCATTCATCTAAGGCTCGCCAGTTCCTAAATGTCTTGCAGGACAATTGTATGGGTCAGATGGTAGACGCACCAAACGGAAATAAAGCGTTACTGGATCTACTGATTACCAACAATACAGACCTGATCACGGCTGTGGAAATACGGGGCAATTTAGGTAACAGCGATCACAGGTCAATTGGCTTCAGTATAAATCACACAAATAGGAAACATAAAGGGAATACAAAGACACTGAATTTCAAAAGAGACAACTTCCCTAAACTACAAACCTTGCTAGAAGGCGTAAATTGGGAAAAAAATCTTAGGAACAAAGAATACGGAGGAGAGATGGGTTTGCTTTAAGAGCATATTAATTAAGGGCATTAGCCAATGTATCCCAATGGGTAATAAATTTAGGAGCGAACAAAAGTCCTGGATGGCTTAACTCCAATGTAAAAATGCATATAAAAGTAAAGGAGAAGGCCTTCAAAAAATACAAGGTTGATGGATCATCATCAGCATTCAGACTTTATAAAGAATGCAACAAGAAATGTAAGGGTGCAATTAGGACGGCTAAGATAAAACATGAAAGACACATAGCTGGGATAGCAAAAAAAAATCCCAAGAAATTCTTTAAGTATGTAAACAGTAAAAAAGGGAGGACAGACCATACTGGCCCCATAAAGAATGAGGAAGGACATCTGGTTACAAAGAATGGGGAGATAGCGAAGGTATTGAATTTATTCTTCTCCTCAGTCTACACTAGGGATTCGGGTGGCTTCAGTACCCAAAACTGCAGTGTTTATCCTTATGACACATCACGGAAAGCACCTCCATGGTTAACAAAGGACAGAATTAAAATTAGACTTGAGAAACTTAACATTAATAAATCATCGGGACCAGATGGCTTGCACCCGAGGGTACTTAGGGAACTCAGTCAAGTAATTGCCAGACCATTGTTCCTAATTTTTACTGACGGTCTACTGACTGGAATGGTACCAGCTGATTGGAGAAAAGCCAATGTAGCACCAATATTTAAAAAGGGCCCAAAATACATCCCTGGGAATTCCAGACCAGTTAGCCTAACATCAATAGTATGTAAGCTCTTGGAGGGGATGATAAGGAACTATATACAAGATTTTAGTAATGAGAACAGTATCATTAGCAGTAATCGGCATGTATTCATGAAGAATCGTTCTCACCAAACCAAAGGTTCAATGTAGAAAAATGTAAAATAATGCATTTGGGTGGCAAAAATATGAATGCAATCTATACACTGGGGGGAGAATTTCTGGGGGAATCTAGGATGGAAAAGGACCTGGGGGTCCTAGTTCCATGCAATGCCAAGCTGCTGCTAACAAAGCAAACAGAATATTGGCATGCATGAAAAAGGGGATTAACTCCAGAGATAAAATGATAATTCTCCCAGGGGCGTAGCTATAGGGGGTGCCAGAGTCGCGATCGTGACCCGGCTCCAAGCTGCAGGGGGCTCGTGCGGCTCCCCTGTCAGGTTTGTCTACACTTGTGTGAGCCAGAGCTGGAGTCGGGGGGTGGAGCTGGTGGTCCGAGGTAAGGAAGATTTTATACTCTGGATGCAGCTAGCACCAGGCTGGATAGGAGGGCCGGCGGGGCTCCATATAGGAGAACCGATCTCCTCTGTTCTCCTGCTGTCTCCTGCAGGTCTTTCAACAGCTGCAGGAGCAGGATCAGTTCTCCTATATGCCGCCCCCGCCCGACCTTCTATCCAGCCAAGAGGCAAGCAGTCATCTGTACCCAAGACCGCCAGTTCCGCCTCCCAACTCCGCCCCCCTGATCCTGGCTCCCGCTTTCTCTTCTCAAGGCTGTACCTGCCCCTGGAATGGTAGGAGAAAAGCTCCCTGCCCAAGGCCGCTCCTGGTAAGCCACAAACTCTCTGTCACAGCAGAGTGTAAAAGAATACACTGCCCAGTGAGTGTAGTGTTCCAGGTGTGCTGCTGACTGTCACTCTGCTCCCTCCCATACCCCCCCTCCGGTCATGCTGTCCTCCCATACTGCCCTCCACTACCCCCCTCCCATCATGCTGTCCCCCCATACTGCCCTCCACTACCTCTCCTCCCATCATGCTGTCCCCCCTCCCATCATGCTGTCCCCCCTCTCATCATGCTGTCCCCCCTCTCATCATGCTGTCCCCCCACATTGCCCTCCACTGCCTCCCTCCCATCAAAAACTGTAAAAAATAAAATAAAAAATAAAATTATAGAATAAAATAATAAAAAAATTATTTAAAAAAACTACCGACCCCATTAACTGCCCTACCGACCACGCCCACTGCCCTGCTGACCACGCCCACTGCCCTGCTGACCACGCCCACTGTCCTACTGACCACGCCCACTACCCTACTGACCCTGTCCACTACCCTACTGACCACGTCCACTGCCCTACTAACCATGTCCACTGCACTACTAACCACGTCCACTACCCTACTGACCACGTCCACTACCCTACTGACCACGTCAACTGCCCTAATGACCACATCCACTGCCCTACTGACCACGTCAACTGCCCTACAGGGGACTGCTTTACTGACCGCGTCCACTACTCTAATGACCATGTTCACTGCCCTACTGACCACGTCCACTGCTCTACTGACCACGTCCAGTGCCCTATTGGCTACGTGCTCTGCTTTACTCACCACCTCCACTATCCCCACAATCCCATCATGCTGCCCCCCCATATTGCCCTCCACTACCCCCCTCCCATCATGCTGTCCCCCTTACTGCTCTCCACTAACACCCCCTCCCATCATGCTGTCTCCCCATACTGCCCTCCACTGCCTCCCTCCCATCAAGAATTGTAAATAAAAAACTATAAAAAATAAAACGATAAAATAAAATGGTAAATAAATGATTAAAAAAATGTAAAAAAACTACTGATCCCATCCACTGACCTACGGACCACATCCACTGCCCTACTGACCCCAACCACTGCCCTACTGACCATGTCCACTGCCCTACTGACCCCATCCACTGCCCTACTGACCCCATCCACTGCCCTACTGACCACGTCCACTGCCCTACAGGGGACTGCTCTACTAACCACGTCCGCTACTCTAATGACCATGTTCACTGCCCTACTGACCACGTCCACTGCTCTACTGACCACGTCCAGTGCCCTATTGGCTACGTGCTCTGCTTTACTCACCACCTCCACTATCCCCACAATCCCATCATGCTGCCCCCTCATATTGCCCTCCACTACCCCCCTCCCATCATGCTGTCCCCCATACTGCTCTCCACTAACACCCCCTCCCATCATGCTGTCCCCCCATACTGCCCTCCACTGTCTCCCTCCCATCAAGAATTGTAAAAAAAACATAAAAAAAACTACGTAGAGGGTTCTTTACTGTAAGAGCGGCAAGGATGTGGAATTCCCTTCCACAGGCGGTGGTCTCAGCGGGGAGAATCGATAGTTTCAAGAAACTATTAGATAAGCACCTGAATGGCCACAACATACAGGGATATACAATGTAATACTGACATATAATCACACACATAGGTTGGACTTGTGTCTTTTTTCAACCTCACCTACTATGTAACATGCTGAATCTGGCAGCAGGTGACGGTGGTAAGTGACATGTTGCTCTGAGCCCTGTGCTGATAATTAATATAGAGCTCTTTACAGAGGGAATAATCTCTTTTTCTCTTTTCCCTGATCTGCAGTAAAAAGCAGCACACCCAGGAAACATAGTTGATTCCCACTGACACTGACTCTTTCTTTACACCCGGGGGGGGGGGGGGGGGGGGGCACAGTTTGCCATCTTTGCCCTGGGCACCGAAAGACCTTGTCCCAGCACCGACCTGAGCATTTTGATTGGACAGATTTGGCTCTCATTGGGTTCGGCATCTGAACTTCTTTGAAGTTTGCCAAACTCTGTTCTCTAAACCCGGAGCAGCTGAGCTCAGTGATAATAGAGAATAGGGACAGACACTGAGAATCCCCCCAATATACACATGTATTAGTATGAAGCTGGTGAGAGAAGGAAAAAGTGTGTCTCACCCGGTGATGAAGAGACGGTTGGTACGAATTCTCAGGGCTGTGATTGGTCCATCCAGTTGGTTTCCAGACTGTGAAAATCGCTTTCCACCGCCACCGCCATATTCACCGGAGTGCTGCTGAGCTAAGGAATAAAGGAGGCAAAACAGCGGTGACATCACTATTCTCTGTATATAATATATTACACAGGAGTGACATCACTATTCTCTGTATATAATATACTACACAGGAGTGACATCACTATTCTCTGTATATAATATATTACACAGGAGTGACATCACTATTCTCTGTATATAATATATTACACAGGAGTGACATCACTATTCTCTGTATATAATATATTACACAGGAGTGACATCACTATTCTCTGTATATAACATATTATACAGGAGTGACATCACTATTCTCTGTATATAATATATTACACAGGAGTGACATCACTATTCTCTGTATATAATATACTACACAGGAGTGACATCACTATTCTCTGTATATAATATATTACACAGGAGTGACATCACTATTCTCTGTATATAATATATTACACAGGAGTGACATCACTATTCTCTGTATATAATATATTACACAGGAGTGACATCACTATTCTCTGTATATAACATATTATACAGGAGTGACATCACCGCTATCCAGGTATAAGATATACTATAGAAGAGTGACATCACTATTTTCTATATATAATATATTACACAGTAGTGACATCACCACTCTCCAGATATAAGAAGAGTGACATATGGTGACATGAGATGTGAATATATCAGATGAGAGAAGAGGATCTCTTACCTGCAGCGATGGCGCACACACTGACAAGGATCCACAGCAACATTCTGTTATAAAACAAAATTTACATTATTATATAATACATATACAGCAGAGCATTGCACCTGAAATACTGCACAACACTATCCCTAATACTGAAAGTATTGCCCCTCAAATACTGCACAACACTATCCCTAATACTGAAAGTATTGCACCTCAAATACTGCACAACACTGTCCCCAGTCCTGCAGAGCATCGCACCTGAAATACTGCGTAGAATTGCCCTCAGTAGTGCAGAGCATTGTAGCTTCAATACTGCACAACACTATCTCTAATACTGCGTAGCACCGCCCCCAGTCCTGCAGAGCATTGCACCTCAAACACCGCACAGCACCGCCCCCAGTACGAAGAAGAAGAAAAAGATTGAAGTAATGCCAGGAGTTCTCTGGTACGACTTCTTGAAGTTTAGCACTTGGAGGCAAAAGTGCTTCTTTGCAAGCGGATCTCACAAGATTCATCACTGTAATTATGGACTTTTAAAGTGAAGTTGTTGTTTTATTCATCTGAAACACTGAAAGCTCATTATACAGTTTTAATTAGCGCTACACCATTTATTACATCAATTACTGTGCAGTCCTCGCATGTTGTGTTAGCTGCTTTTACATTAATCTTTCCTATTTTTATGATTCCAGCGCAACAAAATTGTGTCCTTTCTATTCTGGGTCTATGCTAAGGAGATAATGAGCGGAGCAAGTTGTTTTGGGGGGGGGGGGGGCAAAACCAATTTCCTTCAATAATTTGTTCATCCCTGCTGAGCATTACACCCATCCATAATTATCAGTGGACTGTCCCTTTAAATCATCCTGTACAATGTTCATTTATCAGATCACTGCAGAATATTACTGCTCATGCAGATTATCTCATGCTCCATACAATACATTATACCCTGTGCTACATTTAGACATCACACCGCTCTAGGCAGGTCTCAATGTTAACGCCCTTTTGTACAATATCTCTCTCTCTCTCTCTCTCTCTCTCTCTCTCTCTCTCTCTCTCTCTCTCTCTATGATGTCATAGGCCTAGGCTAATGACCAGACAAGAAACAGGAAGTGGGCTGTATAAGGGATTTACTGGCAGAAAAAAAATGTTTTACTATCCAAAGTTAAAACAACAACAAGGGCAGAAGATTTGCTAGAAGGAAAGATGAATAAAGGTCCGCTCTAACAAGAGTTTTTGGGAAACATACCACAATATGGCCACTAGATGGAGCTGATGATCCTAGTAAATGAGTATTTAATTCATTTGATCATCAGAGCCATCTAGTGGCCATAATGCAGTATTTTCTCCTGGAGAGAATATAGCGACATTTGACTTGGCCACCCATTTGCACAGAATGAATGTACATGCAGTTGCATAGAACAAATAGCTCTGATTAGATAGATAGATAGATAGATAGATAGATAGATAGATAGATAGATAGATAGATAGATAGATAGATAGATAGATAGATAGATAGATAGATAGATAGATAGATAGATAGATAGATAGATAGATAAAACATTTTTTATAAATACACCCCTTGGTGTTGCCCAATGTAGTTTATTAAATTACAACATTAAAAACAGTAGTAATATACCAAATACTATACAGAATGCATAACAGACATTTTTACATGTATATGCACAGTTTCAGAAGTATTCTCGCACCCGACGCGTTTCAGAGTAAATATACCTCCTTCCTCAGGGGTGGGTGTAAGTTTGTAAGTTGTAACTTACACCCACCCCTGAGGAAGGAGGTATATTTACTCCGAAACGCGTCGGATGCAAGAATACTTCTGAAACTGTGTACATACATGTAAAAATGTCGGTTATGCATTCTGTATAGTATTTGGTATATTACTACTGTTTTTAATGTTGAAATTTAATAAACTACATTGGTATTAATATTTTGTAATATTTTCTCCAAGTGCCTTAAAAGTCCACCATTAGGGGGTCCATTGTTTTATTGTTTAGCTTATCACTGGATGTGGTACAAAAAATATACAGTAAGCTGCCGTTCCATAACAGAATCGTTAGTTTAAGTTCTGTATTCTCAGACCGTGACAGACTGTAACAGTTTTTGCAAGGCACACATATAAGAAAATATAGCTTACAGCAGCATCTTTGCTCTGTACCTTTCAATATGAAGCTTATGTGGTGCACAGCGGTCTGGGACATTGCCCTGTGTAAAGGGGAACACCAAAGGCATGACTAAGAGTCATGGAAGCAGATGGCATGGTTACTATAGTTGCTATGTCAGCCATGTTTAAGGGGTTGGGCATTTGAGTATTAATAATATGTAATGATATGTAATGATATGAAATGTACACCAATGTATTGACCACCCCCTTGTTCCCTATTATGATTGGCTAATAATAACATATATAAGTGGTATACCCACCCAGAATGAAATCAGATAGCTTTGAACATTTAGACTTTGCAGTCATCTCTTTTGTGTTCACCAAGAAGCTATCTCCTCAGTACTGAGAGGGTCTTGTGGGTGTGGTAATTGCTGTGAATATACCCAGCTGGTCTTGTCAGGTATATAGAAATACCGTTTGATTCCACTTCACTTTACATTGTAGCAAAGTGTCATTTCTTCAGTGTTGTCACATGAAAAGATAGAAGAAAATATTTACAGAAATGTGAGGGGTGTACTTACTTTTGTGAGATACTGTATGTTAAGTCTATGAATGATAAGTAATGTCAGTGTAATATTTTCAGGCATTTATTAGCTCTCACAGAGATCACAGGACACCTCCTGACAACCTTTAATCTGCTTTTCTCTCCAGAAGGATGACGCCATGTTTATTCAGGCACCCTTCAGGGTCACCATCTACTTCTTGGGCTGAGATGCCAGCTTAGAGATGACCAGGGGCGGACTGACAACTCATGGGGCCCCCGGGCAATAGGAGATTATGGGGCCCCTGGGCAATAAGAGATTATGGGGCCCCCGGGCAATAGGAGATTATGGGGCCCCCGGGCAATAGGAGAAGGTTATGGGCCCCCTGGGCAATAGGAGATTATGGGGCCCCCAGGCAATAGGAGATTATGGGGCCCCCGGGCAATAGGAGATTATGGGGCCCCCAGGCAATAGAAGATTATGGGGCCCCCAGGCAATAGATTATGGGGCCACACAGTATACACACACACATACAGTATACACACACAATATACACACACAGTATACACACACAGAATACACATACACACACTGAAAAGGTACTGGAGAGGCGGGCAGCTATAATCTTGGGATATTTAAAAAAACACAGATTCTTACATACTGTCCCTGGTTTTATTGAGGCTGACAGTGCCCGAGTCCCCGAATGGTCAGTCCGCCCCTGGAGATGACACAATCATGTAAATTCTGGTGCCTGTGCAGTTCCTGGCTGTGTTCACAAATTGAAACAAAAAGAAGACAAGGGCGTACCAGCCTTGTGCATTAACTTTTAAGACATTTATTAAAAAAAATAGTAAAAAGAAGTGACTCACAAGCGATTGGTAGAGGAGGCACAACATAAAATCGCACCAGTAGACAGTCTGCGATTTGGGATGAGCGAAACCTTCCAGGGGTCATGGAGGAATGCACAGACGTTGCAATCCGCTAACGCGTTTTGAGGGGAGAGTCCCCTCTTCCTCAGAGCTATGCAGTGCAACTTCCCTCAGCGAACCTCACTTATAAATGCCTGCAAGCCAATAAGGCAGGGATGGGGTGCGGGGCTCCTCCCCCTTTAGAGAGTCCCTCCCTCCTAAGTCCTCTAATCCGGCATGTCATATACGTATAAGGGCATATGCAGACACATGTACACAGCATACATACACGTGTGGTGTCACAGTCTTAGTCCGTAGGGTTCAATATTGAGTTGGCCCACCCTTTGCAGCTATAACAGCTTCAACTCTTCTGGGAAGGCTGTCCACAAGGTTTAGGCTTGGCTTGCAGTTTCCGCTTTAATTCATCCCAAAGGTGTTCTATCGGGTTGAGGTCAGGACTCTGTGCAGGCCAATCAAGTTCCTCCACCCCAAACTCGCTCATCCATGTCTTTATGGACCTTGCTTTGTGCACACTGGTGGCCGTATTGAAAGAAACCAGCGGAGCTTTCAAGGAGAAGTATGGCAATGATGATCGCTTCCGTTCAATGCGCAGAGGGGCCATAGAGTCCAGTGGAGAAGAAGCATCACCAGAGTGCGAGAAAGAAAGGTCAGTGCAAAGCAAAAAAGTTTCTTCAGGCTTGGACTGTGTTTCTGGCCAGCATGATGGAAAATCTTTACATTCTGAGCCAAGTATCAGTATGCCCGCAGAAAGCAGAGAAAGCTCTGGCACACAGGCTGCGGGTGATCAGCAGTCAGGTGTTTTGACTGGCAGTATGTCACTGGGCCAAGGAAGTTCTGTGCCCTTGTCACCGCAGCAGGAGGCTATGGAGCAAGATGATCCATCTGAGCCTGTGAAGGGAGAAGGTATCCCAAAGTAAATCACAGAAATGGAATCACCTTTGCATGGTCGCAAGTTTGCCGTGTCTGGATCATCTATAGATGAAGAAGAGAATAATGATATCCCCCCAAAACCTTTAAAACATTGGGTGGCTGAAAAAGCTGTTTTTGTTAAAGACTCGCCTATACAACATAATGGAGGTGTAGTTCCTAGGGATGGTGCTGTAGAGGGCAGTGGAGAGCAAGCTCATCTCCTGGCTGGGACTCCAACCTGTGTACAGAAAGCCAGTGAAGGGTGTGCAGACTCTGCTGTGAAGAGTGCTGATAAGGACATCTCCACTGTTGGTAACCCTTTAGTTACTGGTAATGAAGTAAGAATTACCAAGGGTAATGTAAATGATATTTCTGTGCCAGAAGTCTCTGCTCCATCTGTTGTTTCTACCTTATCTAAAGAAGGGTCTGTAACTAAAAGTGATGTGCGGGATGTTGCAAGGAGTGCAGTTATTTCCTATGCTGCAGCGGTGGCTGCACCTGTCCCAAGGGTGAGTAGGGCCAGTTATTCTGCGGTCACTTTTATAGGTCGTGACAGGATTATTACTTTTATGCAGGGCAACCAAAGTTGTGTCATCGCTGTGGAGAAAAGGGGCATTTTTCAAGCTCATGTTCTGTGCAGAAATGTTCCCTCTGTCAGGGCTCAGGGCATGTTGCAAAAGACTGCAATAGTATTCGTTGTAATCTTTGTAACAAGTTAGGACACCCCTATAGCCTATGCCCTGAAGCCCTCCATAATCAGCCAGAGGTGGTGGAAGAACTGTTGAGGATGGAAGAGGAGGAACATGGGGGACAGCAAGAGGTTGGTGGATCTGTTTCAGCTAGTCCTGAGGGCCCCCCCAGGTGTCAGTTTCCCAACCTGAAGGTATGACCCCTCTTGTGTCTGCCCCCCAGTCTGTGCTCCCTACTGTGTCTGTGTCTACTTCTGTTGTGTGTTCTTCCCCAGTGTTTCAGGTGCCCAGTTTTCCAAATGTAAATAAGTCATCCAGATTGGCTGAGGCTGCCAAAGGGACAGATTGGTGCAGATCTGAGGTGGCAGCTTCATCAGGGCCTTCCCTGAGGCAGCGTAAAACCTCTAGTGGAGGTTCTAAGGTGAAGAAGAGGGAAGTTGCCACTGCTAATAATGTAGATGAGGTCTTTCAGGGTAATGTTTCAGGGGAGGAGGGAGAGTGGACCAAGGTGGGGAGAAGGAGGAATAAGGTAGTCCTGACCTCTGCCTCCTCGTTTTCATCTTTAGAGGTAGATGATCTACTGCTGGGAAACAAGTTTGGGTCCTCATCTGAGGGGGAGGAGGAGTCTTCTAATTCCGTGTCTCAGATGGAGGAGGATGAGGTAGAGTGTTCTCTAAACAGGTCAAGGTCTCCAGTAAGGGGGGAGGGAGCTCAGGCTAAGAAACGCCTACCTCAATCATCCTGATGGCAGTTCCCACTCCGGTAAGGTTAATGTTGCCAGCATAAAATCTGTAAGGGCTCGTAATATGGCCTTATTTTTGCTCAGTGAGATGGATGCTGATATTTTATTTTTGCAAGAGACCCAGCTAAATAGGGAGTGGAGGCGTGGGCCCTCCTTCTGGTCTCTTGCGGCTGACCCTTACAGCGGAGTTGCAGTACTTTTTACATGGTAACGTGTCGGCGGGTTATCGAGGTAGAGATTGGAAGGTGTATGGTCCTGGACGTCTCTGTGAAGGGGCATGATCTGCGTTTATTAAATATTTATGGACCACAAACTAGATGGGAGAGGAAATGCCTCTTTACAAAGATTAAGCCTTTCCTTTTTACATCTCGGCAAGTTGTCTTTGGAGGTGATTTTAACACCGTTACTAGGCCCAAAGACAGGAAAGGCTCCACTGACAGTCTGAGATGTGATAGCGTCTTTCTTAATATGATAGCCAGGGAAGCAGGTCTGGAAGATGCGCATATTAAGCGTTGCCCAGGCAGCACGGGGTACACATTTAAGCGAGGCAGTTGTGAGAGCAGGATAGATAGGGTTTTTTTTTAAAGGGGGACTCTGCCTTTTCGGCTCCTGAGTGTTGTATGGTGGAGTTCTCTGATCACCTTTTGCTGTCTGTTATTCCCAATGCTTCAGATATGCCACCTAAAGGAAAGTGTATTTGGAGGATGAATTCGGCTCTGCTGGATGACGCGGAGGTAAGACAATCTTTTGAGGATTTTTTTCAGGCTCAGGTAACCAACCTGGATTTCTGCAGCAGTAAGTCGGAGTGGTGGGAGCTTGCCAAAAGCCGGATTAGTGGGTTTTTCAAGGCCATAGGAAAAAGGAAACAGCTTGGTAAGTACATTGCCTACCAGCAGCTGCGGAGAAAACTTGATCGCCTTGTCTCGAGTGGTGGAGATTCCGGGGCAATCTCTGAGGTGAAACTTCTCCTTAGGAAGTATCAGTATGACCGGCACGCTTCTTTGGTTCTGGAAAGGGACTACGGGAAATATCACTTGCCCCACCCTTATCAGAACTGCAAACAAAGTGCAGCAGTTAAACCGGTTGTTGGGCTAAGGGATAGTACGGGCTCTTTGACTTAATCCAGGTCAGGGATCCTGGAGGTCTCTAGGTCTTTTTATGTGGATCTTCTGGGGGAGAAGTACCTCGATCGGGCAAAGATGTCGAGTTTTCTGGATTCTACACCAGGTCTGGGAAAAAACATTCCGCTGACAAGTTTGACAGGGGGAATCACAGCAGAAGAGGTAGTCAAAGCTATAGATGGTCTGGCCATTAAGAAAACATGTTAAGAAAACCCCTGGGCCAGACAGATTGACGGTTGAATTTTATAAGATTTTCAAATCCAGCTTGGTACCCTATCTTGTGGAGGTATTTAACGGCTGTCTGCAGGAGGGTGCGCTCCCTCCCTCCATGAGACAATCTGCTGTGATTCTGTTGTCAAAAGGCAAGGATCCCTCCACGATTGAGAATTGGTACCCCATTAGCCTTCTCAATGTCGATAGAAAGATTCTGGTGAAGATAATTTTCTGGCGCTTGTCGTCAGTAGCAGACAGATGCACCAGCACTGTTCGGTCCAGGGAAGAAGCACTTTATCAGCGATGTTAGCTGTCCGGGAGGCTCTGGAACGTTGCAGGGCTGAAGGCTGGGAAAAGTATTTGCTGGCACTGGATCAGGCGAAGGCTTTTGATGGTGTCAATTATGAGCACCTCTGGCTTCTCCTTGACAAGTATGGCCTGGAGAGTGGGTTTATTGAATGGCTTAAGACTTTATATAGAGAGGCAGAGAGCTTCATGCTTGTTAACGGTTGGGTTGGACGGCCCTTCAGGGTTGGATCGGGGGTGCGACAGGGGTGTCTGCTGAGCCCTTTGCTATACGTGTTCGCAATCGACCCCTTCATCAGAAGGATAGAGAGCGAACCGTTGTGCGTGGTGCCGGTTAGCATTACTGGTGAGCCGCCCTTGAGGGTTGTAGCCTATGCTGATGACGTTTCTGTCTTTATCTCTGGGACAGAGGAGGCGCAGGAGGTTTTTTCAGTTATAGAGCAATATTCCGAGGCATCAGGCTCCAAGGTCAACCGTGATAAAAGTGAAGTTTTCTGGATGAGCGAGGGAGGTGAGAGCTTTGCACTTCCGGACACCTTCCCGAGGCCCCAGCAGAAAGTCAAAGTATTAGGCATCGAGTTTGGCCCTGATGATTACAGTAAGTCAAATTGGGAAGCCAGGCTGAATGATGCTGATGTCAAGGTGAAATGCTGGAAAGGCTGTCGGCTCTCCTTGAGGGAAAGGGTGGACTTGATTAAGACCTACCTGATTCCTACCTTTCTGTATGTCAGCTTTGTTTGCATCTTGCCAGAGTCTTGCTATACCAGGATTTATAGTTGTTTCTTCCAATTATTATGGGGGAACAGGCTGAATCTTGTGAAGCGGAATGTGACTTGCCTATCTAGGTGGAAGGGTGGCCTAGGGATGGTCAACCCGGTTGTGTTCTTCTCTCTGTTGTTTTTTAAACTCAATTTTGGTAACATGCTAGCAGAGAGACCGCCTGGATGGGTAGGCATTTTCTAGATCTGGTTTAGACCTTTTCTGGGCTGTTGGGAGAATGGCGGGCCAGTGAAAAGCCTAAGGATCAAGCATGGTAAGCTCCCGGCTTATGTTGCCCTGTGCTGAAAATTCTTAAACGGTGGCATGTGACAGCGGAGGATATCAGGTCCCTTCCTAAGAGACTCATGGGTGAGAAGATCGTGGGTACTGTCTTTCATACGCCACTGGCCTTAAGGGATTGCCCAGGTCATATTAGGAGGGAAGGTTTACGTTTAATAAATTCTGAGTGGATTCCCTTGAAATTCAGGGACCAGGCCTGGCTCGCTTTCCACGGTAGGCTCTATGTGAGGGGGAACGTGAAGTGCCACTCTTTGGACAATCGTGGTTGTCCAAGAGCGGAGTGTCAGGGTGAAGTGGAAACCATGGACCACTTCTTGCTTCAGTGCCCTTTCAATATAGAAGTCTATAAAAAGGTGGGGAGGGCTCTGAATATTCCTTTCCTGCCTAGCATGTCTTATGCTGAGTGGGTGTATGGAGCATTGCAGAATCGCAAGGGATTTGATTTGGACACTCTTTTTCTAGTCAGCTTAGTAGTCCGATATTACACCTGGAATGCACAATGTCAGGTATCCCTTCGGCAAAAAGTCCTTCCTGTTCCAGTGGTGGTGTGTGAGATTCTTGGTGAGGTAGGGAAAATCCGGGGTCTTGAGAAAAACAGATGGCGGAAAAGGGTCTGGATAAAGGCGTGGAGGAATATCAGGCCTGTAGCTGCTGTTTGTTGATCTCTGGGTGTTGGGTTCTTTCCCTGTTTTCTCTCTGGACACTCCCTTAGATTTTCAAGGATAAACATAATTTTGAAGAAAGGCTACATACACATGATAATCTATGTTTCTTGGTCTGAATGTTAATAAAATTGAGTAATGTGTAGAATTTTTGAAGATGTCTGTGCTATTTAGTGATATATATATATATAGTATAATATAATACAGTTATATTCCTTTTGGTTGAGGAAAAAAAAACCCTTTTGTACATACCCTGTTTCCCCAAAAATAAGACCTAGCGTGATTGTCAGTGATGGCTGCAATATAAGCCCTACCCCCCAAATAAGCCCTAGTTAAAGTCCTTGTGGGTCTTATTTTCAGGGTAGGGCTTATTTTTGGGGAAACAGGGTAGGGCTTATTTGGGGGGTAAGACTTATATTGCAGCCATCACTGACAATCACGCTAGGTCTTATTTTCGGGGAAACAGGGTATATTATAGGTTGAAGTAAGACTTTATTATTATGTTTAGTCGCGTATACAATATGTTATGCATATTTTAAAAAAAAAAAATATATATATATATATATAATTTATTTTTTGTATTTTTGTATAAAAAAAAGTTGGAATGTGTTTCTTGTTTGCAAGATTCTCAAATAAAAAAATTGCCAACTCAGCATTGAACCCTATGGACTACGACTGGGATGCCATTAAAGTTTGTGTGTGTGTGTGTAAAGGCAGGCATCCCAATACTTTTGGTAATATAGTGTAGTTCTCCTTTCAGAAAGCCTATAATTTGTTTTAATATAAAAGAATCAGACAGGCATTGTAGATGCAGATTTTATTATGAGGAGAGGATACACGGAATATTGGGAGCTGATACAGATGGGGGGTAAGGTAGACAGATGACAGACGGGGGGGGGGGGCGATACTCTGCAGCTCATGTCGGCACAGCGGCCTGGAAATTACTTGTTGCAGTGGACGCAGTTGCTGTAGGGATAGTCCCAGTGGAAGCCAATGGCGTCGATGACGGAGCCGGAGCTTCCGCTGATGTATCTCAGGTAGGTGTCGGGGAACAAAGGGGAGCCGTTGAAGGCGGTTCCGGTTTCTTTGCCGAAAGAGAACATGCGCCCCTTGTTGGTGATAAATACCAGCTGGCGGACGTAGGAGTTATATTTCCCGTTTACCTGGCTAATGTGCTCTTCGGGGTGAAGGAAAATTTCCTCCAGATCACCCAATGTGCCGCCGCGGTACTCTGACCAAGTCGTCCCATATCGCACCTGGATCCTGTGGAGGGAACAAACCCACATCATTCTTCAGAAGAGAAATAGAGAAAGAATATCTAAAATTGTAACATAAGATAAATAATATAAATAAAACTGCCATAAGCCCCACGCCAGCCTTAGATTACCTGGCAAAAAAAAACAAATGCCATGGCATCAGATTCCCATTGCTGCCAGTGCCGCAGCTATTTCCCCCAAAAATCACAAGATTTATGCATTGGTTTAACCACTTCAATACCGGGCGATTTCCACCCCCTTCCTGCCCAGGCTCATTTTCCACTTTCAGAGCTGTCACACTTTGAATGAAAATTGCGCTGTCATGCAACACTGTACCCAAATTACATTTTTTTTTTCATTTTTTTGAGACAGATAGAACTGTATTCAATCACCACTGGGATTTTTTCCTTTTTTGCTAAACAAATGAAAAAAAGACTGAAAATTTTGAAAAAAAACAAACAAACTTTTTTTCATAATTTCTGTAATACAATTTTACAAATTAATCATTTTTCTTCTTCACTGATGGGCACAGATAAGGCACAACTGATGGGCACTGATAGGAGGCACTAATATGCTGCACTGATGGGCACTGATAGGAGGCACTAATATGCTGCACTGATATGCTGCACTGATGGATACTGATTGTTACTGACGAGGCTGCACTGATGGGCACTGATGAGGAGGCACTAATAGGCACTGATGAGGCTGTACTGATGAGGCGGCACTAATAGGCACTGATGAGGCAACACTGATGAGCACTGATGAGGAAGCACTGGTGGACACTAATTAGCACAGATGAGGCTGCACTGATTGTCACTGTTGAGGCTGCACAGATGGGCACTGATGAGGCGTCACTGATGAGCACTGATGAGACAGCACTGGTGGTCACTGATTAGCACTGATGAGGCTGCACTGATGGGCACTAATGAGGCTGCACTGGTGGGCACTGATGAGGCGGCACTAATGAGGCGTCACTGATGAGCACTGATGAGGCAGCACTGGTGGGCACTGATTAGCACTGCACTGATGAGGCTGAACTGATAGGGCGGCACTAATGGGCACTAATGAAGTGGCATTGATTGTTACTGAAGAGGCTGCACTGATAGGCACTGATGAGATGGCACTGGGGGGCACTAATGATACTGCACTGATGGGCACTGATGAGGTGGCACTGATGAGGCTGCACTGATGAGCACTGATGAGGCATCACTTATAAGGCTGCACTGATGGGCATGGATATGCTAAACTGTTGGGCACTGATATGCTGCACTGATGGACACTGATGAGGTGCAATTGATTGTTACTGAAGAGGCTGCACTGATAGGCACGGATGAGGTGGTACTAGGGGGCACTAATGATACTGCACTGATGGGCACTGATGAGGCTGCACTGATGAGGTGGCACTGGCGGGCACTGATGAGGCTGCACTGATGAGGCGTCACTTATAAGGCTGCAATGATGGGAATGGATATGCTAAACTGTTGGGCACTAATGGGGCTGAACTAATAACGTCCAGTCAGGATGGCAAAGCCTCTGCCCGGCCGTCAATCTGCTATAAGCTGGGCAGGAAGGTGTTAATAGGGATGGTCAAATTTGGGTGATTTTTTTTTGTGTTATTTTAGGGTGCAATCAGCTGGACCATGAGGATTACGAACGCTCTTTTCAGTCAAACTGGGCATATTTTTCTAGTCTCATTATTTTAAATGACTTTACACATGTAACAATGAAATACACAAAATAAAACATCAAAAATCCAAAAATTACAGAGCAGTTCCTCTATCGAAATTGCATGTACTGTACATTCACCCTGTGTGAATGGGGCAAGATCAAATGTTCTTCAGTCTATTTTCTCTGCAATTGGAATGTGTGAATGGGGAAAATACCACATTATGGCCACAAGATGGTGATGAGGAGCACAATTATTTCTCACTAGTCATGTCATAGTCCTAAATCAGGGATCTCCAAACTACACCACATCTGGCCCTCTGCAAGGTCCTATCCGGCCCACCGCTAGGGTCAGTGAGGTATACTCAGTGTGCACTGATTGAGGATTCAGGTCAGCAGAGGTCGCCCATGGTCTCCACTTCAACCCCCCCAACCCGCAACCAGACTTTGTAAAGGGTGACTCTAATGGGGACCCTGATGTAAAGGGGGGTCTAATGGGGAGCCTGATGTAAGGGGGGGTCTAATGGGGACCCTGATGTAAGGGGGGTCTAATGGGGACCCTGATGTTAGGGGGGTCTAATGGGGACCCTGATGTAAAAGGCAATCTAATGGGGATTAGGCATCCTCCAAAGGTCCCTCAAAATTTTTGGGGGACCTTTTCAGGGGTCTGTGCGCTATTTCTTTATTTTAAATAGAAGCCATATGGGAAATGTCATTTGCCATCAGTTGAAAACCATTATTTCTTTGTACCTGTCATTGCTCCCGGCCCAGTGGAAGTTTTACATGTTGTTCTGCACTTGTACGCGTTCCCAGGGCAGTGCCGCAAGCATTTTGATTGGACAGATTTGGCTCTCATTGGGTTCGGCATCTGAACTTCTTTGAAGTTTGCCAAACTCTGTTCTCTAAACCCGGAGCAGCTGAGCTCAGTGATAATAGAGAATAGGGACAGACACTGAGAATCCCCCCAATATACACATGTATTAGTATGAAGCTGATGAGAAAAGGAAAAACGGCGCCGCGTGTCTCACCCGGTGATGTAGAAACGGTTGTTACGAATCCTCAGGGCTGTGATTGGTCCATCCAGTTGGTTTCCAGACTGTGAAAATCGCTTTCCACCGCCACCGCCATATTCACCGGAGTACGAGGAGCTGCGCTCCTGAGCTGAGGAATAAATGAGGCAAAACAGCTGTGACATCACTATTCTCTGTATATAATATATTACACAGGAGTGACATCACCACTCTCCAGATATACTATAGAAGAGTGACATCACTATTTTCTACATATAATATATTATACAGGAGTGACATCACCGCTCTCCAGATATAAGAGTGACATATGGTGACATGAGATGTGAATATATCAGATGAGAGAAGAGGATCTCTTACCTGCAGCGATGGCGCACACACTGACAAGGATCCACAGCAACATTCTGTTATAAAACAAAATTTACATTATTATATAATACATATGCAGCAGAGCATTGCACCTCAAATACTGTGTAGAATTCCCCTCAGTAGTGCAGAGCATTTTAGCTTCAATACTGCACAACACTATTCCTGATACTGCACAGCATCGTCCCGAGTACTACAGAGAATCACACTAGACATGTGCAGGATGAAAAAATTTGTTTAGTTTAGTTTCGATTCGTTATTTAACTAAATTCGTTTAGTTAAATTCATTGCATTCATTGCATTCATTACATTCGTTTTCGGAATTCGTTTCGTTTCATATTCGAAAAAATTTGACCGCATTCGAAAAAATTTGACCGTATTCGAAAAAATTTGACCGTATTCGAAAAAAACTATCAAATTCGAAAAAATTCTACCACATTCGAAAAAACTGTCAAATTTGAAAAAATTCTACCACATTGGAAAAAAAAAACTATCAAATTCGAAAAAATTCAATATTGTGTGTATATATGTTGTGTATATATATGTTATATGTATGTATGTGTGTGTGTATATATATATATATATATATATATATATATATATATATATAAAACCATCTTCTGAAATTGGAATTTGGTACAGAATGAATTCGAATAGAAAAGATTAGAATAGAATATTTTATATTTTTTTCTATTCTGTTCTATTGTTTTTCTATGCTATTCTCTTATATTATTTTCTGTTCTATTCTAATCTAATTCTAATATATATAAAACCATCTTCCAAAATTTGAATTTCTTATAAAATGAATTCGAATTTGAAAAGAAAAGATTATAATAGAGTAGAAGAGAAAAGACTAGAAAAACAATAGAACAGAATGGAATAAAATATATATATATTATATTTTATTCTGTTCTGTTCTATTGTTTGTCTAGTCTATTATTTTCTATTCTAATCTTTTCTATTCAAATTCAAATTCATTCTATACAAAATTCCACTTTCAGAAGCCATCTTCCGAAATTCGAATTTCGTATAGAATTAATTCAAATTCAAAAGAAAAGTTTAGAATAGAATAGAAAAGAATAGCATAGAAAAATAATGAAACAAAATAGAAAAAAATTATATATATATATATATTTATATATATATATATATATATATATATATATATATATATATATATATATATATATATATATTATACGAGATTATACGAGATTATATATATATATATATAAAACATCTTCCAAAATTCGAATTTCATATAGACCGAAATCAAATTTGAATATAAAAGATTAGAATAGAATAGAAAATAATAGAAAAGAATAGACTAGAAAAACAATAGAACAGAATAGAAGAAAATATAATATATATATTATATTTTCTTCTATTCTGTTCTATTGTTTTTCTAGTTCATTCTTTTCTATTATTTTCTGTTCTAATCTTTTCTATTCAAATTCGATTTAAACTTCAGAAGCCATATTCCGAAATTCGAATTTCAAATAGAATGAATTTGAATTGAAAAGACTATTATAGAATATAAAATAATAGAAATGAAAAGCATAAAAAAACAATAGAAGAGAATAATTTAAAAAATTATATATATATATTCTATTGCTTTATTATTTTAAATTCTATCCTATTGTTTTTTTTAGAAAAACTTTTTCTATTTTTTTCGAATTCGATTCAAATTTGTCTTCAAATTCGATTCAAATTTGTCTTCAAATTCGATTCGAATATGTTTTCGAATTCGATTCGAATATGTTTTTTCGGATTCATTTAAATTCTTTACTTTTGTAATTCGGAAATTCGGATGCATCCGAATTTCCGAAAAATGAAAAATTCGTCCCAATTTCGATTCGGAACTAAACGAAATGCACATGCCTACATCACACCTCAAACACCGCACAGCACTGCAGAGCATTGCAGCTCTAATACTACATAGCACTGCCCCCAGTACTGCAGAGCACCACACACCAAATACAGCACAAAACCGTCCCCAGATCTGCAGAGCATTACACCTCAAAAGCTGCTATGGACTGCTCTTCGAAACAGAAGACCGATGTACTTAATATTGTTTCCACTTCTCCGAAATTGTTCTAAAAATCGTGAAATTTCCACAAAACGACATCATTTTAATGAAACGCATTGCTGTCGCAGGGAAGGGGAAATGAAGGTGGTTTTAGGGTGTAATGAGCTTTAAATAATTCCCAGAGAACCTTCCTCCACCTATTCTGGGTCTATGCTAAGGAGCTAATGAGCGGAGCAAGTTGTTTTGGGGGGGGGGGCAAAACCAATTTCCTTCAATGATATGTTTATCCCTGCTGAGCATTACACCCATCCATAATTATCAGTGGACTGTCCCTTTAAATCATCTTGTATAACGTTCATTTATCATGTCACTGCAGAATATTACTGCTCATGCAGATTATCTCATGCTCCATACAATACATTATATCCTGTGCTGCATTTATACATCACACCGCTCTAGGCAAGTCTCAATAGTAACGCCCTTTTGTACAAGCTCCGCCCCCTGCATCATGAGATGAGTCCAATCCAATTTTATAATGCCCTCAAATTTTATAATGCCCTCATGTTGTAAATCACTGCGCAAATTGTTGGCGCTATATAAATCTGGTATATTAATAAACAATAATAATAATGTGCTATTGGAGACATCATGGGGTCTGTCCCATATACAGAAATATTTGTTAAACTATACAGACCACCAAATCAGGAAGAAAAAATAGGATTTATGTTTCCTAAACTTCAGTGAGTCTCCTGACTCCTCTCAGCACCCCCTTTCCCTGAACAGTTTACTGACTGAATGCAATCACAAATGTCCAAAATCAGCCAAATAGAGAAACAAAAAGTTCCAACTGTATATTTTAAGGCTTGAGCTGTTTATATGTATATATTTTTTTTCAAATATGTAAATTGGGGGCAAAATGTAATGTTATTAGGAGGTTTTTTACTCTCCATGTCAAATGTTATTGATTTGTTAACAATAGAGTTTTAGGGGAACATATCACATTATGGCCAGTAGATGGAGCTGATGATCATAGTATTATTATTATTATTATTATTATTATTATTATTATTATTTAAGGTAGGTACGGTAAGTATTTAAAGAGGAACTGCAGTCTGCTCACATAATTTGTAATAAAAACATCTTTGCCATTCTGAAGCTTCCCTCCAACCACTTTGCAAATTATTTTATATATATTGTGATTCTGTATTTGCCAAATATGCTGCAGAAATCTCCCTCCACTGGGTCTGGCTGCAACCATTTTAACTGTGGGCAGCTGAAGCTGCTGCCTGTTCACTTCCTGGATTTACACAGATACACAGAGGCACACCTCCAGCTCTGCAGCTCTCAGTGGTCCTCTTATGACTCATGTCCCCTCCCTTCTTGGAGAGAGAGAGAGAGAGAGAGAGAGAGAGAGCTGTGCATGATGTCATAAGCCTAGGCTAATGACCAGACAAGAAACAAGAAGTGGGCTGTATAAGGTATTGGCAGAAAAAAAAATGTTTTACTATCCAAAGTTAAAACAACAACAAGGGCAGAAGATTTAATAGATGGAAAGATGAACACAAATGACTGAAGGTCCGCTCTAACAAGAGTTTTTGGGAAACATACCACAATATGGCCACTAGATGGAGCTGATGATCATAGTAAATCATTTGATCATCAGAGCCATCTAGTGGCCATAATGCAGTATTTTTTCTGATACACACTAGTCTGTATTTTCTGCAGGAGAGAATTTAGCAAAATTTGACTTGGCCTCCCATTTGCACAGAATGAATGTACATGCAGTTGCATAGAACAAATAGCTCTAAAATATATATATATACCTCCTGTACCTTTTGTATTGTACTGTACTTGTAATTGTCCCCCTTATACATTGTAAAGCGCTGCGTAAACTGTTGGAGCTATATAAATCTTGTATAATAATTATATATATATATTGTAGCGGGGTGCCTGTTAAAATTTAGCGGGGTTAAAATTTCAGGAGAAGTGATTGATGGGATATATGTTCCTCCATGGATTCTTAGATTAAAGACTTCAGGGTAAAGAAGAATAGTTCTTTACCCTGTATTGGTAAAGTCTGTTCCGGGGCTGGTTTTATTGGGAGTCTGATAGAGATCTGGGTGGGACAGACTCCCAAGTCCATGGACTGCAGTTTAAAGTTTTCTTTTCAGGTCTTGATTAAGGCAGCTGGTCCTAGATCTCAGAGAGAGTGTCTGTCTCCATGTGAGGAGGCAACTAGGAGCATGGCTGCTTATTCCCTGACTTTGGATACAAAGTATTTGTGTTTGTAAGGACCAAGGCTTTTTTTTTTTTTAGAGAATAGGTGCAGGAACTCCCCCTTTCTGAGTCACCTCTTTTCTGCGCCCCCTACCCACCTATGAGCACCATTCCTTGGTTTCATCCCCTACCCATCTGCCAGTACTGCCTTTTTTAGAGAATACAGAACCAAGTATCATTTTGTAATTTGTATGGAATTTTCATGGAATTTGGTAATGATAACAAGAAAAGCACTAAAATAGATCTCCAGCAGCCAGTAACAATAGAGTCCCCCCTCCCCCCAGCAACAATTGATTCCCCCTGCCCCCTCTCCCCCCCCGCAACAAGATTCCCCCCCAAGCAACAATAGACTCGTGGCATCAACAACAGACCCCTCCCTCAACAGTAGATCTCTCCCAGCAACAACTGACCCAATATAAGACCCACCCCAAGCAACAATAGATCCCCCACCAGAAACATTAAACCTCCTCAGCAACAATAGACCCCTCGTGCTGGAGGTGCCGGAACTGCGTTCCCCCACGTTCCTGCTGAAAAAAAGCCCTGGTAAGGACACTTACTACAAAACCAAGGAATGGTCAGACTACGGACACAGTAAGGCTCGGCAGAGCAGAAGTTTATTTTTGTTTGTTTGATGGCAAGATGTCCTTTTTCTTCTGTTTGGGAACATCCTTTTTTCACCACCCTGGACCTTACAAAGGGGTATTGGTAAATACCACGTACAGAACGTTCAAAAGAGAAGACAGCCTTTACCACTCCTGAAGGAACTGGCAGCATAAGAGGATGCCATTTGGCCTACATTGGGGCCCCGGACACTTTTCAGCAGATGATGGATCGCATCCTTAAACCCCACCAAGCTTATGCATCTGCATGTTTAGATGACATGGTAATTTTTAGTGCAGACTGGGAGAGCCAATTACCTAGTACAGGCTGTGGTTAAAGCTCTTCCGTTGTGAGGGTCTGACAGCCAGTCCTAAGTAATGCGCTGTGGGATTAGAGGAGGCCCGCTATTTAGGGTATATTATTGGCAGGGGGGTAGTAAAACCCCAAGTCACAAAAGTCCAGGCAATCAAAAGTTGGCCAAGACCCCTTAATAAAAAACAGGTCAGGGCTTTTTTTGGGATTAGTAGGCTACTACAGAAGGTTTGTCCCCAATTTTGCTACTTTGGCCGCTCCCCTTACAGATCTTACCAAGGGGGGGGGGGGTCCACAGGGGTAACTTGGTCCCAAGAACCTAAAGACAGCTCTGTGTAATAGCCCTGTCTTAATCACCCCAGATTTCACACAGGAATTTATAGTGCAGAGGGATGCTTCAGAAGTGGGATTAGGTGCAGTGTTGTCCCAAGTGGTGAATGGGGAGGAACACCCCATAGCATTCTTAAGCAGAAAATTGACCCCTGCTGAAAAGAGATATGCCACTGTAGAAAGGGAATGTCTAGCCATCAAATGGGCTCTTGAAAGTTTAAAATATTATCTGTTAGGGCGACAGTTTTAGCTCCTAACTGACCATGCCCCCTCAAATGGATGGCCCAAAATAAGGAGAAAAATGCAAGAGTTACTAGATGGTTCTTGGCTCTACGGAATTTTACATTTTTAGTAGAACATAGACCAGGTAGCCAACAAGCTGAGGAGGCAACTAGGAGCATGGCTGCTTATTCCTTGACTTTGGATACCAATTATTTGTGTTTGTAAGGACACTTACTACAAAACCAAGGACTTGTCAGACTACGAACACAGTAAGGCTCAGTAGATCAGTAGAGCAGAAGTTTATTCTTGTTTGATGGCAAGATGCCCTTTTTCTTTTGTTTGGGAATATCCTGTGGATTAAACGTGATGTTTTCCTAAAGAAACTGTGAGTTTGTTCCTGCATTGAGTCTGATCCCCCACAATTGTGTGTGTGTGTGTGTGTGTATATATATATATATATATATATTATTATTTTTTTTTTTTTTTATAAATGCACCCCTTGGTGTTGCCCCCCACCCCTGTCTTACACTGCCACCCTAGGCACAGCCATTATGACAAGTACAGACAAATAGAAGCCCCGAAAGCATTCACCTTTCAAAGTGACAGAAGTTCTATTACTTCTCACCCAACAGGTCCCCTTTAAACCCTTTACAGAAATTGCTCCAAAAGATGAAAATCTCTGGCACTGCAGGAATTATGGTGGAGCGCAAACAATTGCGTGCCGTTAGCGTTCATTTTCATTTTTCCAGCACCATAAATTTTCAAATTGATCAGCTGCCCCCCCACCCCCCCCATATGGTCACCTCAGCCTGGCAATCACTTACCTGAGGTTTGGGTTTCTGGGGTGAGCCTGCCATCCTGACTCCTATAAATAGGTAGGTGGGTTTGAGGCAGGTCCCTCCTTCTGAACAAACATCGGAAGGCGCTGTGGGCCATCTGGAAGGCAAGAAGGTGGGGCGGATAATAAGGATCACCCGGGGTCAGGGGCGATTCACGCCTCGGCTACAATCACCTCCCTCCATATCAGTGTTTGTTCTGTCTAAATATAGATGAGAACTCACCAAGTGTCAGCTCTGCTGCCAAGAATCGGCATGCCTCCAGTTTCTCAATGACATGATAAATACGACGCTACAATGTGTATAATTCTTTTTTTTTTTTTTGGTTTAGTTTGAAAATAATAATAATTTCGACAGGTCATCTTGTAGGTCACTGTGTCTTACAATTTTTTTATTTGTTTTTTTTGTTTTTTGTTTTATTTACTCAGTTTATTTTATAATCCATAATAAAACAGAGTGTATTTGGCTTTCACCACCTATCCCTATAAAAAGAAAAAAAAAGGGAACTAGGTGACTGCAATACATACCAGCAGGGCTTTTTTTCTCAGAGAATAGGTGCAGGAACTCAGTCATGTCTGCCACATACACATACCTGACAAATGACATCAAATAGTAACTCTTCCCTCTGCGTCTGCGTACAACCCCCTCCCTCCACTGCCCTCATCTTCTCCCCCCTCCTTAAAAGCTCCACCATCTGTCATATGTCTTACCTTTGTTGCAATATTAGGCTGAAGCACCTACCCAGCTGTAGTACCTCCCAGCATACTATACTATACTACAGTCACTTGCAAGGGAGATCATGCAGTAGTAGCATCAACAACTGGTCACCAGGGAAAAAATGGAGACCACAGAGGGTGCAGCCTACCACGCACCCTATCCTGCCCATGACTGCACTGAACCCTGGGCCCCCGTTCTGTATCTCCCTTGTCCCTGTCCGGCACTCAGTGGGATCTGTGCAGGAGATCTGACCTGTGGGAGCTACTGGGAGATAAGCTATCACTTGTGTAGAGCAGGGATTTTCGCCACCTAAGTTACTATGTGAATAATGTGATGTTCTATAAATAAGAGTTTGGCTCCCTCTAGTGTCCACTCTATTTAATGCTATTAAGACTTTTATTTTGGCTTCTGTAATGCCACGCTCCAATGCATTGTTGGAGATGTAGTAAATGAGGAAGTGACTCATGTGCTAAAACTCAGTCTGTGAACTACTTACCCACAATGCTCAATTCACCTACCCACAAGGCCAAGTCACCGAACAGCCTACTGGGTAAGCAAATAAAAGACAGGCGTGGCATGTTTCCGGCCTCTTGGGACGCCATTCAAAGCCTGCCTGCAGGGAAGTCTATGTGTGGCCGACTGCAGCCTGGAAGGCGCGGAGCAGAATAGTTTGGCCTCTGAGGAGCTCCAGAGCACAGTCAGCTGGACTAGTGTGCGGATGGACCAGAGGATCCAAGATTTCTAAAGGATTCCTGCATCACAGTTACATCAGTCATCAGAAGGAGCGGCGCGGTGTGACGGCGCCAGCTGGGAACGGACTGAGACACCAGGAGAGGAGCCCTGCAAGCATCTGGACTTGGTGTGGTGAGGGGGCACTTGCCCAGATAAATACAGTGCACTGTTGCTATTTAAACTAGTTCCAGACTGTTGCTGGGATCTGTAGTCCCACAGGAGTGAGTTCATTTAGACTTACTGTGCACAGTGAAACTTCAGGGCTGTTTTCCCTGTGCTGCAATGTTAATATTGAGTTGCAACCTTCATTAAAGAAGCTCTACAAGTGTCTTCTCTTGTGCAAACCTTCAGTTACCAGCACATCATTTCTATTATTAATTTGCAAACTACTTGTTTCTTACCTGGATTTACAAACACTGCAGTATAATATAATTACCGTATATACTCGAGTATAAGCCGAGTTTTTCAGCACATTTTTTTGTGCTGAAAGTGCCCCCCTCGGCTTATACTCGAGTCAAGCACTTTTCTGCAGCAAAAAATGTCATTTTCCGAACCGATTGGTGTGCGAACCCAGAGGAACTAGTACCACAACATATCCAAAGCTGGGGTTCCTAGCACCAAGTGGCCCCGAGTAGGGATGAGCTTCGTGTTCGAGTCGAACCCATGTTCGACTCAAACATCGGCTGTTCGGTCGTTCGCCGAATTGCGAACGATATGGGCCGTTCGCGCCAAATTCGTGTGGCGCGTCACGGCCCATAATTCACTGCGGCATCGCAGTGCATTGCTTGCTGATGATTGGCCAAGCATGCACTATGACCCGCATGCTTGGCCAATCACAGCGCCGCCTTAACAGAGAGCCATAATTGGCCAAAGCCAAGGAGGCTTTGACCAATTATGGCTCAGGGGATTTAGTACACGCCCCACAATATATAAGGCCGCCTGCACGGCGGCCCTGTGCAGTGTGTTCTGGTGTGCTGAGAAATAGAGAGAGAGAGAGACAGTGTCATTTCATTTGAGTTAGCTAGATTAGGCAGGACAGTCAGTCAGTTAGCTGCACATAAAGTGTATTGTGTATATATATGCATCCCATGTGTTGCATATATATATATATACACTGTATTCAGTTTAGCTAGATCCGTTCCTGTTATCTTCTAGACTATTTACATTTAGTGCAGTGCGTCCTGCTCACAGTGTTCAGCTATATCTGTTCCTGTTATCTTCCTACTGACAGGCAGGCTTGTCTTGTTACAGTATTTTGAAGAAAATTACTGGTGTTCTTTTGATCCTATTAGTACCACAGTCAGGCAGCTAGACTATTTACATTTAGTGCAGTGCGTCCTGCTCACAGTGTTCTGCTAAAACTACAAGTTAGTGCAGTGCGTCCTGCTCACAGTGTTCAGCTAGATCCGTTCCTGTTATCTTCTTACTGACAGGCAGGCTTGTCTTGTTACAGTATTTTGAAGAAAATTACTGGTGTTCTTTTGATCCTATTAGTACCACGGTCAGGCAGCTAGACTATTTACATTTAGTGCAGTGCGTCCTGCTCACAGTGTTCAGCTAGATCCGTTCCTGTTATCTTCCTACTGACAGGCAGGCTTGTCTTGTTACAGTATATAAAGCTACCTGAAGAAAATTACTGGTGTTCCTTTGATCTATTATTCTGACTATATCTGACTACATTTAGTGCAGTGCGTCCTGCTCACAGTGTTCTGCTAAACCTACAAGTTAGCGCAGTGCGTCCTGCTCACAGTGTTCTGCTAAACCTACAAGTTAGTGGGGTGCGTCCTGCTCACAGTGTTCAGTTAAAGCTACCTGTAGAAGGTTGGTGGTGTTCTCATACTACAGGCAGGCAGTTGATTTTGCTAGCTGCAGTATCACTACATATATATATATATATATATATATATATATATATATATATATATATATCCCAGCTTAGTGCAGCTACAGGCCATTAGTATGTCTGGAAGGCCAAGAAGGAGAGGCAGACAGTCACAAGCCAATAAGAGAGGGCAAGCAGGCTCTGTGTCTAGTGCTGGTCGTGGAGACGGTGCATCCTCATCAGCACGTGGCCATGGGACATGCTTGGCCTTTTTTTCGCCAGCTGGCCATGTTGAGCCACAACATGCGGAAGACTTGGTCGAGTGGATGACCAAGCCGTCCTCATCCTCCTCATCCTCTCTCACCCATGCCCAGGGTACTTTGTCTGGCAAAGCAGCGGCCTCTTCCCTCGGCTCAATGTCATCAGTGACTCCTTCCCTAGCCCCACCATGTCCTCCTGAGGAGTCCCTCGAACTGTTTGACCACAGTGTTGGGTACATGCTCCAGGAGGATGCCCAGCGTTTGGAAGGCTCTGATGATGATACTGAGTTCGATGAAGGCAGTAACATGAGCACGGAGAGAGGGGGTGCCCAAGAAGGACAGCAATCTGGCAGTCATGCTCCCCCTGCTGCAGCATACTGCCAGGTTTGCTCCAGTGATGAGGAGGGAGGGGATGATGAGGTCACTGACTCAACGTGGGTGCCTGATAGGAGAGAGGAGGAGGAGGAGGAGGAGGCGGCACATCACCAACGAGGCAGGATGCCCTCCAGGGGCCAGCCTAAGGGCAGCACATTGACTGCATCACACCCCAAAGCTCCACATGTGCAGGGCGCTGCAGTCTCTGCGCGTTATTCAAAAAGTTCTTTGGTGTGGGCCTTTTTTGAGACGAGTGCATCAGATCGCACCGCTGCTATTTGCAACATATGTCTCAAGCGTATCTCACGTGGCCAAAACATCTCCCGCTTGGGTACCACATGCTTGACCAGACATATGTTGACCTGCCATGCAGTTCGTTGGCAAGCGCATCTAAAAGATCCACACCAAAGAACAAAGAGGACCTCTCCTTGCTCCTCATCAGCTGAGATTTCCAACCCCACTAGACCTTCAGTCCTCTCTGAGACCTGCACTGAGAGGAATGAAGGTGTAGAATTAGGTGTGTCACAGCCAAGTACTTGTGGGCAATCTGCTTTTGGTACACCGACGTCAGATTGTACCAGGCAAATTTCCCTGCCCCAGCTGCTGCACCGCCGAAAGAAGTTTTCTCCCAGCCATCCACATGCCCAGCGGTTGAATGCTAGCTTGGCAAAATTGCTAGCACTTCAACTGCTGCCTTTTCAGTTGGTAGACTCTGCCCCCTTCCGTGAGTTTGTGGAATGTGCGGTTCCTCAGTGGCAGGTACCCAAACGCCACTTTTTCTCACGGAAGGCGATTCCGGCTCTGTACCAGCATGTGGAAGGCAATGTCCATGCCTCGCTGGACAGGGCGGTCAGCGGTAAGGTGCATATTACCGCTGACTCATGGTCCAGCAGGCATGGACAGGGACGTTACCTAAGTTTCACGGCGCATTGAGTGACTCTGCTGGCAGCTGGGAAGGATGCAGGACAAGGTGCAGTAGTGTTGGAGGTTGTTCCGCCACCACGCCCCCAAAATGCTAATGATTGTGACACACCTCTCTCCTCCACCCCCTCCTCTTCTTCTTCCTCCATGGCCTCTTCCTCGGAACCAGAGGTGCTCCGTAGTCGTTCAAGGGGCTACGCAAGTACGCAGGCCAAAAGATGCCATGCGGTGCTTGAGCTGGTGTGCTTGGGGGAGAGGAGCCACACTGGGGCAGAGGTTCTGTCAGCTCTGCAGGGGCAGGTTCAGAGGTGGTTGACGCCACGCCAACTTAAGGCAGGAATGGTGGTTTGCGACAATGGCACCAACCTCCTCTCTGCCCTCCGACAGGGACAAATGACCCATGTGCCCTGTTTGGCTCACGTCCTTAACTTGGTGGTGCAGCGGTTCTTGGGCAGGTACCCGGGCTTACAGGATGTCCTGAGGCAGGCCAGGAAAGTCTGTGTGCATTTCCGCCGGTCATATAATGCCAGTGCTCGGCTGACGGACCTCCAAAAGGAGTTTAACCTGCCCAAGAACCGCCTAATCTGTGACATGCCCACCAGGTGGAACTCAACGTTGGCCATGCTGCAGCGGCTGCACACGCAGCAGAGGGCCATCAATGAGTACCTGTGTGACTATGGCACCAGGACAGGGTCAGGGGAGCTTGGTTTTTTTTCCCCACGCCAGTGGGCCATGATCAGGGATGCATGCACTGTCCTGTCACCATTTGAGGAGGCCACGAGGATGATGAGCAGTGACAGTGCATGCATCAGTGACACTGTCCCCCTTGTCCACCTGTTGGAGCACACGCTGCGTGGAATAATGGACAGGGCCCTTGAGGCAGAACAGAGGCAGGAAGAGGAGGACTTCCTTAGCTCTCAAGGCCTCCTTTATCCAGACAGTGTTCCTGCATGCCCGCCGATCACACAGGAAGAGGACGAGGAGGAGGAGGAGGAAGATTGTGTCAGTATGGAGGTGGAGCCTGGCACTCAGCATCAGCAGCAGTCTTTAAGGGATCAGTCCCAAGAAACACATGGACTTGTACGTGGCTGGGAGGAGGTGGCTGCGGACCATGTCGTCCTTAGTGACCCAGAGGACTCCGGACCGAATGCCTCAGCAAACCTACGCTGCATGGCCTCCCTGATCCTGCAAAGCCTGCGTAAGGATCCTCGTATTCGTGGTATCAAGGAGAAGGACCAATACTGGCTGGCAACCCTCCTTGATCCACGTTACAAGGGTAAGGTTGCGGACCTTATCTTGCCATCGCAGAGGGAGCAGAGGATGAAACATCTTCGGGAGGCCTTGCAGAAAGGTCTGTGCAACGCGTTCCCAGAGACTGGGAGGTTACAAACTCCTGTTTCTGGACAACGTGTTGCTGAGGCTTCGGTCAGTCAAAGAAGGAGCGGTGGAGAAGGTGGCCGTCTGACCGATGCGTTCAGACAATTTTTTGGTCCGCAGCCCCAAGGTATGATCGGTTCCAGCAACCATCGCCAGCGTCTGTTTTACATGGTGCAGGAATACCTAGGGGCAAGATCAGACTTGGACACCTTTCCCACCGAAAATCCTCTGGGTTACTGGGTCTTGAGGATGGATCACTGGCCAGAGCTTGCACAGTATGCAATTGAGCTACTGGCCTGTAGTGCATCCAGCGTTCTTTCGGAACGCACATTCAGTGCTGCTGGAGGCGTGGTAACCGATCACAGGGTGCGTCTGTCCACTGACTCGGTCGATCGACTGACCTTCATAAAAATGAATCAGTCTTGGATCACCACCAGCTACCAAGCACCTGATGCTGATGTAACCGAATAATTTTTTTTGAAATCTCAGATCCCTTCAAAGACTGCCTATGCTGATGCTGAGTGACTATCCCTGAGTAATTATCCTCTTCCTCCTCAATCATCACACTGATAGCTTGTAAGAACATTTTTGGTTCTGGGCGCCACCACCAGTGCCTAAGGCACAATTTTTCAGCCCCTGTTTAACAGGGGCGTGTAATTACAATTTTTGATGTAATACTTTGCAGCAGGACTCATTCCTGCATTCCAACTAGAGTGTCTGTGAGGGGTTGCAGTGTTGTGGCACCAGCACCAGTGCCTAAGGCCCATTTTTTCTGCCCCTGTTTAACAGGGGCGTGTAATTACAATTTTTGATGCAATACTTTGCAGCAGGGCTCGTTCCTGCGTTCCAACTAGAGTGTCTGTGAGGGGTTGCAGTGTTTTGGCACCAGCACCAGTGTCCAAGGCCCATTTTTTCTGCCCCTGTTTAACAGGGGCGTGTAATTACAATTTCTGATGCAATACTTTGCAGCAGGGCTCGTTCCTGCGTTCCAACTAGAGTGTCTGTGAGGGGTTGCAGTGTTGTGGCACCAGCACCAGTGCCTAAGGCCCAATTTTTCAGCCCTTGTTTAACAGGGGCGTGTAATTACAATTTTTGATGCAATACTTTGCAGCAGGGCTCGTTCCTGCGTTCCAACTAGAGTGTCTGTGAGGGGTTGCAGTGTTGTGGCACCAGCACCAGTGCCTAAGGCCTAATTTTTCAGCTCCTGTTCAACAAGGACATGTAATTACAATTCTTGATCTAATATTTCACAGCAGGGCCCTGTGAGGGCTTACAGTGTTGTGGCCACAGCAACACCTAAGGCCCAAATTTCTGCTGAGTATATAGGACAGGACCCTACTTTCAAACAACTAACTTACAAACGACTCCTGCTTGCAAACGGAAGGAGACAACAGGAAGTGAGATGAAATCTACCCCTAGGAAGGGAAATTCTCTCCTGTAAGAGTTAATATGGGAAAAACATTTCTCCTTTCCACTGATGCTTTCCAATCCTTGTTCCACAAAAAAACCCAAATTTTCAAAAAACATTTTTCATTGGGACAAAAAGTGAGGTGAAATCTTCTGAAGAGGAGGAAAGACAGCAAAACAAATGTCACAGGGGTGATAACCCTTCCCTATGTTTTCCAAAAAGCTTAAAAAAGATTTTTTGGCTGGAGCTAAACACGTTAAAAATGTACCCGTTCAAAATTACAAAGAGATTCTACTTAACAACAAACCTACAGTCCCTGTCTTGTTTGCACCGCCTGTATACTGCTGTTCAGAGTATATAGGGCCTGGTGGCCCCACACCTTTCCTTATTTTAATTTGGATGCGGGGTTCCCCTTAATATCCATACAAGACCCAAAGGGCCTGGTAATGGACCCATGCCATTTGTCTCACTGATTTTCATCCATATTGCCAGGACCCGACATTACATTAAACCCGCAAGCAGTTTTAAATGAGATTTTTCTTTTAAAAATGACATTTGGTGCAGGGACTGTTCTAAACACGGGAAACACGCGTCACTTTACAGGCATACTATAGACACCCCTCAGGTACGATATTTAAAGGAATATTTCACTTTTTTTTTTTTTACTTTAAGCATTATTAAAATCACTGCTCCCGAAAAAACGGCCGTTTTTAAAAGTTTTTTTTGCATTGATACATATCCCCTGGGGTAGGACCCGGGTCCCCAAACCCTTTTTAGGACAATACCATGCAAATTAGCCTTTAAATTGAGCACTTTTAATTTCGAATGTTCGAGTCCCATAGACGTCAATGGGGTTCTAACGTTCGTGCGAACTTTCGGTCCGTTCGCAGGTTCTGGTGCGAACCGAACCGGGGGGGGGTTCGGCTCATCCCTAGCCCCGAGATACGGGGCCCCAAATTTGGTTCGGAAAAAGAGAAGCCCGGAGTAATGCCCAAAAGAAAATGAACGTAAGGCCTACATGACTGGGTGAACAGGGGTACAAGGAGGAATTCTAAGAGGAGATCTGATTGGTGGGTAAGAGGGAAGAGGAGGAGTCGGCAGGAAAGTAAGAGGTAGGAGGTCCCTCCCCAGCGTCAGTGCGAGCAGAAGAAACAGCTTGGAAGCATGTTATCCCTGGAGGAGCTGATGGGACAGTTGCAGGCCGCGGCAGCGGTGAAAGGTGAGCGGTGGCTGCGGGACTAGGTCTCCCTGGTCCTGGGCTACAGCCAGCACCGTGGGGAAGGAGTCGGCCCGGGTGCAGCGGTCCCGTCCGCCGGATTGTTTCTCACCTGACTCACCACCCAGGACACAGCGGCATACCATCATCCCCACATATGTCACTTCAGAACCCCCGGCAAAACAAGTGGCAGTTCCAGAAAGGGGGGCTCTGGGGGGTTCCAGAGGCAGGATCAGCGGAAGGGCCCTCAGGGACACCTGGGGCCCTCGACAGGCCCGCCATGCGGCAGGACACGGAGCTTTCAGGCTCCGCCTCTGGCTCAGCCGTAGCGGGGGCAGGGCTCCGGCGGGGGACGAGTGCAGCTACGGCCCCGGGCCATCCGATTCCTCAGCCGGCGGCCCCCAGTGCTCGAACGCTGTACATGGGACGAGGAGAACAGGAGGCGCACTGGGGCAGCGGGATCAGGGCAGTACTAGAGGCCCGAAGAAAGCAACACACAAGTCGCCAGGAGTGAGGAGGCATGGCCGTCCAGGCCGCGGATCTCCGGCATCCAGGGAGGGATCCCCTGAAGGGCTATCACTGGGAGCAGAAGAGCCAATCGCGGATCGATCCGAAGGGGAGCTTTCCATGTCGGAGGAAGAAGGACCGCGCAGAACCATGTCAGCGATGGAGGCAGGACCTTCAGTTGGTGGGACTTCTTCCAGGCAGCCCGGTAAGTCCACTTCTATTTTGGGGTATTTAGAGAGTGGGGGGAGTGAGGTGTTAGCGGGGGGGTACAGAGGGCGTGTCCCGGGCCCTTCGCAGCGGGGGGCCTCCGCCGCTGCTCCCCCTCTGGTTGCGAGGGTCTATGACCCTGCCTCGGCGGAGGGTGGATTGCAGGGGTTCCTGGCAGGGTTAAAGGAATTGGTTAGCAGGTTCGAGCCTGGGATTGCCAGGCCTGTCACTCCCGTGGTGGCATGGGTGGCTCCTGTGGGTGGGGGGGTCCGTGTTCGGGGAGGTGGTACCGATGACACAGCCGGGGCTCTCAACAGCAAATCCTACGCCCGCGGTGGGGACACCGTGGTGGCTGCACCAAGTGCTGGAAGTGAGGGTTCCTTGGGGGAAAAAGTAGGGGCGACGGAAGAGACGGCTAAAAAACAAGACATGATCAGGTTGGCGGACGAGGCGGTGTGAAGTATATGTTTGTTTTGAAGGGTCGTTGGGAGCTCATTTGAAAACAGGAGGTCAGGGAAAAAAATTTGGAAAGGGGAGTATGTGGAGATTTTTTCCCTGCTACCCCTAGAGAAGTTCAACTTGGACAGGGTAAAACCAGAGGACAATAAGAAGGAGGACGAGGAGAAGAGGAGGTACAGACTCATATCGCAGATGTTCCAGAACTGGCTTCAGGCGTTCGCTATTTTGGCCAGTGTGGTAGGGGAGAAAAACCTGGAGAATTGCTTTGCGCTTTTCTGCTTCCTGGATGCAATCAAAGAAGCTCACAGAGTCTACGGAGGAGTAGCATGGTTGAGATACGACAAGCAGTTTCGTCAGCAGAGGGGAACACTACTGGCCTTGCGGTGGGACCACAAGGATATCGGTCTGTGGATGCGCTTGATGACAGGGCACCAAATCAGTTTTTTCCAGATGGGGCCGGTGGCTCAGCTACTCCCGGACAATCGGCCTTGAAGAAAAAGTGAGCTTGTTGGCAATACAACGAGGGCACCTGCAAATTCGGGGGGAACTGCAAGTACAAGCATGAATGCTCTGGTTGTGGGGGAGCCCATCCGGTGTCCCGGTGTTTCAAACAAGGTAAAGGAAGGGCTGGAGAGTCTCCGAACAAGAGGGATGACGCCGGTGAAAGTGGAAAAGATGCGTCCTTTTCTAGATAGATACCCTGACAGGGAGGCACCGCAGGTGTTGGGCCGGGGGTTTTTGGAGGGTTTTAGGATACCGGCAAACCTAGTCATCTCTCCCCCAATGACTAGGAATCTACGTTCAGCGATGCAACATCCAGAGGTGGTTACGGAAAAACTGCGGAAGGAAGTTGCGTTAGGGCGTATGGCTGGCTCTTTCACGACGTTGCCAATTCCTGATTTAGTCGTCTCGCCTTTAGGGGTGGTCCCCAAAAAGGAGCCTATGAAATATAGGCTGATTCACCACCTCTCTTTCCCCAAAGGGGGGTCAGTGAACTATGCCATTGATCCACAGATGTGTGCAGTTTTGTACACATCATTTGATGCGGCGGTTTTTTGGCTAAGGCGCTATGGGCGAGGGGCTAAGATGGCAAAAACAGATATCGAGGCTGCATTCAGATTACTCCCCGTCCACCCAGACAGTTTTCATCTTCTAGGTTGTCATTGGCAGGAGGAATACTATGTGGATCGCTGCCTGCCAATGGGCTACTCTATTTCATGCGCGCTATTTGAACATTTCAGTTCATTCGTGGAATGGGTGGTCCGGGACGTCGCAGGAGTGAATTCCATCATCCATTATCTGGATGATTTCTTGTGTGTAGGCCCGGCCTCATCCGAAGTTTGTGCGGTGTTATTGATGACGCTGGAACACATAGCGGAACGTTTTGGGATTCCCCTGGCTCCGGACAAGACAGAAGGGCCGACTACGGTGATTAGTTTTCTGGGCATCGTGGTGGATTCGGAGGTGATGGCGTGCCGACTGCCTGAGGACAAGCTGAGGGCACTGCAGGCGGAGATTCGGGCGACCGTGGGACTACGTAAGGTAAAGTTTAAGACTTTACAGTCGGGTTTGGGTAAGTTGAATTTTGCGTGTCGCATAATCCCCATGGGCAGGGTTTTCTGCAGGCGGCTGTCGGCCAGCACAGGGGGGGTGGAATCCCCAAAACACTTTGTAAGATTGACAAAAGAGCATAGGGAAGACTTGCGGATATGGCACTTGTTCCTGGAGCATTTCAATGGAAGGGCTTTGTGGATGCCTGGGCCGGTGTGTAATCTTTGATTTAAAGGTTATACACGGATGCGGCGGGATCCATGGGTTTCGGGGCTTTTTTCCAGGGGAAGTGGAGTGTGGGCCCATAGCCAGAATCATGGAAAGCGGCAGGGTTTTTGAAGAACCTGGTGCTGCTGGAACTATTTCCGTAGGTACTGGCGGTGGAGCTATGGGGAGAATCCTTCAGGGATCTGAAGGTGCGCTTCCATGGTGATAATCTAGGGGTGGTTCAGGTCATCAACAAGGTGTCAGTGGCATCCCCGCCGGTGGTGCGTTTGTTGAGACATTTAGTTCTAAGGTGCATGCAGTTGAATGTGTTTATATATGCAGTGCACTTGCCAAGAGTAGAAAACGTCATTGCTGATGCGCTGTCTCGCTTTCAGTGGGACAAGTTTTGGGAATTGGCACCTGCGGCGGACACGCACAGGGTCCATTGTCCCCCAAGTCTGTGGAAGATTGCATTGGAGTCATCTCCAGCTGGATCAGATGGTCAGTAAGTGAGGAAACATGGGCAGCGTACAGCAGGGTGTGGTCCGAATGGGAGTCACTGTTGACACAGGTTGGCGGGACGGATAGCACATCAGATCGTAGGCTACTAGTGATATATTTTGTCTATAGGAACCTGGAAGATGGGGTGTCAGTGTCAGGATTGGGGAAAAAATTGGCAGGCCTTGCCTTTTGATTCAAACTGAATGGGGAACGGGATTTTACAAAGGAATTTTGGGTTAGGCAGGGCGTGAAGGGGTATAGGAGAGCTGTACAGCGCAAGGATGACAGGCGCCCGGTGTCATTTGAATTACTGGGCAGGCTCTTTGCGCAGTTACAGGAAACCTGTTCATCACATTATGAAATGCTACTGTTCAGAACTGTGTTTGCCCTGGCGTGCTTTGGAACATTCCGGATTGGGGAGCTAGGCATCTCTTCAAAAAAAAGGAAAAGGGGGGATTGGGACTGAAGAGGTCATTTGCGGTGATGATAGGTTGTCCATGCGGGTAAAAAAGTCAAAAACAGATCAGGAAGGTAAAGGAAAATGGCTATTGGTTTTTACGATACCGGGCTCCCCCTTGTGCCCAGTTTCAACTGCTAAGAGTTTTCTTGTGATACGTCCAGGAGGGGTGGGCCCCTTTTAATTCATGAGAATGTGGAATCGCTGTTGAGATTCCAATTTATTTCAGTTTTCCGCAAGTGTTTGGTCAGTAGGTTTGTGGTGAAGAATGGGGGGCTAGCTATCAGGCATCTGGAGTGGAGGTAGATACTTGGCGTTACCTTCGAGACGATGGTGTACACCTCAATGACGTGGGGATAGATATGTGGGCCATAGGAATACAGGATGGCATTGAAAGAGCACTGAGGGTGTGAAGGTGCGCTCAAGGGTAAGGTTTTACCCTTGTTTGTGGTGGCGGGTGTTGGTCGTTGCAGGTGAAGGAAGAAACCCCTCCCAGATAAGGTGAATACGGGACTCATCGGTAGTATGGGCCCGTTGGTGGTATTCCAGCTAAGGCTATTTAGCTGGAATTTGGTGAAAGGGTGCACTGCGGGCAGTGGTTTGGTTGTCTCCGAGCTAGCTTGTCAGCTGTTTTCAGTTAAAGGTACCGCAGTGCATGGTGAGGATCGTTATGTTGATGCTGGGGGGGAGGATGTCCTGCAAAGACCAACGTGACAAGTTGAGGTTTAACAGATGTTGTTTTCAAATATGTTAATTTAATTGATTTGTTAATAAAGGGGCTGTTACGGCCGATAATGACTCCAAAATGGTGTGGTCTCCTGTAATGGGAAAAAAGGGGGTAATAAAAGGTTGGAGTGGGTCGGCTGGGTAAAGCAGTGGGTATGTAACATCTGTTATACTATAGTCAAGAGAAGCCCTGAGTAATGGCCAAAAATAAATAAACACAGGGCTTACATGACTGGGTGAACAGGAGTACAAGGAAGAATTGTAAGAGGGGATCTGATTGGTGGGTAGGGGGGAAGAGGAGGAGTCGGCAGGAAAGTTAAAGAGAAGGAGGTCCCTCCCCAGCGTCAGTGCGAGAGGAGGAAACAGCTTCCCACCCTCCCTCCCTGGAATAGGTTTGGGTTGTATATTTGTAACATGCTTTTCTTTACAGAGGTCTGTTTCTAGGATGTCGTGGTGTTGGTCATTGCAGGTGAAGAAAGAACCCCCCCCCCCCCCCCCAGATAAGGTGAATGCGGGACTCATCGGTAGTATGGGCCCATTGGTGGTATTCCAGCTAATGCTATTTAGCTGGAATTTGGTGAAAGGGTACACTGCGGGCAGTGGTTTGGTTGTCTCCGAGCTAGCTTGTCAGCTGGAGGCCTATTTTCAGTTAAAGGTACCGCAGTGCATGGTGAGGATCGTTATGTTGATGCTGGGGGGGGGGGTGTCCTGCATAGACCAACGTGACCACTTGAGGTTTAACAGATGTTGTTTTCAAATATGTTAATTTAATTGATTTGTTAATAAAGGGGCTGCTACGGCCGATAATGACTCCAAAATGGTGTGGTCTCCTTTAATGGGAAAAAAGGGGGTAATAAAAGGTTGGAGTGGGTCGGCTGGGTAAAGCAGTGGGTATGTAACATCTGTTATACTATAGTCATGCCTATATGCAGTGTCATAATCCACTACCAAAACATTTTTAGAAAACTATTTACATAAAGCAGCAAAGAAGGCCTAAGAGGCATAACCCGCCATCACCTATGTACGCAGCCATTTATCAAAAATTAATCCAAAAAAATAATAATCTAGGCTGATAAGAGACAGACAGCCACACCCAGGAAAGAGACTCCTGGCAGTCAGGGAGGCTTGAAACCCCTCCACGCCTTCAACCAAGCCCCCTGACCCCACTTGTCTCTCTCAAGCACCCAAATCTTTTCCACCTCATGGAAAATGTCACACACCACCTCAACAGGAAGGATTTTATGCCGAATGCTGACCTGACACCGTGCATTCCAAGTGAAATAACGGACTACTAGGCTAACTAAAAAAAGTGTATCCAAACAATAAACCCCACCAGTATTGAATGTTCCGTACACCCACTCAGCATAACCCAGCCTGGAGAGGAAAGGAACACCGAGGGCCCGCCCCACCTGTTTGTACAGCTCTATGTTAAAAGGGCAATGAAGCAGAAAATGGTACATAGTCTCCTCCTCACCTGCACACTCCTCCCGAGGACAGCTACGATCCATCCCACTGCGGAATTTCAAATTTCCCCGAACATAGAGCCTTCCATGGAAGCACAGCCAGGCCAGATCCCTAAATTTAGGGGGTACTCTGTCCAAATTAATAAGTCTTAACCCTGCCCTCAAAACTGGGCCTGGGCAATCTCTTAAGGCCAGTGGGTCATGAAAGACTTCGCTCAAGACTCGACTCATAAGGACTTTCCTTGGAACCGATCTGAGATCTTCAGCCAACAATCGCCACTGCCTTAGTAACTTCAGGCATGGAGCGACATAGGCTGGTAGCTGACCACGATGACCCCTGAGATTCTTCACTTGGCCACCTTCTTCCCAAAGTCGTAGAAAAGGCCTAAACCAAGATCTAAATATGCCTACCCATCCAGGAGGTTCCACTGCAAGCATATTACCAATGTTAAACTTGAGAAAAAGCAGTGAAAAGAAAAGAACTGGGTTGACCATACCTAAGCCACCCTCCCTCCTGGATAGATAGGTGACATTCCTCTTGATGGGGTTCAGTCTGTTCCCCCACAACATCTGAAAGAACACACTACTGACCCTAGTATAGAGAGACACTGGCAAGATGCAGACAAAGCTGACATACAAGAAGATTGGAATCAGGTAAGTCTTAATCAGATCAACCCTTTCCCTCATAGATAACTTCCATCTCTTCCAGCTGACCACCTTAGTATTGGCAATTTCCAGTCTGCCTTCCCATTTTTTGAGGCCATAATCGCTGGGTCCAAATTCAATGCCTAGAATCTTAATTCTTTCCTGGGGCACTGGAAAGGTGTCCGGGAGATCAAACCCTTCACCTTCCTTTCCCATCCAGAACACTTCACTCTTTTCCTGATTGATCTTGGAGCCTGATGCTTCAGAATACTGTGATGTCAGAGAGACCAGCTCCTCTGCTTCATCCACCCCAGTGACAATCACCGACACATCGTCCTCATAGGCAACAACCCTCAAAGGCGGCTCACCCGGGAGCCCCACTGGCACCCCACACAACATGCCGCTCTCTAGCCTCCTAATGAAGGGGTCGATTGCAAACACATAGAGCAGGGGACTCAGGGGACAACCCTGGCGCACCCCGGAGCCAACCTCAAAGGACTGCCCAACCCAACCATTAACAAGAGCAAAGCTTTCTGCCCCCTTATACAAGACTTTTAACCAATCGACAAAACCACCCGGCACATTCCGTACTTACTCAGGAGCAACCACAGGTACTCATGGTTACCACGATCAAAAGCCTTTGCCTGATCCAATGTCAGCAAATACTTTCCCCAGCCTGCAGCCCTGCATCGCTCCAATGCCTCCCGGACAGCTTAAACTGCTGTGAAGGTGCACCTACCCTGGACCGAACAGTGCTGATGGTGAGAAAGCAAAGACACTGCTACTGACGATAGGCGTCAAAAAATTATCTTTGCCAGTATCTTTCTATTGACATTGAGAAGGCTGATGGGGCGCCAATTCTCAATCATCCAAGGATCTTTACCTTTTGAAAGAAGAATCACAGCCAAGTGCCTCATGGAAAAAGAAAGCACCCCCTCAGCAAGGCAACTGTTAAAAACCTCTACCAAATTTGGGGCCAGAATAGACCTAAAGGCTTTGTAAAACTCATCCATCAAGTCATCCGGTCCAGGTAACTTTTTGATGGCAAGCTGTTCAATTACCCTAATCACCTCTTCAACTGTGATAGTCTCTGTCAAATTCATCAATGGAACATCTCCACCATTTAGTCCTGGAGTAGAGTCCAAAAAGCTTTCCATCTTGTCATGGTCAAGCTCTTTCCTCCCAAGAAGATCAGCATAAAAGGACCTCGCGACCTCCAGAATCCCTGACCTGGACTTTGTCAAGGAACCTGTACTGTCCTTAAGGCCAACGACCATTTTAACAGCTACACCTTGTTTGCAGTTCTGGTAAGGGTCAGGCGAGTGATACTTCACATAGTCCCTCTCTAGAACCAAAGAGGCATGCCGGTCATATTGACACTTCCTGAGAAGGAGTTTCACTTCGGAGATTGCCCCAGGATCTCCTCCTCTCGAGACAAGAATATCCAGCTTCCTCCATAAACGTTGGTAAGTCATGTATTTATTAAACTGTTTTCTATTGGCTAGGCCCCTGAAGAATCCAGCGATCCTCTTTTTGGTCAGCTCCCACCACTCAGCCTTGCTGTTACACAGGATGGTCACCTGTGCCTGAAAGAATTCCTCAAAGGATTGTCTAACATGTTCTTCCTTGAGTAGAGTCGAATTCAATCTCCAGATGCCCTTGCCCCTCTGAGGGGTGTCTGAAGCATTCAGGACCACAGATAGCATACAGTGATCAGAGAACTCTACTGCCTGCACCACTGGGGGTGAGAAAGCAGAGGTCTCTTTAAAAAAACAAACCTATCTATCCTACTCTGACTATTACCTTGATGAAAGGTGAAGCCAGTGTCATCCGGGAAGTGCTTAATGTGCACATCCACAAGACCAGCATCCCTAACCATACTATTTAAAAAAACGCTATCATATCCCAGCCTGTCCTTGAAGTCCTTCCTGTCCTTGGGCCTAGTTACTGTATTAAAGTCACCTCCAAAGACCACTTGCCGGGATGTAAAAAGAAATGGCTTCATCCGTGTAAAAAGGCATTTCCTGTCCCACTTTGTGTGTGGCCCATAAACATTAATTAGGCGCAGGTCCTGCCCTCCCACAAGGATCTTTAAGACCATACATCTCCCAATCTCCACCTCAATAACCCGCCGGACAGTTACCATGCCAGTTTTAAACAATACCACCACACAGCCGTAAGGCTCGGCCGCAAGAGACCAGTAAGATGGACCATACCTCCTCTTGGCCATATGAATATCTGCCAAGGAGGTAAGCCTAGTCTCTTGCAAAAATAAAATTTCAGCATCTAATTGGCTGAACAAAAAGAAGACCATAGAACGAGCTCTTACTGACTTAATGCTGGCGACATTTATTGTCACCACTTTTAACGGAGGGGGAACCGCCATTTGGGTTATTGGGTGGATTGCTTCTTAGCTCCCCTCTGCTGCTCATCACCAGAAGCCTCTCTCTTTCTTGAGGCCGCCTCAAACTCCATCTCAGAATCGTAACTTTGCTCCGAAGAGGCTCCAGATGAAGAAATATCCCACGTAGAGGACCTATGACGGTTGGAGACAGGCACTGGAGCCTGTTCCGTCCTCACCGCCTGCTTCTTCTGCTTTCCAACCTTCTCTCCTCCAGGTACTGCAGGTCCGCTTCAGAGATGCCCTGATCTCTTGGTTTTTTATTTGAAGTCTTTCCACAAGATTTCTTTACAGAGGAAGAAGCAACCTTTTTAGTATACACTACCACTCCTGGTGGGGGGGGGGGGTGCTCCCTTTGAGTCAGACTTAGGAGGGGTAGAATCCTGGGGGGTAACTGACTCATCGGGGGGCACAGACTTGGAAGGTTCTGACAGAAGAGGAGAGGGTACAGTAGGCTGGGGGGACACAGAGACAGATACAGAAGGAATACTTACAGACACAGGAGGGGTGGCCACAGGAACTGGGGAGGGAGGGATCTTGAACAGGACCAGGGGAGACGGTCACCGCAGAGGAGGATGGTACACCAGGGCCTCACCCTCCATCCTGTCCAGTAGAGCTGCACGATTCTGGCCAAAATGAGAATCACGATTTTTTTGCTTAGAATAAAAAGAACACGATTCTCTCACGATTCTCGCGACGTAAAATCTTTCACATTATACAAAAAAAAAATGGGCTAACTTTACTGGTTAGATTTTTTTTTTTAATTCATTAAAGTAATTTTTTCAAAAAAAATTGCATTTGAAAGACCGCTGCGCAAATACAGTGTGACATAAAATATTGCAACAATCACCATTTTATTCTCCAGGGTGTCTACTAAAAAAATTTATATGTCTGGGGGTTCTAAGTAATTTTCTAGCAAAAAAAATGATTTTAACTTGAAACCAACAAATGTCAGAAAAAGGTTTAGTGTTTAAGTGGTTAAACTTTTTTCACTTACACGGGAAGTCTATTCTATTGACAAATTGTTACAATGTTTATACTTAAGTTCAACTGATAAAGAATGTTTTGTTTCTTGGCAGACTGTCCGTTTTTCTCTTCCTTTCTTTTGAGGGCTGTGGCTTCAGAAGAGCAGAGAGAATTATTTGCATAGAAAGAATTGTGAAACACTTTAGTCAAGATCGCGATAACGATTCTTGACGATTAATCACGATAACGATTCTTGACGATTAATTGTGCAGCTCTACTGTCCAGCCTTGACAAGTCATCAATTACCTCCTTCTCCATATTGTGCCAGGCTTCAGGACATCTGCTGTGGCCAAGGCGCAGGCACTGGTTGCACCTGATCATCTCGGTGCAGTCCTTAGCCACATGACGATACGCCGACACACTGAACACATCAAGACTGAACAGGAGGAGCTCAAATGCCCCTTTTCTCCACAACGGTGACACAGCTTTGGCTGACCAGGGTAAAAAATAGTCATCCTATCCCTCCCTATAAAAGCTGAGGAGGGCAGGTGACGGACAACATTCCCATCCCTGGTCAACCTGACTGTTACTGACCATCCCCCAGTCCAGATGGTATGCTCATCAAGGACTTTATTGTGCTTGGTCAAAACCTCCCCATAGTTCCATAACCAAACCTCTAGATCCTGAGCAGGGACGCTCTCATTAGTGAGGATAATTGAGTTTTTTTTTTTTATTGTTGACCTCGACCTGCACCGAGCCTCATATCGCTTCAGAACAGGTCAAGACCCTCTGGCCTGGTGAAGCTAACCGTATAATCCCGTGTCCCAGCTACATGTATAAAGGCATACAGGTCATTTGCCCCAAAACCTATCTCTAAAATCTAATCCACCACTGCACGTCGTGCTGGAGGGATTGCACCACCTTCCCATTTCAGAATAACTACATTACGTCTAGGACCCCCAGCAGAAACCAGAGACCCAAGACCAGATCCTGGGGTGCTCAAAGTGGTAGCCTGTAGGGGAAAACCCTGCTTGGGAGCGGAGCTACCAGGAACAGAGCGTACCACCTGAGCAAACTTAGGCTTATCGGGGCCAAGGCCCCACACTGAAGTCACATTAGTCTGTACATTATTATCAACTGTTTGAACTGAATCGGTAGCAGGACGATTGTCCATCACACTGGTACTGGGGTGATTGTTATCAGTCACAGAAATATTCAATTTTCCCAGGAATGGTCACAGTTACTGCTGCAATACCAGCTGTCTCCTGATGCTGCGCTGTAGAGTCCTCAGCAGCAGTGGGGCAAACAGCTTTGGACTCAGCTAAAGAAGGGTTAATGGGCTTTGCTGACACCTGTAGTTCATCCACAGAAATGACATTGGATCTCCGGATCCATGGATCCACGTTTCTGGCTGTGTAAGCCCTCACGCTGCCTTCGCAGACGCTCCAGCCCCGCTCGTAGCTTGTAAAGCTTGTCCCTCTCCCTATTTAGGAACTTAATCCCGGCCACCACTCGCTCCCGAATGGCCCTGGAACCTTCATCCTCACCAGGGGTAGAGAGATCAGCTTGTACAGAGGAAGGCATGTCACCCGACGGCCCAGGAGATGGCTGAGAGCTTCCAGCAGGAGAGGCCCCGCTGGCCTCCATGGCTTCCCCAGAAAGGGGCCAGGAGGGCTGGGAGAGATTTCACCACCACTCCCCTCTCACACCGATCACCTGGAGGAGCTTCAAAGACACCTTCCTCCTGACACACCTGTGCTCCAATGATGGGTGGGGCACCATTCCTCCCACTGACACCAATGATGGGTCACTATTCCTCCCACTGACACCAATGATGGGGCCCAATTCCTCCCACTGACACCAATGATGGGTCACTATTCCTCCCACTGACACCAATGATGGGGCTCTACTTCTCCCACTGACACCAATGATGGGCCTCTATTCCTCCCACTGACACTAATTATTGGGCATGATTCCTCTCACTGACACCAATGATGGGGCACTATTCCTCCCACTGAGACTAATGATGGGGCTCTATTCCTCCCACTAAAGATTTGGCATTATTTATGACCACTGACACCAGGATATTTTCTACTACCAATGGCCACAGTCCGGCCCCCCTAAAGTCTGAAGGACAGTAAACTGACCCATTGTTTAGACAGTTTGGAGACTCCTGTATTAGAGGCAACACACCTGTGTTGAAACGCGTCACAACGCACACTGGTGCCTTGTGGGGTTTTACAAAATTGGTCGTGTTTTTATTAGCAAGTTGAGGTGTGTTGGCAGCACGCAAGGAAACACACGTTAAGGGGCCACAAAGAAGAAAATGGGCCTTTTATATACACTATATTGTCAACAGTATTGGGACGCCTCCCTTTACACACACAGGAACTTTAATGTCATCCCAGTCTTAGTCCATAGGGTTCAATATTGAGTTGGCCCACCCTTTGCAGCTATAACAGCTTCAACTCTTCTGGGAAGGTTTAGGAGTGTGTCTATGGGAATATTTGACCATTCTTCCAGAAGCGCATTTGTGAGGTCAGGCACTGATGTTGGACGAGAAGGCCTGGCTTGCAGTCTCCGCTCTAATTCACCCCAAAGGTATTCTATCGGATTGAGGTCAGGACTCTGTGCAGGCCAATCAAGTTCCTCCACCCCAAACTCGCTCATCCATGTCTTTATGGACCTTGCTTTGTGCACTGGTGCGCAGTCATGTTGGAACAGGAAGGGGCCATCCCCAAACTGTTCCCACAACATTGGGAGCATGAAATTGTCCAAAATGTCTTGGTATGCTGACGCCTTAAGAGTTCCCTTCACTGGAACTAAGGGGCCAAGCCCAACCCCTGAAAAACAACCCCACCCCATAACCCCCCCTCCACCAAATGATTTGGACCAGTGCACAAAGCAAGGTCCATAGAGACATAGAAGATGAATGAGTCCTGACCTCAACCCGATAGAACACCTTTGGGATGAATTAGAGAGTAGACTGCAAGCCAGGCCTTCTCGTCCAACATCAGTGGCTGACCTCACAAATGCACTTCTGGAAGAATGGTCAAACATTCCCATAGACACACTCCTAAACCTTGTGGGCAGCCTTCGCAGAGGAGTTGAAGCTGTTATAGCTGCAAAGTGTGGGCCAACTCAATATTGAACCCTACGGACTAAGACTGGGATGATATTAAAGTTCTTGTGTGTGTAAAGGCAGGTGTCCCAATACTTTTGGTAATATAGTGTAGTTGACTATAGTTCTCCTTTCAGAAAGCCTATAATTTTTGTTTTAATATAAAAGAATCAGACAGGCATTGTAGCTGCAGATTTTATTATGAGGAGAGGATACACGGAATATTGGGAGCTGATACAGATGGGGGGTAAGGTAGACAGATGACAGATGAGGGGGGGGGGCGATACTCTACAGCTCAGGTCGGCACAGCGGTCTGGAAATTACTTGTTGCAGTGGATGCAGTTGCTGGAGGGATAGTCCCAGTGGAAGCCGATGGCGTTGATGGCGGAGCCGGAGTGTCCGCTGATGTATCTCAGGAAGGTGTCGGGGAACAGAGGGGAGCCACTGAAGGAGATTCCGAAACCATTGCCGAAACTAAACACACGCCCCTTGTTGGTGATAAATACCAGCTGGCGGACGTAGTAGTTATATTTCCCATTTACCCGGCTAATGTACTCTCCGGGGTGAAGGAGAATTTCCTCCAGATCACCCGCTGTGCCCCCGCGGTACTCTGACCACGTCGTCCCATATCGCACCTGGATCCTGTAGAGGGAACAAACCCACGTCATTCTTCAGAAGAGAAATAGAGAAAGAATATCTAAAATTGTAACATAAGATAAATAATATGAATAAAACTGCCATAAGCCCCACACCAGCCTTAGGTTACCTGGCAAAAAAACCCAAAAAAAAACAAATGCCATGGCATCCGATTCCCATTGCTGCCAGTGCCGCAGCTATTTCCCCCAAAAGTCACAAGATTTATGCATTGGTTTAACCACTTCAATACCGGGCATTACCAACCCCTTCCTGCCCAGGCTCATTTTCCGCTTTCAGAGCTGTCACAGTTTGAATGACAATTGCGCGGTCATGCAACACTGTACCCAAATTACTTTTTTTTTCATTTTTTTTGAGACAGATAGAACTTTACTTTGGTGTTATTCAATTACCTCTGGGATTTTTTTCCTTTTTACTAAACAAATAGAAAAAAAAAAAAAAAAACTTTCATAATTTCTGTAATACAATTTTACAAATTATTAATTTTTCTTCTTCACTGATGGGCACAAATAAGGCACCACTGATGGACACTGATAGGAGGCACTGATATGCTGCACTGATGGATACTGATTGTTACTGATGAGGCTGTACTGATGAGGCGGCACTAATGAGGAAGCACTGGTGGACACCAATTAGCACAAATGAGGCTGCACTGATGAGGCTGCATGGATAGGCACTAATGAGGCTGCATGGATGGGCACTAATGAGGCTGCATGGATGGGCACTAATGAGGCTGCACTGGTGGGCACTAATGAGGCTGCACTGGTGGGCACTGATGAGGCGTCACTAAAGAGGCGGCACTGGTGGTCACTGATGAGGCTGCACTAATAGGCACTAATGAGGCTGCACTGATGAGGCTGCACTGATGGGCACTGATGAGGCTGCACTGATAGGCATGGATATGCTAAACTGTTGGGCACTGATGGAGCTGAACTAATAACGTCCAGTCAGGATGGTAAAGCCTCTGCCCGACCCTCAATCTGCTATAAGCTGGGCAGGAAGGTGTTAATAGGGATGGTCAAATTTGGGTGATTTTTTTTGTGTTATTTTAGGGTGCAATCAGCTGGACCATGAGGATTATGAACGCTCTTTTCACCTACCCTGTACATGTTTTTCTAGTCTCAATTATTTTAAATGACTTTACACATGTAACAATGAAATACACAAAAAAAACCATCAAAAATCCAAAAATTACAGAGCAGTTCCTCTATCGAAATTGCATGTACTGTACATTCACCCTGTGTGAATGGGGCGAGATCCAATGTCCTTCAGTCTATTTTCTCTGCAATTGGAATGTGTGAATGGGGAAAATACCACATTATGGCCACAAGATGGTGATGAGAAGCACAATTATTTCTCAATAGTCATGTCATAGTCCTAAATCAGGGATCTCCAAACTACATCACATCTGGCCCTCTGCAAGGTCTTATCCGGCCCACCACTAGGGTCAGTGAGGTATACTCAGTGTGCACTGATTGAGGATTCAGGTCAGCAGAGGTCGCCCATGGTCTCCACTTCAACCCCCCCCAACCAACACCCAGACTTTGTAAAGGGTGACTCTAATGGGGACCCTGATGTAAGGGGGGGGAGAGGTCTAATGGGGACCCTGGTGTAAAGGTGGACTCTGATAGGGACCCTCTAATGGGAACCCTGATGTAAGGGGGGAGTCTAATGCAGACCCTGATGTAAAGGGGGACTCTAAGGGGGATCCTGATATAAGTGTGGACTCTTAAGGGAACCCTGATGTAAGGGGGACTCCAGGGGCGTTGCTAGGGGGTGGCTTTTGGGGCTATAGCCCCGAATCTGGGGCCCATAGCCCCGAGTCTCTGCAGGGGTCCCCAAGAGGTGGGGAGGCTCTCTGGGGACCCTGATGTAAGTGGGGGGCTCTCTGGGGACCCTGATTTTGAGGGGGAGGCTCTCTGGAGACCCTGATTTAAGGGGGAGGCTCTATGGGGACCCTGATTTAAGGGGGAGGCTCTCTGGGGACCCTAATGTAAGGGGGGCTCTCTGGGAACTGTGATGCAAGTGGGGGGCTCTCTGGGGACTCTGCCGTAAGGGGGGGCTTTCTTGGGATATATATTACACACTCACGTATATTACTGTATATACATGTGTATGCCCGCCCAAGCGTATGACTTTCTTTACTATGCTGCTATGGGCTCTAGCCCCAGATCTTTTGTAGACCTAGCAATGCCCCTGGGGGACTCTAATAAATTTCTGATGTAAAGGGGAGTCTAATTGGGGCCCTGATGTAAAAGGCAATCTAATGGAGATTAGACCTCCTCCAAAAGGTCCTTCAAATTTTTTGGGGGACCTTTTCAGGGGTCTGTGCACCATTTCTTTATTTTAAATAGAAGCCATATGGGAAATGTCATTTGCCATCAGTTGAAAACCATTATTCCTTTGTTCCTGTCACTGCTCCCGGCCCAGTGGAAGTTGTACATGTTGTTTTGCACTGGTACACGTTCCCAGGGCAGTGCCCCGAGCATTTTTATTGGACAGATTTCTCTCCCATTGGGTTCGGCATCTGAACTTCTTTGAAGTTTGCCAAACTCTGTTCTCTAAACCCGGAGCAGCTGAGCTCAGTGATAATAGAGAATAGGGACGGACACTGAGAATCCCCCCAATATACACATGTATTAGTATGAAGCTGGTGAGAGAAGGAAAAACGGCACCGTGTGTCTCACCCGGTGATGTAGAGACGGTTGTTACGAATTCTCAGGGCTGTGATTGGTCCATCCAGTTGGTTTCCAGACTGTGAAAATCGCTTTCCACCCGGACCGCCATATTCACCGGAGTATGAGGAGCTGCGCTGCTGAGCTGAGGAATAAAGGAGGCAAAACAGCTGTGACATCACTATTCTCTGTATATAATATATTACACAGGAGTGACATCACCACTCCCCAGATATAAGATATACTATAGAAGAGTGACATCACTATTCTCTGTATATAATATATTATACAGGAGTGACATCGCTGCTCTCCAGATGTAAGATATACTGTAGAAGAGTGACATCACTATTTTCTATATATAATATATTACACAGTAGTGACATCACCACTCTCCAGATATAAGAAGAGTGACATATGGTGACATGAGATGTGAATATATCAGATGAGAGAAGAGGATCTCTTACCTGCAGCGATGGCGCACACACTGACAAGGATCCACAGCAACATTCTGTTACAAAACAAAATTTACATTATTATATAATACATATACAGCAGGGCATTGCACCTCAAATGCTGCACAACACTATCCCTAATACTGAAAGTATTGCCCCTCAAATACTGAATAGTACTGTTCCCAATACTGCTGAGCATTGAACCTCAAACTTTGCACAGTACTGGCTCTAATACTGCAGAGTATGACACCACAATACTGAAGAGTACTGTCATCAATACTGCAGAGCATTACACCTCAAATACTGCGTAGAATTGCCCTCAATAGTGCAGAGCATTGTAGCTTCATACTGTGCAACACTATCCCCGATACTGCACAGCACTGCCCCCAGTACTGCAGAGCATCACATCTCAAATACTGCATAGCACTGCCCCCAGTAGTGCAGAGTACCGCACACCAAACACAGCACAAAACCGTCCACAGATCTGCAGAGCATTGCACCTCAAAAGCTGCTATGGACTGCTCTTCGAAACAGAAGACCGATGTACTTAATATTGTTTCCATTCCTCCGAAATTGTTCTAAAAATCGTGAAATTTCGGCAAAATGTCATAATTTTAATGAAACGCATTGCAGTCGCGGGGAAGGGGAAATGAAGGTGGTTTTAGGGTGTAATGAGCTTTAAATAGCTCTTAGAGAACCTTCCTCCGCCTATTCTGGGTCTATGCTAAGGAGCTAATGAGCGGAACAAGTTGTTTTTTTGGGGGGGGCAAAACTAATTTCCTTCAATGATATTTTCATCCCTGCTGAGCATTACACCCATCCATAATTATCAGTGTACAATGTTCATTTATCAGATCACTGCAGAATATTACTGCTCATACATATTATCTCATGCTCCATACAATACCCTGTGCTGCATTTAGGCATCACACTGCTCTAGGCAGGTCTCAATATTAACGCCCTATTGTACAAGCTCCGCCCCCTGCATCATGAGATGAGTCAAATCAAATTTTATAATGTCCTCATGTTGTAAATCACTGCGCAAATTGTTGGCGCTATATAAATCTGGTATAATAAAATAATGTGCTATTGGAGACATCATGGGGTCTGTCCCATGTACAGAAATATTTGTTAAACTATACAGACCACCAAATCAGAAAGAAAAAAATAGGATTTATGTTTCCTAAACTTCAGTGAGTCTCCTGACTCCTCTCAGCACCCCCTTTCCCTGAACTGTTTACTGACTGAATGCAATCACAAATGTCCAAAATCAGCCAAAAAAAGAAAACAAAAAGTTTCAACTGTGTAGCGCTGGTAGATTTTTCAGTCTACCGCTTATACCGTGTTTCCCCGAAAGTAAGACAGTGTCTTACTTTCTTTTTATCTCTAAAAGCCCCACTATGTCTTACTTTCGGGGTATGTCTTATATTGGGAAAAAATTGTCGAATTACCTGGGGTGCGGGGATCTGTTAGCAATCACCTGAGAACGTTGTATGTGTGTGTTATTTTTTTTTTCTTACAATTTTTATTTTTTACAATAATATTTCTTTTATTCTTTATTGTTTTTTTTGTTTTTTTAATCAGCCCTTTTGGGGGGCTTTGGTGAGATATCAGGGGTCTTAACAGACCTCTGATATCTCCCCCTTGAGACAGAGAAAGAGACCGAGGATAGAGATTCCCCAGTCCCTTTCTCTGCAGCGTCAGCTGCACTGACAATGAATGGAGAGAAGACCGCAGCTTCTCTCCATTCATAAACTGACACATCGTAATCACAGGAGATTACAATGTTTCAGTTATGTGAATGGACAGAGTCAGCTGACTCTATCCATACACAAAGGAAGGAGGAGGGGGAGGACGGAAGAACTGAGGGGGAGAACGGAGGGGACAGATAAGAGCAGAACGGAGGGGACAGATAAGAGCAGAACGGAGGGGACAGATAAGAGCAGAACGGAGGGGACAGATAAGAGCAGAACGGAGGGGACAGATAAGAGCAGAACGGAGGGGGACAGATAAGAGCAGAACGGAGGGGACAGATAAGATAAGGTGACCAGATTTTTAAAATGAAATCTGGGGACATATTTTTTTTTACTTGTAATGGCAGCAATCGACGACTCTTTGCCCGTCTCCGCTGCCGCCCGCCTCACAGCCTGTCAAGTCTAAAGCCCCATACACACTATCAGATTTTCTGCTGATTTTTTCCTTCAGATTTACCAAAACCATATAATATGAGGTCAAACCTTAGGAGTTTCAATTTGTATGCAATCAGGCAGGCCCTTGCACTATATGGTTTTGGTAAATCTGAAGACAAAAATCAGCAGAAAATCTGATATTATTTATGGGGCTTTACTCTTCGGGCCCCGGCTACTACTGGGTGGGGAGCAGAGGAAGATCACTCCACCAGCGAAGGCAAGGAGATAAGCAGGCAGGCGGCTGGCCGGGACTTGAGCCAAGGCAGAAGAACATGCGAGCGGAGCTGAGTGGGCATGCGCCCGAAACTGAAGAAATAGTCCCTCTGCTCCGACCAGCACATGATCATCAGAAAGGGGCACAGATAATAGAAAAAAATAAACTCCCATAAGCTAGTAGGAGCGGCAGAGGAGTGGGGGGTGCAATTCAGATTTTTTCTTTTTTATTCTGCACAGGCTGTCTTTAAAATTGCCCCAGCCCATGTTCAAATCCAATCTGGGGACAAAACTGGGGACAGACTTAGTCCGGGGACAGTGTCCTCAATCCGGGGACTGTCCCCAGAAACCGGGGATGTCTGGTCACCCTAAGATAAGAGCAGAACGGAGGGGACAGATAAGAGCAGAACGGAGGGGGACAGATAAGAGCAGAACGGAGGGGACAGATAAGAGCAGAAGGAGGGGACAGATAAGAGCAGAAGGAGGGGACAGATAAGAGCAGAACGGAGGGGACAGATAAGAGCAGAAGGAGGGGACAGATAAGAGCAGAACGGAGGGGACAGATAAGAGCAGAACGGAGGGGACAGCTGAGAGGGACAGAGGAAAGGAGGGGGCATGGAGGAGGATGCAGTGACAGTCAGCTGTGAGCGATTACAGCTGTATGTCACTAAAGCTGGTGAAAGCCACTGGGGGAGAATCTTGTAACTCCCCCACGCGCCGATCACAGCTGACAGTCAAGGTATCGGGGGAGGCATCGGGAGCATTTGCCCGAGTACAAGTACTTGGGCAAATGCTCGGTATCGGTGCCGATACCGATACTAGTATCGGTATCGGGACAACCCTATTCCCGGAATTCATACACCGCCCGCATTCCTCACACACTCTCATGGGTCATTCATTCACCAGAAACCAGCCCACACACCCGACCTTCCTATCCCCCCGTGTTTCCCCGAAAGTAAGACATATGTCTTACTTTCGGGGTACGGCTTATATTAGCTGACCCCTCTGAAACTCCCGATACGTCTTACAATCGGGGGTGTCTTACTATCGGGGAAACACGGTAGGTAAATTTAGTGGGTCAAATGTTTTGTACATAGTTCAGATTAAGTTTGTCAGATTTAGCCTCTGTTCCAGTTTGGCTGTGTTGCGTGTAGTTTCACACTGTGCCTGTGGGTGTCGTCACCATGGGTCGGTGTTGGAAAGGTAACATGCTGAAGTGTATGAGTGCTCTTCTGTCCCGGAGATAACTCGGCGGAGGTGGTCCTCCGAGTTGCATTCTCGGAGAGAGTATTTATGGGACAGATGCCATATTTAGAGGGAGTTGTCTTTCTGCCCCGTGGCCCTCCTGGCCTAGAGGTATGTGTCAGCTAGTGCCATGTCGTAGCCCTCCGGCCTGGAGGGTTACGGAGCTGCAGCCGTGCAGGTGGACCCAGAAGTCTGTCTGGGGCCTGCTATGGCTGGGATGGTCCTGTGCTGTCTGTCCTGCGGGAAGAAGCCAATCGGGAAGATCCAGGGGCGGACCCATCTTGGAAGGGACCATGCAAGGCTGGTCTTAAGAAGGGCCTGGTGACTTGATTGGAGGACGTATCCTAAACTACCCTACCGCACAAGTACTGCCGGGTTGGCTTAAAGGTCCTGGTACTGTGTTTGCTGTTCATCGAAAACCACTACATCCTGTGGCAGAGGATCGTACGAGTTTTATTTCACTCAAGTCTGTGGCAGAGACTTTGTTCGTGCTGTGTACCGGCTGCTAGGTTGGTGAGAGAGACCTATCCGGGCGGGCAAAGATTTAACTCTGAAAGGAAAATATATTCATCCCTAAGATTCCAATTATTCAGTGCTACACCAAGAAAAGGTATTTGAACTTCCCTTCTACCTCTTTCCTGCTACTTCTTCGTTCTATCCCATTAAAGCATTGGAAAAATACTCAAGTGACTGGTGCCTACATTGTCTGATAGTAAGCTCAACGGGACCCTAGACCCGGTGTTGGTGAAATCACAGGTAAAAAGGGTAACGGAAACAGCCCGCAATAAATCAGCAGCTCCACCGTGAGTTAGTGCTACATGTGGGGGATTGTTTGCTGTTACCCTAAGCAGCCCTGAGAAGTGTTTCGCCGAGAGTTTATGCTAGAAGAGGCTTCTGGACCTTGTTACTTTTTTCCAGGAGGAGAAGGGGTTAAATTCCAGGACTTTATTTCTGACCGCGTAGGCTGCGGGTGAGAAGTAAAAGCCCAGGAGCTACGTGATCAGAGGAACAAGTGGGAGGAGCCACATCTACTTGTTGCCGCGTGGGACACGGGTATGTGTGTCTTGGCGCCAAAGGAGAAGAGAAGCCTCGTGATCGTATTGAGGGGATCAGAGTGCAGTCATGTATTCTTTCCCATTGGTACCATCAACTATGGGATCCAAGATGTTCCTTACGAGTACCGCTGTGGGTGCTATGCTGACCGGAACCCTGCTTACAGATACCGGCATTCGTTTGAAGCTGCAGGGGCGGTTCGTACTATACACAGTTGGAGATATCGAAGGGCTGAGTATGCTTTGCCACAAGTGTGAAGGACTGGCCATACATCTCCATCCATTTGTTCAATGTTTGCAGTGTGGAGAATATTTGTTCACAGTGGAGCAACCTACATTGTCGCCTCGTGCTTATCGTGGGGACTGGGCTACAGGTACCGCCACAGTGGAATCTGTTATGGATGATATGTTTCTTTAAATGCAACTCTATGGTTCATCTCTGTTGTACTTCTTCCTGTGTGGTGTTTCCTGTTCCTGCTGGGTATTTCAGTAAACATGGCTTCTGTACAGTAATGGTTTGTGCTGTCTCTTTACATATATCACTTCAAACATGGTGTCAGAAGATTTATGGATCCATGCTCTTTCTACACACATGATGCTGAGAGTCTGCTAGCCTTGATGTGAGTGTTCTTGGAACTGATTGTGCCTCCTGACAATTGCAGTCCTGTCCTGTCTGCTGAGTATTTGCAGCAAGGAAAACAGCATCATGGCAGCTAACAGCATTCCACTGCCTGAGGCAATGAGGGTGAGTGGAGATGTCAGCGGTAACTGGGACAATTTCAGGTCAGAGTTTGAGGACTACTCCCTAGCCACAGGGTTAAATGAGAAGCCTGCTGCAGTGCAAGCAGCCACACTGAGGAGGGTGATGGGCAGTGAATGCCTCCATGTTTACAAGCATAATCTGAACCTCACAGAGGAGCAAAAGAGTGACACCAAAACCATTCTGGATGCATTAGAAGCTTTCTTCAGACCCTCTAAAAATGTCATATATGAAAGATATACCGGTATATTTGGCTGCTGTAAGCAAGAAGACTGTAAATCAATAGACAGGTTTGTCACGTGGCCAAGAGAAAAAGCTGCAAGCTGTGAGTATGGCTCTCTGAGAGATGAACTTATTCGTGATAAAATAGTTTTGGGTATCACCAGTGAAAGCACACGCCGCCACCTATTGAGGAAACATGATTTAGATCTACAAACAGCAATTGAGATATCTCGCACTGCAGAACTCTTTACTGGCCCAACATGCATGGTGAAATCAAAGACTTTGTCAGTAATTGTCCCACCTGCAATGAATATGCCCATTTACAACAAAAAGAAACCATGATGTCACATGAGATACCTACACGCTTGTGCCAGATTATCAGTATGGACTTATTCAACTACACAGGCAAGGAATACCTGCTATTAGTCTATCATTATTCAGACTTCTGGGAAATTGACCTGCTTCCCGACTTATCCACTAAAACTACAATTAAGAGGTGCAAGGCTCAGTTTGCACGTCATGGCCAACCAGATACAGTGATCTCCGACAATGGCCCTCAGTTTACAAACCTACAATTCAGAAAATTTGCCACTGAATGGGAGTTTGAGCATGTTACTTCCTCGCCACGTCATCCACAGGCTAATGGCAAAGCTGAATCAGCTGTAAAGATTGTTAAAAGTTTATGCAAGAAAGCACAAAGTGATGGTAAAGACCCATGGAAGGCCATTTTACATTAGAGAAACACTCCAACTGAAGGCATGGATAGTAGTCCGGCACAAAGACTAATGTCAAGGAGATTAAAGACCTCCTTACCGGTAGCAAATAGGCTGCTTGAACCCTCTGTCATACAAGGTGTTACAGAAAAGTTAAGGATTAAGAGACAAGTATCAAAGGCACGATATGACACATCGGCCAGAGATTTGCCAGAATTGAATATTGGGGAACGCATCCGTATGAAACCATTACCTGGAGATCGAACAGGCCGTTGGAAATAGGTACTTGTCTGCAAAAGGTTGCACCACGCTCCTATCTTGTGGACATTGAAGGAACTCTCTAATGCCGCAATCGAGTGGATTGGAGAGTGGCAGAGCAGCCTGAGTCTCAGTATCCCATTGATAGGTCGGACTCACCCAGTATCACAAGGACATACCCTCCCCATTGACAGTGAGGCATGTACAGAGGCAATGCCTCATACCAACGGCAATGACAGGTGTGGGCAAGCAAGTATATCTGACAGCCATCCAGCGCAGAGCATGCCAGTATGTGTTGAGGAGCCCAGTAACTTCAGAGAGGTCTAAAGGAATCCTTGCAGAAGGGCCAGTCTTCACCCATAGTGGTAGATGTTCAAAACAACCTATGAGACTTAACCTATAGAATGTGTTATTGCTGTGTTTCTTTTGAATTTCACAATGTTCATTTATTAACACTAAAAGGGGGAGATGTTATGGATGATATGTTTCTTTAAATGCAACTCTATGGTTCATCTCTGTTGCACTTCTTCCTGTGTGGTGTTTCCTGTGTTTTCAGTAAACATGGCTTCTGTACAGTAATGGCTTGTGCTGTCTCTTTACATATATCACTTCAAACAGAATCTGCTATCATCGCTGTTGGAGAGCAATAGGCCGCGGCCTCGTCTGCTACCGAGAGTGTTTCCGAGGGAGATGTCGCTGTCACCGCTTCATCAGCGGACATCACCTTCATTTCTACTTCTACCACACCTATCCCTGTTGCACCTGTCCAGAGGAAGGTGGGATATGTGAAGGCTTCCCGCGGCCGTGGTCGAGGCCTACCCTAGAGACTACCGGAGCTGGAGGAATATATGGATCCGGAGAAGTCCACGTCAGGAACAGGTGAGAGATCAAAGGGGAACATATCTGGGACTCTGTAAATATTTGCCAGCAGAAGAGTTGAGACTCGGAGATAGATTCTTTGTCAGATCTCTTCGGTGATGATGATTTGTTTGAGACAATGTCACAGGAACTATTGTGGGCCCAGGGTGAAGATGTTGCTTCTGCCCTAACTTTCTCAGAATGGACAGCCCTGAATTCTGGGAAGACATCGCCTTGTGTGGAGCCGCACAGTACTACCAAAGAGACATTGTCTAATGTTGCTAGTTTGCTTAAGTTTGAGCTGACACCCGTCGGATCTATGGTGCGTAAATCACTGAATTCTTGTGTGCCTCCTGGTTTGGTGAAAAATAGAACTTTGCCTAGACTTGCCCATTTACAGAGAGTGCTCACCAAACAACGTATAAGATAGATTGATGCGCTCTGATAAATAATTCAATCAATGTGAATAAATGAAAATCGTGCTAAAAGCCAAATGTGATCAAGTATAAATAAAGACTGTCAAGTCACTAAAATGTAAAAATCGCAAAAATAAATGTGAAAAAATGTGTGCAACTCAAATCAAATACTAGAACGATGTGCAAGTCCACGGAAAATGGTGTTGAGGCATGTGTGATTTCTCCAACGTGAGAAATGCAGAGGTTAATATATAGAAATTGTGTAAAAAGATACTATATATGCATTAAAAATTTGCTAAAGAATAATTAATACAATTGGTGCCAATAAAAATTACGGGTGAAGGTTGCTAAATAAATAGTTGATTGCACATATTCCCTGTGATAAGTGCTAAACACTCCATGATGCTGAAAATAGATAGATAATAAATATATATATATAACAACTTATAAAAGTGCGATATATATATACAATTGGTAAATATAAATAAATAAATAATGCCGGTAGAGTGCGATTGAGTATAAATTATTTAGTTCATGAGATGGGATTGATAATAGACAACAGTTCACTCCTCAGTAACCTGGGCTACCTGGATTCCTGCAGTACTTGTTTGTTCACATTATAAGTTATTTCTTCCACAGCCACAATAACTAGTAATTTTCTCAGTATCAGGTGATTTATGTAAAACAAATAAAGAAAAGAATCATTGCGCAATATTGCTACAAAGAAAGTCCACAAGCAAAATAGCACAGTGATAAACTCACGTGTGCCCGATTCGTTTAAGGCATGTAGATAGGCAGATAAGCAGATCTCAGCTGGCCATTATGGACGAGGCTTGTTACACAAGCTGCTGCTGTTTGATACAAAGTATTCAACAGACTACGTCCTATGCTCCTCCCATTCGTTGCGTCACTGACACGTGACTTTCTCAAGGCTAAACACGAGATGCCAGCATCTCTGTATTTAGGCATTTCGGTTCCTATGGTGACGGCGCTGTGATCATCGGATCATCACGCTGCTTACTGCTTGGACTTGTATGTGTATATTTATTTCAAAGACAATATTTATTCATTTAAAACAATTAAAACAAATTAAGATATCAAGGTAAAACTAATACAAAATAATACAACTAAGAAGATAACAGAATAAGATCCTTAATATAATATATTAATATATCCATATATCAATGGACTCCCTAAAGTGGCGCATATTGGTATTGCACACTCCTGAATTTAAAGGGGTTGTAAAGGTAAAAATTTTTTCACCTTAATGCATTCTATGCATTAAGGTGAAAAAACTTTTGACAGTACCGCCGCCCCCAGGCCCCCCGTTTTACTTACCTGACGCCTCGAATCTTCGCTCCTCGTCCTCGTCAGCTTCATTGCAGCTCAGCCTGGTCGCTGATTGGCTGCAGTGGATGGATTGAAAGCAGCGCAGCCATTGGCTCGCGCTGCTGTCAATCACATCCGATGACGCGGCGCGCCGGGGGGCGGGGCCGAGTGATACAGCGAGCGGCTATAGCCGCCAGCTGTATCACGGGAGCGCGCCCGCAAGCACTCACCACCGTGCGAGGGAGCTCGCATGAAGGTGGTAAATGCTTGCGGGGAGGAGCTGAAACAGCCGCCGAGGGACCCCAGAAGACCAGGTTCGGGGCCACTCTGTGCAGAACGAGCTGCACAGTGAAGGTAAGTATAACATGTTTGTTGATTTCTACACATGCCAACGACTGATGTTCTTAATCATGGTGTATGTATTACCCTAAATGTTTTGACCCCGCCAAATCGCTAATTTAGCCCTTGTACCTTTATGCTAGATCTAGACAATATATAGTATGCAAGTTATATCTAGATAGAAAATCATATCACATTAAAAATATATTATGAATAGATATACCAGTACCGTATAAAATGATATTAGTAATACACAGAGAGATTATCATATTCTATTAGGATTATTGTAAATATTAGTCATTGTTACTATAAAATTTGTATGAACCTGTTAAAATAAAATATAATATATGTATTTAGACCAATTAAAATAATAAAAATAATAATTTTTTTTATTATTTTAATTGGTCTAAACACATATTATATTTTATTTTAACAGGTTCATACAAATTTTATAGTAACAATGACTAATATTTACAATAATCCTAATAGAATATGATAATAATCTCTCTGTGTATTACTAATATCATTATCATTAGCAGCTTGTGTAACAAGCCTCGTCCATAATGGCCAGCTGAGATCTGCTTATCTGCCTATCTACATGCCTTAAACGAATCGGGCACACGTGAGTTTATCACTGTGCTATTTTGCTTGTGGACTTTCTTTGTAGCAATATTGCACAATGATTCTTTTCTTTATTTGTTTTACATAAATCATCTGATACTGAGAAAATTACTAGTTATTGTGGCTGTGGAAGAAATAACTTATAATGTGAACAAACAAGTACTGCAGGAATCCAGGTAGCCCAGGTTACTGAGGAGTGAACTGTTGTCTATTATCAATCCCATCTCAATTGTATATATATCGCACTTTTATAAGTTGTTATATATATATATTTATTATCTATCTATTTTCAGCATCATGGAGTGTTTAGCACTTATCACAGGGAATATGTGCAATCAACTATTTATTTAGCAACCTTCACCCGTAATTTTTATTGGCACCAATTGTATTAATTATTCTTTAGCATATTTTTAATGCATATATAGTATATTTTTACACAATTTCTATATATTAACCTCTGCATTTCTCACTTTGGAGAAATCGCACATGCCTCAACAACATTTTCAGTGGACTTGCACATCGTTCTAGTATTTGATTTGAGTTGCACACATTTTTTCACATTTATTTTTGCGATTTTTACATTTTAGTGACTTGACAGTCTTTATTTATACTTGATCACATTTGGCTTTTAGCACGATTTTCATTTATTCACATTGATTGAATTAGTTATCAGAGCGCATCAATCTATTTTATACGTATTTAATTTTTATGGGATTCTGATCACTGTGTAATTGATAGCAGCTTGATTTCATATTCTTCAATCTAATAACTACTATTAATCACTTAATCGCACGTGCATTCACATATTTTGATTTACACTCATCTGGGTATATATCACGGTGAGGACATTATTGCACTTGGTGTTTTGTTTATTTATTTATTTGCTCACCAAACAAGTTGCCACAGTATATGGTCCGGAATTTCCCTATGTTATGCAGGAAATTGAGGCCAACCGGGAACAATGGTACCGTGAAGCTGTTTGGGACGGTTTGTCAGTACCAAAACCTTTCCGGAAAGCTGGGTATTCTGTTGCCATGGATGAACGCTTCAATGGATGTTTGCTGGTTGGTCGGCACATCTATGCTGACAAGGTGGTCATTTGCAGACCTGGAAAAGATGACATTGTGTAGTTTATCACTACCGTGGATAAACTAGGGAAGAAATTGACATTGCATAATCACCAATAAAACCGGGGATCTGGTAAAGGAACTGTTGTCTTGTACTCTTTTAAAAAGAAAAGAGAACTTTGGGGTATATAGCTAGATAGTGTTAGTGTTTAGAGATCTCCTTGGTCAAGAGATTTTGTTCACCTCAGCGCTTTTATATCCAAAGACTTCTGTGATAACCAAAGTTTATTTTAGTGAAAAAAAATAATATATATAATATGCCCCGAGATAGGGATGGACTTTTTAAGGAAAATATGCGGGAAGAGAGTGTCATTCTTTTGTGGAATGAGGCTTTGCTCCTGAACTGTTAGTGATGCTACTGTACATATTTTGTGTGTGTCTAACTTTGTTTCTTTCAGGAACAACTAGATCTCCTATCAAGCTGTTAGGCTTTTCAGCTAGGTAGATAGTGGGGTTTTGTGACAGCTTTAATGTGATTTATATAGTTACATAGTAGGTGAGGTTGAAAAAAGACACAAGTCCATCAAGTCCAACCTATGTGTGTGATTATATGTCAGTATTATGTTGTATATCCCTGTATGTTGTGGTCATTCAGGTGCTTATCTAATAGTTTCTTGAAGCTATCAATGCTCCCCGCTGAGACCACCGCCTGTGGAAGGGAATTCCACACCCTTGCCGCTCTTACAGTAAAGAACCCTCTACGTAGTTTAAGGTTAAACCTCTTTTCTTCTAATTTTAATGAGTGGTCACGAGTCTTGTTAAACTCTCTTCTGCGAAAAAGTTTTATCCCTATTGTGGGGTCACCAGTACGGTATTTGTATGTTGAAATCATATCCCCTCTCAAGCGTCTCTTCTCCAGGGAGAATAAGTTCATTGCTTGCAACCTTTCCTCATAACTAAGATCCTCCAGACCCTTTATTAGCTTTGTTGCCCTTCTTTGTACTCGCTCCATTTCCAGTACATCCTTCCTGAGGACTGGTGCCCAGAACTGGACAGCATACTCCAGGTGCGGCCGGACCAGAGCCTTGTAGAGTGGGAGAATTATCGTTTTATCTCTGGAGTTGATCCCCTTTTTAATGCATGCCAATATTGTGTTTGCTTTGTTAGCAGCAGCTTGGCATTGCATGCCATTGCTGAGCCTATCATCTACTAGGACCCCCAGGTCCTTTTCCATCCTAGATTCCCCCAGAGGTTCTCCCCCCAGTGTATAGCTTGCATTCATATTTTTGCCACCCAAATGCATTTTACATTTTTCTACATTGAACCTCATTTGCCATGTAGTTGCCCACCCCATTGATTTGTTCAGGTCTTTTTGCAAGGTTTCCACATCCTGCGGAGAAGTTATTGATTTAGTTTGCTGATGTGAATATGTCGTTGTCTAAATGTTAAAACTGTGACCTTTCTATACTGTCTATTCTTCTTTCTCATCCAAGTTCTAAGTTCAAATACCTACTCTCAGGCTTGAGAGTTATATTTTGACAGACATTGAGGACAACGTCAATTATTGTGGGGGGAGTATGTAGCGCTGGTAGATTTTTTAATCTACCGCTTATAGGTAAATTTAGTGGGTCATCTGTTCTGTACATAGTTCAGATTCAGTTTATTGTCAGATTTAGCCTCTGTTCCAGTTTGGCTGTGTTGCGTGTAGTTTCACATTGTGCCTGTGGGTGTCGTCACCATGGGTCGGTGTTGGAAAGGCAACATGCTGAAGTGAATGAGTGCTCCTCTGTCCCGGAGATAACTCAGCGGAGGTGGTCCTCCGAGTTGCATTCTGGGAGAGGGTATTTATGGGACAGGCACCATATTTAGAGGGAGTTGTCTTTCCGCCTCGTGGCCCTCCTGGCCTAGAGGTATGTATCAGTGAGTACTATCTCGTAGCCCTCCAGCCTGGAGGGTTACGGAGCTGCAGCCGTGCAGGTGGACCCAGAAGCCTGTCTGGGGTCTGCTATCGTTGGGATGGTCCTGTGTTGTCTGTCCTGCGGGAAGAAGCCGGACAATCGGGAAGATCCAGGGGAGGGCCCATCTTGGAATTGACCATGCAAGGCTGGTCTTAAGAAGGGCCTGGTGACTCGATTGGAGGACGTATCCTAAACTACCCTACTGCACAAGTACTGCCTGGTCGGCTTAAAGGTTCTGGTACTGTGTTTGCTGTTCATCAAAAACCACTACATCCTGTGGCAGAGGATCATATGGGTTTTATTTCACTCAAATCTGTGGCAGAGACTTTTTGTTCGTGCTGCGTACCGGCTGCTAGGTTGGTGAGAGAGACCTATCCGGGCGGGCAAAGATTTAACTCTGAAAGGAAAATATATTCATCCCTAAGATTCCAATTATTCAGTGCCACACCAAGAATAAGGAAAATTGTTGTCCATACTTACCGTAATTTTCCTTTCCTGGATCCTCCCCGTGTCAGCCTACTATGGGTCAGCTCTGTCCCCCTCCGACCCCTCCAGGACCACCTTTTTTCTAGCCCATAAAGGGCGGCTGGCTGCCCACACCAGTGTTAAAAAAAAACACGCCTCGCAACAGAAAAACTGGGTGGGAATCCTACTAGCTACTCAAAATTTTTAATGGGCAACAACCGCCATAATACTGTAGAGCCAAATGATTCCTCAGGTGGACAAGCCATATTAAGCTTGTAATGCCTAATAAAAAAGGTGTTGGGCACGCTCCAGCTTGCTGCTCCGCAAACTATCTCAGGGGCGACCTTCGCGTATGCCATAACCCTCGTCGTATGTGCTTTGATCTCTGAAGGAGAAGGAAGGCCCAGCGTTTTGTATGCAATATGAATGGTCTTAACAAACCAGGAAGACCCAACTCTGGATGTTGCTGGCATACCCTTTTTAGGCCCCATTGGGAAAACCTACAGCTGATCTTGTTTGCCAAAGTTTTTAGTCCATTTCAGGTAGGTTGAAACCGCAGAGACCAGGTCTAACCTACTCCACTCATCATCAGCTGTATCCGCCGGAAAGGCTGGGAAAGACCTCCCAGTTCATACGAAATTATGTGGCCACCTTAGGTAGAAAGCTCGGTATCGGCCTAAGGACTACCTTATCTGGTAGCACCAAACAATATGGTTCTTTGGATGAGAAGGCGCACAACTCGGAGTCCCTTCTGGCCGAGGCCATGGCTAGTAAAAAACAAAACTGTTAAAAGAAATAATGAACAAGAGAAAGCTTGATCAAACAGAGGAACCAGCAATGTTCCCAAGACTAATGTTAAGTCCTCTTTTGGAAAAAACAATTTCAATGGAGGTCTGATTTCTATACAAAAACAGAAAATGACTCCTGCGCACAAGTGGTCGACCCAATGGATGAAAGGGATACACAGGCCTTGCTGCCCTCAAGGATGGGGAATCCTAGCAGACAAAGAAATAAAAAGAGAAAAGGGTGCACCAGCCATGTGCATTATCTTTTGTAAAACATTTATTAAGTAAAATGATAAAGGAAATTACTCACAAGCAGTAGAGAATCATGTGCCATAAACCTTGGACATCAACTTGCAACAAGTGGTTAAAATGATGAACAAAGCCTTCCAAAGGTCTTTCAGAGGAGTATATAACACTGCTCACGCCCTTTTCTCTTTTTATTTCTTGGTCTGATTTCTATGGCTGTGCCTTAAAAAAAAAAAAATCAGATCACCAACGGATGTAGAGCATATCTTGTACACGACATAGCCGACAAGGCAGGCATTTGACCCTTCAGGGAATTATAAGCTAACCCTTGGAGACTACTCTGCAGAAACTCCAAAATGTTAGTTATTGAAGGAGATCCAAGGTCCCAACCCCTTTCCATAGTATTCCAGATTCGTTGATAGGTTACATTCGTTCTGCCGATCAACTTTATCCTCCTGCAGTTCGGGTGTCAGGCCCCACTCTGCAGAAGGAGATTTTGACAAGGAGGCAGAGGGATTGGTGAGCCCAAATTTATCCTCCAAGCCAGAGGGAACCACAGCTCCCTGAGCCAGTAAGGTAGGACTACTATTGCTGTGATCCTTTATCGCTGAATCTTCAGCAGGATTTTGAGAGCCAATGGAAGCGGCAGGAACACATACACCAAGGGGAAGTTCCAATACCTGGACAGAGCACCCTGACCCAATGCCTGTGGATGCTAGGTCCGGGTGAAGAAGCAAAGCAGTTGACAATTCTCCAATGCCATAAGATCTATCGAAGGCGTCCCCCAGATCCTGCGTAGGTACTTGGGGTTGAGGCCCCATTTGTTGTGATCCCCAAAGCCTCGACTCAAGCTATCTGCTAAAACATTGCCAGGCCCTGGGAGTTAAGATGCTGTAAGAGAACCGAGATTCTTCTCTGTGCAGAGGAAGATTGACATGCCACCTGAAGGAGAGCGTGACTTCTTGTGCCCCCTTGATGGGACACATAAGCCACCGTAGTTTTGTTGTCCAAAAGAATCTTGACAGCTCGACCTTGCAACATAGGTTGGAACACTAACAGCGAGTCTGACAGCATCCAATCCCAGGAAATTTGAACTTTTCCACAAAAGGTACCATTGGCCTTGAACCTGCTGTCCCAGGCAATGTGCCCTGCAGCCTGCCAGACTGGCATTGGTCGACGCCACTATTGGTTCTGAGGCCTTTAACAGAACTCTGCTGGAAAGATTGCGAGCTACTGACCACCAACCAGGGACCAGATTATCAGAATTGGCAGATGATCCCACTGAAGAAGAAAGTTGCATTGAAACCTCCTTCTGCGCCATCTGACCCACAGGACTACTGGACCTGTGGCTGATAAAACCCCCAGATACTGCATGGATTCCTTCAGCATCATAGAAGGCCTGGCCATCACTGCTTTGTCTGAGACTGGATCCCCTGGACCTTCCTCTGAGGAAGAGAAACACGACCCCGATCCGTGTTGAATTGTACTCCCAAATACTCCAACATTTGGGTCAGATGCATCTGGCTCTTCCGAAAGTTGATCAACCAACCGAAACAAGTTAGTGTTTTGCAGGTGAATTCACATGAACTAGAAGGCGCTCATTTGACAGACCTAGAAGTAGCATGTCATCTAGATAATGAAATATTTGCACTCCCTTGACCCTGAGACAGCAGACAGTAGCTTTAAAAAACGTTCTCGGAGTCGTGCAGAAAGCGAATGGGAGAGATTAAAAAACGAAAATGAAAGCCTTCCACAGAAGGCCTGAGAAAGCGATGGTGAGATGCGTCTATAAAGATATGAAGATACGCATTCCACAAAATCAATGGAAACCATCCAGTCTCCTGACAACACAACCGAAATGATCGTTTCCAATGACTCCATTTTGAATGGTGGAACCTTCATGTAGGAATTCAGGACTTTGTGGTCAAAAACTGGTCCGAAACCCCCTTGAAGCCTCTGGGTCAAAAACAGAGGGGGAACATACTCTTTGACCCAATTCGTGCCTTGGAACCGGAAGGATGGCCCTTATATCCTTGCAAACATTGCCTCCTTTCCAAATCCATAGGAAGTCCAGTTTCTATGAACAAGGTCTGAGGGGGCCTTGTTCTGAACGCGAGACGATAACGTGATCGAATGACGGCTACAATCCAGGCATCATGTAATTTGTCCGCCCAAATCCCCCCTGAATTGGGCTAGTCTTGCTCCTACTTGAGAGGGTTAATCGGAGACAGCTTCAGAAGGACTTATTTGAAGCCTTAGGATCTGTCCCCACTACTGCGATTTGTTGTGCGACCTGACACAAGCGAAGTCGCATGACAAGTCAAAACCCATGTATTTCAATGGTCCCCATTTTAATTGGTGCGACTTAAGTCGCAGTGACTCCAAAAAAGTTTTTGCACTACTTTGTTCCCACATCTGTGCGATTTGTTCTAACATGGTTTTCACAGGTCGAATGATATCGCATCACAAATTGCACAGCCAAGTTGCAATGTAAATCGCGTGACTCTGGGGATGCAGCAGTGGAAACAGCCCCAGGAGTTTTGTTGGCCCTGGGCTTGGAAGGTTGAACCAGCACCTCTCCACTGTCTGAAAAACTGTCTGTAAGCCCTGGCCTCTCTAAATCCTTCTTTGGATCTCTTGTTAAACCGAAAGGGCTGCTGTGTCTTAGGCTATGTTTCTACTAGTGCGTCCCCAAAGTCGCGCGATTTACACTGCGATTTTGCGATTCGATTTGTGGTGCATTTTGTTGCGACTTTGTGCGACTTGGATGTTCTGAGATTTAGTCATAGTGATGTAATTCCTTATCCTGCTTAGTTATTTCCCCTTCCTCTTTCGTTGTCACGTGTTGTATGTTAGTTAGCAAACATGTTGGCTATGCAATATGTTGGGTCAGCAGTCATTTTGGCTGCTGTAGCAGCATTTATAGATAAAGAAGAGGAGGATAAGCGGAGGAGGAGAAGGCATAGGTTTTGGATCCATCCCATCATCACCCAAAGGGAAGTGAGAGGCCAGTTTGGGGTCCTTTACAACTACCTCCGTGCTCATGAAGACAAATTCTTCAACTACACAAGGATGTCAATTAGAAGGTGAGAACATTTTTTGATGTCAACTTGCAAATGCTGCCAGATATATTTATGAAAATGTGTAATTGCCTGGTCAGTATGACTCTTTTTAGAATTTTTAGGTTTGAATAGCTAGAAGTGTTAACTATAACCTGATCAAATTGTTATAAAAATGGAACTCGATTTTTAAATGTTTGATTTTTACATGGTCAATGTAGATAATAGCCATATTTTTTCTCTTTACAGTTTTGATGAATTGTTGGCTTTGCTCTCTAGCCATCTAGAGCGAAAAAACTCAAGTTTCCGAAGGAGTATTCTAGCTGTTGAAAGACTCATAATAACATTGAGGTAACTTTTCATACCTACTGTTTCTTCTTCTTAACTTCTATGTGGCATTTGGATATCCACATCATTCTTTCATCCTCTTTACATGAAGTAAAAAAATAAATACTAGCATGTAATTGTGCGTGAGATTGTAAAAACAATCTTAACTTTGCCTCTACGTCACCAGTGTCTTTCTCCTGCTCCTCTTCTTCCTTCACTTCCTCACGCACCTCCTTCCTAGCTCATTTTTTTTAGTTTATTGAAGTAGCTTAGTGTAAATATGTATCATTATCATAAAATGTATGTACTTTTCCATTTTAGGTACCTGGCAACTGGACATTCCTTTGCAAGTTTGCATTATGAGTTTTTGGTTGGCAAAACTACTGTCAGCAATATTGTCCACGATACCTACAGAGACATCTGGAATGTCCTTAGGGATTTTGTCCTGAAGAAGCCCACTTGCGAAGATTGGTGCAAAATAGCAGAAGTTTCCTGGGATCGTTGCAATTTCCCAAATTGTCTAGGGGCAATTGATGGAAAACATATGAGGGTAGTGATGCCCATCGGCAGTGGAACAAAATACTTTAATTACAAAAAATATTTTTCTTTTGTATTACTAGCAGTGGCTGATGCCAATTATTGTTTTAGCTATATAGACATAGGATCATATGGCAGCAGCTCAGACTCCAGTATTTTCCAAAGATCATCGTTTGGAAGAATGTTGCGGGAAAATGGTCTGGACCTGCCACAGGACTGTCCGTTGCCAGGAACAAATGGGCCGCCAATGCCATTTGTGTATGTTGGGGATGAGGCCTTTGCTCTCAGTGAGCATCTATTAAGGCCTTATTCCAATAGGTGTCTGAGTGAAGAGAAGCGAATCTTCAATTACCAGTTAACGAGGGCAAGACGAGTGATAGAATGTTCATTTGACATTTTAGCCAACAAGTGGCGTTTGCTATATACACTGATTAATTTAAAACTTGAGTATGCAATATCTGCAGTAAAAGCAGCACGTGTGCTTCATAATTTTGTTAGAATTCGTGATGGCTATCTTTTTGAAGATTCCCTCATGCACGATCTGAAAGGTGCACAATGGAGTGCCAGTAGGGGCACCACCAATGGTGCCACTGTGCGTGAGGGATTCTCGTCTTATTTTATGTCTGCTGCTGGTTTTGTCCCCTGGCAGCAGGATGCCATTGCATAATGTATGTCATGCATTTTATTGTAATATTATTTAGATGTCTGTTATGTTTCATTGCATCCAAATACAGAATAACAGGTCTTTACCACAAATTCGAAAAAAGGATAAGCAGAAAATGCATAATGTAACCAGAATAATTTTTATTTTCCTGAATTTTGTGCAAGAATGCACCAAAAAAAATTTTTTATGTGTTTTGGTGAACTACACCATTTTTTTTTACTTTTTACTTTATTTTAAAATATATAATCTGAATCTTTTTTACAAGACAACTCTTTTTGCAAGAAGGCAAAAATAAAGAAATAAGTTCCATGAACTCAAAAATTCAACAGTTGTTGTTTTGACCTCCTCAACCAACCAAAAAATATACAACAAGTCTTAAACCCACAGCAAAAATAATCGAAAATTACAATTGCTCGTATGTTTTGTTTTCAGTGGTCCCGGAAACTGAACTATTGGTTGGTCCAGGGAAATCCACTGATGGACCAGGGTAATATTTCCTTTCCAGAAAAGGCGGAACCTGACTGGGCGTAGGCATGGAACATACTGTGTACACATACTGTGTACTTGGAAAGTGAGTGTATTGTTGATAAGGGGGATATTGGGGAAGGGGGGGTTGCATATATGCTGAGGATGTTGTTGGCCCCTCACCCACAAATGATTGAGCAGTTGACATCAAAGCCATCCTGAGTGCATATTTTTTCTCAGGGGTACCTGTTTACATATGCCTAAAATTACAGTGAGAAATGCTGTGTCTTCACACTGGTTTTCTGCCATTTTAGTGGACATCTGACTGACTACATCTAAAATTTTATCCATGGGTTTCACAGCCACTGTGCCCATCAAATGCAGCCACTGTGCACATGAAGTGCAGCCACTGTGCCCATGAAGTGCAGCCACTGTGCCCATGAAGTGCAGCCACTGTGCCATCAAATGCAGCCACTGTGCCCATCAAATGGATGCCACCCCCTTTGTGGCAGACAGCATCTGTTTGTTTGTTGGGGAGGATATGTGCTAGGGGGGCTTTGGGAGGGGAGAAGATATGATCTGGGGGGATAGAGCTGGAATGGGATCGGGGGAATGGATGGAGCCAGAATGGGATCGGGGGATGGATAGAGCTGGGATGGGATCGGGGTGGTAGATGGAGCCGTGAAAGGATTGGGGGGATGGAGGGAGCCAGGATGGGATCGAGGTGATGGAGGGAGTCGGGATGGAATGGGGGGGATGGAGGGAGCCGGGATGGGATCAGGGGATGGATGGAGCCAGGATGGGATCGGGGGATGGATGGGGCCGGGATGGTTTGGGGGGATGGATGGAGCTGTGATGAGATCAGGGGGGAATGGATGGGGCTAGGATTGGATTGGGGGGTGGATGGAGCCGGGATGGGATCAGGGGGGAATGGATGGAGCCGGGATGGGATTGGGGGAATAGATAGAGCCGGGATGGGATCGGGAGGATGGATGGAGCCAGGATTGGATTGGGGTGGGGTGGATGGAGCTGGGATGGTATGGGGGGTGGATGGAGTTGGGATGGTATGGGGGGATGGTATGGGAATCGTATTGGATCAGGGGGGATGGATGGAGCCGGGAAGGGATTGGGGTGAATGGAGCTGGGATGGTCTGGGGGATGGATGGAGCTGGGATTGGATCGGGGGGATGGATGGAGCCGGGATGGGATGGATGGAGCCGGGGTGATATGGGGGGATGGAGCTGGTATGGGATCGGGGGATGGATGGAGCCGGGATGGGATTGGGGTGGGGTGGATGGAGCCGGGATGGTATGGGGGGATAAATGGAGCTGGGATTGGATCGGGGGATGGATGGACCCGGGATGGGATTGGGGTGGGGTGGATGGAGCCGGGATGGTATGGTGAGATGGATGGCGCTGGGATTGGATCGGGGGATGGATGGACTTGGGATGGGATTGGGGTGGGATGGATGGAGCCAGGATTGGATCGGGGGATGGATGGAGCTGGGATTGGATCGGGGGATGGATGGAGCCAGGATGGGATGGGGGTGGGGTGGATGGAGCCAGGATGGTATGGGAGATGGATGGATATCCTCTCCCCCAAATCACTCCAAGTGAACTCTTTGCTTGTTCCCCCTCCCTCGCCCTCCTCTTCATGCCCTCCTCCCCTCCAAGACTCACTTTTAGATGACACAGACCTCAGACCAGCGCGTCTCTCGGTACAGTGGTGTGACTCCTTCCCTCCTCCTCTGTGCACAGGAAAACATCACAGCACAGGAGGAGGAGGAGGGGCGGGTTCAGTTAGCTTCCCTCCGCAGTGCACTGTGTGTGTCAGGCAGCTGGGGAGAGATGCCGGCTGCAATGCACAGTGGAGTGGAGCTTGCGGCGTGCGGGAGCGGAGACACCCCCGCACAAGCTGCGGCATTGCGGGAATCTGATTTGCCGGGACTTCGGAGCGAGAATGCAGGGCGGTCCCGGCGAATCATCAAGGTTGCGGTATGGGCAAATTAGGCGGCCGCAAGGCCCCTTTGGGGGCGAGGCCTAAGGCGACCGCCTAATTAGAGAGCCGCCTCTGGCTCAACGGGACCCTGTTGGTGAAATCACAAGGTAACGGAAACAGCCCGCAACAAACCAGCAGCTCCACTGTGAGTTAGTGCTACAACTGTATATTTAAAGGCTTGAGCTGTAGATATAATTTTTATTTTATTTTTTTCAAATATGTAAAATGGGGGCAAAATTGAATGTTATTATGAGGTTATTTACTCTCCAGGTCAAATGTTATTCATTTGTTAACAATAGAGTTTTAGGGGAACATATCACATTATGGCCACTAGATGGAGCTGATGATCATAGTTAATAAGTATTTAAAGAGGAACTGCAGTCTACTCACATACAAGTATGCCCGTAATTTGTAAAAATCTTTGCCATTCTGAAGCTTCCCTCCAACCACTTTGCATATTATTTTATATATACTGTGATTCTGTACTTGCCAAATATGCTACAGAAATCTCCCTCCACTGAGTCTGGCTGCATCCATTTTAACTGTGGGCAGCTGAAGCTGCTGCCTGTTCACTTCCTGTATTTACACAGAGGCACACCTCCAGCTCTGAAGCTCTCATTGGTCCTCTTATGACTCATCCCCCTCCCTTCTTTGAAAACGAGAGAGAACTGTGCATGATGTCATAGGACTAGGCTAATGACCAGACAAGAAACAGTAATGTCCCCAGTACTGCAGAGCATTGCATCTCCAGTAATGAACAGTACTGTCCCAAATGCTGCAGAGCATTGCATCTCCAGTAATGAACAGTACTGTCCCAAATGCTGCAGAGCATTGCACCTCAGACTTTGCACAGTACTGTCCCCAGTACTGCAGACTTTTGCACCTCCAGTAAAGAACAATACTGTTCCCAATACTGCTGAGCGTTGCACCTCAAACTCTGCACAGTACTTTCCTGAAAACAGCAGAGCACTACACCGAAAATGCTAGACACACCTGTCCCCAGAACTGCAGAGCATTACACCGAAAATGCTAAACACAACTGTTCCCAGTACTGCAGAACATTGCATGTTAAACATTGCACAGTGCTGTCCCCAGAACTGCAGAGCATTGCACCTCAAATACTGAATATTACTGTCCCCAGTACTGCAGAGCATTGAACCTCAAACTTTGCACAGTACTGTCATCAATACTGCAGAGCATTACACCTCAAATACTGCACAACACTGTCCCCAGTACTGCAGAGCATCGCACCTCAAATACTGCGTAGAATTGCCCTCAGTAGTGCAGAGCATTATAGCTTCAATACTACACAACACTATCCCCGATACTACACAGCACTGCCCCCAGTCCTGCAGAGCATCACACCTCAAACACCGCACAGCACCACCCCCAGTACTGCAGAGCATCACACCTCAAACACCGCACAGCACCACCCCCAGTACTGCAGAGCATTGCACCTCAAACATTGCACAGCACCGCCCCCAGTACTGCAGAGCATCGCACCTCAAACATCACACAGCACCGCCCCCAGTACTGCAGAGCATCACACCTCAAATACTACATAGCACTGCCCCCAGAACTGCAGAGCATCGCACACCAAACAGCACAAAACCATCCCCAGATCTGCAGAGCAGTGCACCTCAAAATCTGCTATGGACTGCTCTTCGAAACAGAAGACCGATGTACTTAATATTGTTTCCATTTCTCCCAAATTGTTCTAAAAACCGTGAAATTTCAGCAAAATGTCATCATTTTAATGAAACGCATTGCAGTCGTGGGGAAGGGGAAATGAAGGTGGTTTTAGGGTGTAATGAGCTTTAAATAATTCCCAGAGAACCTTCCTCCGCCTATTCTGGGTCTATGCTAAGGAGATAATGAGCGGAGCAAGTTGTTTGGGGGGGGGGGGGCAAAACCAATTTCCTTCAATGATATGTTCATCCCTGCTGAGCATTACACCCATCCATAATTATCAGTGGACTGTCCCTTTAAATCATCCTGTACAATGTTCATTTATCAGATCACTGCAGAATATTACTGCTCATGCAGATTATCTCACGCTCCATACAATACATTATACCCTGTGCTGCATTTAGACAGCACACCGCTCATGGCGTCCCAGGCGGAGAGCCAGAAGCAGCCCTCGCCGCCTGTAAACAGTCCTGCAGAGGTCCTGGCTGCCATTACAAATTGTCATGCCTCTGTCACCTCCCTAACCACTAAAGTAGATGCTGTGCAGCTTGATGTGGGGTTAATCAGGCAGGACATGGACAAAATGCATTTCAGAATCCATACAGCAGAACAGCGCATGTAGAAAACGCGGTGGAGGGCCATACTATTGACCTGCGAATGCTGCACACTAAAATTAAAGCCCTTGAATACAAAGCAGAAGATGCCGAAAATCGCATTCGGAGAAACAACCTCCGCATTGTCGGCATGGCGGAGGGTCTAGAGCAGGGGGTCTCCAAACTTTTCAAACAAAGGGCCAGTTTAATGTCCTTCAGACTCTAGGAGGGCCGGATTGTAGCCAGCGGGGGCAGAAAATGTCCCGGACCCGGCGTCAGGGAGAATAAATATGGCCTCGGGTTGGTGGTCAATAGGAGGAGGAGGAGGAGTGCCCCTATTAGTAGGAGGAAAAGTATCCCATCATTGATATCAGTAGAAGGAATGGTGCCCCATTGTTGGTGTCGGTAGGAGGAATGGTGCCCCATATCAGTAGGAGGAATGGTGCCCCAAGGACCGGATAAAGGCTAGCACAGGGCCACAGTTTGGAGACCCCTGGTCTAGAGCAAGGATCTCCAAACTACGGCCCTCCAGCTTTTGCTGAACTACACGTCCCATGAGGCATTGTAAAACTCTAACATTCACAGACATGAGTAGGCATGATGGAAATTGTAGTTCCTGAACACCTGGAGAACCATAGTTTGGAGATCCTTGGTCTAGAGGGTTCACACCCGACTGAGTTTGAGGAAAATCTACTAAAAACCCTCCTGCCCCTGGCACAATTTTCACCCTTCTACGCAGTGGAACGTGCGCACCGCATCCCCCCTAAACCGGGCCCACCGGGATCCCCGCCGCGCACTTTTATACTCAAATTCCTGAACTTCAGGGATAGGGATGAGGTACTCCGCACAGCCAGAGTCCAAAACAGCAAACTTTTGATTTTCCCAGACTACTCAGTGGAAACGCAAAAAATGAGGCGCCCTTTTGACCAAGTAAAAACTGCTTTGCGAGTGAAGGGCATTAAGTATAGTATCCTGTTCCCGGCAAGACTGCGGGTTCAAGATGGCGAAACCACGAGGTTTTTTACTTCTCCCAGAGATGCATCTGCCTGGTTAGAATCCCTCCCCCCTGCACCGCTGATGGCTGCTGGTCCCCCCCCACATTTAACAACCTCTTACCTCAGTATTACAGCCCTGCTCTTCTGTTCATAAACGACCTGACGGGAGGACCTTGGGGCGGATATCTGGGGGAGATCATCCTCCAGGTGAGAGGTTGGCTTCTACTTCTGTTGCACCTGTTGTGCCTGATCTACTTGTTTGCAACGTTTGAAGAAAGTGCCCCTGGACAGACCAGGTGATCTTGTGCGGGTGTGCACACTCAGCTTTCTGTTCACCATTAAGTACTCCAAATTTCATAGTTTATGCTGAAATGCTGTTTCCTGCTGCAGGGTTCGCCTTATATGTTGGGCCCCCCCCCCCTTCTACCCCCCCCTTTTTTTTTCTCTGCACAGAGTCTCATTCCTCCTGCTGTAAAGTGCCCAAACTGGAAAGACTTCCTTTACGCAAACTTCTGACTCACTGGAGGACTCTAGTGTCAGATGCGGCGTACACACGAGCGGACTTTCCGGCAGACTTGGTCCGGCGGACCAGACTCCATCGGACAATTCGATCGTGTGCGGGCTCCAGCTGACTTTTTTTTTTCCCCTAAAAGTCAGACGGACCTAGAAATGAAACATGTTTCAAATCTTTCCGACGGACTCGAGTCCGGTTGAAAAGTCCGCTCGTCCGTATGCTAGTCCAACAGACTAAAACCCACGCTAGGGCAGCTATTGGCTACTGGCTATCAACTTCCTTATTTTAGTCCGGTCGTACGTCATCACCTACGAATCCGTCGGACTTTAGTGTGATCGTGTGTAGGCAAGTCCTAATAAAGGAGATTACCATCCAGCTAGATCATGTATGTTGCCAACATCCCAAGATGGAATAGGTAAAAATTACCCCCCAAGAAGGATTTGTGGGACTTTACCGGCAACCACGTAATATAAAAATAATTTTATTAAGTAGAAAAAAATATACAAAACATAAGCATTATCACATATACATAACAAAAAAATAATCACAAATGACGAATAAATAGCTAAAAAAAGCTATACTGATATGCAAGAGATGGAGCTGAGTGCGTTGTATAGTCTTCCAGGAAAGGCCTTACGCGTTTCGGGACTGAACAGACCGTCCCTTCATCAGGGGCAACTCGTGGGACAAAATCCTACTGTGCAGTAGAATACAAATTAGGAAAGAATATAAGTACAAAATTGTATACAAAATGACATTTGCATAGTATTACATAAAGAACATCAAGTCCTGTAATCACAAACAGAAGAAACAGCCTACCCAAGCATATCAGCGCTGGAGTACCCATCGCCAGAATCACGGCGGCGACAATGTCAAAAACCACCCACAAATCCAGAAAAGCGAAAAGGAGCCGGGGTGTGTGGCTGGCCCTGCTCTATCCACACTGGTCCACCCCTTGTGTAGGCAAGTCCGTTCGTTAGAAAGTCCGGCAAAAGTCCATCGGAAAGTCCGCCCGTGTGTACGCGGCAAGAGTCTCACTCCTCCTGCTGAGGAGTGACCAAAACGGCCAGACTTATCTTGCACTAACTTCTGACTCACTGGCGGACTCTAGTATCAGGTAAAAGGTACTGTAGCCGTGTACTTCTGTGCAGACTGTGAAATGTTAATGCAGAAGGTGTATCCTTAGCCCTGACTAAAAGTCAATTCACTTTTTTGAATAAAAAAATAAGACAACAGTAAAGTTAGCCCAATTTTTTTTATATTGTGAAAGATAATGTTACGCCAAGTAAATTGATACCCAACATGTCACGCTTCAAAATTGCGCCCGCTCCTGGAATGGCGTCAAACTTTTACCCTTAAAAATCTCCATAGGCGATGTTTAAAAAATTCTACAGATTGCATGTTTTGCGTTACAGAGGAGGTCTAGGGCTAGAATTATTGCTCTCGCTCTACCGGTCACGGCGACACCTCACATGTGTGGTTTGACCACCTTTTTTATATGCGGGCGCTACTCACGTATGCGTTCGCTTCTGCGCGCAAGCTCGCCGGGACAGGGCACTTTAAAAAAAAAAAAAATTTTATTATTTATTTTACATTATTTTATTTATTTTTTCACTGCTTTTAAAAAAAAAAAAATTGGATCACTTTTATTCCTATTACAAGGAATGTAAACATCCCTTGTAATAGAAAAAAGCATGACAGGTCCTCTTAAATATGAGATATGGGGTCAAAAAGTCCTCAGATCTCATATTTAGACTTTAATGAAAAAAAAAAAAAAAGTTGTTTAAACAAATGACACAAAAAAAAAATGTGCCTTTAAATGAAGTGGGCGGAGCTGACGTAATGACGTCGCTCCGGCCGTCCTATGATATAGAGACAGGTGGGCGCCATCTTAGCCTCACTCGTCTCTATACTGAGGAAGAGAAAGGACCCGATCACCTCCGCCGCTACCGACGGCTCCGGGAAGCGGCGGAGGGCGCGGGAGAGCGGCGGGAGGGGGGGTGGCACATCTCCCGCCGCCGATAACGGTGATCTTGCTGCGAACCCGCCACTGAGACCCCCATTATCGTGTACAAAAACGCCGGCCCTAAAGATGGATACCTCGGTTGTGGCAGCAGCTGCTGCCGTTACCGAGATATCCATCTTTAAAGTAATGACGTATATTTATATATATATACAGTGGCGGGTTGTTAAGTGGTTAACCAAATGCCGATCGTCTAATGCAGATATACTGCGGCAGAATGGCACTGGCAGGCAAAATCACGTACGTGATCTGCCTCCCGCGCCCCCCCCCCGGTACCGGAGGCGTACTTAGGGGAGCGATCCAGGCTGAGGGGGAGACCACTCATTCGTGGCCACCCCCTCGCGATCGCTCCTCACAAATGAGATTCTTCCTCTGCTGCTGTATAGTAAACAGCGGCAGAGGAAGTGATGTCATCGCTCCTCGGCTCGATATTTTCCGTTCCGGGTGACGCTGGTTAGTTAGTTTATTTTCTTATAGTGTCAGGGCACCCGCCGTTTATTACCGAATAAAGGTTTAGCCCCCTGATCGCCCGGCAGTAATATAACTTAGGTTTTAGGGTCAGATAGGGTCTGCGTCGCCCCAGGCAGTGTCAGATTAGCGCCAGTACCGCTAACACCCACGCACGCAGCATACACCTCCCTTAGTAGTATAGTATCTGAACGGCTCAATATCCAATCCGATCAGATCTATACTGGCGTCCCCAGCAGTTTAGGATTCCCAAAAACGCAGTGTTAGCGGGATCAGCCCAGATACCTGCTAGCACCTGCGTTTTGCCCCTCCGCCCGGCTCGGCCCAGCCCACCCAAGTGCAGTATCGATCGATCACTGACACTTACAAAACACTAAACACATAACTGCAGCATTCGCAGAGTCAGGCCTGATCCCTGCGATCGCTAACAGTTTTTTTGGTAGCATTTTGGTGAACTGGCAAGCACCAGCAGCCTAGTACACCCCGGTCATAGTCAAACCAGCACTGCAGTAACACTTGGTGACGTGGCGAGTCCCATAAGTGCAGTTCAAGCTGGTGAGGTGGCAAGCACAAGTAGTGTCCCGCTGCCACTAAGAAGACAAACACAGGCCGTCGTGCCCATGATGCCCTTCCTGCTGCATTCGCCAATCCTAATTGGGAACCCACCACTTCTGCAGCGCCCGTACTTCCCCCATTCACATCCCCAACCAAATGCAGTCGGCTGCATGAGAGGCATTTTTATGTCCTCCCGAGTACCCCTACCCAACGAACCCCCCAAAAAAGATGTTGTGTCTGCAGCAAGCGCGGATATAGGCGTGACACCCGCTATTATTGTCCCTCCTGTCCTGACAATCCTGGTCTTTGCATTGGTGAATGTTTTGAACGCTACCATACACTAGTTGAGTATTAGCGCAGGGTACAGCATTGCACAGACTAGGCACACTTTCACAGGGTCTCCCAAGATGCCATCGCATTTTGAGAGACCCGAACCTGGAACTGGTTACAGTTATAAAAGTTTCAGTTACAAAAAAAAGTGTAAAAAAAAAAAAAAAAACACAAAAAAATATATAAAATTAAAAAAACAAAAATAGTTGTCGTTTTATTGTCCTCTCTCTCTCTATTCTCTCTCTATTGTTCTGCTCTTTTTTATTGTATTCTATTCTGCAATGTTTTATTGTTATTATGTTTTATCATGTTTGCTTTTCAGGTATGCAATTTTTTATACTTTACTGTTTACTGTGTTCTATTGTTAACCATTTTTTTGTTTTCAGGTACACCATTCAGCTGCAGCACGGATTTATTTATCTGGACAGCAACAGCGTTTGCTCCCACGATATATAAAGCCGTGACTCCAGCGGAGGTGATATATGCCAAAGCATGGGGGCAACAGGGGCTGAGGAGCGATTTGCTCCTAACTTTTGCGGGAGGATGCCCCCATGCTTCGGCATATATAAATGGTGCATGTATGCCCATCATTAGAAGTGGGTGGATGAAGGGAGGTATTCTAATGGTGGGCATACCCACCAATCAATCTCTTTTTTTTGTTCAGCCCACAGGCTGCATGAAGAAAAAAGATTACAATATATGCCCAACAAGGACCAGCAATGTACTGGTATGTTGCTGGACATTGAGTGGGTTTACCAGAATGATGCCTGCAGGTTTAGGTATCCTCTTGGTATCATTCTTTTCAGCCAGCGGTCGGCTTTCATGTAAAAGCAATCCTAGTGGCTAATTAGCCTCTAGACTGCTTTTACAAGCAGTGGGGGGGAATGTCCCCCCTCCCACCGTCTTCCATGTATTTCTCTGGCTCTCCTGTCCCAACAGGGAACCTGAGAATGCAGCCGGTGATTCGGCCAGCTGACCATAGAGCTGATCAGAGACCAGAATGGCTCCAATCATCTCTATGGTCTAAGAAACCGGAAGCTACGAGCATTTCATGACTTAGATTTCGCCGGATGTAAACAGCGCCATTGGGAAATTGGGAAAGCATTTTATCACACCGAGCTTGGTGTGGTCAGATGCTTTGAGGGCAGAGGAGAGATTTAGGGTCTAATAGTCCCCAATTTTTTCAAAAAAGAGTACCTGTCACTACCTATTGCTATCATAGGGGATATTTACATTTCCTGACATAACAATAAAAATGATAATAAAAAATAAAAAAATGAAAGGAACAGTTTAAAAATAAGATAAAAAAGCAAAAAAAATTATAAAGAAAAAAAAAAAAGCACCCCTGTCGCCCCCTGCTCTCGCGCAAAGGCAAACGCAAGCGTCGGTCTGGCATCAAATGTAAACAGCAATTGCACCATGCATGTGAGGTATCACCGCGAAGGTCAGATCGAGTGCAGTAATTTTTCCAGTAGACCTCCTCTGTAAATCTAAAGTGGTAACCTGTAAAGGCTTTTAAAGGCTTTTAAAAATGTATGTAGTTTGTCGCCACTGCACGTTTGTGCGCAATTTTAAAGTATGTCATGTTTGGTATCCATGTACTCGGCCTAAGATCATCTTTTTTATCTCATCAAACATTTGAACAATATAGTCTGTTTTAGTGCATTAAAATTAAAAAAAGTGTGTTTTTTCCCCAAAAAATGCGTTTGAAAAATGAAACACCCACCATTTTAATCTGTAGGGCCTTTGCTTTAAAAAAATATATAATGTTTGGGGGTTCAAAGTAATTTTTCTTTTTTCATGTAAACAAATAGTGTCAGAAAGGGCTTTGTCTTCAAGTGGTTAGAAGAGTGGGTGATGTGTGACATAAGCTTCTAAATGTTGTGCATAAAATGCCAGGACAGTTCAAAAACCCCCCAAATGACCCCATTTTGGAAAGTAGACACCCCAAGCTATTTGCTGAGAGTCATGTCGAGTCCATGGAATATTTTATATTGTGACACAAGTTGCGGGAAAAAGACAAATTTTTTTTTATTTTTGCACAAAGTTGTCACTAAATGATATATTGCTCAAACATACCATGGGGATATGTGAAATTACACCCCAAAATGCATTCTGTTGCTTCTCCTGAGTACGGGGATACCACATGTGTGGGACTTTTTGGGAGCCTAGCCGCGTACGGGACCCCGAAAAACAAGCACCGCCTTCAGGATTTTTAAGGGTGTAAATTTTTGATTTCACTCTTCACTACCTATCACAGTTTCGGAGGCCATGGAATGCCCAGATGGCACAAAGCCCCCCAAATGACCCCATTTGGAAAGTAGACACCCCAAGCTATTTGCTGAGAGGTATAGTGAGTATTTTTCAGACCTCGCTTTTTGTCACAAAGTTTTGAAAATTGAAAAAAGAAAAAAAAAATACATTTTTCTTTTCTTTCTTCATTTTCAAAAACAAATGAGAGCTGAAACATACTCACCATGCCTCTCAGCAAATAGCTTGGGGTGTCTACTTTCCAAAATGGAGTCATTTGGGGGGGGGGGTTGTGCCATCTGAGCATGTTATGGCCTTGAAAACTGTGATAGGTAGTGAGGAGTGAAATCAAAAATTTACGCCCTTAGAAATCCTGAAGGCGGTGATTGGTTTTCGGGGCCCCGTACGCGGCTAGGCTCCCAAAAAGTCCCACACATGTGGTATCCCCATACTCAGGAGATGCAGCAGAATGTATTTTGGGGTGCAATTCCACATATGCCCATGGCCTGTTTGAGCAATATATCATTTAGTGATACACATGTGGTATCCCCATACTCAGGAGATGCAGCAGAATGTATTTTGGGGTGCAATTCCACATATGCCCATGGCCTGTTTGAGCAATATATCATTTAGTGACAACTTTGTGCAAAAAAAAAAGAAAGTTTGTCATTTTCCCGCAACTTGTGGCACAATATAAAATATTCCATGGACTCGACATGCCTCTCAGCAAATAGCTTGGGGTGTCTACTTTCCGAAATGGGGTCATTTGGGGGGGTTTGAACTGTCCTGGCATTTTATGGCTTTCAAAACTGTGATAGGTAGTGAGAGGTGAAATTAAAAATTTACGCCCTTAGAAATCCTGAAGGCAGTGCTTGGTTTTCGGGGCCCCGTACGCGGCTAGGCTCCCAAAAAGTCCCACACATGAGGTATCCCCATACTCAGGAGAAGCAGCTGAATGTATTTTGGGGTGCAATTCAACATATGCCCATGGCCTGTGTGAGCAATATATCATTTAGTGACTTTTTGTACATTTTTTTTTTTTTTTTTTATCATTATTCAATCACTTGGGACAAAAAAATTAATATTCAATGGGCTCAACATGCCTGCTGAGATAGGCAGTCATAAACTAAAAGCTGTGTAAATTTCAGAAAATGTAAAAGTTTGTAGACGCTATAACTTTTGCGCAAACCAATAAATATTCACTTATTGACATTTTTTTACCAAAGACATGTGGCTGAATACATTTTGGACTAAATGTATGACTAAAATTGAGTTTATTGTATTTTTTTTATAACAAAAAGTAGATAATATAGTTTTTTTTCAAAATGTTTGGTCTTTTTCCGTTTATAGCGCAAAAAATAAAAACCGCAGAGGTGATAAAAGAGCATCAAAAGAAAGCTCTATTTGTGGGAAGAAAAGGACGCAAATTTTGTTTAGGTACAGCATTGCATGACCGCGCAATTAGCAGTTAAAGCAATGCAGTGCCAAATTGTAAAAAGTGCTCTGGTCAGGAAGAAGGGTAAATCCTTCCGGGGCTGAAGTGGTTAAGTGAATAAAGAGGTAAAATTTAGATTTGATGACGAGATGATAAAATAAGTCAGATAGAGACCCCATAGAATAGAGATGAGCCGAGAGGAGGTGTATACATGCTCTTATGCCGCGTACACACGGGCGGACTTTTTGACGGATTAGGTCTGGCGGACTTTTCGACGGACTTTCCAAATGAACGGACTTGCCTACACACGATCAACCAAAGTCCGACGGATTCGTACGTGATGACGTACGACCGGACTAAAACAAGGAAGTTCATAGCCAGTAGCCAATAGCTCCCCTAGCGTCGGTATTTGTCCGTTGGACTAGCATACAGACGAGCAGACTTTTCGACCGGACTCAAGAAAGATTCGAAACATTTCTAGGTCCGTCGAACTTTTGGGAAAAAAAGTCCGCTGGAGCCCACACACGATCGAATTATCCGCCGGACTCCGGTCCGCCGGACCAAGTCTGCCGTAAAGTCCGCTCGTGTGTACGCGGCATAAGAGATGAACTGCACAGATATATCACGGATTGATGATTTTGAATTGCACTAAACATATGTACATTGTTTGATTTATGGTTATACAAAGTAGAAATGTTTTTTTTTTTCTTGTGTTTTTGTTAGTTGGATGTTTGTTTTTTTTTGCTTTTTTTTCCCTGTTTGGAGAAGAAGGAAACCGATACAGGTCTTTGGAAGTGGGGAAAGTGAAGAAATGGGTGGGAGGAATAGGGGTGGGATTAGGAGGTGAAGGGATTAGGCAAAGGGCACAAAGGGCACAAAGGGAGTGATAACAGAGATAAGACATCGACACTATGTACACTATTAAATATTATTTTGACACTATTAAAGGCACAGTGTGATAGCATGTATACACACACACACACATCAAATACCTTTTGAATGGGAATTCTTGAAATAGAGGGGGAGCGGGTTGGGGTAGGTAGGGGAGCAATAGGGTACTGGGGGTGTGGAGACAATTTAGGTCCCCACTAGTTTGCCTAGTGCCCGAGAGTATGGGAGGGAGGGGGTAGATTGGGATAAGGGAGACAACTTCAGGAGGGGAGGCTTTAAGGAAGAGAAGAGGTGGGTACCAGGAATATATGGAAGTCCCCTCTCCTATATGATTAAGTAAAAAGGATTATGGGGGTACCTAGAAGAAGAAAGTGATCTCTACTAATTTTCCTTTTTATTTTTTGAATACTTTATGAGGCTATCACTAAAATATGCCCCTTTGGAGTGGTAGATGATGGCTCAAAATTAACCCCACTGAGAAAACCCTATTGAGAAATGGGTCCCCTTTTTTTTGTTTTTTTTATTAATAATATTCTCCTATTATGGTTATTAGAAAATATCTGAAAATTATCTATGGGCTCAGGAAGAGGCTAGACTTGCACTTTTTGCTTACCATATATGCTCGAGGAGGAGTCGATCCAAGTGTAGGCTGAAGGTCCTGATTTGCCATGAAGGAGTGGGAGGGGCTTGCTGGCCCGAGTGTGGGCCGGGGGCGAGAGGTGCAGTAACTGGTGTGAGTGGAGGAGGGAGGTCGGAAATGCCCATCTGCAGTTGCGTGCCTCCTGCATATGTGTGTCTGTGTCCTGTGCAGCCTGTCAGTGCCCTGTGCATGTGCCTTGTGCAGCTTGCCTGTGTTCAATGTATGTGCCCTGTGCAGCCTATCTGCGTCCTGTGCAGGTGTCCCTGAGTCCTGGGCATGTGTCCCTGGGTCCTGGGCAGTCTACCTGTGTTCTGTGCGGGTGTCCAGGTGATAATTTGTAGCCTCCATATGGTGATCTGCATTGTGTGCTGTTCTGCATCTACCAATCGGTGTGTTGTGGTGGTGCTCGGCGGCTGTTCCGGGGGCCGCGCCTCCTCCTCATCTGTGGTGGGCGGGGCGCTCGGTTTTCCAGATGGTCGGCCTGTCTCGGGCATCCACTCGTTCTCATACTGTAGATGGGGGTGGGGATGCCCGTGTTGGGCTGAACGCTGGTTGCTGGGGAGTGGGCTGCTCTACATGTCGTGGACGGGGGGGGTGCGGCTTTTTGGATGGTGGGTTGGCCGGCGTTTGTCTGCATGGCACGCTGGTCGTGCAGGCAGATGGCAATGACTTGAGTATGGGCCGAGGGGGGCACTTTCAACCAAAGAAAGGAATGGGAAGGAAGGAAGGAAAGGGGGAAAAAAGGGAAAAAGAGAAGGAATGGGGAGAGGGGAAGGAGAAGGGAAGAGGAGAGTGGAAATGAGAAAAGGGAAGAAAGGGGGCTGGAGATCTCGGCTGATGCTCGAGTATATACAGTATATAGTTTTGAATGTCTTTACTATGCTGATGCGAGGGGGATAAAACGTCTGGCCATGGATCACCCCCTGGTCTCCTTCCCTTATTTGAAACCCCATTTTTGGGGTTTGGGGGACAGGAGGCTAAGGGGTCCCATGGCATAAAAGGCGGTCCCCATAAGAATTATACTTTTTGAACTGTTTTGTGCACTGTCAAAGCTGTTAGGGGCCAAGATCTTAAGCGGAGGTTGAGGCTGATAATATAGAAAGTCGGTCCTAATGTTAATTTCTTATTTTTTGTAGCTGGAGAAGGAGGAGGGTCTGGAGCCCTGTTCTCTGTTGTTTCCAACCACACCCCCACATAGGTTGTCGCTCGAAATACTGGTTTATAACTAGCGAGCGTTATAGCAATATTTTGCTTTTTGGGTTTTTTGGGTTTTTTTAGGTTTTTTTTTAGTTTTTTTTCTTTCCTTTGTGTGATATGGAGGTTCTCAATGTGATCTCGCTTAATGCGAAAGGACTAAATACGCCAGAGAAGAGGAGGATGCTCCTGCATGATTTGCAACATCTTAAATCTGATATTGCTTTCATACAGGAGACACATTTTAGAGATAATAAAATACCCATTTTACGAAGGGGGTTATTCCCAATGGTATACCATTCTACCAACCAGTTGGCAAAGTCGAGAGGTTATTCCCAACGGTATACCATTCTACCAACCAGTTGGCAAAGTCGAGAGGGGTTTCTATTGTTACTTCGAGCAGGATACCATGGTTTTATATAGATTCAATTAAAGAGCCAGGAGGACGTTTTTTGTTTTTGAAGGGCAGGATAGGCGAAATCGAAGTTACTCTGGTAACAATATATGCCCCTAATGACAATCAAGAGACCTTTATAAGTAAAACATTAGGAAGATTGAGTAAGTTTACTACAGGACAATTGATTGTAGGAGGAGATTTAAATATCCCATTAGTCCCAACAGAGGATACATCTTCCGGGAGGTCATCTATTTCTTTGGGGGCACGTAAACGCATTGTTCAATCTTTACATAGAATTCAACTGATTAATGTGTGGCGTTTATTTCATCCTAAAGAAAAGGATTACACTTTTTATTCCACTCCTCATAAATCATACTCACGTATTGATTATTTTTTTGTCCCACATGCTCAACTTCATGCAGTTCGAACAGTTAAAGTTGGAGGTCCACCCTGAAAAAAAAATTGCACAAAAAAATACCTAAAAAAATGGAGGAAAACAAAAAAAAAATTTTTTTACTTACGTGAAATGGCTGTTGCTAGGCAGTCTTCCTAATCTGCCTCTTCCTACGCCGCGGTGATGTTGTCTCTTCTCCTTCCCATGTTGTCTTCTGGGGAATGGGGCGCGGTGTGTTATGGGAACTGTGTGTGTCCCACAACACATTGCGTCCCATTCACAAAGCGCTGCGCAGTCGCGCATGCGCAGTAGGAAACGGGCAGTGAGGCCATAAGGCTCCACTGCCTGTTTCCCTTAGGATGGCGGTGTCGGGACCCGAGAGCCGAGGGATGGGTTGGCCTCGGGCAGCCGACATCGCGGGCACCCAGGACAGGTAAGTACTTATTTAAAGTCAGCATCTACAGTGTTTGTAGCTGCTGACTTTAAAATTATTTTTTTTACGGCCAGAATCCCGCTTTACTATAGGTCCAATCACTTGGTCTGGCCATGCACCCATGTGCCTTACAAGACTCCCGCTCGACTAGATACACTCAGTGGAGACTGAATGAAAGTCTCCTACAAGAGACAGATGTTCTTGAGGATGTAATCAAGGAGTTGGGCTTTTACTTTAGAATTAATGATACTCCAGATTGTGACCCAGGAATAGTCTGGGAAGCACATAAAGCGGTTATCCAAGGGGTGCTGATCAAACACGGGGCCAGGATTAAGCGTAAACGTTCTGAACAACTTAAGTTGCTATTTGAAGAATTAGCCACTTCGGAGCTTTGTCATAAACAGGCTCAAACCCTTTCCTTGGAAAAAGACCTTCTTGCTAAACGGATACAACTTGTAGACCACCTTCAATATAAGGCTAAAGCGGCACTACAGATCTGTAGGATGGTTTCCTACGAATCTGGGGAAAAATGTGGGAAAATATTAGCTAGAACCTTGCAAGAGCAGAAATTAAAGACCTATATCCCACAGGTGGCTGCACCTAATAAGCCTAAAGTTATGAAGCCACATGATATAGCGCAGGAATTCCGAGAATTCTATAAAACTTTATATAATTTAAAGGCTAAACCGTCCACTCAAGCTCGGATAGATTCATACCTTTCCTCATCATCAATGTCTCAACTATTGGACACAGATAGAGATAATTTGGAGGATCCCATAACAATAGAAGAACTTCAAAGTGCAGTGAGCGTCATTAAACGGGATAAAGCGCCTGGCCCAGATGGGTTGACGGCTCAATATTATAAGACCTCGCTCCCATCTCTTGCTCAATATATGCTAAAATGATTCTAAATTCTTCTGCAACATTTACAACTGAGACCTTGTTAGCCCATATTTCGGTGATACCTAAAGAGGGAAAAGATTTAACTTCCTGCGGAAACTACGGAAACTACCGACCTATTTCTTTGCTTAACTTAGATCTTAAGATTTTTACTAAAATATTGGCACACAGGATTCAACAATTTATTCCGAAATTGATTCATTTAGATCAAGTAGGATTTGTTCCCACACGAGAAGCAAGAGACAATACTACAAAGGCTTTGAATTTATTACATGCAGTTAACATATCCCAGACACAATGCGTGTTTCTGAATACAGATGCAGAGAAGGCCTTTGACAGGGTGAATTGGAATTCTATGCTAGCAGTATTACGTTATGGAGGTTTTGGCAAGAGGATGATGGGGTGGATTACATCCATTTACTCCTGCCCAACCGCTCGGGTACGGGCCACTGGAATAATGTCAGATACTTTCCAAATTACAAATGAGACGCGACAAGGGTGCCCCCAATCGCCTCTCCTTTTCGCCCTGTCACTGGAACCATTTCTCTGCACTGTTCGCTCAAATCGGGACATCACAGGACTACAGATAGAAGGTATTCAACATAAAATTTCGGCTTATGCCGACGATATGTTGTTTTCTCTTACGAATCCTCTGATCACGCTTCCAAATTTGATGAAGGAATTTGAAAAATATGGCTCGTTCTTTAATCTCCAGATTAATTTTGCTAAGTCGGAAGCAATGGGGGTGAATTTTCCTCAAGAATCAATTATGCAACTCAAGCAAAATTTCAAGTCTAAATGGACCAATAAAGCATTAAAGTATTTAGGTACTTTGTTCCCAACTAAAATATCAAAAATTTATGCTCATGGGGTCAGCATTCTGGTCCGGCAATCCCTACCCTTTAAACCCATTGCTATAAAGACTGATAAGGAGGGCAGGTATGTCAGAGTACACGCAAACATCTATGATAGGAATATTGTATTGGTTGGTTTGTATCTTCCCCCACCGGCATCGGTCCAAATCCTTCATGACATTATGCAGCAGGTAGTCCAGCTGGACACCGGCTTAGTACTTCTTATGGGTGATTTTAATATGGTTCCATGTGCTGATGTGGATAGGATGTGTACGTCAACTCGTGACTCACCTCACCTCTGGCAGTGGGCGGACACTTTCGCCCTTATGGATGTGTGGAGAAACACGCACCCGAAAGAAAGAGAATATACCTGCCACTCCTCCACCTTTAAAACACTATCTAGAATTGACCTGGCGTTTGGATCTAGATCGGCCCTACAATGTGTCCAGGATATCTCTATGCTTCCCAGAGGGATCTCTGAACACGCTCTCTTGTGTCTTTCTTTAACACTAACAGTTCCTTCTGGGTCCCGCCTATGGCGACTTTCTAACTACTGGGCAGCAGAGGAGAAGCTCCAGGAGCCTATTACAGCATCCATATGCAACTACTGGACTGAGAATACTGACTCAGCCCCTCCCCCAGTACTTTGGGGTATTTTTAAGGCCAGGGTTAGAGGATAATCTATATCCAAGATATCAGGCACTAAACCAGAAAGAGCCCAGGCCCTGGAGGATCTGGAGGGTAGGTCCATCAAAATAGAGGCTGACTATATTTCCAACCAGACTGAGGCTCAATATCAAGCCTGGCAACAAGTGCTACGTGATCTGTCTGACGCTAGACTAAGGGATTCAAATAGGGCCCTCCTTTATTCGGCCCAACGGGTGTTTGAGTTCGTGGGAAGAATGGGAAGCTCCTGGCTTGGTTAGCAAGGGGCATCATCCCCTCCACTCCTATTGGGTCCATTAAAGACAGCCGGGACCAGCTTCTCAGCCCCCCCCCCAAACATCAATACTAGATTTAAAGATTTTTTGAAGAACTATATACATCTAGGGCTGGCTATACAGAATCTGACCTACTGACCTTTTTAGACTCTGTGTCCTTTCCCGCCCTGTCTGAGGAAGACAGGAAGAGGTTGGAGGAGAATGTTACACTGGAAGAGGTCCAAATGGCCATAGGAGGTCTGAAGAGTGGGAAGGCTCCGGGGGCGGATGGGTTGCCCTCTGAGTTCTATTCTACCTTCACAGAACTCGTAGCTCCCAAATTACAGACATTATTCTCCAACGTTGATTCTCTTGAGGCCTTACCAGACTCAATGAACGAGGCTGTCATAGTTCTTGTCCCTAAGCCGGGTAAGGATCCTCTAGGCTGCTCGTTATATAGGCCTATTTCCCTTTTAAACGTTGATGCAAAGATTTTTGCAAAAATCCTTGCTAATAGGCTCTCTCAGGTGATAGAGGATCTGGTGGATATTGATCAAACAGGGTTCATGCCTGGGAAGGGGACTGACATCAATATTAGAAGGCTCTTTCTTAACACATCCATAACACATGACAATCAAGGCACTTGGGTAATCGCCTCATTAGACGCTAAAAAGGCATTCGACTCTGTCGAATGGACCTATCTGTGTGAGGTCTTGTGTCGTTTTGGCTTCGGCCCTAAATTTATACATGGTATCCAGCTCCTATATCGGGCACTGAGGGCACTGGTTCGCACGAACGACTGGCTGTCACAGCCATTCGCCTTTTTCCGTGGCACAAGACAGGGTTGCCCGCTCTCCACCGGCCTCTTTGCCTTGGCCCTGGAGCCCCTGGCCATTTTGGTCAGGAATGCTCCAGATGTGCTGGGCTTGCGGCTGGGTAAGCTGGAAGAGCGGCTGTCCCTGTACGCGATCAACGCATTACTATACCTTAACGACGCGGGCCCCTCGCTCTTAGCTGACACGTTTGGAGGATACTCGCGTATAAGGATTAACTGGGCCAAGTCAATACTTTTCCCCCTAGATGAGGGAGCCATCCACGGGGCGGCCTCCACTCCTCTCCGCTGGGTTGAGGAATTTCGTTATTAGGGGGTCCAGGTGACGAAACATCACTCGGACTTCTTGGGGAAAAATCTGATGCCTGTCTTGTTGACCTTTAGATCCAAGTGTTCAACATGGTCAAATTTGCCACTAAATTTGATAGGCCACATTAACCTACTAAAAATTATCATATTACCCAAATTTAATTATTTTTTCAGAAACTGCCCGATATGGATTCCAGTCAGCTTCTTCAAAGAGATAAACAAATGCATAGGTTCCTTTATATGGAATGGGGCGATACCGCGGTTGGCCAGATCCACGCTCTGGCTACCTGTTCACCTGGGTGGGTTAGCCCTACCCAATTTTCAAGTTTATTATTGGGCGGCGGTACTAGTGACAGTCCAGTGGTGGTACCAAGGGGATAGATCCAATGTGGCGGTATGCCTGGAGGCGAACTGCTTGGGCTCCCTCGCTGGGCTCCGCAGCTTTCCATACAGGGGTCCCGGGGCATATGAGAGGACACCGGGACCAACCAGGGTAACGTGGCAGGTGTGGACCGCTGCCCGGCGGCGCTTTTTGCGGCCGGATCAGTGGTCTCCAGCACAACCTTTGTGGAGCAATTCCACCCTATCACAATTTCGTTCCATTCCGGATCCACAGTTGTGGGCCAGGTTTGGCATTAGGACACTGGACCGCATCATGCCCCAGGCTACCCTACTGAAGTTTGCGGATCTGAAGGTTAAATATAATTTACCAACCTGGATGGCATTTAGATACCTACAGCTCAAACATGCCACTAGCGCCCAATTCCCCCGGCTGATCACACTCAAAGCTGATCCTATAGAGGAACTATTGGCTCCAGGAGATCTAACCAAGCCTCTTTCTACTCTGTATAGCGCGTTATTGGGCAATGAGACACCAAAAATAGAAAGTTTGTGGGAAGCATGGCACAGTGACATACCCTCACTAGGTAGGGAAGGATGGGAGGACTGAATGGAGTATGGCCCCAGATTGGTCATCTCCTCTAGAGATAAGCTAATACAGGTAATATTTTTGCATAGGATATATTATACGCCCCAAAGACTTCACATGATGTACCCAGACAAAGACCCTGAGTGTCCCAGATGTAAAGCACATATAGGAACCTTCTTCCACATGTTCTGGGACTGTCCTGTCATTTCCACTTACTGGACGAAGGTCTTTAGGGAAGTTAACTCCAGACTGCAACTATCACTCCCAATGTCACCTGGGAGTTCACGATGACGAGCAAAGACCACACCACTTAAAACTACTAATTGCATACCTATTCTTTTATGCCAAAAAAGAAATCCTCCTCAAATGGATCCTACCAGACCCCTCCTCCATCTCCTTCTGGAAGGCACTGATCAAAGCTGCACTACCCATGTATAGGATTACATATTTGAACAGAGGCTGTAAGTGGAAATATGAAAAAGTCTGGGCCCCATGGACCTCTGACTAGTGTACTGGTGAGGATCTCATATCCTAAGATAGGTAACTGTAAAAGGTATACTACTAGACACCTACGCGGAATGTATTAACCTAATCCACATGCTACCTGTATGCAAACTTTTGCTGCATGTTGTACTTGTTCACTGTATTTTCTGGACCTGTATGTACACAAATGTATTCCATGTGATGATATGTACTGTACCTATGGATATGTTTTTTATTCGACCTATATGACAATAAAACACCTTTGTTTGTTAAAAAAAATGACATCACACCGCTCTAGGCAGGTCTCAATAGTAACGCCCTTTTGTACAAGCTCCGCCCCCTGCATCATGAGATGAGTCAAATCCAATTTTATAATGCCCTCATGTTGTAAATCACTGTGCAAATTGTTGGCACTATATACATCTGGTATAATAATAATAATTATAAAAATAATAATAATGTGCAATTGGAGACATCATGGGGTCTGTCCCATATACCGTATATACTCGAGTATAAGTCGTTCCGAGTATAAGTCGAGGCCCTAATTTACCACAAAAAAAATGGGAAAAACTTATTGACCCGAGTATAAGACGAGGGTGAGAAATGCACAGCTACTGTAAGTGGAAAAGAGGGTCAACAATGCCCATTTGCAGCATCACTGTGCCCATTTGCAGCCATAGGTCCCCTGAGCTTCAAACTCGGTAGTTAAGGGTTCCTAGATGCCCCCTAGCTGCAGCCAAAATTTGGGGTCTCTGAACCCAAAGGGTCCCGAAATGACATTGCTGCAGATAGACACAGTTGACCGAATTTGGGGCCCTGTATCTTGGGGCCACTTAGTGCTAAGAACCCCAAATTTGGTGTGCAAACCCAGTGGAACTAGCACCATAAAATTTCCAAAGCTGGGGTTTCTAGCACCAAGTGGCCCTGAGATATGGGGCCCCAAAAATCAGTTCAGAAAATGTCAAGCACTTTTCTGCAGCAGAGAATGACATTTTCCGAACCGATTTTGGGGCCCCGTATCTCAGGGCCACTTAGTGCTAGGAACTTCAGCTTTGGATATGTTGTGGTACTGGGTCCACTGGGTTTGCATACCAAATTTGGGGTTTCTAGCACCAAGTGGCCCTGAGATACCGGGCCCCAAAGTCGGTTCGGAAAATGACATTTTTTGCTGCAGAAAAGTGCTTGACTCGAGTATAAGTCGAGGGGGGCACTTTCAGCACAAAAAAATGTGCTGAAAAATTCGACTTATACTCGAGTATATACGGTACATAAATATTTGTTAAACTATACAGACCACCAAATCAGAAAGAAAAAATAGATTTATGTTTCCTAAATTTTAGTGAGTCTCCTGACTCCTCTCAGCACCCCCTTTCCCTGAACAGTTTACTGACTGAATGCAATCACAAATGTCCAAAATCAGCCAAAAAGGGAAACAAAATGTTCCAACTGTATATTTAAAGGCTTGAGCTGTATATATATATATATATATATATATATATATATATATATATATATATATATATATTGATTTTTTTTTTTCAAATATGTTAAATGGGCGCAAAATTGAATGTTATTATGAGGTTATTTACTCTCCATGTCAAATGTTATTAATTTGTTAACAATAGAGTTTTAGGGGAACATATCACATTATGGCCACTAGATGGAGCTGATGATCATAGTATTATTATTTAAGGTACTTATATAGTGCTGTCAATTAAATAAGTATTTAAAGAGGACCTGCAGTCTGCTCACATAATTTGTAACAAAAACATCTTTGCCATTCTGAAGCTTCCCTCCAACCACTTTGCATATTATTTTATATATATATATATATATATATATATATATATATATATATATACATATACATACATACATACATACATACATACATACATACATACATACATATATATATATATATATATATATATATATATATATATATTGTGATTCTGTACTTGCCAAATATGCTGCAGAAATCTCCCTCAACTGAGTCTGGCTGCAACCATTTTAACTGTGGGCAGCTGAAGCTGCTGCCTGTTCACTTCCTGGATTTCCACAGAGGCACACCTCCAGCTCTGCAGCTCTTATTGGTCCTGTTATGACTCACCCCCCCCCCCTCCCTTCTTGGAGAGAGAGAGAGATGTGCATGATGTCATAAGCCTAGGCTAATGACCAGACAAGAAACAAGAAGTGGGCTGTATAAGGTATTGGCAGAAAAAAAAATGTTTTACTATCCAAAGTTAAAACAACAACAAGGGCAGAAGATTTAATAGATGGAAAGATGAACAAAAATGACTAAAGGTCCGCTCTAACAAGAGTTTTTGGGAAACATACCACAATATGGCCACTAGATGGAGCTGATGATCATAGTAAATCATTTGATCATCAGAGCCATCTAGTGGCCATAATGCAGTATTTTTTCTGATTCACACTAGTCTGTATTTTCTCCTGGAGAGATCTTAGCCTCCCATTTGCACAGAATGAATGTACATGCAGTTGCATAGAACAAATAGCTCTGATATACACAGTATCTCACAAAAGTGAGTACACCCCTAACATTTTTGTAAATATTTTATTATATCTTTTCATGTGACAACGCTGAAGAAATGACACTTTGCTACAATGTAAAGTAGTGAGTGTACAGCTTGTATAACAGTGTAAATTTGCTGTCCCCTCAAAATAACTCAACACACAGCCATTAATGTCAAAACCGCTGGCAACAAAAGTGAGTACACCCCTAAGTGAAAATGTCCAAACACTTAGCCATTTTCCCTCCCCGATGTCATGTGACTCGTTAGTGTTACAAGGTCTCAGGTGTGAATGGGGAGCAGGTGTGTTAAATTTGGTGTTATCGCTCTCACTCTCTCATACTGGTCACTGGAAGTTCAACATGGCACCTCATGGCAAAGAACTCTCTGAGGATCTGAAAAAAAAGAATTGTTGCTCTACATAAAGATGGCCTAGGCTAAAAGAAGATTGTCAAGACCCTGAAACTGAGCTGCAGCATGCTGGCCAAGACCATACAGCAGTTTAACAGGACAGGTTCCACTCAGAACAGGCCTCGCCATGGTCGACCAAAGAAGTTGAGTGCACGTGCTCAGCGTCATATCCAGAGGTTGTCTTTGGGAAATAGACGTATGAGTGCTGCCAGCATTGCTGCAGAGGTTGAAGGGGGAGGGGGCGTCAGCCTGTCAGTGCTCAGACCATACGCCGCACACTGCATCAAATTGGTCTACATAGCTGTAGTCCCAGAAGGAAGAATCTTCTAAAGATGATGCACAAGAAAGGCTGCAAACAGTTTGCTGAAGACAAGCAGACTAAAGACATGGATTACTGGAACCATTTGCTGTGGTCTGATGAGACCAAGATAAATTTAGTTCAGATGGTATCAGGCGTGTGTGGCGGCAACCAGGTGAGGAGTACAAAGACAAGTGTGTCTTGCCTACAGTCAAGCATGGTGGTGGGAGTGTCATGGTCTGGGGCTGCATGAGTGGGGGGCTACAGTTCATTGAGGGAACCATGAATGCCAACATGTACTGTGACATATTAAAGAAGAGCATGATCCCCTCCCTTCGGAGACTGGGCCGCAGGGCAGTATTTCAACATGATAACGATCCCAAACACACCTCCAAGACAACCACTGCCTTGCTAAAGAAGCTGAGGGTAAAGGTGATGGACTGGCCAAGCATGTCTCCAGACCTAAACCCTATTGAGCATCTGTGGGGCATCCTTAAATGGAAGGTGGAGGAGCGCAAGGTCTGTAATATCCACCAGCTCCGTGATGTCATCATGGAGGAGTGGAAGAGGACTCCAGTGGTAACCTGTGAAGCTCTGGTGAACTCCATGTCCAAGAGGGTTAAGGCAGTGCTGGAAAATAATGGTGGCCACACAAAATATTGACACTTTGGGCCCAATTTGGACATTTTCACTTAGGGGTGTACTCACTTTTGTTGCCTGTGTTGTAGACATTGATGGCTGTGTTGAGTCATTTTGAGGAACCGCAAATGTACACTGTTATACAAGCTGTACACTCACTATTTATTTTACAGTGTATCAAAGTATCATTTCTTCAGTGTTGTCACATGAAAAGATATAATATTTACAAAAATGTGAGGGGTGTACTCACTTTTGTGAGATACTGTGTGTATATATATATTGTAGCGGGGTGCCTGTGAAACAGGTTTAAATTTCAGGAAAAGTGATTGATGGGATATATGTTCCTCCATGGATTCTTATGCCGCGTACACACGAGCAGACTTTACGGCATACTTGGTTTGGCGGACCGGAGTCCGTCTGACAGTTCGATCGTGTGTGGGCTCCAGCTGACTTTTTTCCCCCAAAAGTTCAACGGACCTAGAAAGGAAACATGTTTGAAATCTCTTCGACGGACTCGAGTCCGGTCGAAAAGTCCGCTCGTCTGTATGCTAGTCCGATGGACAAAGACCAACGCTAGGGCAGATATTGGCTACTGGCTATTGTAACGATATCACGTACGGGGCATGAAAAGCTGTAGCTAGCTGCCATGTTGTGTGGAAGTAGCCATGACAGTTTGGCTAACCATGTAACATTACAGAGAAATCTGAACTCCCTCCTCCCTCCTCCCTTGTCTTAGGAATTCAAAGCTTTTTAAGTTCAACAGAAAATGTTATCTCAACAGAGAAAACACAACCAGGCTAGGTCAGTAAAAAACAGCTTGTTGAAAGGGCAGAGTGTTCAGGCCTGTCGTAAAACTGTCACCCTCTCCATTCAGAGACCTAACAGGCCCCGGTTGTAAAATGTCTGAATACACCTCAGTGGGATAATTATGAAATTTCAGCATGTTTTATAACTTCTAACTTAGTAATAGCACAGTCATAATATGGACATATTTAGTTTCCTCAGATAATTTGTAACATTTCAAGTCCAGACACCCCTATGTCAGGTCATATGGGAAACTCCTGGTACCACTTATTCCTCCTAAGCAGACTATACATTATAGACATAGCATGTTTAGACTTGTTTTGAAGGAAATCTCACGTTGAATAATAATATGGATATTTGGAGTCTGTAAACACTATAGATGCAGATATGTGAATATGTATTACAAAATCTACCTGGTCATGAGTGTAGACACCTCCCAGCAACCAACCCCTAAACAAGATGACCAGACGATTGGTCTCTGGTCACTGTCAACACCCCCTTTGATTTGACAGAAAAGAGGAGATGCCAAGACCATGGTCAGTTCTCCTTTTACCATCCACGAAGAAACATCTGCCAAGTTGAGAACCGATTACCTAGCTCATCGATCGAACTCTGATCAACCCTCGGACATTAATAGCAAGTATTCTTTCTTCCCAATTCTACCTTATTGCTTTGTGGCTGTATATTGTCTTTATCTTTTTGAAACATCTTTTTTTTGTAAATGTTTTATTTGCATCAACTTTGACCTTTTCATAATAAACCCTTATGTTGAAAAGTGTTAACCTTGTCTCTAAAGCTCTTAATGCAAGCTATAAACGAACCTGCCTCTTGAAGGGCGCTACTGTTGTAGAGTAAGACCTCTGAGCAGACCTGTCTGTGGTGGCAGTGTGTGTGGCAGACGCTTATTCTAAAATTATAATTGGTATTGCTAAAATTACGAGTCTCCCCCGGCTCGGTCTTTTAAACGGGGGTGGTGGCAGTGAAAGGGTTAATTGTGTAATTAGCCCAGTGACAATCACTCTCAGGCTGCTGGCACCTAGATTGTGGTCCCGAAAGCTGGAAAATATTTGTGCTGGACGCAGCTGAGAGTGGCATTGTTACGTAAGTGACAGCGTGGTGTGAGGTTGGCCGGTCCTTCGTTGCAAGTTAGCGAGGAGGGCAGGGATTTGACACCCGCGTTCGTCACAGATATGAACTTCCTTGCTTTAGTCCAGTCGTACGTCATCACGTACGAATCCGTCGGACTTTGGTTGATAGTGTGTAGGCAAGTCCGTTCATTCGGAAAGTCAGTCGAAAAGTCCGCCGAACCAAGTATGCTGTAAAGTCCGGTCGTGTGTTAGATTTGCAATCTAAGATAACACCAGCAAAGACTTCAGGGTAAAGAAGAATAGTTCTTTACCCTGTATTGGTAAAGTCCGTTCTGGGGCTGGTTTTATTGGTAGTCTGATAGAGATCTGGGTGGGACAGACTCCCAAGTCCATGGACCGCAGTTTAATGTTTTCTTTTCAGGTCTTGATTAAGGCAGCTGGTCCTAGATCTCAGAGAGAGTGTGTGTCTCCATGTGAGGACGCAACTAGGAGCATGGCTGCTTATTCCCTGACTTTGGATACAAAGTATTTGTGTTTGTAAGGACACTTACTACAAAACCAAGGACTGGTCAGACTATGGACACAGTAAGGCTCGGTAGAGCAGAAGTTTATTTTTGTTTGATGGCAAGATACCCTTTTTCTTTTGTTTGGGAATATCCTGTGGATTAAACGTGATGTTTTCCTAAAGAAACTGTGAGTTTGTACCTGCAATGAGTCTGATCCCCCACTATATATATATATATATATATATATATATATATATATATATATAGCGCTGGTAGATTTGTAATCTACCGCATGTTAGGTAAATTTAGTAATTTGTGCCTTAGAAAGGTTAATTTTGCCTCTGTTCCAGCTTGGCTGACGTTGTATGTGTTTCCGTGCTGACCGGTGGGTGCCGCTGTTACCACTGGTCAAGGTTGGAAAGGCAACGTGTTGAAGCATATGGATGCTACTCTGTCCCGGAGATAACTCGGTGGAGGTGGTCCTCCGAGTTGCATTCTGGGCGAGGGTATTTATGGGACAGACGCCATATTTTGGGGTTCGTTTTACAGCCACCTGCAGGCCCTCCTGGCCGACAGGTATGCGTTAAGGAGCTACCTCGTGGTCCTCCGTCCGGGAGGCCCACGATGCTGCGGCGCAGGGGTGGGTCCAGAGGCTTGTCTGGGGCCTACCACCGCGGCCGAGGAACGGTCCTGAGCTGTCCGTCCTGTGTAACGAAGCTGGACAACCGAGGAGATCCCAGGGGAGGACCTGTCTTAGAGAGATCACGCAGTGTGCTGGTCTATAGAGGGGCCTGGTGACTCGGTTGGTGGACGTATCCGAAAGTAACTATACAGCATAGTGTTGCCGGCTCGGCTTAAAGGTTCAAGCACTGTGACTGACATTTCACTACAGAAAATCTGATACATTCTGCGGCAGAGGATCGTATGGATTTTATTCCAAAAACAAGTCTGTGGCAGAGACTTTGATTCGTGCTGCGTGCTGGCTGCTAAACCGGTGAGAGAGGCCTAGCCAGACGAGCAAAGAGTGTGTCCCATGAGGGGAGCGCATTCCATATAGTATTTGAATTCTACCAGGACATTTGTCAAGAGAACCCTATCAGAGAATATTTGAGTTTCTTCTGCAAGTCGCCTTTCCGTCTCTTTCCTGCTATTTCCTAAGTCGTTTGTTTAATAAAGCATTGAAAACGTACTCCAGTGTTGGTGCGTGTATCGTCCATCAGTAAACTCAACGGAACCCTAGACCCGGTGCCGGTGAAACAGAGGTAAGCAGAGTGAAGGTAACAGACCCGCTTAAACTAGCAGCTCCATCGTGAGTTATTGCTACATATATATGTAAATAAACATTTTTTTTATAAATGCACCCCTTGGTGTTGCCCCCCACCCCTGTCTTGCACTGCCACCCTAGGCACAGCCATTATGACAAGTACAGACAAAGGGAAGCCCCGAGAGCATTCACCTTTCAAAGCGACAGAGGTTCTCTTACTTCTCACCTTCAAATTGCTCCAAAAGATGAAAATCTCTGGCACTGCAGGAATTATGGTGGAGCGCAAACAATTGCGTGCCATTAGCGTTCATTTTCATCTTTCCAATACCATAAATATTCAAATTGATCAGCTGTCCCCCCGTATGGTCATCTCAGCCTGGTAATCGTTTACCTGAGGTTTGGGTGTCTGGGGTGAGTCTGCCATCCCGACCCCCATAAATATGGAGGTAGGTGGGTTTATGAGGCAGGTCCCTCCTTCTGAACAAACATCTGAAAGGCAAGAAGCTGGGGGCGGATAATAAGGATCACCCGGGGTCAGGGGGACATTCACGCCTTGGCTACAATCACCTCCCTCCTTATCAGTGTTTGTTCTGTCTAAATATAGATGAGAACTCACCGAGTGTCAGCTCTGCTGCCAAGAATCGGCATGCCTCCAGTTTCTCAATGACACGATAAATACGACGGTACATTGTGTATACATTTTTTTTTTTTTTTTGGTTTAGTCTGAAAATAATAATAATAATAATTTTGACAGGTCATTTTGTAGGTCACTGTGTCTTAAAATTTTTTTTTTTTAATCAAAGTTTATTTTATAATCCACAGTAAATAATAAAACAGAGTGTATTTGGCTTTCACCACCTATCCCAATTAAAAAAAAAAAGGGAACTAGGTGGCTGCAATACATACCAGCAGGGCTTTTTTTCTCAGAGAATAGGTGCAGGAACTCAACCGTGCCTGCCACATACATACACATACCTGCCAAATGACATTAAAATAGTAGCTCTTCCCTTTGCATACAACCCCCCCCCTTCCACTGCCCTCATCTTCTCCCCCTCCTTAAAAGCTCCACCATCTGTCATATTTCTTACCTTTGTTTGTTTTGTTACCTTTGCAATATTAAGCTGAAGCACCTATCCGGCTGTAGTACCTCCCAGCATACTATACTATACTACAGTCACTTGCAAGGGAGATCATGCAGTAGGAGCATCAACAACTGGTCACCAGGGAAAAAATGGAGACCACAGAGCATGCAGCCTACCACGCACCCTATCCTGCCCATGACTGCACTGAACCCTGGGCCCCCTGTTCTGTATCTCCCTTGTCCCTGTCCGGCACTCAGTGGGATCTGTGCAGGAGATCTAACCTGTGGGAGCTACTGAGAGATAAGCTATTACTTGTGTAGCTCAGGGGTTTTTGCCACCTAAGTTACTATGTGAATAATATGTTGTTCTTTAAGAGCTTGGCTCCCTCTAGTGTCCACTCTATTTAATGCTATTAAGACTTTTGTTTGGCTTCTGTAATGCCACGCTCCAATGAATTGTGGGAGATGTAGTGAATGAGGAATGACTCATGTGCTAAAACTCAGTCTGTGAACTACTTACCCACAATGCTCAATTCACCTACCCACAAGGCCAAGTCACCAAACAGCCTGCTGGGTAAAAAAATAAAAGAGACAGACGTGGCATGTTTCCGGACTCTTGGGACGCCATTCAAAGCCTGCCTGGAGGGAAGTCTGTGTGTGGCAGACTGCGGCCTGGAAGGCACGGAGCAGAATCCTTTGGCCCCTGAGGAGCTCCAGAGCACAGTCAGCTGGACCAGTGTGCAGATGGACTGGAGGATCCAGGATTTCTAAAGGATTCCTGCATCACAGTTACATCAGCCATCAGAAGGAGCGGCGCAGTATGACGGCGCCAGCTGGGAATGGACTGAGACACCAGGAGAGGAGCCCTGCAAGCATCTGGACTTGGTGTGGTGAGCGGGCACTAGCCCAGATAAATACAGTGCACTGTTGCTATTTAAACTAGTTCCAGACTGTTGCTGGGATCTGTAGTCCCACAGGAGTGAGTTCATTCAGACTTAGACTGTGCACAGTGGAACTTCAGGGCTGTTTTCCCTGTGCTGCAAAGTTAATATTGAGTTGCAACCTTCATTAAAGAAGAAGCTCTATACTTGTCTTCTCTTGTGCAAACCTTCAGTTACCAGCACATCATTTCTATTATTAATTTGCTACCTACTTGTTTCTTACCTGGATTTACAAACACTGCAGTATAATATAATTAAGCTAGCTGAAGAGGAAGAAGAAAAGAGACTTTGTCATTTCCTATACAGCATCACGGCTTCGGGTTTGCAGAGTAAACAGTGTACTGCAGTCTAGGGGGAGCCCTTGAGTACATGATATGGACAAATGTATTGTATTTCACTACTGTATTGTGATTTATATTTTGTTGCAAATTTGGTGTGTGCTCTGAGGTTGGAGTGGGAAGGTGATCAACATCATGGCTTTATCATATTGAGCATAAGTCCCACTCTTTTGCCTGTCTGCATATACTCCTCAGGTGACCATTGAGTTTAGGTCTCACATACACCTTGATTATTATTACTTTCATCCTTTATATTGGAACTACCCCTATGTCTAATGTGTTAAACAAGTTTCTTTCAGTAAACTGTTCATGTGGTTAATTTACAATTGGTGTGAGACTCTATTACTACAGCTGGTGGAGTGACAAGGACCAGGGTGACGTTAAATATACTGTACAGTGTGTTATTACTGTGTTTCTCTTTACCATTGGGTCTTACACTAATATTGCTATACATTTGTGCCAAGGGGGTCAAGCCATTATCTGGAGTTGAGAGGCAGAGTGCAGGCCTAAACAAACATCAGCAGCTCCTTAAGGGGTCAGTGCTACATGTGGGGGCTCATCCAGGATTTCTGCGACTCTGCAATCAACCCCCAAAGTGGGTACCTGTAAGGGCTGGCTCAGCCCTTCCTTCTCTGAGCTGGTTACTCAGCTGTCGGCTAATTACCTTTGACACATTGGCAGTGGTCTGTCCTTTTCCTCCAGGGGCTGGGAAAAGTTCTCTCATCATAGGGACCAATACTGATCTCGTGAGAAGGCTGCTAGTGCCTCTCATTCAAGAGCAGAGCACTTCAAACCCCAGTGTGCACCCTATGCTGAGAGAGGGTTAGAGAAGGAAGCGCCACCTGAGTGTAGTATTAACAAATGATGTTTAATGACACCAGGTAAAAACACATTTACAGGATAAAAACATATAAAAGGCTCATCTGTATAGGTATGTGGTCCTCGGTGTTCCCTCTGATCCTGTGGTGATGACGCTGCAGGGATGCTGGGCTGCAGAAGGTGGCCTTCTGCAGAGATCCTTCTGTGAGGAAGGATCTGCCTTCTGCAGCCCAGCATCCCTGCAATGTCACCACCACAGGATCAGAGGGAACACCGAGGACCACATACCTATACAGATGAGCCTTTTATATGTTTTTATCCTGTAAGTGTGTTTTTACCTGGTGTCATTAAACATCATTTGTTAATACTACACTCAGGTGGCGCTTCCTTCTCTACCCCCCTCTCATCCATCACAGAGCCAGCTCTCTGAGGACAGCAGCCAACAAGCCTACCAGCCTACCTTAACCATTAGATTACCGGTTACCACTTAACCCTTGAACTTCCAGCCTGTCCCCTATGGACTAAGTTGGGTCAGCCCTTTATATCCCCTGTTATATATGGACTTGTGTGTTTGTGCTTACAGTTACCAATACTCTGTTTGCACCCTATGCTGAGACAAGCCTGACAGCGCCTGGTGCAGGAAGAAAAGGCCCCAGCAGAAGGAGTGGGAAAAACCTGGTGGTTGGACCGGAGTGAGAAGACATTACAACCCGGTGAGGTAGTGTGTTTGAGAGCATCCATCAAGTTGAATTTGAAACAGCCAGGCCCTTTCACTGTCCTGGAAGCGGACAGTCAAAAGGAAGACGGAGGGTTGGCGATAATTCCAGAGGTGATCTCAACCCGGGCACTACAGAGAAGTCACAGAAGGATCTTGGTCAATGTTTGAAACACTACAGCCTCACCGTTGAAGATGCCAGCTAGGATGTTGCTGGGGAAGGTAAACCCAGCCACCCCAGTCTCAGCGTGTGATTTGAGGAGCAGAGGGAAGGATGAAATCCCAGTGGAAGAGTTTTCCCCAAAGAACACTCCTCTCACACCTGCCTGGATGGAAAGGACCAAGACCCAGCTCCTAAGATGGCGAGCTGCTTTCTCGAAGAGTGAGTTTGACATTGGACGCTCAAAAAGTGCCCAACACCGGATCCGCCTGGAGGAAGACAAGTCTTTCTGAAAAAGTCAGATGGATTCCTTTGGGGGACTTGGAAGACCTGTGAGAACAGCTGGCCGAGCTGAAGAGAGCAGGAGTTATCTGAGAGTCTTGGAGTCCATATGCCTCCCCAATAGTGGTAGTAAGAAAAAAGAATGGGTCGTTGCGGTTGTGCATCGACTACAGGACACTGAACCGAAGGACCATTCCTGATCAATATACCACACCCAGGATAGAAGATGCCCTACAGAGCCTGTCAGTGGCAAAGTGGTTCAGCGTTCTGGATCTGAAAAGTGGATGCTATCAAATCCCCATGCACCCTGAAGATAAAGAGAAGACCGCTTTCATTACCCCTGTGGGATTCTTCGAGTTTGACCGCATGCCACAAGGTTTGTCTGGCACCCCAGTCACCTTCCAGAGATTGATGGAGAAGACTGTGGATGACATGAACCTGACTGAAGTATTGGTATACCTAGATGATATCATCATGTTTGGCAAGACTTTGGAAGAGCATGAAGAGCGCCTGGAGAAGGTCCTAAAGAGGCTCCATGACGAAGGCCTGAAGCTCTCCATGGAAAAGTGCCAGTTCTACCAACCTTCAATCAATTACCTGGGTCACATCGTGTCTGCCAATGGAGTGGCCACAGACCCTCAGAAGCTGGAAGCTGTCACCTCCTGGCCGAGACCCACTAATGTGACCAAGCTTAGGTCATTTCTGGGATTCTGCTCGTATTACCGGAGATTTGTTGAGGGATTTGCTAAGATAGCTCGCCCACTCACTGAGCTATTGAAGGAGGAAGACGATGATCCAGACTCAGTCAAGTCTGTAAAACCAGCAGGAGGGGCCAGGAAGCCCAAAGAGTCCATACAAGAGCAGTGGACCACCCAGTGTGAAGAGGCTTTCAAGCAGCTAAAGCGGAGCCTCACATTTGCTCCAGTTTTTGCCTATGCAGACCCAGCCAAGCCATACGAACTGCACATAGATGCCAGCCGAGATGGGCTGGGCAGAGTACTGTACCAAGAACACAACGGACACTTAAGGCCTGTTGCTTACATGAATCGGAGTTTGGCACCTGCTGGGAGGAATTACCCCATCCACAAGCTTGAATTCCTGGCCTTGAAGTGGGCGGTAGTAGACAAACTGAGAGACTACCTTTTATGGCGCAGAATTCATAATCAAGACAGACAACAACCCTCTCAGATACCTGCTCACTACTGCAAAGCTGGATGCCATGGGCCATAGATGGTTGGTTGCCCTCTCTGGTTTTACTTTCAGTTTGAAGTACCGACCGGGGTCGGGAACAAGGATGCAGATGCTTTGTCAAGAAGACCCCATTGTTCTCGAGATTCCCCAGAATAATGGACTCAGCTAACCCCTGAAGGAGTGAGAGCCCTTTTGTGAAGGGGCAGAACAGCAAGTAAGGGGTGGAGCCAGAGCCGAAGAGATGGGAGTGTCAGCTGCTGGAGTGCCCAGAAGCTACTGCAACGTCACCCAAGTCGGAGATGAAGGTCTGCCAAAGCTTTCTAAAAAGGACCTGCGTAGAGACCAGTTGGAAGAAAACCCACTGCAGTTCACTAGAGAGCCAACATCCCGACTTACTTCTTACTGACTCATTATAGAAGGCCGTTTATTACACCGACAGTGGGATTGACCGCAGTTGCAGCAAGGGGTGGTCTACCAAAGGGGCCCCTCTGAAGATCCTGAAGAGAAATGGCAGTTGTTCTTACCAGAGAAACATAGAGAGAAGGTGTTGATCGCTTTGCATGATCATCATGGCCATCTAGGGTCAGAGAGGACATTTCAACTTGTGAGAGACAGATTCTATTGGCCCTACATGAGGACTGAAGTGGAGAGTTACTGCCATTCTTGCCTTAGGTATATTCAAATAAAGACTTTACCTCAACAAGCCACCCCAATGGGTCACCTGGAGAGTCAAGGACCATTGGATCTGCTGTGCATTGATTTTCTATGCTTGGAGTCTGACCTGAGTGGGCAGGGAAACATCCTGGTGATAACCGACCATTTCACCCGTTACACCCAGGCATTTCCCACAAGAGATCAATAGGCATCCACGGTGGCCAAAATCCTTATAGAAAAATTCTTCATCCATTATGGCCTACCCCAGCGTATCCACTCAGACCAAGGGAGAGGCTTTGAGAGTAGTCTCATTAAAAGACTTTTAGATTTGTTGGGCATCCAGAAATCCAGAACAACTCCTTACCATCCTCAAGGAGATCCTCAACCAGAGAGATTCAACTGAACTCTCTTAAACATGCTGGGAACTCTAACCTCTGAGCAAAAACAACACAGGAGCAAGCACATAGCGGCCATAGTGCACGCTTACAACAGTACTACAAGTGATGCCACAGGATACTCTCCATACCGCTTGATGTTTGGACGGGAAGCCCGGCTACAAGTGGGTCTAGCTTTCGGCACATCCCTGGATCATACCTCTGAAACTTCACACAGAGGGTATGTGGACCGACTGCGGAGAAGCCTGAAAACCGCCTATGATAAGGCTCAAGCTGTCTCAGATGCTCGAGGACAGGGGAACAAAAGAAATTTTGACCTCAGGGTGCGAGTACAAGACTTGCAACCAGGAGACAGAGTGTTGTTGAGGAATCTGAGTATACCTGGGAAGCACAAATTGGCGGATCGTTGGAAGTCACAGCCCTATGTTATATGCAAACAACTCCCAGGGCTGCCGGTGTACCAGATTCGGCCAGAAGGAAGTACAGGGCCATTAAAGACTTGACATCGAAACCATCTTCTGCCTCTATCAGAAGCAGTCCGGGTAACTCCTCAGCAGGATTTACCATCCACATGCACCACCTCTCAGAGACCTCGACCAGTGACTAGGTCCCAGTCTAGGCCTCTTGCTACAAATGATGAAGGCAGCAAGGAAGAAGAGATGGGAATAGGCTGGTTATGGTCATCTCACACGCCAGAGGTTGCTACCAATCTTTTCCTTCGCACAAAGGTGACAGACAGTGGAATTCTCCGACCAGAGGCCCCTGAATTTGTACCACAAGATAGGCCTTCCGAAGACCCTCCATACTCCGTGCAGGAAACAGACTCTGAGGGTTATTTGTCCGCCAGTGAAGCTGAGATACAGGATACTGAAGTGCCAGAGGCTGAAGTGGAGAAAGATAGTGTCAGTGTGCAGATAACACCAAAACCCAAAGAACAGAGAGCAAAGAGAATTATCCAACCACCTAAAAGACTGACCTATGACGTGCTGGGCAAATGCTCCAAGGAGATTGGTCCTGCTGCAAAAAGAACTTATGAAATGCCTGGTCCCTCCACTGCTGATTTAGTGGAGGACAACCCTGTCTCACCCCCTGGCACATCTATACAAGACACCAAACGGTGTCAATAACAGGTTTACAGAACAGTCTCCCTTCATATGGTAATTGGTGGGAGGCTCCTCTGTCAGTTTTCTGTCATTGCTTGTGCAAAAAAGATTAGGTGCGCTACCTGAAAAAACTGTGAAAAGACAGACCTAAAACTTGTCTGTAGAACAAAGGGTAATATCGCATGAATGAAAAATAACAGAATAAAAATTAATAAAATCAACAAAGGTCCATATGTAGTTAAACAAAAGTGAAATGAGTTCAATAAATGTGAAACCAAAGAAAAACTTTTCCTGAGGCTAAGTAGTGTCCTTATAAGATAGCATCCAACGGGGCAAGTTTCTCACAGGGAAAAGGAACCTTCAATTGTAAACCGGAGATGTGGTCTTCACAATTCACTATACTTCAGCAAAGGTAAAAGGAGGCTGCTTACCAGATAAGTAGGACCCCCCTTACAGTGATCTTTAGAGCTTGAGTGCAATGGATCATCAGGCAGCAAACTGCTGATTCAGACTCCCGTCAAGCGAACAGCTGATTCACACTTCTGACAGGGCTCTCACCTCATCAAGCAGGTCTGGACATCGTAGCGCTGGTACAGCAGGCTGTGATTTCCTTATCTCCTTTAGCCAGAAGGGACCACCCGTGGCATATGATAAGCAAGAAAAGAGGAGAGAAGGTGCTTCGTAATGCAGCGAGTTAAAAAAACTTCCTTTTATTTTTAATTCATAGAACAGCTGACATCCTGAGAAGCATTTTCCGAGCAACAAAATTCAAACGAGAAACTCAGCCAGCTGGTATGTGGTGACGTCAGGTCCTTCAGCTCCTGATGATCCATTGCACTCGAACTCCAAAGATCATAATGTGATGTTCTTTAAATAAGAGTTTGGCTCCCTCTAGTGTCCACTCTAATGCTATTAAGACTTTTGTTTGGCTTCTGTAATGCCACGCTCCAATGCATTGTGGGAGATGTAGTGAATGAGGAAGTGACTCGTTGTAAAACTCAGTCTGTGAACTACTTACCCACAATGCTCAATTCACCTACCCACAAGGCCAAGTCACCGAACAGCCTGCTGGGTAAGCAAATAAAAGAGACAGGCGTGGCATGTTTCCGGCCTCTTGGGACGCCATTCAAAGCCCGCCTGCAGGGAAGTCTGTGTGTGGCCGACAGACTGCGGCCTGGAAGACAGGGAGCGGAATCGTTTGGCCTCTGAGGAGCTCCAGAGCACAGTCAGCTGGACCAGGGTGCGGATGGACCGGAACGCCAATTCTGTTCTGTCACATTAATATGCATTCCATTGAAAATAAGGAGCTGGCAATACACCATAATGTCCTGAAAATTGGACATGTCACAAAATTTGTAACGCAAAAGCATCACAGTGCACTGTGGTGATTCGCCGTGTGCTGAAGCTCGCTGCAACGCATGTGTATTGCCTCAGTGCATTGGAATGCCATTCAAAATTAAAGGCAATGCATGTCCTCACAACGCAAAGATATCAATGGGCCCTTAGACCCCTTTCACACTGAAGAGCTGCTAAAACAGCCACTAAAGCGCCGGGCGCTTTTCGGGCTCTAGCAGGTTGCCTTTTTTAAGGTCACGAAACGTGACCTTAAAGACCTGTTTTGCAGCATTTTTGAAGCGCCTTTAGGGCGATTCAAAAGCGTTGCCCATTCATTTCAATGGGCAGGGGCGTTTTTGGAGTGTTTTTTTTGTTTTTTTTTTGTTTACAGCGCTATATACACGCCCTAAAGATGCTGCTTGCAGGACTTTTTCTACCGCCACGCAAGCACACTGCCCCAGTGTGAAAGCACCCATTTAAATGAATAGGAGGCAGTTTTCAGACGCTATTTTTAGCGCTAAAATGCCTGAAAACCGCCTCAGTGTGAAAGTGGTCTTAAAGTAGATAGAAACTAATAATGTCATAGAAGCTTTAACATGCTAACTCCTTCCCGCTGCTTCCTTGTGCCCCTTTAAGTTGGTGTAACGCAACGTCCTAATCAGACAATTGCGTCAACCAGAGACATACCACTTGCCAACCCTGGGCACATTTTTTAAATTAGCATAGACGCTCTGCAGATGGTAAAAAAAATGACCTTTGGTTGAAATACACACTTTCAATCTATAGCATAGCAGCCCCTGGCAGTACTTCTTTTTCATCACAAGATGTCCTCAGTCTTCTGAGCTGGATGGCGCCCTGGATCACTTCCACCACAAGAGGTCCTCAGTCTTCTAAACTGAAAGGTACGTAGAATATTTCTCACCACAAAATGTCCTCAGTCTTCTGAACTGAATAGCGCCCAGCAGATTTTTCACCACAAGAGGTCCTCAGTCTTCTGAACTGAATGGCGCCCAGCAGATTTTTCACCACAAGAGGTCCTCAGTCTTCTGAGCTGAATGGCGCCCAGCATATTTTTTCCACAAGAGGTCCTCAGTCTTCTGAGCTGAATGGCGCCCAGCATATTTTTTCCACAAGAGGTCCTCAGTCTTCTGAACTGAATGGCGCCCAGCATATTTTTCACCACAAGAGGTCCTCAGTCTTCTGGGCTGAATGGCGCCCAGCATATTTTTCACCACAAGAGGTCCTCAGTCTTCTGAACTAAATGGCGCCCAGCATATGTTTCACCACAAGAGGTCCTCAGTCTTCTGGGCTGAATGGCGCCCAGCATATTTTTCACCACAAGAGGTCCTCAGTCTTCTGAACTAAATGGCGCCCAGCATATGTTTCACCACAAGATGTCCTCAGTCTTCTGAACTAAATGGTGCCTAGCATATTTTTCACCACAAGATGTCCTCAGTTTTCTGAGCTGAATTGTGGTGAAAAAGTTGCTGGGCACCAGAGGTCCTCAGTCTTCTGAGGAAGGCTACAATAGCCGAAACGCGTTAGAATTTTTATGTATTCATGTCATGCAGCCAATAAAGAGTAACAAGAAAAGTATACCCGGGTGGCTTTTTCTGCTTTGGACTCATATGGGGGACTGGACATCCCATCTTGAGCACCGGTCTTCAGCGTATACTAACGCCTAGCAGTTGAGCTTGGGTATGATTTTTGCTCTTGTCTACTTACAATGCTTGTATTTAAAATAATACATCATAATGAATAATAAATACATACATAATAAATAATAACAAAGTATTCATGATTATAGAGCTGCATTATTCATGTCTATTATTTCTGTTCAGCTTTAAGTATTACACTGGATCTGTTTATAGGTAAGAACCCAGCTCCAAAAAAAAAAAAAAAGTCCTATAATAAAATAACTATCCCAATATATCGGTTTCTGTAAAACCGGAATACAAATGTGCATGAAGACTAATGGAGGAATGTGTCCAGATAATGATGTCATACATTTTTAATTCTTATACCCAGATTTAGAAATTTCAGATAAAAAATGTATAGAGGAGTGAGAGTCTGTACAGAGCTGAAATATGTATAATGATGGGGATGATGGGTACACACTGCCCCCTGCTGGGGGCATACAAGATTGGCCATCAAGGTAAATCCTGTATATTTATAGGGTGCAGGTACAAATGTCTAACTTTCGGTGATACCGGTAAACAGCATAGCTCCCATCAGTCCCTGCTTTCGAAGGACTGTCCCTGATTTGGAGCAATGTCCATCTGTGCCTCTTTCCTCCTCATTTGTCACTCATTTTGGTCTGATCCATATAGTTGCATATAAAAGGCACTACTATTTATCAAAAAGTGTTTCCCAGTGCTAAACCTTTCATCTGATTTCTAAATTGATGCATCTGTAAATTTCAAAAGCCGATATAAAGGAATAGTAATGGTAAAACAAAGCACTTGTGAGTTTGATCATATTTTTTTTGTATAATTCTCTAAGTGGGTGTGGCAGGGTGGGTGTGTCCTACGCCTACATACATTTGCTAATAGGTGTCCCTTGTTCCCATCCCAAAAAGTTGGGAGGTATGAAACAGAACAAATAGAGTGAATCTCCCTCTTTTTTGCTGCACAGGCAGCAATAAAAACAAGACAGGGTCAGGGGTCACATTTTTGTGGATAGATTGCATAAAATGTAATTATTTTTGCATGTTCTTCCTAAAAAAAAAATTATATATGAATTACCTTAAGCAGACATCTCAACCTGCAAAAAATTAATTCCAGGGAGGTGGCGCTTCGCGCCCGCAAAGGCCCCCCCCTACCCCGCGGCAAAATATTTTTTAAATCACTTTTTCAATATTTTTTCACAGTGCTTCTGGGGAAGGGAGTGGGGGGTGGGTGGTATGTGGACGGTGTCAGTAGTTTTTTTTTTTTTTTTAATAATTGATTTTTCTACAATTTAATTTGTTTCCTTTTTGCAGGGAGGGGGTTGGGGCAGTGGACAGTGTTGGTAGGGCAGGAGCGAGTGGTGTCAGTAGTTTTTTATTTTATTTTTTTACACTTTTTAATTTTTTTAGAATTTTATTTTACAATATCTTTTTTTATTATTTTTTGGGGGGCTTTGGTGAGATGTCAGGGGTCTAAACAGACCCCTGACATCTCCCCTTTGAGACAGACAAAGGGACTGAGGACACATTCTCCAGTCCCTTTCTCAGCACTAAAGATGAATGAAGAGGAGACAGAGGCTCCTCTTCATTCAAAAAAATGAGCAGAGCAAACACAGTTTACTCTCCTTTAGTAATCACAGGACACAAGAGTGATCTCGCTCACTGTGTCCAATTACTAGTCCCCCCCTACAGCCGGCGGGAGAGGAGAGGAGGGGAGCTGGCTGCGGGGGACAAGGGGGCCGGAGGAGAACGAGGGGGGGCGGTGGAGAAGGACGTGGAGGGGGCCAGGGCACCTCGCAGGAGACTTGAGATGTCTGCTTAAGTATAACTAAAGGCAAATTTTCTTTTTTTTTCTTTTTTTTGTGTGTGCTGGATAGAATGGAGAGGGATTGGAACCCCTGTCAGGTTTTTATTGCTGTCTGTGTACGCTGTGATGGAGATTCATCCTCTATATTTGTCCAGTTTACCGCTATCACTGAAAGTGAATGAAAATCACAAATTTTGGGTTGTCCACAGAACAGAAATAGAGGGGGAATCTTCAAAAGGGGATACTAGTTGTTGGAATTCCCCCACCCTCGAGGGATTTCCTTTCACTTCCTGTTTGGCAATGGCAAAGGAAGTGAAGGGAAATCCCCCCCCCCCATAGGGAACAGGGCAAAAAAACTGACAGGAGTTATACCCCCCCTCCTTTCCCCATCAATAACAGCAGGCTGACTCAAAGCTAACCTAATTAACATGAGCTAATTTACAAAAAAATTTACCCAGACCAGATGACAGACTTGTGGGCACCGAGCTTCACACAGAAGTATAAACACAATAGCTGGAGCTAATTACAATTAACAATACAAACAACAATCTCCCCCCCTCCTCAGCCTAGTCATCAACAGTTCATCTCCTAGCCAGTCCTGGAGGCTAATGTGATCAGCTCACTCAATTAACAGGTTGAGTTCAGAATCAATCAAACCAAGAATAGTCTCTACATACATCCTGGGAGATATTGTGGACAAATATTACTGTCCCATTTTAAGTAGTCCAAGATATATTTTCTCACTCACCCTGTGCCAGGATAGCACAGGGTGACTTAGGCTGGCCATACATTATAGCAATTTTCTTGTACAACTTTCCTTTAGATTTACCAAAACCATATAATAGGAGGTCAAACCTTAACACTTTCAATTTGTATGCAATCAGGCAGGCCCTTGCACTATAGAGTTGAAGTTAAATCTAAAGAAAATTGAATAAGAAAACTGTATGGTGTATGGCCAGCTTTAGACATAAGAGGTATTCTGAGTTCCACGGGCCCTCCCGTCACACCATCTATCAGTGCCATGTATCAGTGCCCAGCAGTGCCCATCAGTGCCGCCTATCAGTGCCCAGCAGTGCCGCCTATCAATGCCACCCATAAGTATCCATGAGTGCAGCCTTACAGTGCCCATCAGTGCCTCCTATCAGTGCCACCTCATTGGTGCCGCCTTATCAGTGAAGGAGAAAACTTACTTATTTACAAAATTTTATAATCGAAACAAAAGGAAAAACTTTTTTTTTTTTTCAAAATTTTAGGTCTTTTTTTTTTTTTAAATGCAGAGGTGATCAAATACCACCAAAAGAAAGCTCTATTTGTGGGAACAAAATGATAAAAATTCTGTTTGGGTACAGCGTAGCATGACCGCGCAATTGTCATTTAAACAGCGACAGCGCTGAAAGCTGAAAATTGGTCTGGGCAGGAAGGGGGGTGTAGGTGCCCGGTATTGAAGTAGTTAAGGACATGGCAGCCGACTTCCCGGCCCACTCCTTAGCAACAAGATATACATAGTCTATTAAAAAAAAAAAAAAACGCGAAATACATGAAAATTGCATGCAAAAAACGCGGGTTGAAAAAATGCAAAACGCATCAACCGCAACCGCATAGATGTAAGCCCCGTGTAACTGTTCAGTTAGTAAAACTGACATTTTTCACCAGTCGATAAATTTGCAGTGAAATCAATTTCTCCAAAGTCCCTCTGCTTGTCCCTAATTGTAATCCATTGAAGGACAGTTCTCTTCTAGAATAGTTTGTTGTCTGAATGAATACATTTGATGAGTAAGCGATGGGGAGATGATAAGCGGGCGCGGCGGCGATGACTCTGGCGGTGTAACGAGCGCACATTATAGATAAGCGTATTTACTTAGATCGGCTCTCATTATCTAAATCACTTATTGATTCCCCTTGGGATTGCAGTCAGGATGCTGGCTGTACACCTGGGAACACATGGTGTGTGGACCGCCAGGGAGTCACAGAACAAATAGCGGATCATTTGCCGAAACCCCACGCAGTTCTGGCAGCGCCCTGTGCAACCCAGCTGTCCCCCCCCCCCGGGCACAGACACCCTCTTATCTCTCTTTATCCAACGCTTTCAGTTTGGCCATACCGGGGCCCCTGACACTGAGGCGCCACCAAGGGGTGTGCGTTGGTTTTACTATGACTGCATGGAGGAGATCTCTCCGGATAACAAAAGGCTTTGCTGAATGCTGATTTACAATTTATTTAACACTTTCCATGCTGGAAGTCTGATCTTATACATAAACCATGACCGGCAGATTCAGCAGGCTTTTCACTGTGCCTCTGGGTGGGATTGTACATCACGTGATCCTGTACAGTTCAGGCTCCTTCTGTGAGAGCTACAGAGGCTGGAGCTGGGAACCTAGGAGGGAGGGATATGTCAGACTAGACATGTCCTACACTATCAGCAACTCACTGGACTCCACTCACCAGCGGCAGGATCTCTATTGCAGAACACAGCAGGGCGGTGCGGTACTCACCCGCTTGCTTGTGACGTTCTCTCACCTGCAACTTACAGTTAGCAAAATTTCCATCACTGGGGGGAATGACATTTCTCTCACCCTGATCATAAGGGAGTGATGCAAGCATGGGCATTCGCATAACTTTTTTCGGGGGGGGGGCATCATTTTAAGGTCACCCATGCTCTGCCCCCTTTTTGACAATGTCATGAAGGGGAGGGGCTTAGTCATTATCACATAAAGCGCAGGCATGTGCCCATCATATGCAGCCTCACCGTGCCCATCACATGCAGCCTCACTGTGCCCATCATATGCAGCCTCACTGTGCCCATCATATGCAGCCTCACTGTGTCCATCAAATGCAGCCTCACTGTGCCCATCATATGCAGCCTCACTGTGCCCATCATATGCAGCCTCACTGTGCCCATCATATGCAGCCTCACTGTGCCCATCATACGCAGCCTCACTGTGCCCATCAAATGCAGCCTCACTGTGCCCATCATATGCAGCCTCACTGTGCCCATCATACGCAGCCTCACTGTGCCCATCATATGCAGCCTCACTGTGCCCATCATACGCAGCCTCACTGTGCCCATCATATGCAGCCTCACTCTGCCCATCATATGCAGCCTCACTGTGCCCATCATACGCAGCCTCACTGTGCCCATCATATGCAGCCTCACTGTGCCCATCATACGCAGCCTCACTGTGCCCATCATACGCAGCCTCACTGTGCCCATCATACGCAGCCTCACTGTGCCCATCATACGCAGCCTCACTGTGTCCATCATATGCAGCCTCACCGTGCTCATCAAATGCTACCCGTACAGTACGGAGGGAGTACAATATGTGTATATAGAGGGGGTGGATGGTGTTCATATGTACAGGAAGTAAGGTGGGTGTATATAGCTGTATACAGGACAGATGATATATATCTGCAGTCAGTGATGATGGAGGAAGGTCTCTATATACAGGAGGGAAGGTGGGTATATACAGCTATATATACACCCACCTTCCTACTTGTATATAGAGACCTTCCTCCATCATTACTGACTGCAGATATACATCTGTCCTGTATACAGCTATATATACACCCACCTTCCTTACTGTATTCCTCCATCATAACTGACTGCAGATATACATCATCTGTCCTGTATACAGCTATATATACACCCACCTTACTTCCTGTATTCCTCCATCATCACCAGAGACCTTCAAATGCCACATTGCCAAGGCGCCATACTAAAATGCTATATTTTGCCCATTTTTCGGTGAAATGCCATATTTCGCCAATTTTCGGGAAAAAAATGCCACATTTTGTGCCATATTTTGCCTTATTTGGGCCAAGAAAAAATAAAAATATTCTAATATTCTTCAAGTGGGACAGTATTTGTCAGCAATGTCTTCATATAGAAATATGAAGATTTAATACCACCTTACACAGTGTATTCCAAGTGCTTGTCTGTGAGAGAGACACACAGACTGTCATTGGCAGACTTCCCTATTGTTTGTGTATTGGGAGGGAATGTGGATTGTGTCTGTCTCATTAAATGTTAATGACCTCCCATTGTTCTGTCTGCCTTAAGATAAACTTATTATGCGATGTACAGTGGGGACGGAAAGTATTCAGACCCCCTTAAATTTTTCACATTTGTTATATTGCAGCCATTTGCTAAAATCATTTAAGTTCATTTTTTTCCTCATTAATGTACACACAGCACACCATATTGACAGGAAAACACAGAATTGTTGACATTTTTGCGGATTTATTAAAAAAGAAAAACTGAAATATCACATGGTCCTAAGTATTCAGACCCTTTGCTCAGTATTTAGTAGAAGCCCCCTTTTGATCTAATACAGCCATGAGTCTTTTTGGGAAAGATGCAACAAGTTTTTCACACCTGGATTTGGGGATCCTCTGCCATTCCTCCTTGCAGATCCTCTCCAGTTCTGTCAGGTTGGATGGTAAACGTTGGTGGACAGCCATTTTTAGGTCTCTCCAGAGATGCTCAATTGGGTTTAAGTCAGGGCCCTGGCTGGGCTATTCAAGAACAGTCACGGAGTTGTTGTGAAGCCACTCCTTCGTTATTTTAGCTGTGTGCTTAGGGTCATTGTCTTGTTGGAAGGTAAACCTTCGGTCAAGTTTGAGGTCCTGAGCACTCTGGAGAAGGTTTTTATCCAGGATATCCCTGTACTTGGCTGCATTCATCTTTCCCTCGATTGCAACCAGTTGTCCTGTCCCTGCAGCTGAAAAACACCCCCACAGCATGATGCTGCCACCACCATGCTTCACTGTTGGGACTGTATTGGACAGGTGATGAGCAGTACCTGGTTTTCTCCACACATACCACTTAGAATTAAGGCCAAAAAGTTCTATCTTGGTCTAATCAGACCAGAGAATTTTATTTCTCACCATCTTGGAGTCCTTCAGGTGTTTTTTAGCAAACCCCATGTGGGCTTTCATGTGTCTTGCACTGAGGAGAGGCTTCCGTCGGGCCCCTCTGCCATAAAGCCCTGACTGGTGGAGGGCTGCAGTGATGGTTGACTTTCTCCAACTTTCTCCCATCTCCCGACTGCATCTCTGGAGCTCAGCCACAGTGATCTTTGGGTTCTTCTTTACCTCTCTCACCAAGGCTCTTCTCCCCGATAGCTCAGTTTGGCCGGACGGCCAGCTCTAGGAAGGGTTCTGGTTGTCCCAAACGTCTTCCATTTCAGGATTATGGAGGCCCCTGTGCTCTTAGGAACCTTAAGTGCAGCAGACATTTTTCTGTAACCTTGGCCAGATCTGTGCCTTGCCACAATTCTGTCTCTGAGCACTTCAGGCAGTTCCTTTGACCTCATGATTCTCATTTGCTCTGACATGCACTGTGAGCTGTAAGGTCTTATATAGACAGGTGTGTGGATTTCCTAATCAAGTCCAATCAGTATAATCAAACACAGCTGGACTCAAATGAAGATGTAGAACCATCTCAAGGATGATCAAAAGAAATGGACAGCACCTGAGTAAAATATATGAGTGTCACAGGAAAGGGTCTGAATACTTAGGGCCATGTGATATTTCAGATTTTCTTTTTTAATAAATCTCCAAAAATGTCAACAATTCTGTGTTTTTCTGTCAATATGGGGTGCTGTGTGTAAATTAATGAGGAAAAAAATGAACTGAAATGATTTTAGCAAATGGCTGCAATATAACAGAGTGAAAAATTTAAGGGGGTCTGAATACTTTCCGCCCCCACTGTATATGTGTATGTGGATTGGCTGCTAATGGGGGAGGGGGGATTGTCCCACAGTGTATATCTTTGTGTACACTGTATGTAAAAATCCATTAGCAGGGGGGAGGACCGTAGGGAAACGTGTATATAAAGTATATCAGCTCCCTTTCCCATGTCCTTCATACCAAGCTGAAGTGTATTACTGAAGTCATCACTCGTGTTTTACATTTTCGTGTTTTCCTAATTCAATATGCCTAAAGTTGCTAGTTCAAACGTAACTGAATAGAAAGAAAAAAAGGGGGGACCACCCTATAGATACCTGCCTTTTAATAAATCACAAAGTCATAATTTTTCCCCCCAGTGCCTCTCCTCAAAGTTTGAGGCCGTATCCGTAACCTGAAACAGACATATTATTAGGGAAAAGAACCAGGGAGCAACACAAGAGAGTGATCTCCCTTGGTCCAAAAAAGTGGTTACTATGGATATGGTGGGCAATAAGGGAGAGAATGATGTATGTAAAAATATAAAAAAAAGTTTATTTCAAAAAACGAAAAAATACAAAGGCTATACCATCAGGCCCGGATTTACTCCCTTTGCCGCCCCAAGGCCGGGTCCTTCAATGCCGCCCCCCCCCCCCACACACACACACACACACACACCTACACCACCATTCTCGTCCTTTATCGATGACTGCTACAATAGATCGATTAAAAACATATCTCCACACACGAGAACACTGAAAATAACTGGCTTTAATTGTACAGACTGAAAATACTCTGTAATGCAGAAAATACCTTTTAAAGATTATAGCAGTAAGAAACTGGCTACAATTTTTTAGTTCTAACTTTTCTTTTGGCAAACTCATCGATAATATCTTCGTAGGACAAAGTATTTAAAAGTTCTGACTCAATGGCAAGTAAAGCTAAACTGTTCAGTCTTTCTTGACCCAAAGATAATCGTAAATAGTTCTTTATGCAAATACATTTCATTCATTTTTATGCACCACAGCTCAGTTGCAGTGCATAGAAACAGTATGCATTTTGCACCACACTGCTCAGCACGCAGTGGCGCTGTTGCAGTGTGAACAGGACACATAGAAAACAATTGTTTTCTATTGCCCTTGCAGAGACCTGTGTTTTGCTAGTGCAGAAATCACAGACACCCTTTTACATCAGTGTCTTCAGTCCCCCCCTTCACATCACATTACAGACCCCCTTTTGCATCAGTGTCCTCAGTCCCCACTTTACATCACATAACCCCTTTTACATCACGACCCCCTTTTACATCAGTGTCCTTAGCCCCCCCCCTTACGTCACATCCCCCCTGCCTCATCACAAACCCCCATCACAGACCCTCATTACAGACTGACCCATCACAGGCTGACCCCCCCATCACAGACTGACCCCCCAAATCACAGACCCCTCATTACAGACTGACCACCATCACAGACCCCCATTACAGACTGACCCATCACAGACTGACCCCCCAAATCACAGACCCCTCATTACAGACTGACCCCCCCATCACAGACTGACCTGACCCATAGCAGAGCCCCCATCATAGACTGACCCCATCACAAACTGGTCCTGACCCATCACAGACTCCCTATCAAAGACTGACCCCCCAAATCACAGACTGACCCCCATCACAGTCCTCTCTTAATATCAAACTTCTTTACAGCACAGCATTCCCCCCTCCCCAAAGAACCCTACCTTATTCACACAAGACATGGAGCTTGGCCGCTCTGGACAACGGGCGGGACTTTTCACGTTAAAAGTGAGTGATTTATTGCTGGGACCGCCCCGCTGCCTAGCAACCAATCACCCACTTCTTAACTTAAAAAGTCCTGCCCGTTGTCCAGAGCGGCCGCGCTTCATGTTTTGTGTGAATAAGAAAGGCAGTGCAGTGATATTAGAGAAGGCATGGACCTGCCATTCTTCTATGTTAGTGCGGAGAGGGGGGGGGGGGGGGGGGGGGCCGACAGGGCAGGGCTGGCAGCCTTATGCCTGGGGGGCAAGTCCAGTCAAGTGGCCCACTGAACCACCGAATCAGCTCACCATCACCAGTGCCCATCGGGGCAGCCTCACCAGTGTCTATCAGCGCAGGGACCTGCTGAGCTGGCACAGGCAGCTGCCATCGCTGAGGTGAGAGACCCTGACACCTGCAGCTGAACCCCACATACCATCTAACCCCCCAAACACCCTATTTACCCTGCCCCAGGCCAGTGCCCACCTAGTAGTCTAAAAATAGCCCTCAACACTGTGGGTCCTGCTGTGAGCTGGTCATGGCCTCTTGATCCTGCTGGGAGCTGGCCATGGCCAGCAAGACCCACAGGCCAGCGGAACACACTTGCCATGGCTAGCGGTCAGTAGGCTCCCTGCTGTGGGTCAGTGGGTGGGTGGCTGGCAGGCACAGTGCACCCTGCTGCAGGTAGCTGGCCTGGCTCCCTGCTGTTAGAAAGTGTCCCTTCCAGGCCCCATTAGAGACTACAACAGAGTCTAATTGGACCTGGAGGGGGGTCTCTCTCTAACAGTGTCCATTAGAAAGTCTCTGTTAGAGAGAGACCCCCTCCAGGACCCATTGGAGACTTCAAAAGGAGTCTAATGGGACCTGGAGGGGGGTCTCCCTAACAGAGGCCCATTCAGTGTCCATTATAGAATCTGTTAGAAAGAGTCCCCACCAGGTCCCATTAGAGACTGAAAAGGAGTATAATGGGACCTGGAGGGGGCCTCTATCTAACAGAGTGTACAGTGAACACCTTCATTCACTCTGCTCCTCATGGGACACCCTCCTTGTGCCATGACTCTCACCCCTGCACCAACCTCTCACAAAGTAAAAATAAAATTGGCACTGTGTAGCGCTCCTCTTACCTTAACTATGGGTACTGCAGATGTTGCTGACTCCCGCATCCTCTGTGGCTGGCTGGCTCCCGCATCCTCTGTGGCTGGCTGGCTCCCGCGTCCTCCGTGGCTGGCTGGCTCCCGCGTCCTCTGTGGCTGGCTGGCTCCCGCGTCCTCTGTGGCTGGCTGGCTCCCGCGTCCTCTGTGGCTGGCTGGCTCCCGCGTCCTCTGTGGCTGGCTGGCTCCCGCTTCCTCTGTGGCTGGCTGGCTCCAGCATCCTCTGTGGCTGGCTCCTGTTGGTGGCTGGCTGGCTGGCTCCTGTGTCCTTTGTGGCTGGCTGGCTCCCGCGTCCTCTGTGGCTGGCTGCTGTTGGTGGCTGGCTGGCTCCTGTTGGTGGCTGACTCCCATGTCCTCTGTGGCTGGTTCCAGTGACTCCCACGTCCTCTGTCCTCTGGCTCCCTGGTGTGGGTGGGTCACCGTGGGTGGCTCCTGTTGTGGCTGGCTGGTTTTCTGCTGTGGGTCAGTGAGTGGGTGGGTGGCTGGCACGGTGCACACTGCTGCGGGAGGCTGGCCTGGCTCCCTGCTGTAGGTCAGTGGCTGGCTGGCTGGCATGGTGCACTCTGCTGCGGCTGACAGAGAGGGGGACAGAGAGGGGGGGGCTGACAGAGGGCGGGGGCAATGACAGAGAGGGGAGGCACTGACAGAGGGGGGGCACTGACAGAAAGGGGGGGCACTGACAGAAATGGGGGGCACTGACAGAAATGGGGGGCACTGACAGAGATGGGGGGCACTGACAGAGAGGGGGTGGGCACTGACAGAGAGGGGGTGGGCACTGACAGAGAGGGGGTGGGCACTGACAGAGAGGAGAGGGCACTGACAGAGGGGAGAGGGCACTGACAGAGAGGGGAGGGCACTGATAGAGAGGGGGTGGGCACTGACAGAGAGAGGAGGGCACTGACAGAGAGGGGGGGCACTGACAGAGAG